>CM053625.1:246619881-246662923 GCA_028646595.1 Phalanger gymnotis
ACCATCCAGGCTGTCCTGGGCTAGAGCCTTGCTTCCCTATGCTATTTTGTGGGTTCTGCTGTTCTAGAATTGGTTCAGAGCCATTTTTTATAGGTTTTTGGAGGGACCTGGTGGGGAGCTCACGCTAGTCCCTGCTTTCCAGCCACCGGATAGTGATATTTTAAAAAAATGTTAATCAAGGTTTCCCAAGATCATAGTGGAGAATTATGACAAAGGTGGTCCATTGAAGAAGGAAATGCCAAACCACTCCAGGACCTTTGCCAAGAAAATCTCATGGACAGTATTAAAAAACATGAATGTGGATAGACTTCAGGAGAGAGTAGACATGTGTGCCATGGTACATGGGCTCACAAAAATTAGACACAACTGAACAATAACCATAACAAGATGAGACATTGCATACCACTATCCATTATGTCTGTGAATGGAATGCCCTGTTTGTGTTTGCTCTCAAGCAAAAGGTTCTGTGGTGGAGTATGAACAAAACAGTACTGTCAGTGTGGGGGGAAGTGGAATCAATTTCACAAAATGAAAGTGTTTATAATGGAAGCCAGGCAAGCATACAGGCTTATGTTATCAACTTTTAAAAAAGAGACAAGCACTAGAGATGAAGAAACTCTGCAGGGAAAGAGTTGCTCCTTAGAAGTTAATAAAACAAATGACACAACAAAAAAGGAAGAACTAGATTATATTAAAATCTGGAAGAAAAATCTAAGAGTATAAACTGTATGCACTAGAACTAGAGCAGGCTCCAGCCACTGAAACACTGAACTTGAATTTATAAGAAAAGAATATTGGTTTTGGGGTAGGGAAGTAGGGAAAAGATGCTCATTTTGTGTTTTCTCCCCTTTTCTCCTCATTCTTTATGGATGTTTTGAAATATTTTGCTTGACTATTTAATTTCAAATTTACCTGATGGTTTGATACAGTATTTGTTGATGAATTATATAGTAAGCACCAAGCTATTAATACTTCACAAAAGTCAATAAGTTACCAGGTGCTAATACTTTTTGGTAGGTGTGGGGTATACTATAGATTTGAGAAATACTGGAAAACAAAAGACTTCTCAGCAGCTAAAGCTGCTCACTCTTTCTTCTCCAAAGACAAACGTGCAGACGAATAAACCAACTTATTTAGTTCTCAGAGAACTGGCTGTTTTGTGGACAGACATTATGCCAATCATGAGAATTTTTAGCAAGATGAAAAAAAAAAAGACTAGCCCAAATCTTAACTCCCTCTTTGCTATGCTATGCTATGCTATGCTATGCTGTTCATTTCATCCCTGTCTTTTATACCTCTTTACTAGGAACTAGTGCAGCTAAATAGGCTATTTTCTCCTCCATTACTATTAATGATTTTTTAAAGTAGAACAGAATATACAGAATGTAAAGAAGAGTTTTTAAGAAAAAATTTACATGGAGGAATCTTGGAATTTTGACCAGTTTAAATGTAAAAACTGTTGAGAATGTTCAGAAAAGTTGCTATGAAGAGCTTCAGGAGTAATACTTTAACTGTCATGCTAATTTTACTATTTTTTGTCTTTTATCTTACAGACACTGGAAGTGTGACACTGGACAAGTCATGTAACTGTTTCCCTCAGTTTCCTCATCTGTAAAATGAGCTGGAGAAGGAAATGGCAAACCATTCCAGTAACTTTGCCAAGAAAACCCCAAATGGGGTCATGAAGAATCAGACATGAACCAAAATGACTGAACAACAAAAATTGGGTATAAAAGAAACTTCCTAAAATTTCAAATTGGCTTGAGAATTTTATCTAATTTTTTTTCTTTAATAAAAGCCAAATAAAAAGAATAAGAATCCAATTCCTTTAGTCTTTAAGTTAGAAAAGGAGCACACTGCTTTTTCTTGTCATTCTGTCTGGAGATTATTTAACCTGAATTTGGAAGATTGGGACATGGGGGTGGGAGAAAAGAGTTCTTTAAAATAACATAATTGTGGAGAAGATGAAGTCTGCTCTTGTACTAATATTTTGAAGTGGTAGACAATTTTGGGTAACTCCTAAAATGTCTTCCTAAGTAGGGCTGATTGAGTTTGACTTCAATTAACTTTGCCCTGTCTGTTTCACCAAATTAAGTATAGTGTAGAATTTTAAAATATCCTCTGAATATCAAACTAGCAGAGCATTTTTAGCTTTGTAAATATGGTTAGTTGAAATAGATCATGACACAGGGAAATAGCTCATATAATGAGCTATCTTTTTTTTTAACAGAAAAATGAAACTAAAATAGGTTCTTCTTTGGGCACTATCTGTGCTGAGATCAGCAGTTATATGTACAGTGCTGTATGTTGTGATCTAACCTTTAAAACAAATTACTCCCTAGAATATTTGGCAATTAAAGAAAAAGCAGTCAATCTGCTGTTTACAGGCTCCATAGAGTGGCATTAGTTTCTCTCTCTGCATTTTGGCTAGTCACGCTGGATAGAGCACTTTCAGTTCTTTCCCCGCTCTCATCAGTGTGCCAGAAGAATAAGTCTTACTGGTCTAATGCAGATAAATATAGAAGATAATTCTGAAGCGCTAACTGGGAAACATAACTTACATATATCACCCAAATAATCATAGCATGTTTGGTATACCTTCAGCCACATTATTCCTTGAAATCCAATACTCTAAAGCTAAGTTTAAACATCTTTATTGTTCTCTAGAAACAAGTTGCTGCTATTAACTCCCATTTTTGAGTTTTTGTGCTCATAGTATTAAATATTACTATAGAACTTTTTTAAAAATCCCAAAGTTAGAAGTAATAGACTTTAATGTTTGTAAGACTTAAAAACGCTTTCCTATTCAACTGTATAAAGCCCCAATCAGATAGGGTTGTTCCTTTTGGTTTCATGGCAGTATCAGGAAAAACAGTTGAGGAATGGACCAGGATTATGTCAGGAAATCAAAATAATTTACCATGTACATGGTATTAATTACATTAAGATATGTATAATGGGTACAGTTTTCTATATAAAATCAATGCATATAACAGGAAAAAAAAGGATCAACAGAACTTTTAAAAATGTATAGAAGGTAAAAATGTAGAAGGGGACATAAATGGCAAATTTGTCCCTACCTTGTTAAACTTAATATATACATTTCTTTCAAATAACTGTATCAGAAATTCTTTATTATACAAACTTCTTTCCTGTTCTTTGCATCTAGAAATGTTTATGAGGTTTGAGGATTAAATTCATGGTTTAAAAGAAATAATCCTTAGAATTTTTTTTAACACCTATCTTTTTCATTCACAAAATATATAAAGATGGATGACGTAGTGGTTGGATACTTCATGAAGCTTTTTCAGAAGGGCATTATGAAATGCATAGGATGAGAAGCCAACCTGCATAGGTGGAGGCTATGGAATCTTGCACGGAATGATCCATGGAATCTCAAGCATGGAATCACGCACCCATTAGATAACCACGTAACAGTTCATACTGATGGAGTGCTTTAAATTTCACAAAGCACTTTCTTCACAATCACCTTTGTTAGTAGGTAGTGCAAAATTATCAATCCTGTTTTATAGATTAGGAACCTGAGATTCAGAGGTTAAATGACTGGCCTGGGTCACATGGTAGGTAAATGTTAATGTCTGGTTTTGATCCATTCCCACTGCTACAACATTACACTGGTGAAGCACCATAATACCAGTTATTTCCAAAATCCCATTTAAGATGCCCCGACCCCCCTAAAAAGGCCAACCAAAACCAAAAACCCATTTTTATTGAAAGAATGAACAACGAAACCCAAAGCCCGTTTACATTCACACAGGACCGCATGTGGTCCAAACCCCCCCACCCCTCCACTTCCAGATAGCAATGTAATACAATCAACTTTAGCTGCATCATCTATAGAATCAGTAATACCACACACTAATTTCTCCAGCATAAAGAAAGGGTCCCCTATTCTTCTGGGCCCTTTGGAAAACAATCATTTGGAACATTCAACCACCTGCTCATAAAGAAGGAGAAGGAAAAGGAACAGACTACCAGGTGGCTGTCCGTCACTTTGTTTACAAGGAAATGATGGGAGAGGTAGAAGAGAGAAACGGAAGGAGTTGTGATGTCGATGGAATCCTAGAAGTCACGAAGAGGTGGGTTAGGTATGTTGATATGGAATAGCTACTAGCCCAAACACGGGCACACATTATGAAGCTTTGTGGTTAATACGAAATGGTAATTAAAGGGGGAAGTCAGTAATTGTGACTAGAAATCATTCACTGTTGAAGATTTACCAATGGCAGGAAAACCTGAAGAACAGTTTTGGTGCCGAGACCCTAAGGGGAAATGCCAGATTTGTTAAAAAAACAAAACAACTGTTTACTTATTTTGAAACGGCATTGTTGCTAAGGGATTCTTTTGGCCAATATTTTCAACTGAACACAAACACAAAATGATGCAGTTAGGAACTCTGATTCCCCTTCAGTTCATCTTCCCCCTCCCCCCCCATCCTGTTTAAACCCCATTAGTTTGATGTGAGGTTCAAGTAGGACAATATGTGTGAAAATGGTTCATAAAACTATAAGGCGCTAGACAAATAGAAGGTGGTGATATTAACTACAAACCTTTCCTGTCACTAGAATCGACGGGGGTGCTGACCCCTTACCATATGATTGCCCTCTTATGTTATAACAGCAGACATATCACATAAAAACTAATAATAATAATAAAGAACTTTGGCTTCCTTGCAAGTCTCGTTTGCTAATGTTAAAAAAAAAAGAAAGTGAATGGTAATGTATGAATTAGCTGTTGCAAATCTTAATGAGCAAGCAACATTTATCAAGGATGATTTGACTTTGGAAAAGCCTACAAAAACTTTGAATTTTAAAAATATTGTTACTTATTTTGCTATCCAAGAAGTCTGTAAATAGCAGCCGTGACTTTATTGCCTGTTCAAATGCAAGCTACTATTATTTTATTTCCATGTTCAGAATTCAAACATGGTTTAAAGAACAGGGTTTCCAGTAAGAGCTAAAAAACAAAGCTGGATAAACACATCTCCAAAGCAGACCGACAGGCCAGCTCTCCCATTTTCATCCCGTTACGGAACACACATTGGATCTGTGAAAGCAGAAACTCACAGATTTGCATTATTTAAAGTGAATGTGGGATTAACACTGACAGGGTTGAGATACATTGAAGGTTTCAGCTTGAACACAGTTTTCCTGATGTCAAAGTGTTGCTGGTGCAAGGAACAAGATGGCACAGGAGGCTAGGACTAGAGGCTCCCAGGTTCAAAATGTGAGCATGATGGTCTAGGACATCCCCGCTCCCCCTTCCATCTTGGCCATGGTATTAACCACAGCTTGGAGGGTGAGTCCCAAAGAAAGTGTCAATCAATTGCAAAATGGTTTAAGACCCAAGAAATAAGTGTTAGGGACAGAGAGCAAACACTTGCCCCTACAGGGCACAATGGAGCTTATAAACAGGCAAATCATTGAAGATGAATTTGCCAAGAAATTGGTATCAACTGACTGCATTCCAAAGGAAGAGTCAGAAGATAGGTAGGTATAGATGGGCTGTGATCTGCACTGTTGAAAGGAATACCCATATTGATGAGATCACAGGGCCACTGGAGTCTCTGAATATTCTAAAAGAAGGGGAATTAAGAGTTCTGTAAAGGAGGAGATGCTTTGATGGGGCAGGGGAGTGATACTGAGGAGCCACATATAGAATGCATCCCTCACTGCTACGTGTGGATTTTGCTTCTTAGACAATACATGAGGCTGGGCAGCTTGGAGAGGCAGGTTGGGCAGTGGTTTGCAAAGTTTAGTCTCAGGCTTTAGAATGGGAACAATGTTTAAGACAAGAAGAGCTAATTACCTCCATAATGCTCAGACCTTTCTCTCCTTTTCCTCCAAACTTCTAAGAAGTCTGAAGCTCTGTTAGGGCAAGGCATGTCCTGTTTTGGGATTAACAGTCTCCAGTTAACTCCGCTCTCCCTGCAACTCTCCCTAACCCCCAACCCACCAAGTCACTTGTTTAGGCATAGGTCTAGGTATGAGGTCTAGACCCAAGCCAGAGTAATTAATGCTCTTATTCCCTGGGAAGTAGAATAACCAAGGAAGTTCAGGGCTGGTGCCAGGAGAATGGATGAATGTATCCAGACAGCTTTCTCCACCTCCCAAGTTAAAGCAAGCTGGACTCAGCCCACTGGCTGTGGGCGGTAAACCGCCGCCCCCTCCCCCATTTCACAGAGTTATTAAGGAAGCTTCTCTAAAAACAAACTATTAGAATCTCCCAAGATAGTTCAAAACTTTCCAAAGCAGTGTTCTATTTTAAAGTAGTGTTCTGCATTTGAAACTCTTGGTGCAAGAGTTCCGTTCCAAGGATGCTAGGCAGGTGCTTTGAATTCTATTTCTGAAGCTACTCCAGGAGACTTAGTGACATCTTACCTGCTTATTCAGTGACTTAAGTGAGTTCTGCAAATAAAACAAAACACAAAAACACACTGCTTAAGGAATGGACTTTTTTTTTGTCTCAGGTAAGCCAGAGGACACTCAATTGACCATGAAAACATTAAAAATGAGCCTAGGAAGAGATGCTCAGAAAAACCGTATCAGGGCCATTTTATGTTCCCCATGATATGGGGCTTCTCCTTTGTTCCCCTGAGTAATAGAGGGACACATTTTCAAGGCAACGATATCACTTTCCGGGTGGGGGTGTTTCCTTAGTGGCTTTAGAGACCTGGTGAGTGTTTTTGTTTTTTTGATGCTGAGTAAAACCAGAAAGTAGTGCCTGTTTACTTTTGTGGCTAGTTTATATGTTTAGGAAAAATCCGCAGAATGTTAAGAGGGAGAAAAAAAGTTTCAGAAGCCTGCATAGTGACCACATACTGGTCCTGGAAATGTGTAATCAGATTCTGTCCAGCCTCTATACCCTGGGGCAGGGCAAAGAACATGAAGAAAACCTTGCAAAACCTAGCACCGTTATTATATTTTTTAAAACAAGGGCTCAAAGAAAGTATATCCCTAAAACAATACACATAGGTGATAAAAGAAATGCCAGTAAAAAAAAATGACTTTCTGCAGATATTTTTCCATAAATCCACTGGCAAACCTTGGAAACATATGTTTTGCTCAGTTGCTGGGCTTCACCTCAAAGCCCCGTACGTTGCATGCAGGGGTGAGAGAACTAGACCATACTTCTCCATAAAATAGAAGCATTGAATCACCTAGCAGGAACACCTTGGATTTTCCCTGCTCTTTAACGACACCATCCCCGATGAAGTCAAGCTTCAAAGGGGCCAAACCTGGAACCTGAAGTTAAAGGGTTTAGAGGAAACCGGTGCTTTTCAGATTTGTCAGTTCTAACCCACCTGTACCAAGCTCCAAATCACAAGCCCTAGAGCAAGTGAGGGTTTAAGTCTTTTTCTTCCGCTTCATCACAGTATTAGAAGAGAGTCCAAGAAGGTAGTTCTGGGGAAAGGACATTGTTTCATCTTTGAAAAATAAATAGAAAGATTTCTTTTTGGTGTCCTTCAAGGCTGTATAAAACATTGTGCTCACTGCTCCTCTGTGGCTGCCCCCCAGCTGTCCTCGAGTTCAGAACCCAGATCCTCGGCCTGCCCCTCAAACTGCTTGGCCAGATTGCCTGCGGTGTCCATGAACATGTTGGGGATGTCTTTGCCAAAGTAAATCTTGCTGTTAGAGGCAATTGCCTTGTATTTCATCAGCTGCAGGTATTCCGGGGTCAGCTTCAGCTATGAGAAAGAAGATGGCGTTCTGAGGGGGAGGTACTTATCAGAGAAAGCTTGGGGCAAAACAGGACTTGTGTCTCTGGAGCCATGAGGGGCACACGGTAGTAACCCTTCTTCTGGGGGAGCTTACCATTCCAATGCATTGAATTGTTAACCTGTGCTTCATGTTGAGATGTCAGGCCTTATCTGTGTGCCTCTGTACTTTTAAGTTGCTGTTTTTAAAAAAAACAAAATCCCCACCCCACTACCCTTGCTTTGTACTGGCTCTGGAATGTTTGGGAGGTGGGCAGGACCCTGGATCACATGGGACAATGCCTTCCCATGTGAAGCTAAGTCTCAAGGCACCAAGGCCCACATTGCCAGGCTTGAAGGGGTGTGCTTATTTGAAATTCAATTTCCATTACAGCAACCATGTCTAAGATTGTGAATCCCAGGACCAGTGTGACCACTCTTCTGGCTGGGAGTGCCTTAGGAAGGCAAATCTATCTCAATCAACTGAGAAAGAGGTAGTAAAGTACTGGTAATTAACTTGTTCTTCTTGTTAAGCATAACCCCTTTCCATAAGTCTGAACTGGAGATCATCTCCTGAACTTTTCTTCCCTATCCACAGAACCTGATCGAGTCTACAAGGCTCTGAAACCTCAATGTGATACTCTTTAATTTACAAATGGAGGGCAGACTCATAAAAGTCATAATAGCCCTTTCTCCACTACCTCCCATCTCTATAGACTTTTAACATCGGGAATTTGAGAGAAGAGAACGTCAAATATCCAGTGCCAGAGATGTAAGAACTCTGAGAGGCCCCATATTCACCAAAATCAATTTATATCAAGGCAATGATGAGGAGAGGTCACACCAGCTCTGGCTAGGAGGGGTTTCCAGGCGACCCACCAACAAGGAACACCCAAACTTCCCCTACCCAGCTGTGGGAAGCCTGTTACCTTATTTGCTTCAGCTATTTTCAGGGCTGTATAGCACTCCGCATCAGCTTTTGCTTTCTCTCGAGCTAGGAATGCAGCATCTGCCAGGAAAGAATACTGTGAATTAAAGGCAAGGAGGTGGGGTCTGATGGAGAGTTTGGGCTATGAGTCACAAAACCTGGGTTCTAGGTCTAGTCCCGTACTAGTTTTGTGACCCCACGCAAGTCCCTTTGACTCAATAATCCTCTCTGTGAAATTAGGATGAATGGCACCTTCTCTATTAGCTCACCAATTTGGTACAAGGCTCAAGACGATGTAAAAACTGTCAGAAGTTTGTATGTAGATGGAGACTTGACCTGTGATTTTCTTGAGTTAGTGAGTTCCCAAGTAGGAAATTCCCTCTACCAACACAGGCCAGCACCTTTTCTGCAGCTTGTCTTGAGAGAGGCCTAGAGCTTCAAGAGTTAAATCACTTGCCAGGTCAATCCAACCAAGAGGTCAAAAGGACTAGAACCCGGGTCTTCATGGTTTTGAGGCCAACTCTATCTAGTACATCATACTACCTCTCCTTATATTTCAAATACACATATGGATGCATCTATATTTATAACCATATGACAAAGATCTACCCCAAACTAGGTAGGAGTGGTCAAAAAGCAAGCCGTGTTACTGGGGAATCAAGCTAGGTTCCCACACTTTTGACTTTTTATAAACCCCTGGCTGAGAAAGCAGGACAGCAGCAGTCAATTCTAGGCTTGGCTTCCCTAATCTTCCCTTTACACCAAAAGCCAAGGGCAGGCTCTATATAAAGCCAGAGACAGATCCATGGCCCATAACGTTGTGCACCAGAGACAGCGATGATGATGATGATGATAAAGGAAGCACATACTAGTTTATCATCTTCCCAACTCCCTGTTTTCTTTATTTTTATTTCACTGCTCATTCCCATCTGTTTTCTAGAAAGGCCTCTCATGAACATGAAAGCACGAGCGTAACCAATCCTTCGTCAGTCCTTCAAGATTTCATGACTTCTTTGAAAAGGCATTGCCTGTACTGAGGTGAACCACAACTCCATGCTTTAGTAGGGTCTTCATGTTGTGGTAGCTGAAAAAACTCATTCTCTGGTGGCCATCCTTCAGGCGATAAGCCTTCCCAAACCCAGCTATGCTGATCCTCAGAACAACAACACACATACAAACACTGGGCCCAATCTTGAGGCCTTTCTACTTTGGCAGACTCTTCCACAGCTTGCCCTGTTGGCACAGCTTTGAAAAACCCGAGGTCACCTCCAAGCCATTATGAGACATCAGAGGAGGACCTTTAGTGGAAGGCACAACCTTTAAATGAGGTTAAGATGCCCTTGTTCAGACTACTCCTGCCTGAATTAAGAGTGGTTCAGCTTCCCATCTCCAAGCAGAGCATCTCACTAACCTAACTGTGAGCATCAAGCAGATTCTAAAACCCTGGTGAGCTTTACTTCCCTACCTTGGGAACCAAGCCAGGACCATGGGTAATATCTGTAGCCAAAAGCCTGGGAAGAAAGGTCATTTTGTGGATGGGTGGGTTCTCAATGCATACACCTAGCATATCATGGGGATGGAAGGCAGCAGTGTGGGGGGAGACTGTAGAATGGCCAGGCTTCTGGCTGCCATGCAGCCGACTCAGCTGGCCTTGGCACCTGGTGACATGTATTTATAAGAAATAAAAACTTATTGTCGTTCTGCTGGGAGCTCCTTAATGAGAAGCCGCTGATCTGTAAAATCCTAATTGGCTCCTCAATGGGCCCTTGCAAAGCCTGACAGGCCCCATAATGAGTGTAATTGGACACAGCGCCTTGTAGCTTGAAGCCTGGGACTCAAAGTCCTGTTTTTGTCCTGGAATTTGCCTGACACAAGGCACTACATGGGGGCCAGAGGCAGGGGTGGTGGTGGGAACGAGGTGGGGATTTTAGGGGCAGGGAGATGACGGTGAATAATGATTTAAAAAAAAAACAGCCAAGAAAACACTTGTACCTAGTCATTCTTGGTGACTGTCATTGAGTAGGGCAGGTTGAATAAGAAAAAGAAAAAAAATGTCTCAGTACACTCATTTGAGAATAGTTCTTGTTAGCTCTGGGTCCTCAGGCAGGAGAAGCTATCAGCTTTTGGTGTTTCAAACAGAGTAACTTACATAGAAACAGGAAACTGATACAAACATAGTCAAAATGATTTCCCTAAAACTTTGAGTATGCCCAAAGGAGGAAAGGTAACACTACTGGGAAGTACAGAGGGACTTGCTTGAATAGAGGGCAAACAGGCAGTGAGAATGAACGACTTAACCCTTATCTGCCTTGCCCTTGCCTCACCCCCATCCCCAAATCCGAGGACAAGTTACATTTACTACTTGTGTATACTCACCTTCAATTTCTGAAATCTTCTTCTCTGTTTCCTTCTCCATAACTTTCTGTCCATATGTGATTTCTGCAACCTGAGCCACTTTTTCTGCCTCTGAATTAATAAAGTTAAAAAAAGTCTCAGTGGGTGGGAGATTAGGTATGTGGAATGTTGCCTGAGATACATTAGTTTTAACTTTTTTTCCCTTATTTAAAAAAAAAAGTCTCTAACCCAGAAATAGCTGATATGAAACCAAAAGGTATCAATTAAATTTAAATGAAAAAACCCAACAAAATAACTAAGTAGTTTCCAGTCTCAGAAATTGATATGAGTACATCTGGCTGGTACCTTAGTTCTCTTCTCACTTTTAACTGGGTACCCCTGGTGTGCAAAGTGTCAAACAAACCCAAACAAAAATCCCTTGGCCAGAGATGGCTCTAAACCTCAAGCTGGAGTCAGGGTCCAGGCAGGAAATGGAAAGCTCTGGAAGTTACACATATCTCAGTCCCACCAGGCTAGATGACAGCAGTAACTGAGGGGCTCCTGCCACAAGACAGGTAGGTCAAAGAGATTCAGTCAGTTCAGAGGGAGACCGTGGATGTGACCCCAACTTTACCCAGTATACAACAAACAGCCTCTACGCCACCCTTTCCCTACAAGAGACTTGTTTTGGAACAAATATTTTCTCTCATGATCTTCAACTTTCTGTCCCCAATGAATCAGAATTCATTAGCGTACTGAGTATGGCAGAAAGAGGGGACAGGAGGCATACATCCAAAGTCCAGGGGAAGTTCCTCTGGTTGGTGCAGAGGAGACGTGTCTTGAAACAAATGCTTCAGAAGCATAAGTTGTTAGAAATGAAAAATGGGAAGAGAGCTCATCTATCATCTAGGCCAATCCACCTATGAATACAGTTATTCTCCCTGACTAGTGGTCACCTGGCATCTGCCTGATGCCCGCAACAGTACAGAAGCTCACGTGTGCTTGCCCTCTACCCCTCCCCACACCCAACAGCCTGACAGAGACCACCCCACTGTTGTATAGCTCTGTAGTAAGCTTCTCCTTCCTGATGCTAAAGTGGCGCACTGGGCCTGGAGTCAGGAAGCCCGGAATTCAAATCCAGCCTCATAAAATTACAAGCTGTGTGACTCTGGGCAAGTCACTTAACCCTGTTTGCCCCAGGTTCCTTATGTGTAAAATAAGGATAAAAAAGCACCTACTTCCCAGGGTTATTGTGAAGATAAAAGGTGCTAATATTTGTTAGGCACTTTGCAAACCTCACAATGTTATATAATGCTAGCATTATCATTAATATTGCTATTGTGATATTAAGCCAGAGCTTGCCCGTCTGCAACTTCTACCCCCTGCTCTTACTTTTTTAAAAAAATTACTTACTAGTTTTCAACATTCACTTTTATAAGATTTTGAGTTCTAAATTTCCCCCCCTCCCCAAGATGGCGTACAATCTGATATAGGCTATACGTGTACAATCATATTAAACACATTCCCACATTAGTCATGTTGTGAAAAAAGATCACAACAAAAGGGAAAACCCACACATGCTCTTCCTTCTATCCCTGAGGCCAAGTAAAGCAGTCCGATCCCTCTTTCCCATGCAAGAACAGTGGATGTGGAAGAACAAGCTCTAGATTGAGATGTGGGTTCAAATCCTGGCTTTATTAGTAGCTGTGTGAGCCTGTTTTCTTATCTGATAACAGAAGGGGCTAGGGGCAGCTAGGGGCAGCTAGGTGGCGCAGTGAGTAGAGCACCAGCCTTGGAGTCAGGAGGACCCGAGTTCAAATCTGCCCTCAGATACTTGACACACTTACTAGCTGTGTGACCTTGGGCAAGTCACTTAACCCCAATTGCCTTGCCTTCCTCCCTACAAAAAAAAAAGGGGGGGGGGTAGGGGGCTGGGCCAAGCTGTTTCCAACACCAAGTCCTGGGATCCTTTTACGTCCATTCCTCCTTCCTTTCTCCCATTTCTAAAGTCTTCTCTCCAGACTAAAGGAAGGTCTCCAGGGCTTCCCCATCCTGCTCACTCCTCATTCTCTTCTGGGCAACCTCCAGCTTGTCAGTATCCTGACTCAAAATGTGACCTAGGACATAGTAGTCCAGCTCTGGTCTGACCAGGATATGTCATTTTTCTGCTTTTAGACACAATGTTTCTATTGCTTTGGCCTAAGACAGGAGTGGGGAACCTGTGGCCTTGAGGCCAAATGTGGCCCTCTAGGTCTTCAAGTGTGGCCCTTTGACTGAATCCAAACTTCACAGAACAAATCCTTTTAATAAAAGGATTTGTTCTGTAAAATTTGGACTCAGTCAAAAGGCTGCAACTGAGAACCTAGAAGGCCACATGCGGCCTTAAGGCTGCAGGTTCCCCACCCTAGCCTAAAAGCACATTAGCTTTTAGGGTGGCAGAGTCGTACAGGTGCCTAGCCATACCTCTCCCCAGCTGGTACTCCTATGGCCTTTTTTTTTTAAAACCAATACATGCCTTTATACTTATGGCCAAGCCCACTCAGCCTGCGAAGAGGCCAGGGCAGCCTCCCCAACAGGTACCTTGGGCATTCTTTGTGCCTCCCACTCCCATTTCCCCCTCCCATTTTTCTGCCCAGGAACCATATCCGGACCGATGAGAGCCTTCTTCCGCTCCGTTTCTGCTTCCTTTTCCACCACTTTCTGTTTTTGTGCTGCAATAAGGAGTTTTGTCTTCTCACTTTCCCTAAAGGGGAAAAAAATCATCCAGCTGTTATGAAAGGCAGTTGTGGCAAAGCTGGAGAGGGGGATTTGCCGTCCCTCTGAGACAGCAAACTCAATGAATGGGCAGAAGCTAACTGCCCGTGTCACACTCTCTCTGATGGCTTCTGTTCAACGTCCCAGGTAGAAGCTGACCTGTTTCAGACATTAAGGTGGTTCTCCTTTCACTCACAATAACTCATTTGTGGGAAATAAAACATAATTTACTTTTAGGAAAATAAACTCACCTGCCCCCTCGATGCTATTTCCCTCCTACCTGTGGTATGAACCATTAAATACAAACAATGCCCACAGGACCCTTGCTTTCCAAAGCCTGCTCCTGTGGCTTTCCATTGTAGTCCAACAGCCCAGGTGACAGCCCCAATGTGCCTACTTCTCTACCACGGTGAAGGAGGCTGCTGTGATTTTTTTTAGAGATGAGGAACAAAAACCCCGGGTAGAACTGAATGCTCATCTTGGGCATGGGTATCTATCAGCTTTTATGGGGGCAGGGAGAGGCTCAGGCCTAAAGATACTCACATCAATTCGTAGTTTCTCCGGATTGCCTCAGGAATGTTGGGCTTTGTGACCCGCACAGCCTAGAGGAGGGCAAAAATGGATGGGGTGGTGAGGGTTCCAATGGTTACTGTACAGACTGTGGCAAGGAACTCAGTCATCATAGAATCACATGCCAGGGCCCTGCCTTACCTGAATGACAAGTCCAGGGGCCATGGAGGTCAGGTCTTGCTGCAAAGCTAGTTTGAGATTTTCATCAATCTGATCTGAGGAGTAGTGAAAAGAAAACAGGATAATTAAACATTTAGACAGACACAGTTTCAATTCGGATTATTAGATCAGCTAAAATGTTGGTGTAGTAGAAAGAGTGCCGGACTTGGGAGTCAGACTCACAGGGCCATCCTAGGTCATCTGGTCTATGCTTTTCTCTACCACATCCCCTACAAGTGGGAGTCTACTCTCAGCCTGTAGATGCTATAGTTTTGCAGAACCTGCTACTACGAGAGGCAGGCCATGACTCTGGGGTAAGCTCTGATTGTTAGGGAGCTCTCTCTTTCTGACAGTGAGCAACAATTAGCTCCTCCACTACTTCTGATCTTTGCTCCTGATTCTCTCCTCCGGCATCAAGCAGGAAAAAAAAAATCACACCTCTTCCCCACCAAGACCCAGCTTCAAATCCTAGCTCCAGCTATTACCAGCCATTTGTGCCAGGGTGAATCACTCTACCTTCTGAGTCCCAATTTCCTCACCTGTAAGATGAGGATAATGTTTGCCTGAGTGACCCCCCCGGATTCTTGAGAGCGAAACACTTTGAAAAACTGGAAAAGGCACTATGTCAATGTGGGTTATTTCAGAAGCACTCAGAAAAAGGTAGAACTGGAAGAGCCTGTGCAAACAACCCATCCTTTGAGGTAAGAACATTTTGTTTTGTTTAATGTCACAAGATAAGCTGCTTTTCAGTTTGGGTGGCTTAACTTCAAAAGTACAGTGGATAGAAAGCCTGGAATTAGGAAGGTCTGAGTTCAAATCTGTCCTCAGACACTAGCTGTGTGACCTTGGGCAAGTCACTTTGTTTGCCTCAGTTCCCCATCTGTAAAATAAGCTGCAGAAGGAAATGGCAAACCACTCTAGCATTCTGCCAAGAGAACCCCGGTTCATGAAGAGTCAGACATGACAAAAATGACTCAACAACAAACCCCAACTTCACCTTACATGGAGGTCTGGCTTGAAATAAATAAAAATGAGATTTATCTGGATTGAGAAGCGATTCTCAAAGTGACAGCATGCGCATCTTCAGCTGGTGACACATGAAACGGGAGAATGAACCAAAGGCCCAAGAAGGGGGAAGAAGTGGGGAATGGTGATGGGAGGTGTTTTGAAAGAAGCAAGAAAACCTTTCAGCAGAACATATGAAACTCAACACGGCTGTGAAATGTCTAAAAGGAAAACAAAGGCTCTGGCTTCTAGGAAAGCCCTAAGGAAAGCTCTGTTTCCACTGGAATCTTCATCAAGCAGCACAGGGGGAAAATTAAAATTTATAGCTCTGAAAATGATCCCAACTCATTTGGTTGGTTATTTGCTTTGGTCCCTGCTCCCTCGTCTGGAATTCACATGTGAGCTGTGGTTCAGAGAGGAGTGTAGGAAACAGCTGTAATCAGTTTCCTGCACCTGCTTCCAGATGTGGTCATGGAGAATGGCACCAAGGGTTGTTTTCTATAGCCTGGACCCTTTCCATATGGTTTTATAGTCCCCCTCAATCTTCCCCTTGAATGACCCTCACCCAGACTGTAGGAGGAAGCAGAGAAAGAGGTTTTTCAACAAAACCGAGTCCTTCAAATTGAAGCACAAGACTCCACTTGCGTTTTTTGTCTATTTTATATCTGAAGCAGGGACGCCCTCTCCAACATTGCAGACAAGTGAGCATCCTGCTCCTGTTTTCAGAATTCTAGTGACAAGAACCTCCTACCTCCCAAGGAAGCCCATTTCATTCAAGACCAAATTGTTACCATGTATGCAATCAAATGCCCAGGGCGTACACAAATTCTTCCTTGTACTGAGATGAAATGTGCCTCCCTTCAACTTTCTCTCATTGATCTTGGTTCTGTCCTCTGGGGCCCACTTGAACAAATCTAATCCTTCTTCCATGACAGACCTCCATATATTCGAAGACAGAAATCACCTGCTTCCACTGCCCCCTCCTCAATCTCTTCTCCAGGTTGAAAGTACATAGTTCTTTCTTAAGATCTTACAATTGTGGGGCTTTGAGTTCTCTCAACATTCTGATTAACCTCTGGCTAAGTCCTTTGTCTCCTCTAAAATGTGGTGCCCACAAGTGCAAACCTATACACTAGGTGTGGTCTGACTAGAGCAGGGTACAATATGAGGATTACCTCTGTCATTTATGATATCATATTTCTATTAAAGAGGAGCTATATGGCATACAAGAGAGAAGTCTGGTCTTGGAGTCAGGCAGCCCTGGGTTCAAGTCCAGTCTCTAAAACATACTGGAGGTGAATCATGGGCAAATCGCTTGAATTCTCAGGGCTCCTAGGAAAATCATTAATGCAATAAGCTGTCAAAGTGATCTTTCTAAAGTACAGATCTGACCATGTTTACTGACCCCACTCAACAAACGTCAGTGATTCACTACTGATATACAAAATGCTGTTTCTTTTAAAGCCCTTCACAACCTAGCCCCTTCTCTACCTTTCTAATTTTCTTACATTACATTCCCCTCTGTGTACTCTATAATTCAGTGACATCGTCTCTCTTGCTGTTCCCCCTCCCACCTCTGTGTGTTTTCACAGGCTGACCCTCATGTCTCTTGGCTCCTCTGAGACTCAGCTCAAATCTTACCTTCTGCAGGGCTTTGCTGGTCCCTTCCACTGCTAGGGCCTTCCCTCTGAGATCCCACTCTATTTACTATACACACACACACACACATATGTACACACATCCATACATATAAAAAATCGATATATATCTTGTATGAACAATTTTTTGCATGCTGCCTACCCCATTAGAATGTAAGCTCCTTGAAGGCAAAGATCATTATTTTTGCCTTTTCAGTCCTGCTGCTTAGCAGAGTGCCTGGCACAGAGTAAGCCAATATTTATTGATAAATACTTGTCAGATGACTGACTAGATTCGAGATGAGTTTCTGATCTGTGTTGGTGGAGAGCATCTCCATATTGGTAGTTCCCCACACTGATGAAGTCACAGGTTTGGACAAAAAATAAATACATACATGAAGCCTAAAACTGCATCAGCTTTGTTGGTTCCCCCATCAATAGTACAATGACTCATTCTGAACTGGTAGACTCTCAGATTCTTTTCATAGAAACTTCTGTCTAGTCACTTCCCTTCATTCTATCTATACCTTTGCAATTGATTAGCAAGACAGTGTGGTGACAGAAAGGCACTGGCTTTGGAGTCAGAAGTTCTGGTTCAAAACCTGTCTCTGATGCTTACTTAACTGTGTGACCTTGCTTATATCACTGTATCCCCCAGCTTCATTTCCTCATGTGTAACATGAGAGGTATGGACTAAATCTCTGTAATTATTTTAATCTAAATGCAAGATTTTGCATTTATTCTTATCATATTTCATCTTATTAGATTTGGTCAAATATCCCAGCCCATTAAGAACTTTCTGGATCTTGAAGTCTGTCACTTTGGGGTGTGTGCTAGTAAGTGTTTAACACCTGGGGAGGGGGTGGGTGGTGGTGGTGGAGAGTATCTGTGACACTTTTAAGTTTAATCTGCATTATTAGCTTTTCTCTGTCATTTTCTTAAGTCTAGACAATCATTAAAACAACAGAGAAAGGATTGATTTACAGCTCCCTGATTTTTTTGGTGGGGCGGGGACAATGGGGGCTAAGGGTTAAGTGACTTGCCTATAGTCACGTAGCTAGTAAGTGTCAGAGGCCAAATTTGAACTCAGGTCCTCCTGACTCCAGGGCTGGTGCTCTGGCTACTGTATTACCTAGCTGCCCCAGCCTTACTTCTTTCTGGGATGCAAATGCTCATCTTGAAAATTTAACAATAAGCTCTTATCTTAAGTTAGTATAAGCTAGCTCCACCCCACGTTTGTTTTTAACTTTACCTTCTTAGCACCAAAAATATGAATTATGCCTTCATCACAGTCATGATTCTAGAGCACAAAATTTGAGGTCATAATATTAAAGGAATGGCTTATAATACTTAATAAAGATGAAGAAGTAAATAAAACAATTTTAAAATGTGGAAATATATTTTCCATGACTTCACATGTATAATTGATATCCTACTGCTTGCCTTCTCACTGAGTGGGAGAGGGGCAGGAGGGAGGGAGAGAATTTGGAACTTAAAATTTGAAAAAAATGGATGTTAAAAATAAGATGAAGTGGGTATTCTTAAAAGTCAGCAAAATTTCATTAAGATGAATTCAAGCCAGACTCTCCTTTTCTGACAAGAAAAAAACCACAGACATAGTGTGTCAGAATTGCAAAATATCTAACAGAGTCTTTCATGATATCCTTGTGTACAAGAGGGAGATATGTGACCCAGAGCATGACCAAGTTAGTTGCATTTAGAACTGGTTGAATGACCACAGTCAAAGAGTGATGCTTAATGGATAAACCGTCTCTCATGGAATACAACAGGATTCTATCCTTGGCCCCACGTCGTTCAACATTTTTACCAATGACTATATGGTATGCTTATAAAATCTGCTGATAACACTAAATAGGTGGGGTTACTTAACATACTGCTTATCCCAAAATATTTCACCAGGCTAAAATGATGGGCTGAATTTAACTAGATGGCATTTAATAGGGTTGCAGGTAAAATTCTATGCTTGATTTAAAGACAACCAACTGCACAAGTACAGGGGATATATGGCTAGACAAGTAGAAATGGATCCCTGGGGCTATATATTGACTTAGGAAGCCATAAATTAACATTATCTATACTGCATTGTATTTTTATTTATTTTGTTAAACATTTGTTAAGCATTTTAATCTGGTTTGGGCCCCCAGAGCTGCAAGCAAGTTTGACTAGGCCCCTGGACTAGACAACCTCTGTAGTCCCTTTAAACCAGGTGATCTTAACCGTTTTTGTGCTCTAGACTCCTTTGAAAGTACTTCTCATAATAACATTTGTTGCCTATAACTGAAGAAAATGCTAGATTTCAGTTAGGGGTTAGTGAAACCAAATGTAATTTATTTCCCCCATTCAAGTTCATAAATACCCTGAAATCAATCCATAGACCCTTTAGGGGTCCACAAACCTCAGCTTAAGAAACTGTTTTAAACCCTGAGATTCTAAGGAATATTTCATATATCGATTCTTATTGTCACCAAATATACGTCTATAGAGCTTACGACATGTATATGTGGGCGCATGTGTATGTGTGTATTTCAGAATCTACCCTGATTGCTGAGCTCTAAGCATCATAACTACATATTTGTGATACATGAGTACCATAAGACTGCCCACTCCTTACAAATTTGTTTTAAGATAATGTTTATTCCCATCAAAAGATAATAAGCCATTCTTAATGGTGCACTGAATATTACATAGTAGCAGGTATCACTTATGGGCAATCAGACCTCATCTGTCCTCTCATGTATGTAGGAGTCTAATTAGCAAAGTCCCCACTAAAGTTCTCCTCGGATGCATCACTGTGGGGCAGGGTGTTCCTAGGTTCTCAAAGATTATGCCAGGGACCTGTGTGATCTGGCAGCCTCTACCAAAACCAAAATCTCTGAAGTAAGGACCGTTTAGCATTACCCTGGGACCAACCTAGCTAAGTGTGAAGAACATTCTTCACCATAAGGCTAGGGGCTCAATGACAAAAAGGTCCCGTGGCCACCAAAATATTTACTGCGGCACTGTTTGTGATTACAAAAAATTAGAAGCCAAGTAAATGTTCAACAGTTGGGGAATGGCTAAGCAAATTATGGCACATGAATGTATGGAATAGTCCTGCATTGTAAGAAACAAGGAATATAATAAATATAGAAGTTTACCAAACAAACTCATTGTATGAATTGATGGAAAGTCAAATGCGTAGAATCAAGACAACCATACACACAATGACTTATAACAATGCAAATGGAAGGAATAACCCAGACAATCAACACAGAATGCTGATAAATGATAAAGACAAGCTTGGAGTCAGAGAAGAGAGATGACCATAAATCTCCTTCCTTTCTTTGTGGAAGTGGTGGGCCTAGCTAGAGGTGTGGAAATACTATTGGACTTGGGTGATATTCTGGTTGGCTTGCTCAACTTTTCCCTCTCTCAGTTATTTACTGTTCTAAGAGATGGCTCTCTGAAAGGGAGAAGGGGGTGGATATATGGGGAACTGTTGGTGATATAAAAACAAAAGACAGCAATAAGGATGGAGGAAAAAGGTCAAGTTACCAGTGGATGACCATTTTTTTGGCCACAGAAACTCATGAAAACCACCTACTAGGGTGTGGGGAAGATGGGTTCTGTCTCAGTGGACACAACAATGAGGTCAAGGACCCTTTAAGTATCAGCAAAAAGAGAGTGAGAGGACACTCTCATAGCAAGAGGAAAAAACAACCTGCCGGCCTAAGAACGGATCATTCAAGCTTGGGAAAAGGCAGAGCCTTGCATCTCCTTTAGCTCGGCATCACTAAAGCCTCTAAGATGATCTGGTAATACTCTTGCAATCCTGGTCCTAAATGACTCTGGTGGCGAGTCTTCTACCACTGACTGGGAGGTTTCATCACTTCTCTCGAGGGCATCACCTCGAGAGCTTGTACCAGCGGCCTATTTGCAGGCTGTGCAACACCCTTGTGAGTTATTTTACCAACATCAACCATAAACATGATCTGCAGAAACCTATCGACAGTAAGGGAAGAGGGTTAACGGACCCCAAATCCCCCAAAAAACAGTGCCTTGGGTCAAGTATCTCCTTCCACTGCAGCTGAAGCCAGCTGAAAAAGGCAAGCTTTTGCTGATTAGAAAAAGATCTCTTCAAAGTGAATGGGAAAATAAACACCCCCGAATCTCTCCCCCAAATCTATTAATTTCCAGTGCACTGTACAAGGTGTTTGGGAGCCACTAAGCACAGAGATGAGATAGCTCCTGGCCTCACAGAGTTTATAAGCCAGGAGGAGAAGGAGCAGATAGCCAGGAGGAGAAGTAGCAGATTGCCAGTCTGCTCTGTTCTGTTCTACTCTGGAGAGAGGCAGGTAATCTCACCGCCATTCTTATCTCTAAGGGTGTTTCTTCTACTCCAGTCTCCAGAACTTAGGAACCCACTTTGTGACCATGCAACGAGGCTCTAACTTTTTCCACCCTGTGTATATACTCCCAAGTCCAGGGCTCTGAATTAGGAACTGAGAAGCAGAAGTTAGAAAGTAAAAAGAAGCGTCTTCAAGGAGACTCTTACCGAAGAGTTCAATGTAGACCTCTTGGAGGGTGTGTACACTGCAGAACTGGTTCAGCTCATGATGGATCTTGTTAAAGATAAGGGCCTTGTCGTAGTCGGCCGTGTAGTTCTTCACTATGTCATATACTGAAGGAGGAAAGGAAAGATACTGGAGTTGGAAAGGGCAGGGCCACAGGAGACACGTCCTTCCACAGAGACCAGGAGCAGTCCTGGCATGGGAGGGCCATGAGAGCCAGAAGAATCCCACACTCAGGAGAACCAGCTAGGTTTTCCGGAGAGCATGAATAGAGGGAGAACTCACCAGCATTTGGTATCAGGAAGTTTACCACCTCAATTCTGTCGAAGTAAATCATTACACCACCACTGTTGGAAGGAAAAAGAACACGGGTGTCACAGAGACTCGAGGATCTAGGAAAATGTCCTGAGATGTGGCATAAGTTAAGTGACTTGGCAGTGGAGGAGTAGAAAAAAAAATTGAACAAAGACCACAGAGGGAACAAGGTAGACGCAGTTTCTGAACTGCATGTACCAAAATGGCTTGTCATCTCTGGGCTCCCAAATAAAGTGCTCCTTCAAGCTTATGATAAAAGAAAACACCTTAACACTGAAAGTGTTAGCTGACACTGCCTAATAATAGCTACCACAACTAATGCTCATATCTGCAGGTGCTTTAAAGTCTGCAAAGTATTTTCTCTTCAACCTTCTCATGAAGCAGATAGTGCATTAAAAACTGTATTTTACAGACTGGGAAACTGAGGCTCACAAGAAATGAAAGAACATACTCGGGGTAACAGAGCTATATGGACTATATGGAGGATTTGAGCCTCAGTCTCTTGACTCCAAGTCCCCTTTCACCCCACACGATGCTGCCTCAACTTGGCTGAGAAACCTTGGGATAGTGGAGAAAAGGTGGTCTGCTGGCATGAGAGAGGACTGGAGGGCATCTGTTCCTGGGTTAGCAGCACTTTTTTGCTAACATGACTAGCATCGAACTCTCTCCAGAAAAAAGAAGAAAAGAGAGCCCCGGAGGCCAAACCGTTCCCCAGAAGTAACAATCACAGCAGCAACTTCAGACATAGACACCAGGATTGTGGCATGTCGGGCATTTTTAAAAAGGTTCAGTGCAAGACTTGTCATTGAACACAATGGAAGAAGGCATGAGTTGGGGGAGGGGGGGCAGGAAGGAAGCTGTTATCATTGTAAATACTAAACTTGAGCAGAGACAGAGAACAATTTGTGGAGAGTTAGCTCAGTATGAATAGCTATCTGTCTTTCTTGTGCTTCAGTCTCACAGCTTAAAAATGGATGTCCTGCAGGCACCTCACACTCAACACATCTAGATTACCTTTCTCTGCAAATTTACCTCCTTTCTCCCCAAACTTCCCTATTTTTTTCAAGGGCACCTTCCATTTACCCAGGTTTGGGACCTCAGTCTAATCCTCTACTCCTCACTCTCCCTTGTTCTATCTAATATTTCATATCCAAGAAGTAGAAAATCTAGTTATTTCTGTCTTTACCATGTCACGACAATATCTCAGCTAGACTACTGTTCAGGCCCCCCTCACTGGTCTCCCATCTCTCCCCGCTGCTCCACATGGCTGCCAAAGTAATACTCCTCAAGCACTGATCTGAAAATGGCATTCCTCTATTCAATAAACTCCAGTGGCTCCCTATTGCCTCTAAGATAAAATACAAAACCCTGTTTGGGTTTTGTAAGTTGTCCACAAGCTACCTTTCTAACCCTGCTCTACCAAACTCTGAGGTCCGGCCAGACTGGCCTTCCAGTTGTTTCTCCCAATTGACACTCTGTGTATCTCTGCTTCTCAGAATCCCCTATTTCCTTCAAAACTTAGACCAAATGCCAACCTCGGCACAAAGCATTTCCTGATGTCCCCCAGCCACTAGTGCCTTCTCTTCAATTGGGTATCTATTTTGTGTACATCTATGTACGTTTCTCCCCCAAGAAAAACTAAATTTCTTGACAGCTGAGATTGTTTGGTTTCTTTCTTTGTACTCCTGGTGTCTATTACAGGGCCTGGTGTGTAACATGGGCTTATGTAATAAATGATTGTTGATTAGCTGATATATAATTTCAAGGCTCATCAAAACAGTTTTTCACAATGTGCTTGGGAGCTAGGCAGTACAAGTGGAATTGTTTCTATTTTCCACATGAGGAAACTGAGGCTTAGAGAGGGGGAGCAATGAACCCCAAAATTACAAAGACTAATAAACTGCTGAGCAAGGATTCTAATTTCATTTATATGCACTTTGTCTCCATAATTAGATTCGAAACAACTTGAGAGCAAGAACCACAATACTAGGCACCATGGCACTCTAAATGGAGTCCGAAAGCCTGGAGACTGAGTCCCACTTCGGACATGCTAGCCTGTCTGACCTTGGGCCTCTCTGACACTTGGTTTTCTCACATGTAGAAAGGGTCTTACAACATCACTCAGCTAAGACAGTTGTTGGGAGGATCAAATGTGATCACGCATGTGAACGTGCTTTAAAACTTAAAAGAGCTGTCTAACTGCGAGCGATTATCACTAAGTTTCTGTAGTCCTACAAACACAGGGCTGGATACTGCAACCAGCATTTTGAAAAGGATTTGTTGACTTATCCATTGTTTGCTGCAGCAAGGAAACTGGGCAAGGTAAGCAGGGTAAGTAAGCAGGGCAAAGTGCAGGGAGATAAGAGGAGGAAAAGAATCATGCAAGAATTAAAAAAAAAAAAGCACTGCCACTAAAAACCTGTTCTTTCACTTCTCGGGGCCCAAGAATCTCACTCTCAGCTCCTCACCTTGTTCCACAAGGCACATTCTTCACTTCATCGGTCTGGAGTGTGGTCTGCAAAGACAGAAAACAGAAAAGGTTTTAAAAGGGGGAAGCCAACAGCACCATCTCCTTTCTTGTTACCTCCAATGTCTCATCCTGGGACAATTCTCTGTATCTGTAAATCAGCAGCCAGATTGGTGGGCCCTCCCCTACATGACGGGGCATTTTCTGGATCAGTGACCACATAGGAAGAAAGGCCCCCTATGAATGAGCTGGCAGAACCCTCCTGGACATGGCCATGGGCACTTCTTGGCTGTTCAGGACATTTCCCCCACCTCAATAGCACTGGCAGTAAAGAAGGCACTAGGACCCCACCATTCTCTTAGCATATTCATTCTCCTTACCTGAAGAACATTACGCGGGGAGTCAAGAGACCTAGGTCGGAGTCCCAACTCTGCTGCTAATTCAGTGTGACTTTGGGCAAGATGCTTCCTCCCTCTAGGTCTCAGTTCCCTAGTTCCCCCTTCTGTAAAACGAGGAGGTTGGACTAATTTTGAAGGTCTTTTGTAGCTCAAACATTCTGTGACTCTGGGATACACCCATGGAATGGGGAGTGTCCCTTCAAGCAAAGGCCATTTTGATCTAGCCCAGCCTCATCATATCATAGTGAGCAACTGAGTTCTACTTCAGGACATGCTTCCTGAGCTCCTTGATCCACTCTCCCCCTCCCCACCCCCATCTAACCTTATCTCTCATTCAATTCTGTATCACATTTACTGTACTGTTCTAAGAGAAAAAACATACGGGGTTGCCTGAGAAAGCTGGTCTAGTTACTTAGTCCAAGGAGCCTCTAGGACCTCATGAGCACAGAAGCACCTCTCTGAGGCTGAGTCCTAATTATGCAATACCCATCTCAGACTTTTCTCCTCTGAGGTTTGTTTGGAGGTAAAGGACAAGTCCCCTTTCTACTTTCACTTCAAATTTTTTTGTGTGGGGTTACCTTGCTGGGAATAAGAACCCTCTGCATGGGATATGCCAGAAGATGGCAGTCATGGAGCTGTCTCTAAACTGACAGGACAGGAAGAACAGGTGGGCCAGGCAAGTACCCCCAAGTAGCAACTACTAGCGCCAGAGAAAACCCCAGGTAAATGTTGACAAGATTCTTGTATTTCTTGGATATCAAAGTCCTATAACTCAGTTTCCAAAGAGGTATTTTTTCCCCACCCAATGACAAGAAAAAAAGTCCCCCAATGCAGTCACCCAAGTGTAAGCATCACAACACACAAGTCAAAGTACCTGCACAGACTTGTACGACGTGATGAAAGGAAGCATGAGATGGAAACCAGGGCCACTGGTGGAGGTCAATAAAGCACCACCTCTGCATGAAAGGAAGAGAAAGGCAGGCTGAGTTAAAGCTAAAGGCTCCTAAAAGGAGCCTGAGAACTTGGAACAACCACGGACACTGCATGTACAAATATTCTACAGAGTGCCATAAGGCTTCTTCTTGGCACCTCTGCTTCCTCTGCTCTTTCTCTTCCCCAACCCTCCCTTCAACTCAATACTTTTCTATTAGGCCATGTTGGTATTCTTAGTGGTTGGTCTCAAACCAACCAGTGAACCATGCCTTTGCTAGGAATGAAGTGGACACACATGCTATCTGGAATGAGGCAAAAAGTCTCTGGCTGGAGTTGAGCTAAGAGTAGAAGCTGGTTTTGCTTTTGCCACAAGTGGTACTCAGTGGCTAGTGAGGAGGTGGCAATCCATTAGGGAAGCTGAAAGCAGGAATCCAGGTCAACATTTAATGATGGTGGGGAGGAGGGATGTGGCCAATCAAAAAAAAAACCATTTTCTATGTGGCTTTGTAATATAGTTGGGCTATTTCTTGGGTAATAGATTTATCTTCCCCATTTTGTGGTACATAAATGGATATCAGAATTAGTTTCTTTCCCTCAATTTGATGGTGAAGGGAAGTGGAACAGGAGTGTGCCGGGGAAAGGGAAGTCAGTCTAAACACTAAAAGTCAGGCATGGACTGTTGACAAAGACGCTGCTAAGCACTGCTCAGTAAGTCCCCACTTGCTGACTGATGGCCTCTATAGCTCAGTTCACAAAAGGAAGACCACAGAGGGCCTGGTGACATGACCACATTTTAACTCTGAAATTAAAGATTTACTCCAAGGATCCGAGATTTTGTTAGTACAGAAACTCCCTCCTTTGACCCATGCTGCACTCCTTCCATGCCTTAGTGTAGGGCTTCTTTACCTGAGATCTGTGAACTTTAAAAAACTTGTTTTTTGCTAATTGTGTTTCAATATGATTGGTTTCCACGTATTTTATTTTGTGTATTTAAAAACATGATGTTGAGAAGGGGTTCGCAGGCTTCACCAGGAAGGGGACTATGTCACAAAAAATTTCATTTGGCAACAAACCTTCTGGTGATGAACCTCTGGGCAAATAGTGAGGCTGGTTCACAGATCCTTAGACCACACCAGAAGCCCATTCAGCTTGGCAGGATCTTCCAGACTGCAATCCATGGATATTCTCTGAGAATCCAGGGTCATCTCCCCACCATGATGAGGTACACTCAAAGATTAAATCTTTTGGATAACAATGCTAAAAGCGCAGATAATCGGGTGGCTTATTTATTCCAACAGAAACCTCCCAGAAAGTCTCCTCTGCTGGGTACAGAGGACCTAATTTTTAAGAAGGGCCCCAAAGTCACTGGTGTTTTGATTAGACAAGGTGGGAACACTGTCCTCTCCTGCTGCCATCAAGGGCAGGTGCCTAAGTTGACTTCTTCAGGGGCAACCACGAAACCTTTTAGGCTGAGTGGAAAACTGACTTCTAGAACCATTCTCAACCCTACTATTCTCTTTTCATTTTGCCTCATCTGCAAAATGGGAATGCTACTCCTTGAGCTACCCACTCCACAAGGTTATGAGGAAATTCCATTGTTTGGCAGTGAGCTATTACTATGACTGATATCATCGCCTGTCATCAATAGTGTCATCTGAACGTGCTTATTCACAGGGTCCCAGTTTTAAGCTATTAAAGCTCCAAACTGCACTGAGAGTTCTGGGACGCCTGCATATATAAACAGATCTATCAGTAGGTATTACTACAGAGCAGCAGCGCCATAGAATGCTCCTCTTCCCCAGGCAAATGAAACCAATAAAACCAGAACTGAGCATCGGCTGCAGGAAAGCAAAGAACCATCACGAATCTCAGAGAGCTGGAAGCTTCTGCAGCCCTGCCCCTTTCTCTTACCTGTAGTATACCCCAATGTGCCCTTCTTCAATCTTGTGCACAGCTGAGAAGAGGGCTGCACAGAAGAAACTAGTCGCCACAGCCACCACTGCCCCTACTTGCGCCATTGGGAAGCTTTTACCCTGGAGAAAGGGTACAGGGAAACACGTGACAGTTAGGACCCAGGAGAAAAGCTCCAACAGTATTTCACCAACATGCATACCTTGCATCATACATGACTGCCTACTCAGATTTGTTCCTGTCTTGATGCCAGTGGAACATAAAACTAAATTTGCAATCACTTTCACCTGATTCTTTTTTTATATCAAGGAAGGACATGTCATCAAAAATAAGGAGAAATATCAAGTATTAGAGTTTGATAAATGCAAGGTACTTTGGGGGAGGATCTTGCAAAGAGATACCTCGTTGCAAGGGCTTGTTGTATTCTATATATATTTTCCATCTGAATCTGTCTTTTGGAGTCACCAGTGCAAATGCAGATTCTGTGAGCACGAGAAACCAAACGACTCCAGGACTGCAGTTTCTATTCTTGCCAAAATAGCCAGATCCCTGAGTTGTTCGACTTGAGCCTTCAGGCCCACTGACTGGATCTAGTGGGATCCAGCCCATCACTTCACCTAGAGTATGCCATCCTTACTACAAAACTTCTCCAGTCTTTAAGGATATTAGACTGCCCCTAATTCTGTTGCCCTTTACTCCTAGTCTTGTCTTACATGGCCCCAAGGATTGTCCCTTAAGGATCAGCATGAGAACCCTTGAACAACATTTATATCTCCTAAAAAGTCCAGAAACTGTATTCCACGGGCCCCTAAAGTGGGGCAGGTTTCAGAGACAGCTATAATCCAAGGGAGAGCGTAAGGTAGAATTCAGATTCATCCTTCTCTTGTTGTGAGCCCAGAGACACCAAAAAACACAGCACCTCATGAGCTACAGAGGATTTTAGAGGCATCTCTCCTCCTACCACAATGATAAGGCATCGTTCAGCCTCTATTGGAAGGCTTGCAGTGATTGAGAACACTCTCCCTCTCGAGGCAGCCCATCCTACTTTTGGCATAGGTATAATTGTTAGGAAGCTGTTTCTTGTATTAAGCTGAAACCTGCTGTCCTGCAACTTCTGCCCATGGCATCCAGTTCTGCCCTCTGGGACCAAGCAAAATAAGTATAATCCCAATTTCTATTGACAGTCCTTCAAATACTGGAAAACAGTGGTCATGCCCTCCCTCTATTTCTCCTGTGGCTAAACACCCTCAGGCTCTCAACTAACTGATATTCCTATGGCACAGTTTGAAGTGACATATATTTGTCAAGTGGGAACAGGCCAGCTGCAAGTGCTGACTGACCAAATTATACAGGATGTCAAATGAACAGGAGACTGTGGCTATGTAATTCCAGCCAGAGCCACCCAATGCTAATTGCAGAGTATTTCAAAGGAAACTGTTATTTACTCTTTTCACATGCTAGGGTGATAGACAGTATGTGCACAGCAGGGTTCCAGGGCAGGATTTTCTAGAGAGTACCTCCTCCTCTCTCCTTTTCCCTATTATTCATTTGGCCTTTAATAGGGTAGGGCCTTGTCACTTGGGAAAATGACTGATTCCACAGCGCTGCTTTATACATGCTACTTGAATAACACTTTATAGCTGATTATTCCCCAAGGATATCTGTTGAGACAGAAAAGAAGGGCTCTAAAGTCTAGAGAGTCTGGCCATGAACATCCAGCTGGGCTTAGACATCAGAAAGCTTTAGAGAAGTTATTACTGCATTTATTTTTTTGGCAATGGCCTCTGAATAATAAGGGACAACTTCAACTCCCATGGGCCCTTAGCACCCAAAGAGATTTATTGCAAAGACCATCTTTCACATCATTGTGCTGTCTGAATAAAATAAGTTCTTTGTGAGAAGGTACATGTAGTACTGCTGTGGCAGCCACTTCTTAGATTTTCCAGGCCTGTCCAATTTTCCAACCAGGAAAGTATTCTTTGAAAGAGATCTTGAAGAAGAAATACCTTTTGTCCAACCATGTGTAATGATTTTTAATTTGGAAAATATGGTTATTGTAACTATACCGGCAAGTAGTGAAGCAATACAGTTTAGAAATATTTGTCAGTAGCTGGTTAGCTCTCTGCCTTGGGTCTATACCAGTAAATATAAGGTGGGCGTGAGAATAGGTAAAGAAATAGGTAGCAGGTATCCTCAAGGGCATTAGCTTAAACTTGCAAAAAAGCCAAGATTGAGGTCTTTGGATTCAACAGTTGCTATATGCCATCAGGTTGGATCAAAAACTGGTGCAACAGAGAGGTCAGAGTGTCCTACGGATAAAGGTGGGGCTTGATCAAGTGCCAGTCCAGGGCCCAAAGGGCAGCTTGTTGAGGTGGAAAGTATTCTGGGTTTAGAGCCAGAAAATCCAGTTTTGAATGCTGGCTCTTCCATTTAATATCAGGCAGGATTTAAATCGTGCTTTTATGTTGCAAAGAACTTTGCACTAGCTAGCATTTATGCGGTGCTCTAAGACTTGTAATGCACTTTACCCTAGCTAGCATGAACACAGGGCTTTAAGGTTTGCAAAGAACTTTATACTAGCTACATGTTTGTTTAGTTTATTGCTGCTTAGATGTTTTTTTCAGTTATGTCCGATTCTTCGGTGACGCCCTTTGGGGTTTTCTTGGTAAAGATACTGGAGCTTTTTGCCATTTCCTTCTCTTTTCGCTTTACTGATGCGGACTTAGGCAAGCAAGGTTAATTAAGTAACTTGCCCAGGGGACACACAGCTAGGAAGTGTCTGAGGACGCATTTGAACTCTGGTCTTCCCGGACTCCAGGCCAGGTATTCTATCCACTGTGCCACGTAGCTGCCCTCTAACTAGCATTTACACAGCGCTTTAAGGTTTGCGAAACATTTTACAACTCATTTCATCCTCACAACAGCCCCAGGAGGTGGGTGCTATCATCCCCATTTTGCAGGTGCAGCAGCCGAGGCACACAGCTCATGTCGGCCGAGTCCACTGCTCTGTGACCACAGAGCTTCACTTCCCTGGCCCTCGGCTTCGTCATCTATGAAATGGGGCGAGGAGGAAGGAGACTTTCGACGGTCACGGTCCAATCCCTTATTGTCGCCCTTAAAACGAAAGCTACCCGGGTCGTTGAGAGCGGCCGGCCGGACTCCGGCGAGGTCCTTGGGCCCTACGTCCGGGCGGAGGGTGGACCAAAGAGTGTGGCGGGGAGAGGGGGGGGGCAGAGGCGCCCTGGAGCAGCGAGTGTCGGGAGGTAGGGGCGGGAAGGGGCACCTGGAACACGGTGGGTCAGGGGTGGAAGGGGCTTTGGGGATCCTCGAGTCCAGCCCCCCTCCCCCTCCATGGACAGTAGAGGAAACTGAGGCCCAGAGACTCGCGGGAGGTGACAGGAGTCGGGAGGGGGCGGTGGGCTGGCAGATCGCCGCCCCGGAGGGTGAAACCTGAGCTGGGGGTGGGGGTCAGGGGAAGCCCCAGGAGAGAAGAGGCACTAGGGGAGAGAGTTGGGGGAGCGGGACGGGGCGGCGTCTAAGGCTGTCCCTCCTGGCGCTCAGTACCTGTCCGAGCTCCCTCCCCGGGGAGCCGCTGCCACTCCGCTCAGCACAGCACGCTTCCTCCTTCCGGGTCCGTCGCTGCCTTGAGACGTCATCAGGAGGCGCGGGGGGCAGAATTCCTGTGTCTCCCTCTCTCCCTAAGCCTTCCTTCCCTGCCCCGCCCCCACCGGGCCTCTGCAGCCGGCACCGGTTACCTGTCCCTATTGGCCACGAGGGGGCGCCCGGCCCTTGGTCCCACCGTTCCCGGGAGGGGTGGAGCGAGGGCTGCGAGGGGAGGGAGGACAGAGAGAGAGCCTGGACAATGAATGGATGGATTCCTAATGCGGTGGGTGGACAGGGAAAAAAAAAAAATTTCTGGAAAGTTGTGAAGACGGGGGTATGGGGGGGAAGGAGGAGATGTCAGCCTTGCCCTCGCCCAGGATGCAAGGATCAATTCTCCCCATTTCACAGATAGGGAAACTGAGGTCCAGTCTTACTCTAAGGCAGAAGACACTAGAAAGGAAGCAGGCATAGCATGGAAAACTTTCCGTCTGTTGGGTTGGAGAGGCGCCCTGTACATAGGATCAGAGGAGTTAGCACTGGAAGGGACGTTAGAGAAGGAAACCGAAGCTCAGAGAGTTTAAGCGCCTTGCCCAGGGATACAAACTAAAGTACAGACAGGGTACCAGGCGCTCGCTCCATCAGTGCCTGTTGAATTGAGGAGGGAGAACCCACAAGGAAGGTTGTAGAATCCGCATTCCAACCCAGTGCTTCTGACTTCAGTGCTTTTTTCAGTTGCTGGAGGGTGGGAAGAGAAGTGAATCTATAATGTTCCAAAGACAGATTGTTATCTCTTCTGGACCCTTCTTTCAGATTTCTTTAGGGCCCTTCCAATGGTGTATCTCTAGGAACTGTGAATGCAAAATGGCAAAAGGGATGAATTAGGCCGTGTTTCGTTGTATAAAGGATTCTTCACTTTCTACGTTGGGGTCCTTCGATTAGCACACCTTGCCCGATGGTTTGGCATGATGCAGATGCACAGTTCTCATGTTGGGTAGATTGTGCCACCAGTATATTCTGTTAATGAGCAAAGAGAAGCTTGGAGTGACCGTTCACTGTAAAAAGGGCACTTTCCACAACTGCCAGTCTCAGAACTGGAGAACCCGGGATGACGTCGGTTGTGAGGTTTTAGATAAGTCGTTTTAATTCTCTGAGACTCGGTTTCCGCCTCTCTGGAGATGAGATGATATGACACAATACAGAGAGGGCTGGCCTTGGTGTTAGGAAGAGCTCCAATCCCTCCCGTCTGTGACACAGGATAGATGGGAGAATAGAAAGGGAAGAGACTAAGCATTAAGTGCTTTGCAATATTACCTCATCCAAACTTCACAACTATGGGAAGTAAGTGCTACTATTGTCCTCATGTACAGTGGGGGAGACTGAGGCAGACAGATGTGAAGTGGCTTGCCTAGGGTCTCGGAGCTAGTGTCAGAGGTAGGATCTGAACTCAGGTGTTCCCGACTCCAGTTCTAGGGCTCTATCCATTGTACCACCTCACTGTCCCTTGAAAGAATACTGCTTCTGGAGTCAGAGGACCTGGGTCAGCCTAGATGATCTTTGAAGTCCTGGACCATCTGGTCCAGTCCCTTCTTTTTACAGTTGAGAAAATCGAGGCCCAGGGAAGTGAAATAGTTTACAGAAAGCCATACTGATAGTAAGCATCAAGAGGTAAGATCGAACCCAGGTCTCCATTTAGAGTGTGGGCAAGTTTGCCAGTAGGGCAGTGGAAGAAATGAATGATAAGACTCTGAGTGGGATTTTGCCATACTGGAATCTTGCCCACTCCCACATTGCAACTCTGGAGACCAGTAAAGATGAAAGCCAAAGAAATCTAGACCAGTGGTTTTCTATTTACAGAGATTTGTCACTAGGCATCTCTGCCATGTGTATGCTCCTCAAGCCTCCTGTGGATGAATAACTAGGTAGCTTTGGCAGAGTGTCACGTAGGGGGCAGAGAGAAGGGCATTGATATCTGGTAAGAACAAGAGGGAGTATTGTGAAGACTCAATTCTCAGTCATAGAACCACCGAAACGGAAGGCACCTCAAAGGCCCTCTACTCTGACAAATTCTTGGACAAGAATGCCCTCTATAGCATAATTATAGCTGGCATGTACATATTGCTTTAGAGTTTGCAAAGCGACTTACATATATTATCTCATTTGATCCTCACACCAACCCTGTTATTATAAAAATAGTAATAGCAATATTAATATCTATTAACAAGATTGATAATTATTAATAATATTAACATTAATGATATTGTTGATGATATGATCCCATTTTATGGATCAGAGTAATAGCATAATAAAGGCTTGTTGACTTGACTTATTGACATGCAAGTGGAAGCCAAGGCTGAAGAAGGTTAAGTAAAAATAGCAAACATTTGTGTAGTGCTTACCATTTGCCAGGCACTGTGCTAAGATAATATAACAACCCTGGGAAGTAAGTGCTATTATTATAATACCCATTTTAGAATGAGCGAACTGAGGCAAACAGAAGTAAGTGACTTGCCCAGGATCATGTAGCTAGTGTCAAGAGATGGGTTTCAAATGTTGGTCTTTCCTTACTCCTAGTTTAGTGCACTTTCCACCATATCATGCTATTCTCAACAAGTGGTCCTCTAGCCTCCACTTGAAGATATCCAGTGATGGGTGTCAGGGTGGCTTCTTGTACCCTTGGGTAGCTCTAATGATTAAGAAGGAACTGTTCCTTCGGTTGAGCTAAAATCTGTCTCTTTGCAATTACCTCCAGCCATTGGAAGTCTTTACTCTGGCCATCATCTCCACTCTCTTCCGGCTGGAAAATTGGACTCTACCCCTTGGAACCTCCCTTGGCTTTTGGCCAGCATTGGCCTCATTTTGCTCAATTCTAGGTCTTTATGGCATTCCCAGAAGCCTCCATGACAGATGTATTCCCCTCCCCTCTCTACACCTTCTCCTTTTGCAGATCTCTGTTATATATTCCATTGCCCATTAGAATATAAGACCCTTGAGGGCAGAGACTGTCTAGCATATTTTTTATTTATATCTCCAGTGCTTAGCATTTAATAAATACTCTATCTATGTATTTATTGTTTACCCCTGTATCTATGTCTAGTATCTCTACCTGTCTATTTATCTATCATCTATCTACTCATTATGCCTATTTCTTTCTCCTGGAGCCTAGCAAAACTGGTCTAATCTCTCTTCCACATGACAGCTGTTCAGATATAATGTCTTCCCTAAATCTTCTCTAGGCTCAGCATCCCCAGTTACTTGAACGAATCCTCACACGACATATCTTCCCGTCCGTCCATTCTTCATTCAGCTCCCTTTCTCTGTCAATTTCCTTTCCAGAACTCAACACAACACTCCAGGTGTGGTCTGATGAAGGCAGCATACCTTTATTTCCTTCATTCTCAGTTGAGGAAAAACTGGCTGCAAGTGGGAAGAAGGGTTTTACGTCTTTGGTTTTTATAAATATTTTGTTATGTCCAAGATACAAAATTGGAGAGGAGAAGAAAAATGGAAGTAAATGCTATGTCTGTGGATGCCTAGAAAGAGGGTACCTAGAAGGATGAAGAGTGAGCCTAGCTAGGTCAGAGCCATAGGGGAAACTCCCATGTATCCTGGGGGTAGAAATCAGAGGCAGATGATTGGGCAGAGAAGACTGAGAAGGAACAGTAAGACAAGTAGGGGGAAACAGCAGTTCTACAAAATCAAAGAGAAGAGAGGACATTCAGGAAGAGGAGGGCATCCCACAAAGCCTAAGAGTTGAAGAGAAGAAGGATTTTGTTGTTGTTGAGTTGTATCCAACTATTCGTGACCCCATTTAGGGTTTTCTTGGCAAGTATACTGGAGTGATTTGCCATTTTCTTCTCTGGCTCATTTACAGATGAGGAACTGAGGCAAATAGGGTTAAGTGACTTGTCCAGGGTCACATAGCTAGTATTTGAGGCCAGATGTGAACTCAGGAAGATGAGTCTTCTTGACTCTCCATTTCACCACCTATGGAGGCCGGTAGAAGGTCACTGGCTTTAGGTAAGGGAGACATTGTTGGTAATCTTGGAGGGAGCAATTTCATAGAAAACGGGTTCAAGATCATTTGTTTAGGAAGCTGAGTTGTGATATCTCTTCTTACTCCATTACAGAAAGCTCAGAGTGATTTCTAGATTTGAGCATGGTATAGTAGAAAGAATACCGGGTTCAGATTCTGAGGAGCTAGGTTCAAATTCTGACTTTGCTGCTTACTGACTGTATGTCCTTATACTGGTCACTTAATTTCTAGGGGGAGTCGGTTTCCCATCTGTAAAATGAGAGGATTAGATTGGATGGCCTTTGAGGTCCCTTCCAATTCAAAATCTAATGTCATATCATAAAGTGGCTAAATCAGAGATGCCCACAATAGGCTACAGTTCAAAGCAACCCTAATTCTTACTCATTCTTTACACACTATAATCTAGTGCTTGAGTCTGCAGAAATAAAGGTTGTCAGAAAACTCAGAAAGAGAAGACTTTTTATTTCATCCCCTGCTGGGGCTAGGGGGTTTCATTTCCATTTAATGGAAAGATGTGTAGTATGGTATAATACAAAGAACATTAGGCTGAAAGTTGGGAAAGTTGGTTTTGAGTGGAGGCTCTGACTTTAATTAGCTATGTGGCCTGAGGCAAACCATGCACCCTCCTCCACCTCAGTTTCCTCGTCTGAAAAATGAAGGAGTTGGTCTAGATCTGTCTTCGCTATGTTATACTATCCTTGATAGAAAAAGTTTGGGGACCATGAACTCATCCTAATGGATTGGCTCACAAAGAAGGGAATCACTTATTCTCTGGAAGGACAGATTTAGGGAGGGGACCCTGTTGTAAATCCAACTGAGGAGGACTTTCATGCCACTTAAAAAAATCAGGCCTGAAACAGCCATAATGTTTGTCAGGCCACATTTTACTGTTCTTAAATAAGTGTGCAGGGTGTGGGAGATGAAATATGGCAGGTATTTGATTTAAAAAGCCGGCACAGATTTAATGTCCTGATAAAATGTATTAAATCTTTTAAGGTTTTAATGAATCTAGTATGTGTTTCATAAATCAAGGAACGCTGCGAAGCCGTCTCCCAGTTTAATAAGAGTAAACTAGGAAATTGCTCTGAGCAGAAGCAAAATACATTTATATCACATCGAAAAGTAATAGATTTTTAAGCAGTGGGGTCTTTCTGGGGCTTTCTGAGTCGTTTGCTTATTACACTGCTCTGGTTCTTTCAAATATTAAACCACGGGCAAACACGTGCTTAACCATATAAAGATGTGAAGCTGCACAAAGGTAAATATTATTTGTAAGAGCCCGGAAAACAAAGCCTGCGCTTTGCAAAGTTCCCCACCGGAGCCAGACTGCATTACTGCACAGAACTCTGGACGCTATTTAACACTGCTGAAGGTGGAGGGGTTTGTTTTTGTTTATTTTTTAAAAGGAATAGATTATTATTGTTATTATTTATTAATTAAGCTTTATTATCTCCAGTCTTCCCTAAATTCCCTCCCACCTCCCCCCTTTCCTACCCTTCCCACGCACAACTGCCTGATTGAAGTGGTGAGTGTATAAAAATCCTTTTTGACTTTTACTGGTTCCCTTTGGAATGGGCTCATTAAGGCAGCTTGCCTGTAGTCAGTCAGACTGGCCAGAAGGGGAATCCAGGAGCCTTTCGTCGCTTTTAAATCCGAGGAAAAGGGGGTTCCCTTTAGTCGTGCTCCTCTCCTCACAGTTTTTGTCTCCTAGTCCCTTCTCTCTCCCACCCTGCTTGGCCTCCTAGTCAAGCTCCCTGGCCCCAGGTTGGGGCAATGCCTCCAGGTTGGGTGAGGTGGCCCAGGGCAAGGAGACCTTTGCTCCTGGGCCTTTGTTCCCAGGCGCGACTGCCTTGGGCAACTGCAGCCTGTGGCGCTGGGGAGGTGGCCTTGGGTCGTCAGTTGGGGGTTGGGGGGCTCCAGCATTCTTGTGCACAAAAGCTGGCAGGGCTCGTGAGCTCTGCAGGGGAGGGAGCGGGGGCCCATAAAGCTCACTGTGGAGAAGCCTGTCCAACCTCATTAGCTGTCACGGGCAACAATACTGATCTGGCAATAAAGGCGATTCCAAACCTGTTGGTCATTAATCACCCGCCTGACAGTTTCGAATGGCGCTGGAAAAACCTCATCCCTTTCCACCACCCCCACCCCCTTCTCCTGCCCAGGCACTAACGTTTAGAGTTACCTCCATGCGTATATGTGGTTCGTACGGCTTTATATGTTGTTGTCCTGTTCCCCTGGGCCACCCCTCCCCCATGTTCCCGAGAGTGATGGGGGCAGGGGGTGGGGGGTGGGGGTGAACCCAGCCTGGGAGGGCCCTGCTGGTGGCCCAGAGCTTGGCAGTAAATAGAGGAACTTTGTAGGACAGGAGCTGAGAACGGGGAACTACAGTTTCCTTGTGGCATAGATCTGGCCACTTTGGGGGTGAGAGGTCTGGTCTCCCTGCCAGATCAGGAGCTTCTCGGGAGCCAGACTCTTGTCATTTCTCATCTTTTTTCCTCCCCAGTGACTAGCTTGCAGTGCCTTGACACATCAAGTCTGAATCACCTTCCTGGGCCTCAGTTTCCTCATCTGTTAAGTGAAGATGGTGAACTAGAAGATCTCAAAGGGCCCTCCTTCCAGCTTTAAATTCTATTATTCTAATAAATGGCTATTGAATTGAATAGCTAGAAGCTAGAAAACTTAGAATGGGTGCTTCCCCCCTCCCCCGAAATATTGTTTGGCTCCTATTTAGTGCGATTCACATCCCACCCATTTTCCTGTTCTCAACATTGGAGAGCTATGGTGTAGGGCTACTCTGATCAGTGATCAGAGCACCGGTTTTAGAGTCAGAAAATACCTGGGTTTATGTAGTGACTTCTACTTGCTGCCTGTGTGACTATAGGCAAGGGAAAACCTTATCCCCTTTTGGCCTCGAAGTCCTTATTTGTAAAAGGTGAAAGGTTGGATAAGTTGTTCTATAAGCTCTTTTCGAGTTCTGTGACACTATGACTGCTCCTGAAATCATGTCCTACCCTTCTTTCTCCACCGATTTCCCCAAGCAGGAGGTGATTTAAAGAGTGACTTCCAGACTTCCACTCTTCTGGATTCCTTTGCTAGGTCTTGACCATGGTAGAATTGTGAAGCAGGCAATTTATTTTCAGTTTCCTTGCCTTTCCTTTCTACACCCATTCCCCATTCATTTCTTTTCTTTTTTCCTCTTCAGCTATAGATTACCCTTTTCTGCTTTTTGGAAAGAGAAATGTCTCTATCAGAATTACTCAAGGGAAAGGATTGAATATCAGTCTCTTACCTGATAGTATGATTTTAAGCCAAAGAATTCCATCCACTAAGGTAGAATTTCAGGGTCTGTTAAGTAGGTAGGGAGGTGATTTTGGGTAGGGGAGAAGAGCTCTTTTCCGGATATCCATGAAATCATAATATCAGGCCATGGGAAAGATAATCCAGGGTATAACAACAACAACTCATATTTCTATAACATTTTAGAATTAATGAAATGCTTCCTTCACAATTGCCTATCATCTCTATTTTGCAGGTGAGAAAATGGAGGTTCAGGGAGGTTATCACTTACCCAAGGTTACTTGGCTGATATGTATCACAGAGGATGTAATAATAATTCTGGTTTATATAACACTCAAGGCTAATAAAACCACATTATAATACTGGTAATATACCTATTTTTTGGTAAGCAGTGTCCACAACTTTAGCTGACCCTATCTTCAAGTCCATTCCTTAGTGCCTCCTTGGGGCACTGGGATTAGCCTTCTCTTCTCTATTATTGTTGTTGGTCACATCAGTGGTAGTGCATACAGATACAGAGGGCTTCACCAATGAGATAAATTGCAGTGACCCCAGGCTGTGACTCTGACTAGTTGGTGCCTATCCCCTTAATTTATAGTTAAGTGTATAGTTAAGAGACCAGAGAAGGCAGGTAGTGGACTCCTGAGCAAGCCACAGATCTAAAGGGGATGAGAATTCATAGCCTTTCCATTTTTATATAGTTACTTGAGCCTTCTGGAGCCAGGATACTTCCTAGAAAGAAAAGGATCTACTTTTGCCTCATTTTGTAGGAGATGAAGAGAGGAAGGGCAGGGGAAACTCAGCCAGGAATTTCTGAATCAGTCCTGCAGGTGGTATTCACATGGTACCCCCTTTGCTCAGACAGTTGTCCATATGGTGGGAAGAATTGGAGAGTAGATGAATGCTGATGGGTTGGGAGAGAAGGAAATCTTAATGCAACCTTGCAGGAAGTATCTAGAAAAGAAAAAAAAAAATCTGCTCTCCAGCCCATGGCCTCATTTGCATTTACCAAGGGTATCTCTGTTCTCTCTAGCCTTGTTGATGTTCTCATCTTCATATTCTCTACATGATTTTTGTTCAGTACTGTCCAACTCTTTGTGACCTCATTTGAGGTTTCCTTGGAGTAGTTTGCCATTTCCTTCTCCAGCTCATTTTACAGATGAAGAAACTGAGGCAAACAGGGCTAAGTGACTTGCCCAGGGCCACACAGCTAGTAAGTATCTGAGGCCAGGTTTGAACTCAGGGAGATGTGTCTTCTTGACTCCAGGTCACTGTGCCATCTAGCTGTCCCAGTGCCCTGTATGATTAGGGAAGCAAACACAAACATCTGCCTGTATCTGGTATGTGCAGTCACACACTCCTTTGAGAATCAAATTGAAAGAAAATAAAAGGGGGAGGGCATACTTGAATGCCTGCTTGAATGGGCAGCTGGGTGGGGCAATGGATAGAGTCAGGAAGACTCATCTTCCTGAGTTCAAATCTGGTCTCAGATTTACTAGCTGCATGACTCTGGGCAAGTCGCTTAACCCTGTTTGCCTCAGTTTCCTCATCTGTAAAATCAGAAGGAAATGGCAAAACACTCCAGTATCTTTGCCAAGAAAACCCCAACTGGGGTCACAAAGAATCTGAAACAATTGAACAGCAACAAAATACTTGAATAGTTACCCCTACCCCCGAGATATGCTCCTTGATTCCTTTAGACCTTGGTATCTCTTTAATATATTTTAACACAATCTGTTGATTTTGAGAACCTCAGAGTTGGAAGGGGCTTTTCCATCAAGGCCTAGCTGTGCTTGACAAGGAATCTCCCATATAACATCTTGAGCAAGTGGTTGTCGAGTCTTTACTTGAAGCCCTCCAGTGATGGAGAGCTCATTATCTCCTGTGGCAGCCTGTTCTATTTATGTAGCACGTCTTATATCAAGTATAAATCTACCTCTCTGCAACTTTTACTCATTTCTCTTAGTTCAGACTTCCAGGGACAAGCAGAATAAACCTCATCTTTCTTCTACATGATATTTCCTCAAATACATAAAGACAACAAGAATTTTCTGTCCTGTCTCTCCTCCTTTCCTTCCCCAGAGTTCTCTCTTCTCCTGGTTAAATGCTCCTAGCTCCACTAATCCTCTTTTAGATCCATCCCAATTTGTCAATGACTTTCTTCCCCTTGAAGACCTAGAATGCTCTCATAGGATCATTGATTAGCATCTAGTCCCACCTCTACATTTTATAGATTGAGGACACTGAAGGTTCAGTGATTCGTGTATGGTGAAAAGAGGTGGGAAGCAGCAGACCTGGAATTTGAACTCAGATCATTTGATTTGAAGTGCATCACCCTTTCTACTGCCTCATGCTATACCAGGCTCTCTTTCCTCTCTACTTATTGTTTTAGTGTTTTGTAGTCAGTGCTCCAGAGAGCTGATCGTTAAATTTTCAGCGTGAGCAGTTACACCTTAGAAATGAGCAAACACTACAAATCAGGGCTTGATTTATTGTTTTGGTGATTGTCTAGACTTAAGAAAGTGTTGGAGAAAATATTAATAATGCAGATTAAACTTATAAATTTGTTGTGTATACATTTCCCTCTAGAGAGCTACTGATTAGTCTATTAACAAGTATGTATTAAGTATCCTAATGTCATTATCTGTCTGGCATTGTGCTAGTCTGGGTACTTTGAACATGCATGAAACAGTAGTGAGCAATATCTTCAAATATCTAATTAAGTGCTAAATTATTTGGCACAAGCAATAAGTGCTGTAGAATTATACCTTGTGTGGAGTAATTCAGCACAGGATCAGCTGCCTGAAAGACAGTGTAATGTAGTGGAAAGAATATGGGAAACCCAGATTCAAATCTCGGCTCCACCACTTATTAATTCTGCACCTTGAGCAAGTCACTTAACCTTTCTAGGTCTTGTCTGTAATATGAACCTAATAACATCTGTACTATGCACTTATACTATGTACTATGAATGGCAGCATGGAATAGTTCAATCGAGGGCTGCCTTGGTGTTGAAAGACCTAAGTCCTGCCCTTGACATATACTGACTGGTTGACCAGTCATTTGATTTCATTGCCCTGGGCAACAATGTGAGACTGTAAGTTATAAGTTACATAGCAATTTCCCATCTACTTCAGTGGAAGTATTTTGCATATCAGCCCCTACACTGATGAAAACTTAGGTCCAGACCAAAACAAAACTTAACCAAGTTGTTTTAAGTTTCCAGTGAAATAATGTACATAAAATGCTTTGTAAATCTCAAAGAGCTATATAATAATAATTATTATTATCATCACTATTTCTATAGTGCTTACTGTGTGCCAGGCATTAAGTAAAAGCTTCATAATTGTTAACTCATATGATCCTTATAACATCCCTGGGAGGTAGGTGCTATTATTATCCTCATTTTCTGAATGAAGAAACTGAGGCAAATGGGTTAAGTGACTTGGCCAGGGTCACATAGGTAGTAAGTGTCTGAGACCAGATCTGAATTCAGGTCTAACTCTAAGGTCCTGCTCTATCCATTGTGCTACCTGACTGCCAGTAATCATCATCTTCACCACTGTAATAGCTCACACTAGTACTGTCCTCCCAGTTATTTCTTCTAGAGCTCTCATTTCATTTATAATATGCTTTTTAATCTCTTGTTTTATCTCTTCCAGGAATCCTAATAGACTTTGTGGTCAAACAATGCCTTTATCTGAGGCTCTGCTCACAGTCTTTATGGAGTTACTCAATTCCTCTAAGCTTATGTTTTGAACATTCCCTTATCCACAAAGTTTTCTGGATCTTGCATACTTATACACACGAGTGGACCACTTTTTGGTCTTGTGTTAACATTGTCTGAGGTCTTGTCCCTGGCCCTCCTTTCTGTTGGTGTCTGCTCTGTAGAAAGTGCTCGCAGGTCTCAATCTCACCTGTATCCTAGCTGAGGTCTTTAAGGCTGTCAGGGGTGGCTCAAGTCAGCTGCTGAAAACTTTTAGAATCCTTAAGTCAAGCAAGACTATCACTGCTCTCTGGGTTCTTGGTAGTTTTGCTAGCTCCTGTCCTCATGAACTTGGGTATTTAACTACCTAGGGCTTAGCAGCTGGAGTACTCCAAGCCTGTGGGAGCAGAACAGCCTTCAAATGATGAAGGCACTCGCTGTAGTTTCTCTCTTTAGTTCTTAATCATTATTCTCTCTGGCATTCTTTTGTACTAGCTCCTCTGGAATCCATGTGTGGGAATTAGGCTATTCAGCGCCTCTTCACTCTACTATCTTGACAGAAGTCTTGAGGCTTACTTCTTTTTTTTTAAATTTATTTTTAATATGTTTAGTTTTCAGCATTGATTTTCACATGCGTTTGAATTACAGATTTTCTCCCCATTTCCACCCCCCACTCCAAGATGGTGTACACTCTGGTTGCCCTGTTC
>CM053625.1:246663423-246725097 GCA_028646595.1 Phalanger gymnotis
GCCCTGCTTCCCTCTGCCACTTTGTGGGTTCTGCAGTTCTAGAATTGGTTCAGAGCCATTTTTTTATAGGTTTTTGGAGGGACTTGGTGGGGAGCTCAAGGCAGTTACTGCTTTCCAGTTGCCATCTTGGCTCCGCCCCCTCAGGGCTTACTTCTTAAAATCCATACATTTGCAAAACTGATTCATCTTCCTCCAAGTATAATATCCTTCCTACCACTGTCTATGTCCTTTTCCCTCTCCCACTCCCAGTCTTCTCTGTCAGATGCGACATGGATTGAAGATGGAGAAGAATGAAGATGGTAGAACCTTTTCAGATGAAGGGGCTGCAGAAGAATTTAGAAAGCAGATAGGCTACACCAGGGGTGGGGAGCCTGTGGCCTTGAGGTGTGGAACCCAAGTGCAGACCTTTGACTGAATTTCTGTCACAGAACTTCTAAGTCATTGAACTTCACAGGCAAAGTTTAGATTCAGTCAAAGGGCAGCACTTGAGGACCTAGAGGGTCACATGTGGCCTCGAGGCTGCCCTGGTCATTGGCCTGTAAGGGAGATGGTTCCTTAATTACACAATAGACATTCCCTAGGTTCAATATAAGAGACATCATGAAAGCTTGGAGTGATCCTCTTTTCCAATCCTTGTGCCTGAAGGTCTGACACTATGTGATGATGGATTTGGAATTGGAATATTTGGGTCGAGTACCAGTTCTCATATTTAATAGTTATGTGACCATAGGCAAGTAAGTCTCTTAACCACAATTAAGACTCTTTACCAGATTTAAAGTCGGAAGAACTGAGTTTAAATCTTGGCCTTTTGTTGTTTTTCAGTTATATCTGACTCTTTGTAACCACATAGCAAAGATACTAGCGTGGTTTGCCATTTCCTTCTCCAGCTCATTTGACAGGTGAAGAAACTGAGGCAAACAGGGTTAAGTGACTTGCCCAGGGTCATATAACTAGTAAGTGTCTGAAGTCAGATTTGAACTCAGGTCTTCCTGACTCCAGGCTAGGAGCTCTATGCACTGTGCCACCTAACTTTGGGCTAGAGGCAGTGCTACAAAGCAGTTAAAGGAAGAGAACTTTGGTGTCAGGAGGATCTGAGTTCAAGTCTTGCCTCTGATACAGACTGGCTATATGTCCCTGGGTAAATTAACTTAAACTCTTAGTGTTGCTGGACAACTCTTGAAGAATATAAGTTTTAGAGCAGTTGTCTTATTTCCAGTGATACCGGGTGTTACCTCACTGGGAGTTTTCAGCTAGGCATGGCACTTTTATAAAAATTGACCACGTATTAGGGCATAAAGGTCTGACAAATGAATACAGAAAAGCAGAAATGTTAAGCACATCCTTTATTGACTATAACACAATAAAATACATTCAATAAAATGTTATTGAAGAAAGGATTAAAAATTAATTGGAGATGAAATAATCATAAAGAATTGGTGGATCAAAGAAGAAATCATAAAAACAATGTATAATTTCATCAAGAGAAAATGAAACAACGAGACAATTGAGACAATGGGGTGCAGACAAAGCAGTACTTAAGGAAAAATACATATCACTAAAGAAATTCCTTGACAAAAGAGAGAAAGAACAAATCAACGAATTGGCACATGACTTAAAAAAAAATTAGAAAAAGCAACACATTGAAAAATTCTGACAACACCAACACAGAAATTTTGAAAAACAAAGAAGGGGATTAACACAATTGAAAAAAAATTAGCATTGAACTGATAAAACTAAGAGGTTTTTTGGGGGAAAAGGGGAGAGGATATTTAAAAAATAGATAAACTTTAAGTAAAGCAGTATCTAAAATCAAAGGCCAATTTTTTATGTAATAGAGAACCACTAGAGGCCTTTCGAGTAAGAACAGGGGTAAAGTATGGCTATCCATTGTTACCACCCTCATTTGATATAGGAGTGGGACATAAAATTAGTTCACATATATTGTTAGCTTTTCTGTATAAGACGAACAAAATCCTATAGGAAAATATATAAAGTAAAAGTCCCCTCCATTCAAAAAAAAACTACAAAACACATAAAATATTTGTGAGTTCACCTACTAAGACACAAAACAGAAACTACTACAAAGCATTATTTTTAGAAATAAAAATAGATCTAAATAGTTGTAAAAATATCAATTGCTCATTGTTGGGCCATGCCAACATAATAAAAAGACAATGCTATCTAAATTAAATTTACTTATTCAGTGTTAAACCAAGCAATCTTCCACCAAGCAATCTACCAAAGAATTATTTAACAGAGCTAGGAAAAAAATAATACAGTTCATCTAGTGGAACAAAATGTTGTGGTGCTCATGGAAAATAATGAAAAAAAAAGTGGGAAGGAAAGGGGCCTAGCAGTACCAGAACCCAAACTATTCTGCAAAGTATTAATCATCAGAACTATTTAGTGCCGACTAAAGAATAGAAAAGTCAGTCAATGGAACAAATGAGTTATACAACATATGAAGTAAACTAGCATGGCGTAATGGTAATATAAATTTGAAGATCTTCCCTATCCATTAATAGGCCCATATGACCTGCTTACATCACAGGAAGCCTAAGTCATATGTAGTGGGAGGAGCTTGCTGAATGAGTGGAACTGGAAGGGTGGAACAGGAAATACTCAGAGCAGTTAGAGCTGTGGGAGAGAGAGGACACAGGCAAGGAGTCAGCTAGGATTTGTGAGTGTTTGTGGGAAGGTTCCAGCAGGGGGATGCTATGGAAAGGAATGGCTCTCTGCTGTGATGATGTGTATTAACCTCTATGCTACTTGGATGGATTGGACTTACTGGTTTTGGGATTTGGTTCTCTGGTGTTTGAATAAATGTTTTTGCTTCTGTCTTCTATATGGAGAGTCTGTTATATTTTGCGATACGGAATCGAGTCAGCATACTCATAGTAATAGCAACTGCTGTGAATATTGCCTTGGCGATACACGTGATTACAGAGTCTTGAATATAACACAAATACTCTGACTACTGAAGTAAGAGCTTACTGTTGGACAAACACTGCCAAGGTAACTGGAAAGTAACATCATAGAAATTAGATTTAATCCAGTGTCTCCCACTATATACTAAGATAAGCTCTAAGTGGATACATGATTTAGGTATAAAAGGTATCATCAAAAAGAAGTTAAAAGAATATGGAAGGAAATACTTCTGGAAGTTATGATTAGGTAAGAATTTATGATCAAACAGGGGTCAGATAATATTGAAGAAGATAAAATGGGCAATTTTGATTACATAAAATTGAAATTTTGCACAAACAAAACATTCAGTTAAAACTAGAAGGGAAGCAGTTAACTTTGTAGCACATTTCTCTGAAAAAGATCTGGTCTTTAAGAAATACACCATATTGATTCAAATATAGAACAAGAGCCATTTCCCAATAGATTAGTGGTCAAAGTATATGAACAAGAAGTTCTATCCAGTCTACCAACTGTCATATTAAAAATGCTCCAAAGATTTATATGAAGTGATGCAAAGTGAAGTGAGCCAAGCCAGAAGAAAATTGGACATAGTAATAGCAATATTATATGATGATCCACTGTGAATAACTTAGTTATTCTCAGCAGTACAATGATCCGAGACAATTCTGAAGGACCTATGATGAAAAATGCTATTATCTGCCTCCAGAGAAAAAACTGGTGGAGTCTGAAAGCAGATCAAAGCATACTTTATTTTTTGGGGGGTTTGTCTTTTATTTTGCAACATGGCTAATATGGAAATATATATTACATGATTGCACACGTATAATCTAGTAGCAAATTGCTTGTTTTCTGAAGAAGGAGGGAGGGAGAGAATTTGTAATTCGAAAATTTTAAAAACAATGTTAAAAATTGTTTTTCCATGTAATTGAGGACATTTTAAAAATTCTCCTAATCACAAATAAATGTAAATGCAACTCTGAGATTCCACCTTACACTCAGATTGGCAAAGATGACAAAAAAGACAAGAGATAATTGTTGTAGAAGCTTTGAGAAAGCAGGTATGTTAATGGAATGTTGGTGGATCTGTAAATTTGTACAGCCTGTCTAAAAAGCTATTTGGAGCTATGCCCCCAAAGTCACTACATTGCATATACTTTTTGACCCAGCAGTACCACTTCTAGGCCCACACCCCAAGTATATTAAAGAAAGAGGGAAAAGATTCATGTGTACAAAACATTTATAGAAGCTCTATTAGCTATAGCAAAGAGCTAGAAACAGAGGGTGTACCCATTTATTGGGGAATGACTGAACCAATTATGATAACGAACATAAAGGAATATTACTGTGTTGTAAGAAATTATAAAAAGGATGGTTTCTGGGAACCCTGGGAAGACATATGTTAAAACAGAGTGAAGTGGGCAGAACCAGGACACCTATTTATATAATAACATCATTGCAAAGGAAAAGAAACTTTGAAAGAGTTAAGAACTTTGATCAATGAAAGCACGAAGTACAACTCCAGATCAGTGAAGCATGTTAACGACCTCTCCATAGAAAGATGAAAGTCTCAAGGTGAAAAATGAGACATATTTTTCGACATGACCAAAGTCTAGATTTGCTTTTCTATGAATATATGTTACACAGATTTTGCTTTCACTTTTTTTTAATGAAGGGGATGGTGAGAGAGGAAACTAGGAAACAACATTTTCAAAACAAAAAGAAGAATAAAAGGAAGAGGGTCATTGAAGTAATTTTTAAAAATGCACAGAAGCAAACAGAAGAAAGTTCAGAAGGAACTTAGGAGTAAGACAGCATTGAAAGAAACATATCGAATTTAGTGTATATTGCTTAAAAAGCAAAGAATATGTAATAGAGATTTGTTGTTTCATGTTCATTCCTCATTATCTGTTCTACATTGTACATGGAAATGTTCATTTTATTTAGTGTTTGTTAATAATTTTTAAATTATTGCTAATTGATTATTAATTATTAAAAGAATTATAAAAACTAAAAAAGAAGTCTCAAAATGTTGTGGCTTGGTATAAAAAAAAAAACTACTGCTGGCTGATGGACTAGTGATTGGGAGACACTGATTTAGAGAGAAGGTTTGAGAACTGGAGTACAGTAGGGTCATCCCTGGGTCCAGAGTCATGAAAGGAAACACTAGCCCCTAATTAACACTTTCCTAGATTGACACTCTCACCATTAGGACCCCGCCTCCAATAGCTGGCAGTAGGGAAGCTTGGAATATCTTTGAGGAATTTTGCCAGGCTGGGTGGTAAGTGCATAAGGTCTTGGTAATGAGCAGCATTCCTCAGCATGGGGTGTTCAGGCCCTAAGCCAGTGAGCTGGAACAAAGATAGGGGCCTGAGGGTCAGGGACCCCAACATGGGGAGGCTGCCCTTGCCCTCTGACACTAACCCTTCAGAAAACAGTATGGATGGATAGAGAAAGGAATGATGTCCATAAAGCAAGCTAGGAAAATTTCCATGATATCAAGCCTAACTAACTGTTAGGGTTCTAACTGTTGCTTCTCCATTTCTCTCCCCCTTCCTAATCCACCCCGCCACCCACCCAAAAAGAAGTGAGTGAAAAAACCAACTCCAATTTGTGCTTCAACTCCCTCTCCTCTCATTTCTAAACTTTCTATAATGTGGCTCATTATTCATCCTTCAATTTAAATGGCTCTCTCCAAAATAACCAATGCCCTCTTAATTTACAAATCTAATGGTTTTTAAAAAAAAGTGTTCACCTTCCCTGACTTCTCTGAAGCAATAAATACTGTTGAGAATCTTTTCCTCCTGCATTTTCTCTCTTCTCTGGGTTTTTGTAATTTTGCTGTCTTTTGGTTCCCTTACCTGACTAATGCCTTCTCAATCCCTTTTGCTGGATCTTTTACTGTGTCGTGACCACTGATTGTATGTGCCCACCAAGTTTTTATCCTGGATCCTCTTCTCTTTTCTCTCTCTCTCTCTTCTCTGATTTGGTGCCTAGAGGCAGTCAGTATGATGGACAGAGTGCATAGCCTGGAATCAGAAAAGACTTGAGTTCAAATCCAAACACAGACACTTACTAGCTGTCTAATCCTGAACAAGGAACTTAACCTCTGTCTGCCTGAGTTTCCTCCACTGTAAAATGGGGATAATAATAGCTTAGGGTTATTGTGAGGATCAAATGAGATCCCATTTGTAAAGCACTTGGCACGGTGCTTTGCACATAGTAGACACTTAATAAATGTTTGTTCCCTTCTCCTTGGTGATCTCCTCATGGAAGCAGGAACATGTGTTCCTGTATTAGCTCTATGCAGATGACTCTCAGATCTATAAATACAACTCTAGTCTACCCCTTGAGTTTCAGCTTCACATCATCATATTACCTGCTGGACATTTTGGACTGGATATCCCCCAGGCATCTTAGACTCAACATATCAAAAAACCCAGAACTTCATTGGCTTTCTCCCCAAACCTTTCCTATTGCTATTGAGGAGACCCCTATCCTTCCAGGCACCCCGGTTCATAGTCTCAGTGTCACCTTTGACTTCTCTTTCTCACTCATTCCACCTACATAATCACATCCCAAATCATTTCATTTCCTTCTCTACATCTCTCACATATAAGCCCTTCTCTCCTAACATGGGCACTTCACTTAGACTATTGCAAGTGCATTCTAATTAGAGTCCCTGGTTCAAGTGTCTCTCCACACCAATGCAGCCTCCACAAAGTGATTTTCCTAAAGCCTAGGCCTGTGCGGGTCATTCCCCTACACAATACACTCTGGTGGCTTCCTATAATATACAAAATCAAACATAAAGTCTTTTGTTTGGCATTTAAAGCTCTTCACAATCTGGCTCCTTATCATATTTCCAATCTTATATTCTACTGCCCTCCATATACTCTGTGATCCAGCCATAACTGTCTACTTACTGTTCCTTCCTCTCCCACTGCCATGACTTTGCACTGGCTGTTACCCATGTGTGATGTGTTGTCCCTTTCGACCTCCTACTCTTAGATTCCAGGCTTCCTTTTAGAGTTAGTGTTAGCATCAGCTCCTGCAGGAGGCATTTTCTGGTACCCCCAGCTGCTAGCAATATCACCTCTGATGTGACCTTACAGCTATTCTGTATTTATCTTGTATGTTCTCATTTTTATGTGTTTTCTGCTTCATTAGAATAAAAGATTCTTGAAAGCAGGCACCGTTTTTGCTTTTTATTTATATCCCCAGCCATTAGCACAGGACCTGGCACATAGTTAGCATTTAACAAATGCTGTTTGTTGGTTAAGGTGAAACTACAGAAAATTGTGTAAATGTTCGATTGTTCATTGAGTTGTTTCAATCCTGGCTGCAGCAAAGGATAGTTCAAAGAAGGCATGGGATGGGGCATACAGGGATAATGGCCAGTCTGGGGGAAGCAAAGACTCCTGGCTAAGTCATCAGGGTCTCATTCTATAGGGACATTTCTCCAGGATGAGAGAGGAGGCCGGAGAGTACCAGGTAGAGAGATTTAATGGTAGATCACTTTCAAGCATCCCATTGGTAGGATGGACCTCAATATAGCAAGAAAACAATTAACTAGTCTATATTTACTGAGCACCTGTTCCTGAGCAGTGCCAGACTCTGCATGTGTGTGTGTGGGGTGGGGTGTGTGAGGGTAGTGTGCAACAGTTTCCCGTCCTAAAGAAACTTACAACCCATCTGGAGAGACAAGATAAATGGATGTTCTAATGGCACCTCAAGCTCACCATGGTTAAAGTGGAACTTATCCTCTAAACCTCCTCTTCCTTCTGACTCCACCACTTCTGTCAGTGGTACCACCATTCATCTTGTCTTCCACTTTAGAAATTGTAATGCTATCTTCTCTCTCCCTTGCCTCTCACACCTTTTAGTTCTATCTTTCCAACCTTTGTTAAAATTATTACTTCCCCTCTTTCTTCTTACTGCCAACTATAGGTTCTGGTACAAGTACTCACTTTTACTGACATGAAATATTACAGTAGCCTCCAAATGTTTCTTTCTATTTTCAGCTTTTCCCCAAGGCAATAGGTCCTTCAAATGGGCCAGCTATCATCCTTATCCATTGATAGACATGTCAACATTACTTCACTGCTCAGCACCCTGAATGGCTCCTCACCAGACTGATCTACCATGACTGCCAACTCTAGTGGTTTCTACCACTTATAATGGTTGTCAGTGGACCTCTGATGGTTATTCTGACCTTTCAAAGCCTAAAAGATTATAATCTCTTCTGTTTTATCGCCTGTTAATCATTAATCTAAGATCAGGAAAGAATCAGCACAGAAGTAGCAGAAGCTCCATGTGCTTAGAACGCATGGTGGTAGGGTGGGAGACGGTGACAGTTGCCCCACCTGGTGACTTACAGCAATCTTTCTCTCTCAAAAGTTACCAGGAAAGAAAGCAAGAGATTGTACATTCAAATCTTTTGTGCTCATGTTCAGTTCTGGTTCAGCCTTGACTGAGTCACTAGTTCTTCCAACTTCTTCGCCATCCAGAAGATACTTCATTATGGTGTACTAGACCTCAATCACTCATGACAAAAAACTAGCTTTCTCAAAATTTCACTTGTTGGATTGGCAAGAAGAGAATATTTTGTATGCTCTGTATGACCACAAGGAAAGGAAAATTCATGTATGTTGTAAGGACAAGACCCTCACTGGCCATTTCTTCCATTACGCGCACACACACACACACACACACACACACACACACACACATTTTTGCTAAGGTTGTTAGTCTGGTGCTGAGTGCTTTGAATATAAAATTAAAGAGTTTCAGTTTGGGTCCTGATGCTCATTAGTTCTGTGGCCCTTTAATTTGCTCAGTCTATTTCCTCCTCTATAACATGGGAATAAGGGGGAGGAAATAAGCATCTATTTAGCAATGCTAAGTCTTATTTTAAGTGTTTAACAAATACTCTCATATGATTTTCACAATAATTCTGTGCTGTTATCACCCCCATTTTACAGTTGAGGAAACTGAAGCAGACAGAGGTCAAATGACTTATCCGGGGTCATGTAACTAGGAAGTATCTGAGGCTGGATTTGAACTCAGGTCTTCCTGACTCCAAGCCCAGCACTCTAATGCACTGTGCCACTGACCTGCCCCAAATCATATTATTGGTGCTTCCTACCTTGGATCTCAGGGTAGAGGTGAGGAAATCCTGGTGAAAATCTTCAAGCTCTTTGGAAATGGGGGCTATTATTCTAGGGAGAAAGAGGAAGTAATTAAGTGGTTTTTAAAACGACTTCACTTCAAACCCTTTTCCTTCCCAGGTCCAGCTGGACTGCAGGCTGAGACTCAGAAAGAGTGACTTGGAGAGCTAAGAATTTCTTTTTTAAAAATTCGTTAATAATCTTTTCTTGACACTAGTGCTATTTCCCAATGATGTTTCCCATTCTTTGATCCTTCCCTTGTAACAAAGTATTGTAGCGATTTGTTGTAACAAACATATTATTACAAATAGATACACTTAAGCAAAACTAGTTGACACACAGGTCATATCTGACAAGTTATGTCTAATTCTGCACCTCTAATCCACCACTTGTTTGCCCAGAAAGGAGCAAAGAATTTAAAAGGAGCCATTGCGTGGAAAAAGTGAATTATATGGCCATCAAATGGAGAGATGATTGTTACTTAGAGAGGTAGGGATGTGAGTACACAAGTAAATACAGTGTATTACACAGTTCCTAAGGATTTTGGAAAGGTCTTCAGGGAACTAAGCCTTTTTTCATTCTACTTCACTCATATGGAATCCCCTTCTCCATCAGAAGACTTAACACTTGAAGGGGCCTTAGAAATTACCTAGTATAATCCTCTCATCTTTTAAAGATGAAGGAGCTGAGATCTAGAGAAAGAAAATTACTTACCTAGACTCACACAGGTGATAGGTAGCAGAGCGGGGTTGTGAACACAGGTCTTTCGACCCAGCTTATGTTCTACCTTTATCTACTCTGTATATATTTTATGTTCACCTAGTTATTTATGTGTATCTCCTCCATTAGAGTATACACTCCTTCAGGGCAGAGACTGCATTTATTTGCCTTTTTTTCTTTTTTAAACGTTTCCAGAGCTTAGCTCAGGGCCTGCTGTATAACAAGTTTAATAAATCCTTGTCTCCTGGCCTCAACCTAACTCAAGGCACAGAGAACTCTTTGCTTCTGAAATCCTATGGCATGCATTAAATGGACCCCTCATTTGGTGCTTATACATGCCTTGGATTACATCTTATTTCCTGTGTCCACTTCGTGTACCAGACCAGACTATCAGCTCTTTCAGGTCAGGGCCCCATCTTATCCTTCTCTGCATCTCCTGGAGGGCCCAGAGTAGGTGCTGGGTCAATATCTGCTCCCCAAATCTCTCTATTTATGAGCAGCCAACCTTCCCTTTCCTGGGTGTTTTGTCACTTTGCCCACTTGGCCCAGGAGGTCCTCATGGAGCCCATCTCTCTTTCCCCAATGTCAGAATAATGTTAGCCATGTTTTGTCTCCTAAGGGTGAGTTGAGTTCCGGGCTGCAGGGGAGGTGGCATCCAGAAGGTCCCCTTGGAAAAGGAGAAGGTAACTGTCTTCCAGGGCTGGCCAAAGGGCCATTCATCTGAGTGCAGTGACAAAGTGGCTTCTCAGGAGCCTTGGCCCCTGGCCCACTCCTAGACAACTTCTTCTTTCTACTTCCTCCCATGTGTTTTAGCTTCTCAAACATTCCAGCTACCAAGCTGCCCCTCAGAGTCAGCTGGCCAGTCTAGCCAGCAAGAGTAGCAGGAGCAGTGAGGTGGAAAAGGGAGTCTAACAATCCTTCTGAACTTTCCCTGATAACAGTATGGGGCTGAGGCACAGCTACATGCTCATATAGACATATACACCCATACTAGCTCACACCAACACACAAATATATTTGCTAGCATAATAGCTATAACAATAATAACTGACCTTGTATAGTGCTTTAAAGTTTGCAGAGTCATTTGTAAACATGATCTCAATTGCTCTTTGTGAGAAGCTTATGGGCTAGGTGCTGCATGTTTGATTAACCCCATTTTACAGATGAAGAAACTGAGGTTGAGGAATAAAATGACTTGGCCATTGTCACACAGCTAGTAAGTACCTAGGCAGGAATCCAGCCCCAGTTTTCCTGACTCTAGGTCTGGTGATGTCTCCATTATTGAATGCTGCCTCTATCATATGCATAATCATACAACTGAATGTACATACATCTATACAGGTGAATTCAGAGAAGGAAATCTTCCCTTTGTCCTTGTAGCACAGCAGAAAGTGCAGCAGCATGGGGTTTGAATCTTTTCCCCACCCCTGGCATAGGCAAATTACTTCCTTCTCTGCCCTTTCATTTCATCTGCCGAATGGGAAGAGTAATTCTTGTGCTTGCTATCTCACAGGTTTGGTGGGAAGACTTTGTGAGAGAATGGATACAAAAAGCTTTAGAACTGTAAAACCTTATATAAATGTGAGCTCTATGAGCTTTTGCCTGCATGTTTTCTCTGCTCCCTTTTTATCCCAGCCCCCCCACCCCGTTACATGCGCTCGCGCGCGCGCGCGCACACACACACACACACACACACACACACACACACACACACACTTAACCAATTAAATCCGTCGAGCACTATTTGCAGATGATGGTGTGGAATTGTACTGGAGTTGTGTCCGGCCTCATTAAATGTCAGGGCTAACAATACGGCGCTTGGCAATCAAGGCCTCTCTGTGGCTGTTAGTCATTAATCACCATCTGACAGTACTGAATTGGAAACGAGGAGCCTGTTCACATGTGCTCTATGTACCTAGTTACCCTCATGGTAATCACTCCAGGAAAAGTTTTCTTTGACTCTCTGCCTATAAGGGCCTCTGTCCCAGCAAGGGGGCAGAGGGTCATTATGCTTTTCTCTCCTCTCCCCCTCTTCTCACTGGGGATGAGAGCTCAGGTTCTCCCATCCAAAAACAAGGAGAGTTAGACTGCCCTCCATCTGTTCTTTTTTCTCGCATGTCCATTCTTTTATGTAGCCCTGTTTTTACTTTTGGTCTTGCTGCTCTGCCAAAATTCCTTTTCTCCCTGGGGAAACCTAAGGGTGAGGTCCTGTTCCACTGAGGCGAGAATGAGCCACATTCTGGTGAGTCTGCAAGGCAGACTCCTCCCACTCCAAGCTGCTAGTGACCCAGACCTACCATGGAATCATAGAATGTCTGAAGAAGATAGGATTGGAGTCACAGAATCATAGGATTTCAGGGCTGGAAATGGCCTAACTCTTACTTCCAAAGTACCCCCACCACGGCCCACCTGACATGGGATCATAGAGTCTTTACTTGAAGATCTCCAATAAGGGAGATCCCATTACCAGCCTATTCCACTTTTGGATAACTCGGATTGTTAGGGAATTTCCCCTGATAGCAAATATGCCCAGTGCTCCGACTTTTAATCTCAGGAAACCAAGTCTGGTTCTTCTTCCAATCAGTCTACAATCATTTGTAAAGTGCTTACTATGTGCAAGGTGTTGTGCTAATTAATCACTGGTACAAAGACAAAAAGTTTAGATTCTAAAAAAGGAGACAATATGAATGGATATAGGAATAATAGAGGTTTGCAAAATTCTTTGCAAATATTATCTCATTTATCCCTAGGAGGTAAGTACTATTGTTATTTCCATTTTAAAGATAAAAAAACTGAGGTAGACAGAGATTAAATGATTTGAATCCCATGGTCACTAGGAATGTTTGGATTTCAACTAAAGTCTTCCTGACTCCAGGTCCAGTGTTCTGTACCACATAGCTGCCTCAGTATATAGAGAATGTAAATGCACACAAAGTGAATATAAAGTATTTTGAGGAGGGGTTACTCTGGAAGCTGGGGGACCAGGTAAAGTTTCATGAAGAAGGCAACACTTGAATTGAGTCTTGTAAGAAACCATGGATTCCAAGAGGTAGAGGTGAGGAGGGAGTGGATTCCAAGCATGAGTCAACAGACAATGCAAAGATATAGAGATGGGAAGTGGAAAGTTTTGTGGGAAGAACAGAGAGAAGACAAGTCTGGCTGGAATGCAGAATGTGAGTAGGGAAATTAAGAATACTGGAAAAGTAAGAAGAAGCTAGATTGGGCAGAGCTTTCAATGCAAAACAGAGAAATTTATATTTTGTTCTAGAGCCATTGGATTTTGACACTTGAAGACAAATATCAAGTGCCCCGGAGTTCAAGTGGTTCTTCAGTCTAAATATCCCCAATTTCTTTGACCAATCTTTATTTGGCATGAACTTTTGATCCATCACCATCTTGGTCACCCTCCTCTGGATACTTTCAGCTTATGAATGTCCTTTCTAAGACATAGACCCAGAACTGAACACAATAGTATAGATGTGCTCTATGATGGAGTACAGAGATACTATCACCTCCTTTTCCCTGGAATCTCTTTCATTTATCCCCAAATCACATTAACTTTTTGAACCACCATATCACACTGTTGATTCCTATTGAGCTTTCAGGTCAATAAAATGTCCAGACCTTTTTTTAGACAAACTTATGTTTAACCATTCTTCCTCCATATTATCTTTGTGAAATCTATTTTTGAACCCAAGTTTAAGAAGACATCCTATTACATTTCCTCTTATTAGATATAGTCTAATTTTCTAGCCTATCCAGATCTTTTTGGAACCCAACTGTCATCCTGTATGTTAGCTATCTCAGTTTTACCCCTAGTTTTATATCTCTACAGATCTGATAAGGATGCTCCCTACACCTTTATCCAAGTCACTATTTAAGTAAAAAAACCAAAAAGGTTAAAAGCACAGTACCAAGGACATATCCCTGAGGCACACCATTGGAGACTTCCTTCTAACCATTTATGATTACTCTTTGGATACAGCCATTCAGCAAGATTTGAAACCATCCAACTGTACTGTCATCCATTCCATATTTCGCTATCTGTTCCACAAGAATAGCTTTATCGAGTTTGTTAAACTCCCAGTTTTATCTTCTGGTCCCAAGCAGAACAAGCCCAATTTTCCTACAAGATAGCCCTTCAGATATTGGAAGATACATCTGGAATGCTGGGACTAAATCTCATTTAACACCATCCTAGTTACATTTTTGGTAGGTAGTATAAACATTACCCGCATTTTACAGATGAAGAAACTGAGGTAGAGGGAAGTAAAAGGTCACATAGCTAGAAAATATGTAAACTAAAATTTTAACTCAAATCTTCTGATTCTAAAATCAGTACTCTATCCATCACAGTGGGTTACAGGTAGCTGATCACCTGCTCTCTAGCAGGAGGATGGGTAGAAAAAAACTCATTATTTTCCCCTTTAGTTAAGGGTAGAAAAGAAAAAGTGTATGTATTGGGGTATTAGCAGTGACCTGCCACCCTAAAAATCTCTTCCTAGGGACATTTTGAGATGGGAACATTCTGAGAATACTCTAGGAACGTTCCCAGTATGCTGAGGTAACAGTCATAGATAGAGTACCCAGGCTACTTGAGTCTAGCTAGTGTAGAAAGTGGAGGACTCTTCATAAAGAGCCGCAAATTCCTTTCTCCCAATTACTCCTGCTTCTCTCTCTCCTGAACAATCCCAAGTTGAGGAACTGAGTACTAAAAGCACACAAAAGCTTGGAGATTTAGTACTATCAACCTCAAGGCTGCCAGGAACCAAAGAAAGAGATCCCAGAACAGGAATAAGGGGAGAAGGGATATACAGGGGAAAAGGGGAGAGTAGTGCAGGTCTTAGAGCTAAGCCCTGCAGGGCTGGTTTTAGGCAAAGTTGGTAACTAGTCAATTTAGTTTTGGGTGGTCTCCCTCCCACCTCTCTTCTTTGGTGCCGATTTCTAGCCTTACCATCCCTCTTCCCATTACTTTTATACTGCCCCCTTCTCCTCAGTTACTAGAGGAAAACATTTGATAAACTTATTCATACTAAGGGAATAGTGATTTCACAAGCAGCTTTTTTTTTCAAGATGTAAGGGGGAAGGACAGTTTCTTAATTCAAAGGGATGAATCACTAATAGTGGAATTTTAGGCACTGTGCCATCAGGATGGGGGTAGGGAGGCCCTGCCTGGAAATGTTCGAATTACACCATGTAGGAGAACACCAGACTTCTGCTTATGGGTAAGAACAGCCTTGTCTCAAACCCAATATTAAATCCAAAAAAAGCTGATCTTCAGCCATTTTTCAGGAAGCACTTCTCAGAGGGAAGGCACTAGTAGCAGGGAGTAGGGGAATGGGGAGACTGGGAAAGGCCTCCTGCAGAAGGTGAGATTTGAGCTGAGTCTTGAAGGAAGAAGGGAGTCAGGAGGCAGAGATAAGGAGGAGAACATTCCCAGCATGAGAAGGAATGGATGGTGGCGATCATCTAGCTTCTTGGAATTAGGACTGCAAGAGAAAGTTGATGGTCTTTCAATCCCACCCCCTCATTTGTAAAATGAGGAAACTGAATCCCAGATAAAGTAAATGACTTTCTCAAGGTCATAAAACTAGTGACGAGCAGGATCTGAACACAGAGGCCCTCCTCACCAGGGTTTTCCAAGTTGATTTGGCACATCAAAAACCCTGAGATTGGGGGTAGGCATAGGGAGAGGTCCCTCTTCTCAGTCCACTCCAACTTAGGAGGCTCAGGGCCTGTAGTCATATTCTTCCCCACCCCCTCCAATCAGCATACCCAGCCAGCAGCCCTGGCTGAGCCAAACCGGGTCTCTCCCAGCTGTGACGTTTAACTTTTTCCATATGCTGGGTCGGCCCCTCGCTTGAGGGAGAGGTTGAGGGGAGGGGTGGATGGAAGAGACTAGTGACAGTGGAGCAGTGGGGCTAGAGGTGGAGAGGGGGCTAAAGAAGGGTTGGTGGGAAAGATGGTGGTGGGGTGGGGGGAGAAATGCCGAAGGAAGTCAATGGCCACACGTTCTGGCCTGTTGGGAGGACGGCTGTTGGCACCAGGAGAAATCCATCCAGTGAAGCCAACCCTCATTAATCATCCGGGCGGCTGAACTGCCAGTTCCTTTCAAGATCTTTCAAGAAGGGTTTTCACCCAAAATAGAGTTGAAAATGTGCTGGGCCCTACTCAGAATCTCATCAGTCTGGGCATTATGGGAAGTGTCAGCCAGGCTGTGACAGACAAGGCCCACTCTGTTCAAGGGGTCTTGACTCCCACAGGCTGTCATATCAAGCGCCTGATCAAATTTGACAGCTTCATTTGTACCTACAGAATAGATAAAAGGGTCTGTTCATTGAAACAAATGGAGGGGAAGGGGTAGAGGTGGGGGTTGGGGGCTAGAGGGACTGAAGTGTGTGTGTATGTATGTGTGTGTGTGCGCATGTTTGTGTGTGCGTATGTGTATGTGGGGGGGCAGATGGGGGGCTGGGTATGAGGGCAGAGGGGGGGCCAGTCTTTAGGAGAGAAAGATGTGGAAGGGATGCTTATCTCTTACATTTACCTCAAGCAAGTAGCAGGCAGAACATGGGGTGTATATGTGAGAGAGATCAGTGGGGGTGGGAGTAGGAGTCTAGGAGAGTGAGGGTGAATGGAGGCTATGGCTGTCAGATGGGATAGTCTATCTTCTGAAATATGGGATCACATCGGACCCTTTCCTCTGTTCCACTCCCTGTTCTATTTGGTATCGACTAGTTCTGACACCTTAGTCTTTTTAGGAATATGGACAGGTCAAAAGAGGTCTATGTCTGAGAGAGTCAGAGCCGGCACGTGAAGAAATTTAAACCGCAGTCCCTCAAATGAGATTTTACAAAGGACCGGTCTCCTAGGCCAAAGTCCCCTCAAGAAAGGTCCTGGTTATTTGACCCAGAGGTTCCCTTTCTTGGTTAGCATTCTAAGTTCCACAGAGCCAATGTGGGTACTAATTATAAGATCATGCAATTACATGGGTTACCCAGTTTTGGCTAGAAGACCCATCGCCATCCAGATGGATTCTTGTCTAATTCACCAAGTTCAAATTTTCCTTTTTTTTTCAATTTTCATTCATTGGAAAAAAGCCTAACCTCTTTCACATAAATCTTTCAAATACTTGGAAACATTTATCATATCTTGATCACACACCCTCTCCCAAGTCTTGTCTCCAGAATGACCATCGTCAATCCCTTCAACGGCTCCTCATATGGCGTGATCTCAATACATTTTGCCATCCAGGTCACCCTCCTCTGTCTATTCTCCAGCTTACCAATCTCCTTCCTAAAATGTGACCTCTAGAACACAGTACTTCAGATGTAGATGACCAGAGCAGAGTACATCTCCTTTGTTCTGGATACTATTTTTCTCAGCTTTTTGGCTGGTATTTCCCCTGACTCTTGACCCACATAGAGCTCGTGGTCTAGTAAATCCTTCAAATCATTTTCAGAGGAACTGCTGTCTTGCCATGTCTCACCCATATTTTACTTGTGAACTTGATTTTTTGAACCCAAGTACAAGACTTCATTTTTAGCCCTATTAAATTCCACCTGATTAGACTTAGCTCAATGGTCTAGCCTGTCAAAATTTGTCATATGACCAAAATTCTAGAACTGGGAGTAACCTCAGAAGCCAATATAGTTCAACTATCTCATTTTACATATGAGGAAATTGAAGACCCAGGAAAGTTAAATGACTTGCCCATGGTCATACATATAATAATCATCAGAGGTGGGGCCTGAGCCCAGGTCCTCTGACTCCAAAGCCACATCTCTTTCCATAATACCATACTACTCCTGCTGTTATCTAACTTATTCCCTATTCTTCCTAGATTTGTATCATTTGAAAATTTAAACATCATGACATACAAATTATCGATGAAAATGTTAAATGGCACAGTGCCAAGAACAGATTCCTGGTGCACCCTTCTTTAGATCCCCATGCTGAGTGAACATGGACCATAATGACTGATACTGGGTTACAGTTTTCAACCATATTCAACTAGTACTGAAATCCACTTAACTCTGCTTTGTTATCTAGCTCATTTATTGTATGAGAAACTTTGTATAATGTATTGCTAAAATCTAACTAACCTGTATCTATAGCATTCCCTTGATCTAAAAATCTAGTAACCCTGTCAGTAAAGGAAATGAGGTTAGTCTGGCATGGTCTCTTCTTGATGAAATCATGTGGGCCAGTGATCACTGCTTACTTTTCTTGGTGTTCACTAGCTATCCCTTTAATAATCCATGCTAGAATTTTATAAGGAATAGAAACACCTTTAAGGCTTTCATTTTTCTGCTGAAGACTCTGCAGTCTTTAGGAATATTTTCTAGTGTTCTTCTAGAAGGATCATATGTGCCAACATAAATCACCAGAAGTAGCGAATGATCATTTAGTTTGACAGCGTGTGACCTTGGTGACCAGTTGTGTCTTCCCCATTAAAGAGTATGCCCACATATCTGTGTGTGTGTGTGTGTGTGTGTGTGTGTATCTCCACTGTATATATTAGCTGATTGTGAAAATTGGCAGCCCAGGATGGTGGCAGGTCAGAAAGTAACAGCATGGGTTCATAGCTCAATGCTTCAAGGATCTGTGATTTTGTCAGTGATATACTCCCTCCATCAATGCAGATTGCAACTCCTCTATGATTTAGCACAGGGGTTCTTAACCTTAAAAAGCTTAGCTTTTAAGATTAATATTTTTAAGGTCAAGAACCCCCGACAGAGAATTGTTATAACTGAATTGTTAGTACCCTGCAGTCAACCTGGTGATAAGCCTACTTCAAGTTTAGCTAAGTTGATTTTTGAATGACAGATATACAATAAATCACGGGGTCTGTACCTAAAGCTAGGGAGGGGTGGGCAGTGCTCTTACTCTCTGGGTATCACTTTTGAGAACTGAAGGGACTCTTGATGTTACGATGACCCATTAGATGATGATTTTATTGGAGCTGCATGGATGGATATGATGATGATGATGATGATGATGATGATGATGATGATGATGATGATGATGATATAGTTGGCATTTACACAGCATTTCAAGGTTTACTTTAGATCAGGGGTTCTTAAGATAGGCCCCTTTTGGCAATCTGGTGAAGCCTGTGGATAGGCCATTTCTCATAATAATATTTTAAATGCATAAAATAAAATATGTAGGATTACAAAGAAAGCAAATGATATTAAAATACAGTTAACATATTTTTAAAAGCAGAATCCCTGCTTTAGATCCATAAGCTTATATAATAATAATAATAATAGATAACATTTATATAGTACCTACTATGTGCCAGACACTATGCTAAGTGCTTTACAATTATTATTTCATTTATCCTTAAAACAACCCTGGGAGAGAGGTGCTATTATTATCACAAATGAGGAAACTGTGGTAGACAGAGGCCAAGTGACTTGCCCGGGGTCACACAGCGAATAAGGGTCTGAGCTCATATCTGAATTTGAGGTCTTCCTGACCTCTGATGCTCTATCCACTGTGCCACCTGACTGCCCCTGTATTTGCAGCATAGAGCCACAATCTTATTTGGTACTCACAACAGCCCTATGATATAGATGGTATAACTGTCATTCCCCATTTTACAGATAAGGAAACTGAAGCCCAGAGAGGAAGTGTCTTACTCAAGTTAGTAAATGCTATTGGTGGAACTTAAAGGTAGGATATCTTTTGCTCCTTTTTTTTGTTAATGTAAATATTTTTATTGATGCTTTTTTATTTTTTAATTATCACTCACTCCCTAATGACTCACCCCCAAATTCTCACTTGTAAGAAATAAGTCCAGTCCATTAAAACAAATCAACATATTGACCATACCTGAAACTATATGCTTCATCAAGTGCTTTTTTTATGATACCATGAACAAAGCTATAGTCAGATAGCCTGGTATAAATGCCACACCTGGGAGAGACTCACAGTTCATCTGAATTATCTCTCTGACAGGCAATTGGTATATGAGTTGGTATATGAGAGAGCATAGCAATAATCGTGATGACATTGTGATGACAGGTAGGATTTCCCTTTAACAACATATTATGATCTGCCATCTGTGAATTTATCCAAACCTCTCTTGAACTTCTTTATATTTTCACCATACACATTGTGAGAATTCCAATATGCATTGGGTTATGTTGGCCAGTAACTAAAATGAGAGCCTTGGGATAACTTCCTTTCCAGGTCTGATATTCCATGACTCAAACGAGGACATTAGGAATGATAGCAAGTCAATACAAGACATGCCAACCAGTTCATGCTCCCCTATCCTTTGTCATCTGTCTTTAAGATATTTGGTACCACCCTCCTCACCCTATCGGACTCTTCCTGAGACTCCTGCCATCTTGACTGGCCTTCTTAAATACAAATTCTCCACTCTAGCTTTGGTCTGCCCACTGTCTCCCCTGATGTAACTTGCACCTTCAGGCTAGTTCATTCTTCTTGTTCACATTATCTAAAACGTCTTCCTCCCTCTTCATTCTAAATTAGTTGTAAAGTAGCTAAGTGGTGTAGTAGACAAAACTACTGGGCCTAGAGTCAGGAAGGTCTAAGTTCAAATCTGGCCTCAGATACTTACTATGTGTTTGACCCTGGGCGAGTCCCTTAACCTCCATTGGCCTCAGTTTCCTCAACTACAAAATGGGAATCATAATAGCACCTGCCTCACATGATTGTTGTGAGGATCAAATGAGATAATATTTGTAAAGTGCTTAGCATACCACCTGGAATATAGTAGGTGCTTAATGCATGCTCATTTCTTCCCCTTCCTTCCTAAATTCTAGGCTCAGTTAAATGCCCCTTCTTCTGTGTAATTTTTCTCTACCATTTCAGTCCATGGTACTCTCCTATAGCTTTTATTGTCTTTACTATTAATTTGGCCCTTAGCCTAGGCTGCTGTTATTGTTTGTTATGTTTTCTTGAGTAAATGCCTTATCTTCCCAGCTATGCTGAAAGCTCCTTGAAGGATGGGACCTGGTACTTTCTGTGCTCTGCCACAAAACTTAATGCAATTGTTGGCACAGAGTAGGCACTTAATAAATGCTTGTTGACTGATAAATACTTGTTGTTTGACTTGATAGACTGCCACAGAAAATGCAGTTATTAGTTCTGAGATGATCTAGGATGAGAGAAGTTGTCCATCCATCCATCCATCCATCCATCCATCCATCCATCCATCCATCCATCCGTCCATCCATCCAACCATCCCTCTATTCTTCCAACATTTCCTGAGTATCTTTTATGTGCAAAGCACTTCATTAAGTGTTCTGGAAAATGCAAAGAGTAAGACATTTCTCCTACCCTCCTGGAGCAAATAGTTGAAATAATTAGAATATGAGCAAGAGGATGAGGTGACTGGGACTTCACTTGGCGTTTTCTATTATAGCAATTTTTTCCATTTAGCATGCCTGTCTGTTCTGTTCAGCATTGATCCTTTTAGAGAATTTCTCTGTCTCCTTTTGGAAAGTAATCAAGGGACTCTGAATTTTTCTCTGTGCCATACCTGAAAAGCAGTGATACTTAGACCTCAGCCTGGAGATCCACATGGCTCTTTCATGGTTAGGCCTGTGGGTCTTGAAGATTTCTGATTTCTGTATTAGAATAGAATTCTGTATTAGAATTAGAATTCTGAATTAGAATAGACATTAAGTATGTCCAACTTTCTGATGCAAAAAAGCTGCTTACTGACCCTTGGATAGCTGGTACTCGGAAGATGTTGACTAGCCATGAGCCATGGAAAAAAGAAACAAAAGTAGTAGCCTTTGGATATGCTAATCTTTCCACTAGAAATAGAAAAGGGCCTTCAAAAGGGCATGGCAATAGGTACCACCACAGAATCAAAAAGGGGCATAGAATAGACATGTATCTCTTCCTTTTAATGGTGACTGCAAATGAGGCTTCACAATTTGGTTCCAATGGATCTTTGTAGATCAATCATCTATTTCTCTCCTCATGCACATCATGTTCTAACCAAACTTACCTACTTGTTGTTCTCTATACATGGCATTCCATTTCCCACCTTCACATAGGCTCTCTCCTTTGCCTGGGATGTTATCCGTCCTCACCTTCATGTTCTTAGAATCTTTGGCTTCCTTCAATAGTGAGCCTAGGTTCCACCTTCTACAAGAGGATTTTGCTTGTTGTCTATGCCCAGTTAATAGCATTTTTCCTCAAATTGTTTTGCATGTATCTATCTAGGTACATGTTTTATCTCTCTATTCAAATATAAATTCTCTGAGGGCAGGGTCTACTTTGGTCTTCATTTCTTCGATGACTGTTACTCAATACGCACTCAATAACTGCTTGTTGATTTGAATTGAATCAAATCCAAGAACTGGATGGGGTCTCCAAAGACATTTAGTTTGAACTATACATTAAAAATAACCCCTCTATAGCATCCCCAACAAGGGGTCATCTTGGCTCCAATTGGAGATCCCCGGGGATGAAAACTCACTACTTACCAAATGAGTGCATTCCTCTTCTGTGCAGTTCTAACCATTAGACACTTCTGTGGGGCTGAAATTTGCCTCTCTGCAACTTTCACCCATTTCTTCTATTTCTGCCCTCTGGGACTAATCCCTCTTCCAGCTTGTTATAGTATAAAAACTTCTGGACCTAGCATCAGGATTCAGATCCTCTTTCAGGCACTTATCAGCTATAAATGAATGAATGAAAAAGTATTTATTAAAGGTATTAATTAAATTAAATATACTTATTAAATCCATTAATTCCAACAGCTTCTTGGCTTGTCCTTTATAATTTGTCTTGACTACAGTTGCGTGTATGCTGTGTATCAGCCACTGTGCTAAGCATTAGGAATACAAAGGAGAAATTGAGACACTTCCTGCTTTCAAGGAGCTCACACTCTAATTGGGAGAGACAACATTTATAGTTGCAATAATGGAAACATGTCAAAGTCCTAAGAGTGCTGCAGCAATGAAAACAGCAAGACTGCTTAGGATGCACTGACACATGAGATGGCAATGCTCAAGGGTCTGGAGGGCTAAGTAGAAGGGCAAATGGCAAGGTTGGGGTGTCCTTTGTAAGGAAGGATTGTAACAGTGACTTCTTGCTCATCCAAATTGGGGAGCATCCATGTCCACCTTCCATGGCAGAGGTTCTAGTGAGGGGAGGGAGGAGAAAGGAGAGGCTTCAGTGGCCATGGTGGCCAAGCTATATGACCTCGGGCAAGGTATTACATTTATCAGAATCTCACACTCCTCAGTAACTTGGGATAATGCTTACACTACCTATTTCCCAGGGTTGTTAAGGGGAAGGATCTTTGTAAACCTTATAAAATGTAAGTTGTCATTATTATTATTATTCCACATGATACTCTTTCAAATGCCTGATGTTGTTGCTTCTGTCTTCTCTAAGATGAACTTCTCTATGTAACTCTATTTGGGGTTGTCTTGGCAAAGATACCAGAGTGGTATTGCCATTTCTTTCTCCAGCTCATTTTACAGATGAGGAAACTGAGGCAAACAGGGCTAAGTGACTTGCGCAGAGTCACATAGCTAGGAAGTGTCTGAGGCTGGATTTGAACTCAGGTCTTCCTGACTTCAGGCCCAGCACTCTATCCACTTCCCCAGCTACCTGCCTTTATTACAGTTGAGGGTTCCACTAACCTCCCAGTCACTCAAACTTGAAACCTCAGTGTCATCTTCAACTCCTCACTCTCCGCCCTTGCCCCCATCCAATCAGTTGTCAAGTGTTATTGCTTCTACCTTCAGCACAGCTCTCATATATGTCCCCATGTCTGCTGTGACACTGTTACCATCCTGGTAGAGGCCCTCATCACCTCATAGCAATAGCCTTCTGGTTAGTCTTCCTGCCACAAATCTCCCCCTACTCCAGTCCATCCTCCACTAAACTGTCATGTCTGACTACATCACCCCCTCCACCTCTATTCAATCCATTCCAGCAATTCCCTATTACCTCTGAGATCCCGTAAAAATTCTCTGGGCTTTAAGAGCCTTCCTAACCTACCTTTCCAGTCTTCCTACACTTTGTATATTCCACATACTCTTCCAAGTAGTGACACTGGCCTCCTTGCTGTTCTTCACACAAGACATTCTTTCCTGACTCTGTACATTTTCACTGGATGCCCCTTACTCTGGAAATGCCCTCCTTTTTCACCTCTCAGGCTTCCTTTAAATTTCAACAGAAAGATGGGAAACATTTTTTATAACCGGTGTCTCTGATAAAGGCTTCATTCCTCAAATACATGGAGAACAGAGTCAAACTTACAAGAATACAAGTCATTCCCCAATTGATAAATGATCAAAAGATATGAACAGGCAGTTTTCAGATAAAGAATTAAAGCTATCTACAGTCATATGAAAAAATGGTCTAAATCAGTGTTGATTAGAGAAATGCATATTAAAACTGCTCTGAGGTACCACCTCACACCTATCAGATTAGCTAATATGACAGAAAAGGAAAATGATAAATGCTGGAGAAGATGTGGGAAAGTTGGGACACTAATGCATAGTTGGTGGAGTTGTGAACTGAGCCAACCATCCTGGAGAGCAATTTGGAACTATGCCCAAAGGGCAATCAAATTATGTATACCTTTTGATCTAGCAATACCACTACTAGGTCTGTATCACAAAAAGATCATAAAAAAGGGAAAAGACCCTGTATGTACAAAAATATTTATAGCAGCTCTTTCTGTGGTGGCAAAGAATTAGAAGGGAATTCCCATCAATTGGGGAATGGCTGAATAAGTCGTGGTATATGAACGTAATGGAACACTATTGTGCTATAAAAAATGATGTGCAGGCACTTTAGAAAAACCTGGAAAGACTTACATGAACTGATGCTGAGTGAAGTGAGCAGAACCAGGAGTACATTGCACACAGTAAGGGCAATGTTGTGTGATGATCAACTATGACTGACTTAGCTCTTCTCAGTAATACAATGATCCAAGACAATTCCAAAGATTAATGATAGAAAATGCTATCCACATCCAGAAAAAGAACTATGGAGTCTGAATGCAGATCTAAGCATACTATTTTCAATTTTTTTTTTGCGTGTGTGACCTTTCCCTTTTGTTCTGTCTCTTCTTTCACAATATGACTAATGTGGAAATATATTTACATGATTGCACATGTATAACATATCAGATTGTTTGCTATCTTGGGGAGAGGGGTGCAAGGAAAGGAGGGAGGAAAAATTTGAAGCTCAGAATCTTATAAAAAAGAATGTTGAAAACTATCTTTAAATGTATTTGGAAAAAATAAAATGCTATTTACCAAAAATATTTAAAAAATTAAGAATTCTGTTTTGAACAGGACTAACATTGAAATATATTTTGCATGATTTTACATGTATAACCTCCAGTAAACTGCTTACTATTTCAGGGATGGTGGAAGGAGGGAGGAAGAGAGAGAATCTGGAATTCAAAATTTTTAAAAATGAATATTAAAAATTGTCTTTACATGTAATTGGGAAAAAATAAAGTATTTTTTAAAAAAGAATACCTGCTTTAGGTCAAGCCTAAAAGACCTCTGTGAATCCCTTTCTGATAATACTAGCCTACAATATAGCTCATGTCGCCTTTAATTATTAATCATACTAATGACATATTTATATAGAATTTTAAGGTTTATAAAGCAATTTCCTTGACCACAACCATAGCGATGTTGTCGTGCAAATCTGTATCAATGATAGGTTTATAAAGCAATTTCCGTGACCACAACCATAGTGATGTTGTCATGCAAATCTGTATGAATGATAGGGGAAAAATAAAACATCCCATTAATTCATTCCTTCAAGTATGACTATCTCCAAATTACAAGTGAGGAAGTTGAAGCCCAGGCATCTGAACGGACTATGACTGAGCTCATAGAACTAGCGTCAGAGTTTGCATTCATATGCCGGGTCTCCTGACTCCAAATGCATCACCATTTCCACTACTGCCTGAACAGAACAATTATCACTTTATATATTGCTCTATACTCCAATTGCCTGTACTATGCAATTTAGCACTTAGTGATATCAGCAGAAAATGAGATTTTATGTATCATCCTATCTTGTTTCATCAGTATATGACTTTCTTCTCAATCAAAGTGTTGACTTAGCGGTAAAGACCATTTCTTGTTTTCTACCCCCACAGTTCAATACTTCAAAAGATCCCCTTCTTCCTTTTCCTTTAATGTAAAATTTTTATGAACTGCTAAAGCCAAAAAAAAAATATCATCCTTTGTTGGTCAGCTGTCTAGTGATAAGCCTCTCCATACTTAGATAGGCTGATCCTCTGGTGATGGACACAAAGTCTATGTCTAAGCCTTCTACTTAAAGCCTTTCTAGCTTGGGAGGGCCTGCTAGATCTTGGATCTTTAAGAACATAGAGTCACCTTCAGGCCATCGTGAAGCATCAGAGGACATTAGTAAAGGTTTTGTATCCCCACAGCTCTGAGTAAATTGCTTTGCATGTCAAAGATTCTTTGCTAGATGCTAGATACTGAAGTGTGGCTGTCCCCTTTGTCGATACAGATTTGCAGCTCCATACTTTTCTGCTCCGTGTAGTCCTTATCCATGCCTCTCTAGAAATCCTCCATGGTGTTTCCATCGAATACACTAGAGCCCTTTTAATATCTCCTGGGTAGCAATGTAGCATCCAGGCTCTCCATCACTCATCCCGTGTGTCTTCAAGGACATTGAGACACACAATAGAAAGAGTATAAATTCTTGCTGATTGAGTGTTGATTGACTAATTGAAAACACAACCTGTAATGAAAGGACTGTATTTTTAAGCTAATAATTCTCTCTGTCCTTGACATGCAGATACATCATCAGGATATGAATTGTAAATGTGGAAAGAGCTAGAGGTAAATGTTGTCCACTAGGCCAGGTTTTTCTTTTTTAAATATTAAAAATGCTGAGATGAAGAGTGGTTTCCCCGCCAGCTCACTTGATGCTTCTGTGCTTTGCCCTGCCCTTTGACTACTTAGTAGTGATGACTTCTGTTCTTTGTCCTTTCACCCCTTCTAGTGTGGAACCATTTTCTTTCCTTGGACTCAGTCCTCATCAGCTCCTTTTGGGACAAGGGGGAAAATGTGGGCATGCCAAGTCCTTACAATAGGGCTGACTTTGTCCAGGACTGTGGTGTGTCCCCATCGACCTTGGAACTCAATGACTAGGGAGGACTCAGGGGAGGGGAATTTCCTTCCCTCTCCTGGCCCCAGGTTTTAATGTGGCTTTTGTTGGTTGGAGCTCCTGGAGAGGGAGCTGAAGGGAGAGCCTTTAGCTTGCCCCTTCCCTCCTGGACAAAATGGTACATGCTTTTCCTGTTTAAACAGCGCCCAGTTTGTGAAGTGCCCTGACTTTGCACACACCAAGGCCCCGGCAACTGCTGCAATAAATCAATAGGAAAATAGAAGCTGCCAGTTAGACTAAACAAGTGCATTTGCAAAGACGGCTAGCCCTCATTAATCACTCTGACAGTCCTAAAAACACATTTCCCCTTTAATGACTGTATTTGGATAATCAGTGCTTTTTCCTCCTCAGTCAGAGTTTGAGTAACAGACAGCTGGTGTTATTACAGCCATTCGAGAGGGAGTGCTGGGATTAGGGTCGACCGAGAGTCAACCACTGGAGGTCTCCTGCTATGGGGGCTGGATGGAAAAACAGTTGTTACGCAATAATGAAGGCACTTTTGCTCTGCTTATTTGGGTCTTATACTTAGTCATATGTCCCTCTCTCCCTCCCCCCCATCTTGACACCCACCTGCACCATCTGAATCTAAAATACTCTCATTAAGGATCATGAAGTTCTTTTGGGAAATGCTTCTTTTTTTTTTTTGTAATGGTGGTGGTAGAATTTGGGGAGATGGGCTTGTATGACTGGGTTTGTTTCTTTTAGGTGACTTTGCCTTTCAGGAGAAAGTTTGAAACCCAGCACATCTCTCTTTATAAATGATGTAACACATTAATGCACAGCACATTATGAAAATGGTAATTCAAACCCATAGTGCTCCAAATTAAACCATACATTATCGGATGCGCTCAGCCATCCATTCTGCAGAAAGACAGGGTGAAGTCAAATCAAACAGAAAACTGGAGAGCAGCTTCCCCTACAGAATGATTAATAAAGTGCAGTGCAGTGGTATTATTGTAAGGCAGATTCCACAGTAACAGAGCTCTACATCAGGAATGGAGTTAACTTCATCTATTTGGAGACATTACCATTCCCACCACATAAAATCAGAGTGTATTGGCCCAACCCATTTGACTCTGGCAGTACTAAGATGATGAGTTCAGCATCCCCTTCTCTTCCAAGTTGGACCATGGATTACCTTAAGAGACACAGATGGTTGTTCATGAAAAATCTGGATCCTAACTGACTAAATTAGTCTTATTAGGTCCTTCTTCCTCACCCTTCACCACTCCCTCCCCCACTGCCCCTCCAACTGCTGCCCACAAGGCCACAAATATAACCAGGCAGGAGGTGTTAGAATATGACCTGGAGCCAGGAACATCCTGTGTCTCAAGTTCTAAGTCTTTCACTACAACTCCTGGTGCCTTGGGAACATCAGCCCCAGTTTCTGGCTCCTGCTGAGGGAGAGGAGAGGGGGAAAAAGGGCAAGGAAGAAGGGGAAGAGAGAAAGAAGAGAGGAAGGAGAAAGAAGGAGGGGAAAAGGAGGAAGAGGAAGAAATGGCAGAGAAGGAGGAGATGAGTCCCTTCCAAAGGGTGATGGTAGAATTAATTGGTGTTGATTCAGTGTCTTTGTAGAAGTAAAGCTCAGATATGCAGTTGGTAGTGAGTATCATCTCTATTAAAGTGGCAACTTTGTTAATGAGAGTTAAGCTTCCTGCAAGTGGCAAACTCCCCATTGTCTAATTAAAGCAGCTCACATACATCACCAGCTCACTAGCTAGGAGGAAGAACAGGCATTTCCCATCCTGAAGTCAGACATTCCAGGCACTGTCACCAGTCATTTGATATCAGAGTGGGAGTTTGGGGGTGGCCCCTTCCATCCAGGACTCATCTTTTCTATGTACCATGTGTAACTAGGACAGTCAATCTTATGGAGAAAACCCAGGGGAACTGACCAACTTACTTTGATATTTACACCCATGGCTCGAACAGAGTTGCTATTTAAAAGGAGCCCCCTCACTGCATGGATTATGAAAGAACTTTTGGTTTTGAGTCCATCCTCTTTTCAAACTACCTAGAAAGGCACACATTTTGATACAAGAAGTAGGAGTTTTCTATTCATATGTGGTACATCATAAGTGTCATTAACCATCCGAGTGACCTTCAGTTTTCTTCTCCACAAAAACAAAAACAAAACACCAAAGAGTAAAAAACCCACCCAGACCAAAAAAATCCAAACCAACTAACCAAACAACTACAACATCAAAAAATGAGAGTGTGGAACTGGATATTATCTAAGGCCCTTCCAGCTCAAGCAATCTATGAACTTACTTCAAAATTGATGAAAGAAAAAATAGATTTTCTTCTGGAAGAGGGAGTATTTTGTCAGAAAAACAACCAGTTAGAGAGAAAAAAAAAATAGGGAATCCCAGCGGGTTGGAGAGAGAGAGGGGAGAGTGAAGCAGTTAGATTTCAGCTTCCATTAGATACACACATTTAAACTCTGGGAAATCTGGCAATATTGTTTCCCTAGGAATATCCTGTGACGAGATCTGGATGTCCTCTTGGGACCTTTTCCCTTGTCATCTCCCTTTGATTCTCTGAGCCTTGCTCTGTGGCATCATCACCTCCCATCAATCTAGGCTCCAGTACTTCTTTAGAAGTAGAGTGGCCATTCCCAAAGTTAATAAACTTTTCTAATAGAAATGTGAAGCCTTTTTTTGCAGAAAAACTCAGGTGTCCTGTTGAGGGCACAAAGCCTGAATTTTGCTCAGTTTCCAGGACCTGGGTCAAGGAGAAAAATGATTTACTCTGAAATTATGGGAGCACTATGGATTCAAATGACTGTTTTTGTAAAGTGCTGTGAATTTGGGGAGTAGTGGAAAGAGCTAGAGGTTCTGTAGTCAGCTGAGTAGGCTTCAAATTCCCCTGCTGTTTGTGTGCTCAATATTAGTCACTTACTTTCCTCCCACCCCAGGCTTAAATTTTGTCATCTGCAAAAAGAAGGGGTTGGATCGGGATCAAATGGGAAGGAAACAGTTTTGCAGGCTCCTGCCTGGCATAGATCCTTAATGCAGCTCTGTCCTTTTTGTACCCAGACCGGGGTCAAAGCTAGGATACTTGGTACCCTATGTGTCCCTTTCTCCCTCTCCTAAGAGCACCTTCAAAAAAAAGAAAAGGAAGTGTCACTCAGGGTTCAGGACTCACCCCAAGTAGCTTGGATTTTTTTCCCTGACCCCTTTCTTCCATAAGCAGGAACTGTGAGTGAAAGTGTATGAGAGCAAGAGAGGTGCTCTTCACTTCCTTGGCTTTTCAGTCTACCTTCACTCACAGATCAGGACTAGGTTGGACCCTTCCTATTAACTCACAAGTAGGGCTTTCACAAATTGGCATTTGGACTGTTTATATTTGCAAGTTTAAGTGGGGAACTGAAACAATTATCCATAACAAGCCAGATATCCCTTTGGTCTCTTCAGCCTCATTTCATCAATATTTAGATATTTTAGCCAAAACTGGATTTTGAGTGTCCACAATTGTCTGTTGAGCTCATAATGTATTGCTATTGACTTGGAGTTAATGGGAAGCAAGGGAAGGGAAGTTCCCTCTCTTCACTAAGCAGTGAGTAACATTCTCCACATCTTTTATTCTACCCAGCTGAATCTGCAATAATTTCTGCTCTACATTTCCAAGGCCGAAGTCTTTTACTGTACTTAGAAACCCGACAGTAGGGCTGGCGGGGGTGGCACCGACTCACTCACTCCACCCCCAACTCAGGTTTAGCAGACAGGCTAAGAAGGACCTTAGTTCACGGTTGGGCCAAGAACGTAACATCGGAAAGTCAGGAGGCCCTGTCAAAGATCTGACTCCCATCAGCTCAACCTCCCTGGACCCAGTCACTATCAAAGAAACAAGTTCTCCCAATGAGCGGAGGGGCTTCTTTTTTCACCGAATTGGAGGACACTGGGCCCAGAAAACTGAAAACAAAGGCACAAGAGTAAAGAAGCCGAGAAGAGCATGGGGAGTCTCCCTGAGACAAGGAACCTCGGATTCTTTGGTCACACTTCTTGGGATCTACTGTGGAAACTCCAATTCTTCCGTTACTTCCTACCTCCTTTCTTCATTCCTGGTTTTTCCGGAACCTTCCCCATCGCTCTTTGAGTAAAAGGTTAAGGAAAGATTGAAGGTGTGTTATCATCACTCTCTGCTCCCATAACCCAATCTGCGTATTACACTGCAACACGGATCTTCCCGGCCAGTCAAGAAGGCAAGAGAAGCCAAGGTCAATCTTGAAAGCTCGAGAAAATAGGCTAGCAAAAAAGGAAACAGAGTAGCCTTTCTGAAGATGGCTTCAGGTTCACTTTCAGAGGCTCCTGTCCGCACAGCAGTACCGGGGCTTCTCACCTGTTTCTGAAAAATCACTGGCCTTGCAAATTTCCCCACGGCTAAAAAAAACTCGGCCTTGGCTCAGCCTAGTGCGGAGGCACTGCTAGCTAGGCAGCCGCTCTGAGCAGGTGTATTTTTCTTTTCGTTTCCACTCGGGTAACGAGATTTGCTGGGGAAATTGTGGGGCAAGTGAGCACAAGAAAGGCAACCCCCAAACAAGAAATATAATCATCCTGGATTTAGAAGAGTAGGAACTGTCGAAGTGCCGTCGGGGCTGGAGTCCCCCTTTCGTTTTTTTTCCTGTTGCAATTATACACGCCGCTAGGTGGCGCCAAAGGCTTGTCGTCTCTAGGCACAGCCGCGCCTCGCCCAGCTCTTGGAAGGTGTAGCTGTTTGGAGTTTGGGGAGCCCGCTTTTCCCTTCTCAGCCCCCTTCACCTCGGATTTGGCCCAGACGATAGTCCACATTCACACACGCCCTCCACCCAGGTCCCCGGAAATGCCAAGGCTTTTGAAGTGAGGTTGGGAACTAAATAAATAAATGAAAAAAATAATAAAGATTGTTTTATTATTTGTAACACATTGAGGCAAGGACTTCCCACTCCCTCTCCCCTTCCCTTCTTCCTGGGGACCCCATTAAATTCACCTCTGTGAGGATATAAAAAGGTAATCATTTTAAAAATTTAAACAATAAAAAGGAAGGGTAGCTAGTTGGGTCGGGGGGTGGGGCGGAGAGGCAAACGATGAGGAAGGCAAGAGAGAAACACACCACGGTGTGAATATAGCCAAGTATTCCATTTATTAACAAAATAAGTCTTACCAACGGAGAGAGCTCTATTCATCCAAAACTGGCCCCACAGCCTCCGCGCTGCGCAAGACTGTGGGAGAGTAAGGGGAAGAATGGGAGAGGCTAGGGAGCAGGCTGGGGAGGCTGGAGGGAGTGTCATAGGTCACCTAGTAAGCCTTGCCGGCTTGCCTGCCCGCTCCGGGGGAGCTGAGCCAGATATAGGGACTGAAAGCTTGAGGCCTGTGGAGATTCGGATCAGGGTTTCTATCTAGTTTGCTCCCTCCCTCCAAATGTTTTCTCAAATGTATTAAGATGTCATTCGATTTTAAAATGTTGGACTGGTCTCCTGATCTGGAGATGTCTGAGGAGAGAGTCCCCCTTTCTCTCCTATACATCAAGGGTTGTTGCCCCAATAGGGGATTTAAAAAAAAAAAAAAAGAAAGGATTATAAAGCACTTGGTAGACTAGAAAGAGCCAGGCTTTCTCGCGGCAGGCCCATCTAGAACTTTTAATTAAGGTGGGCCCTGATGATTAGGTTCCCTAGGGTATTGTATTACCCATCCCTTTTGGCAGGGAGACTCCTGACCGTGTATTTTTGGGGTGTAGGGGTGAATGGAAATGCTCAGTTGGGCTGTTTGGGACTCAATATCAGGAAACTGCTGCCAGGGACCCAGAGGGGCTCCTTGGCTGCAGGTCAAGGAAGGTTTCTGTGCCTTCAGGCCCAGTGCCTCCAAGTGGAGCATGAAGGGAGGGAGAAACAGTGCCAGAGGAGGGAGGGGCAGGCAAAGCCCAGGAGCAAAAAGACAGCATTGCCATCCAACTTTCGGCCTGCCTGACTCCCCTTTCCTCCAACTATATTTTTTTAAAAAATCACCTCTTACCTGTACAAAGGAAAAAAAAAAAGGAAATGCCAATGGAAACGAGGAAAAAGGTGGATAGAAAGAACAATGTAGCTTCAAGTGTCAAGAATCATGCAAGAAATTCCCCAGAAAAGGAACAAAAAAACCAAGAATCCAAGAACCCCAATTCCCCCTCCTCCCAATAAAAACAAACCAATCAAAAAAAAAGGGGGGGGGGAGGGTACAGAAGAAGCAACTCTAAAACCCAAACCTGACTAAGAGAAAAAAAGAAAGGAAGAGGTGTGGGGATCTTTTGTTCACTTGATAATTATCATTATTATTATTATTGGGGGGCAGACACAGACTTTTTGCATAACATTGACTCGTGGGCCATTAATGCACTTATATTCCCAGCTTGTAAGCTAATAGTACGGTAAATAAATACACAGTCCAGGAGGGTGGGGTCAGTAAGGGGAATGCTAGGAGGGAGGAGTGGTAGTGGAGGCTGCTGTCGGTGGTGGTGGTGGTGGTGGTGGCCAGTAGGGAGGTGGAAGAGGAGGCTGGGCAGAGGGTAAAGGCAGGGGAAGAGAAGAGGCTGTAGTTACTGGTATCCAAGAGCGGAGGCTGAGGCTAATCTCTGTCCGTAGAGCGCGTATGGCGAGTAGTAGGGTCCGGCTGTGGGTAGGGATGGCACAGCTAAGCCCCCAGCTGTGGGTAAGTGGCTCTTGCCATAGGGGTGGTACCGGCTTAACCCCAAAGTATGTGGACTCCGCAAGGACAGCGACCCGGGGCTGCCGGGAGCGGCGGGTGGTGGGAGGTGTAGGTGACAGGAAGCTGCAGCGGCAGCGGCGGCCGCACTGCTCAGGCCCGACCCCCCGGGGTAAGCGGCTAGTAGTTTCTCGGCGCCGGGGAGGGCCGTGTGGGTCCGTAGGTGGCTGAGCAACTCCTCCGAGGTGGCGAAGCGCTTGTCACACGGCCCGCTGGCCGCCACCCAGTTGCAGCTGTGTGGTAGCGGTTCGTTCTGTAGCATGAAGCCGTAGGTGTAGAGAGGATGTCCCGGGAGCGCAGCCTGCGCTGCGCTGGAGGAGAGGGCTGCGGGCTGGAGCGGATGGCCTGGGTACACCAGCGGGTAACCCCCCGGCTTTAGGCTAGGCCCGGCGGGTTCGTGCGCACTGCAAGTGGAGCAGCTAGAACCGCCCAGGTGTGAGGATGCGCTGTGGTAACCGCCCAGGCAGTAGGGGTCCCGGCATAAACCCTGCAGGAATGAGGGTGGCGAGGCTCCTGTCAGTGGGCTGGAGCTGGGAGGCTTGCCGGGAGGCAGGCCCAGCCCTCCGGATAGCTGGCCTCCCACCAGCCCGGATTTGCTAGGATCCAGACCAGGCACGAACTGGGACGGGTAGCCGGCGTAGGCGCCCACAATGGAGCCGTGATAGCCGATGCTGGAGGGTGGCAAGGGGAACACGGAGTGGCCCGGTTTGTACGGAGACACCGGCGCCACGTGGCCGGTGCCCACCAGCGCCGCGGGCGGCTCAGACTTGCGCCCGGACGACCCAGCCTCTCCGCCGTGAGACGAGGGCTCGGCGCTTCGACTCCCGGTTCCCGCCTCCGGGCTGGATTTGGGTTCTTGATCTTTCTTGTCCAGGTCCCCTCCGCCCCCGCCTCCGCCTCCTCCACCGCCGCCGCTGCCCTTGCAGTCCGTATGGTGCGGCGAGCCGCCCCGGGAGTTGCCGGGGGAGGAGGAGGAGGAAGAAGCTGAGACTGGACCTCCGTGAGGGGGGAAAGGCGGGCAGGCTGCGCTGGGCACCCTAAACCCTGCCTTGTCTCCAGGAGAGGAAGAAGAAGAGGAGGAGGAAGAGGTGGAAGAAGAGCCTACGTCTTTGCGGGAATCCCCTCCAGACCCCTTGGAGTAGGGTTTGAAGCTGGACTTGTCCTCCGTCGGTGAGTCCCCTAGCTGCTTGAGAGCCGCCGAAGCGGAGGAGGCGGCTGAGGCAGAGCGGCCAGAGTCCTTTTCCGTCCCAAGCCCGTTGGCCGCGGCCGCCACCGAGTTGAGCTTGGACGAGGGTGGTGGATCAGGTTTGCCGATCTGAGAGCAGGTTTGGGCCAGCAGCGCCAGCGGGCTTTTCTTGGCGTCCAGCTGCGAGAGACAGCGGTGGGGGTGGGGAGTGGAGAGGAGAGAGAAAGGAGGTAAAGGGACAGCGTGAGACAGCGAGACTAAGCGGAAAAAGGGCGAGGGAGCCCCGGGGTGCTAGGATGGCGGTGGGAGGGAGCTAGGGACAAGGAGCGCCCACGGGGAGGGTGGAACGGGGCGAGGGCCGGTAGGAATTCTCCCCGCCCCCCCCCCCATGTGAGTTAGCAACCGAGATTTCTTAGGCCCTGGAGGAAAGGGAAGGGGAAAGGCCACCTTAGGGGTCACTTTCCCGGCCTGTTCATGATTTCCCTAAACATGATTGCCTGGAGTGGGTTCCTGGCACCTTGGGCTCTAGGAGAAAGAGAACACCACTGCCCCTTCGAGGGTGAGAATGCAGGGGCATAGAAGGGTAGAGAACGGCTAGTTGTGTAAGGGACTCAGTTTTTCTTTGCCTCCTAAACCAGGAGAGCAAGGACCTGGCTCTTCCTTCCCCCACCCCTCTTCCCTCCATACACTTCATGTCCCGGGGAAAACTTATCCCCCAGTTAAGCGAACTTCGGAACCTGGAGGTCTCTAGAGGCGCCTTAGGGCGTTGGAGTAGGGGGCGTGGATGATAGGCATTCCCGGCCGGGGCCGGCTAGTGCACCCACTGCAGCGCCCCAGGGGAGGGCGCCCCAAGAACAGAGTGGGGAGGATTTTCAGCGTTTCGGACGCGGCCCCGAGAGTGTACTGGACGGGACTTGAAGGCGGAGAGGTGTTTATTGAAGGGGAAAGGGAGGGAGGCGTCAGTGGGGTCAGTGCTGCTTTTAAGTCTCTTTGGAGTAGGGGTGAGAGGTGGGGCGGGGTGGGGGTGGGGAGTACAGAGCCCACCGTAAGATCGTCTCGAAGAACCCAAAATCTGGGCTCGGCTCTGGCCAGGGAGAGAGTAAAGGAGAAACAGGGAGCAAAGAAACTGGGCAGAAAAACCTGCTGCTAGGAGGGATAAGCCCGGAGGTGTGAGCAATGCTCCAGTATCAACCACTGGCCAGACCCCTCACCCTCACCACCGGTCCACAAGAGTGACTGGGTTCTACTAAGTGGAGCTCCGAGGTCCCAAGGCATTAAGGATAAGAACCTAGGTGAATGGGGCAGCTGTTTCAGGCAGGACCTGGGAGGAATAGGACGTGAGGAGTAGGGGTGGCATGGGGGGGGGGGTGCGGAGCAGAGACTGACCTCGATAGGGCTGACTGGAGTGGAGGAAAGCGGCTGCAGGTATTCCGGGTGCAAGAGGTGGCCGGTGTGCGCGCTCAGCATCTTCAGTACCCTGATGGGGAGTCGGTTCGCCTGCCGCAGGGGGTCCGCCGGAGGCAGGAGGGACACCGCCGCCGGGACCGCTGGTCTCTTCCCTCCGCCGCCGCTCTGGCTGCTGCCGCTGCCGCCGCCGCCGCTGCCGCTGCTGCTGCTTTCCGGTGTCCTTGGGTTAGATCCAGCGGGCGAATCGCTCATTTGGAGGAGGCAGCGCCACGGGCGGGGACGGGGGGGTGGGGAGGGGGAGCACCGGGGAGGCGAGCTCCCGGGGCGGGCGGGCTCGCTCCGCAGTGCCGAGCGGGGTGCAGCAGCCAACCGCTCCTCCTCCTCCTCCTCCACCTCCCCTCCTCCGCTGCCACCGCCGCCGCCACCGCCAGCACCACCGCCGCTGGCCCCGGCGAAGAACACAAAAACCTTCCCCTTCCCCTAGCCACACGTCAAATACCCGCTATCGGCAGCCACACTTCAAAGGGGTAGCCGCGCCCGCCCAATCGCTGCTCTCCCAGGGACCCCGGGGCGGGGAGAGCGGGCAGGCGGGGGGCTGGCCTCGCCGGGTGGGAGGGGAGATCCTTAAAGGAGCCCCGCGCCGCTTCCACGGACGCCTCAGCTTCCCGGATTCAGCGGCGGTTCCCCCTTCCCCCCCACTCCGCAGCCCTCCACCTACCCTCTTCCCACTGGGCGTCCCTTGCCTCGGGGGTCCCTATAAGCACCGAGACGCCTCTAGGAATCAGGAGAAAAGCGGATTTCTGCTGCTGCTTGCTTCCTCCCTCTGGGTTCTCACCACTTCCCCTCTTTCCACAGTGGGGATGTCACGCGGTCCAAAAGAGGTTCTGGGGGGCAGCTGCGCCCCAAGTTGGGGTAGCGCAGTAACGGGTCCCCAGCCTCTCTCGGATGCTGGCCCCAAAACGACCAGGGTGAGCCGGAGAGGGTGCCGGTGCCCCCCCGGGGGCGCGTTTCTGTGTCCACGTCTTCCTTAGGAGCCGAGCTGGGAGTGTTAGCTCGCTTGGCAGCGGAGGAAAGAGAGAGCTCTGAGCCCTGGACTCCGAGGCACCTTCTGGCCCCTGGCGGGCGGTGCCGAACGGTCAGCTTGAAGTACTCTCTAATGATCTGTCAGGTCCCTAGCAGGCAAGTTAGGGAGAGGACCCACTCTGGGGTGATGTCATCGCCGCGGCATTACCTCTCTTGCCCAGCCGAGGCTTCTACCCGTGGGTAACGCTCGCCTACCTCGTTCTCCCTTGCCCTGGCCTGCCTGGTGCTCTGTGAGCGAACGCTGATTTATTACTCGGATATTTGAAGTGTTTCGTGTTTCCTTTCATGTCCTCTCTAGAGGCAGAAAATTCTTTCCCTCACTCCCACGCCTGGCGGCTGTTTGCTGCTGCTTCTGGAGTTCCAATCACTGGTGAGACCTGAATCCCAGGAAAAAGGTTTCTCTCCAACTGGAGCTGGGCACCCTCTCCAACCCCCCCCCTCCTCCCACAGAGTTACAGAGACTTGAGTGTATATACATGTATGTATGCATATAAACACTTTCTCCCATTATGTATGCCCATATGCATGTGCTTTCTTATATGAAGTAGACAGTGGAAAGAATGGAAATTTTGGAACGGAATGGAAAGAGCAGGCTGTGGAGTCAGAAGACTTGGGTTCAAATGCTCCTGATCAACTACCGATGTGACCAGGGACAAGTCACTTAACCTAGGCCTCGATTACTCTTCTGGGACCCAGTTACCATATATGTAGAACTGGGGGGAGGGGGAGTTGGAGGTCCTTTCTTGATCTACGATCATATATATGTCCACAGAGAGGTGGGAACTCGTAAGATCACTAAGACATGGAAATGCTTTCATACTGTGCAGATGGCATTCACCTCGGTCATTCACGGTGAAAACTCTTTTGTTTGTGTTTTTTGACCCCCTGCGAGATCTCCTAGCCTGATATATCATTTCTCCAAATCAAGGCTTTAGTTTTAGGTATTTTTTTGGGGGGGAGTGGCTGGTGCTGTTGTTGTTTGGTCAGGGTTTTTTGAACGAAGGTTGCTAGAGAAGACAGATGTAACAGAAAGAGGTATTGCCAAGATACAGTTCTTGGGACAACCCCTCTGAACTCCAGGCACAGACATGTCTTTTCTTGGCCCTCCCTTCAGCCACTGGAGGTGAAGTTCAATCAAGTGCTTGCCTCCAGTACTGCTACTCTACCAGCCACCATCAAGCACTCTATTTAAAAAAAAAAAATTATTCTGAACTTAAGAAATAAAACAAGCATTTCCATAGCATAGTAGAATAGAAAAAAAGAGATGATTGTACATGAAACTGCAAATCTGTTATGTACAACTGGCTACTCCTTTTAAATATTTAATAAAGTTATTGTGTAACTTTCTTTTTTCCTTTTTTTCTTTCCTCTCTGTCTTCCCCCTCCCCCACTCCATTTTCCCTCCAGACCTGTCGCCTTGGCTGTACAAATGCACCCTTCTGTAGGGCTTAATTCACATGGATTCACCCTAAACGACCAAGATATATTTCTGATATCATAGAATTTTGGGAATTTAAAGGAGGAATTTGAAGAATCTTTAATAAAGATCACTTAGTTCTAGATATAAGCCAAGAGGGAGGGAAGCCTTTCAAGGGAATCCTTTAAGCTGAATGAAATATTTTTCAATCAATCAATTAAGTATTTATTTAGCACTTATTATGTGTCAGGCACTAGGTACAAATACAAAAGAATGAAACAATCACCACTTGAAATAAACTTTCATTCTAAAGGAGGAAGACAATAAGTACGGGTAAGGTGTCCCAAAAGTCTTAATGTATTTTTATTTTATACAATTACATGTTACATTATATATAGTATATGATATAATTTTATGAAATTTACAGCATAAATAGAAATATATGTATATTTGTATTTATAAATATCAACATACTGCTTACATATGTACATACACAGAGGCAGCTAGATAGTGAAGTGGATAGAGTACCGGGCCTGGAGTCAGGAAGACTAGTTCAAATTTAGCCCCAAACACTTCCTAGCTATGTGACCCTGGGTACGTCACTTAACCCTGTTTGCCTCAGTTACCTCATCTGTAAAATGAGCTGGAGAAGGAAATGGCAAACCACTGCAGTATCTTTGCCAAGAAAACGCCCCAAATGGGGTCATGAAGAGTCTGACATGAGTGGAAAACAACTGAATAATCACAAACAACATACATAGTAGTTAAATAAAAGGTGGTTTGGGAGGCAGACCACTGGTGGTTGAGGGGACTCAGGAAAGGCTTCATGCAGAAGGTGGTGCTTGAGCTTGGCTAATGCAAAAGCATGGAGAAGAGAGATAACCAGTTTGGCTGCATCTCAGAATGTGGGAGTGAGAATCACATCCAATGAGACTGGAAAGATAGTTTGATGCTAGGTTTTATAGGGCTTAAAAGCTAAATAGAGGAGTCTCTATTTGATCCTATAGGCAATAGAAAGCCACTGAAGTTGGTTGAGTAAAGGAATCACATGGTCAGATCTGCACATGAGGAAAATTATTTTGCCAGCAGTCTGGAGGATTGGGGGGTGGGGGGGAGACTTAAGGCAAGGAGATCTAATTTTTAAAATTAATTAATTTTTAAATTTATGGAATAAAGCATTTCCATAGCAGAATAATAAAAAAGATGATTGCACATAAAACTGTAAATCTATTATGTACAACTTGCCATTCCTTTTAAATATATAATAAAGTTATCACGTAGATTTCTCTTTTTTCTCCCCTTTTCTCTCTCTCTTTTTTCTCTCCCCCAGAGGTGGCTACCATTAAGGGGCTGCTTCAATAATCTAGGTGAGAGGTGATGAATTATGATGAATTGGTGTGCTAAAGAGGTATTGTGAAGGCAGAAAAGGGAAGATCTGGCGGTTGGTTGGATATGTAGAGTGAGGATGATGCCAAGATGATAAATCTGAGGTTTGTGATGCCTTTGGTAGAAAGGGAAATTTGGAAGAAGGGAGAGTTTACAAGGAAAGATAATGAATAGAGCTTTAGATATCTTAAGATGTCTCTGGGGTATTCTGTTTTAAAATGTTTGGTAAGTGGGACTTCAGCTCTGAGGGGAAGGCTGGGGCTGGATATATAGATCCATGAGTCATCTGTATAGAGATGATAGTTAAACTCATTTGAGCTGATGGTGTTCATAAGAGAGAGTAGACAGATAAGAAGAAAGTCCAGGGCAGAACTTTGGGGAACATATAAGAGGAATGGTACAGATGATGAGCTAGCCAAGGAGTTGAAAAGAAACCAGGATGTAAAAGTCCAGAGGAGAGAGTATATAAGAGGAAGAGATGGTCAGCAGCATGAAATACTATGGATAGGTTGAAAAAGATTGAAAAAGTCCAAGAGATTTAGCCATTAAGTGATCATTGATAACATTGAGAGAGCAGTCTCAGTTGAATAATGAGGTCAAAAGCCAGATTGCATATAGTTAAAGAGTGAGTGAAAGGTAAGGAAGCCGAGACAGCAAATGGAGACAACTCTTTTTTTGCCTGAGATAGTGAGAAGAGATACAGGAGATAGCTTGGGGGTATATTTGAAGGATTAGGGAGGGAAATCAGTTAATGGGAACATGTGGAAGCTTTAAGAAAGAGGGGGAACGATTGAGGATGCAATCTGCTGGAGAAAACTGGAGGGGCTGGGATCAAATATACATATTCAGGGAAGGGCTTCCTCTTAGAGTCTGGGGAAAATGAGGTCAAAGGTTTTTGAGATGAGGAAAGAAGAGAGCTCACTTTGAATGGCTTCAGTTTTTTTTTTCCATTAAAGTAAGAAACAAGGTCCTTAAGCAAGAGAGAGGGGAGAGGAAGAGAACTGAGGGGGGTTTGAAGATGGAAGAGAAGATTTGGATTTTTTTTTGATAGGGAATGAGATAGGGATTCAATTAGGGAGGAACAAAAGGACTGCCTTGCTTCAATGGGGGCCCAGTTGGAGCTGGAAGATATGATTTTATAATGTACTTGGTCAACAGGATTGTGAGACTTTCCCTTATGTTGTTATAAAAATTATTTGTATTAAATGAAATTCAATTCAATGGTTATTTATAAAGATACTATGATAGGCTCTGGGGAATTTGAAGATAAAAAGGGAAAACAGGTTACATAGACAGAAAAGATAAGAGCCAGGATTTGAACTTAGCTCCCCTGTCTCTAAACTTTTCCCACTGAATCACCCTATTTGGTGAGTGGGAGCTCCAGGAAGGAGATCGTACCTGAACTGAGCCATGAAGTAAGTTAAGGATTTCAAGACATAAAGGTGATAAGGATGTGTATTTCAGGACACAAAGGCAAAGACTAGGAGGTGGGGGACGTAATGGCCAGTTCAGGGAGCAACAAGTAGGCCAGCCTGACTAGAATGCAGAATAATATGAAGTAGGTCTGGAAGAGTAGATTGTAGACACACTATGAAGTATATTTTATCCTCAAGACGATAGAAAGCTATCTTAAGCAGAAGGTTATATTTTCATTGGATTGGAAGCAGAGAGACTATTGCAGTAATTCAGGCAAGAAGTTATGAGAGCTTGGTGTAAAGTCATGATTATATGAGTGGAGAGAAAAGGATGAGTATGAGTTAATTCAAGGAAGCAGAGCCAAAAAGATTTGGCAATTGATCGGATATAGAGGGTGAAGGAGAGTAAAGAGTGAACGCTGATCCTGAAATTGGCAACCCCAGGTGACTGCAAGATGGTGGTAGCTTCAGTAGAAAAAGGGAAGTTTGGGGCAGGGCAATGGATATGTTGAATTTGAAATACCTATGAGACATCTGGATAGAGACTTTCATCAGACAGTTGGTACTGTGAAGTTTAGGAGGAACTTTAGGGCAGAGTATGTCTCTAACAGAGATAGTAAGTGAACTCATGGAACAGAATGAGCTAAACAAGAAAACAGGGTGTAGAGAGAGAAGTATAACCACCATGTTCTAGATATACTATGCTATAAAATGTGTATGTACCAGGATTGTGAAGTTATAAAACATCTTCTTATAGGCTATCATGTCTGGTAACTGGGATCATCTCCAGGGGTGCCTGGTTTAACTACTTATCCCCTCCCCAACATTTTTCTTTTTATTAATTTTCTTTTTAATTTATGGAGTAAGACAAGCTTTTCTATAATATAGTATAATAAAAAGATGATTGTACGTGAAGATGCAAATCTATTATGTACAATTCTTTTTAAATATACAATAGAGTTACCATGTAAGTCCCCAACATTCTTACACAAAAGAAATTAGGTTAGAATGAGCCTCAAGACTAACCTTGAAGGGAAAAAACCAGACAGTTTTAAGGAAGATGGGAAGGAACAGTCCCAAAACTTTGCCTTGGCCATGTTTATAGGATCATAGATTTAAAACTGGAAGCCATCTTAGTTGTCAATCTGGTCAGATCTTGAGGAACTGAAGCCCAGACTTGACCAGAGCCACCCATGTTGTAAATGACAGAGCTGGGATTTGGACCTGGGTCTCCTGATTCAAAATCGGTGACTTGCATGAAATAGATAGTCAGCTTATCACATCTGTTGATGAGAATCAGAACAATAGGCACTATAACAATGTTGTAAAAACAAACGATTTTGAGAGACTTAAGAGCTCTGAACAATGCAGCCATGATTCCAGAGAACCGATGATGATGACAAATGCTACCCAACTCCTAACAGAAGTAATTCACTAAATATGCAGAATGCGTTACACATTTTCTTTTGGACATGGCTAATATGGGAATTTGTTTTGCTTGATAATGCATATTTGTAACAAAGGTTTTCTTTATCTTTTTTTTTCTACTGGGGGAGGGGAGGAGGGATGTGGGAGGGAAAAAAAGAAATGCTTGATAATTGAAAATAATTAATTTTTTGGATGATATGAAACTGGGCAGAATCAGTACTAAGTTTCCAGACATTATTAAGATGCAAAAAGATTTTGACAAGCTAATATTTGGGCTACAAAGGAAGATCAGCTTTATTGCCATAATTGTAAAGGCCTGTACTGGTTTAAAAAAAAAGTTTTAAAGATAGAGGAGACACAGCTAGACATTAGTTTCTATGAAAAAAGACTAGGGGGGGGATATGGTGGTGGTTAGTGGACATAAGCCTCTGGGGTGATTTTTTTGTTTTTTGTAAAGTACTATTATTTTACTGCTGTTACTGGCCTACCTGAGTCACTTCCCAGTCAATGTGTATGCTGAGGACTGAAAGTGGAAAAAAGGAAACCCGAAGTGAGATATTCTGTGCCTGTGTTAAAAGTAGATCTGTATATACCATTCTCCTCTGCCTTTTAATATGCCCACCATCACCACCTTCCAAAACCCCAAATAGGACCAAAACTCAAAAGAATGTACTCTTGGCCTTTGGAAGACTGGCTCTTCTGGATCAAGAATCCCAGAGAGAATCAAGTATGGAGCAGAAAAGAGCTGGCCCTCATGGGAGCCCTGTAGGAGGAGGAGCCGGGAAGAGGGAAGACCTTAGGACACAGTAAAAGATGAAAGATTTCTTGATTATTGCAATCATCCCAGCTTCGAGAGTGAGCCAAGAAATCCTTCTAGGATCCAAGCAGATGTGTGTTAGGAATGATTAATGGTGAATTTGTGGAGAACAAATTGGGGTTGGGGGTTGGGGAAAAAAAGAAGAAGAGGGAGAGAAGATGGAGGAAAATTGGATAGAGAGGAGAGATGGAGACAGAAATAAAAGGAAATAGAGAAGGAACAAAAGGGAGTAATGGCGAGGAAGAAGACAAGACAGGAGAGGCACTCCTGCAGAGAGGGGAAGGGTTTGCTCCTGACAATAAACTAGCTTTTTTTTTTTTACTATTATAAATATTAATATTTATTCTTTATTATCCTTAGAAACAACTAGTGTTGTGCTTCATTTTCACTCGCAATTTTCAGGCAGTGGCAGGGGCATGGGCTGTTTCCTTTTCACCATGAAGCAAGCCACCTGGATCCATCAAATAACATCCAGAAGAAGCATAAGTACAGCTCCCCTTCAGGGTCCCTGGGCTCTTTGCCATCAATGAGTGAGCCAGAATGTTGGAGAGAAACTGGAAAGACATAAGCATGGAGGCCAGAAACTTAATTAAAATATTTGGGAGAGGGATTGGACCCATAGTTTTATTGATATAGTGACCCCCCCCCCCCCCAAGTGAGAAAATTCCCTCAACTAACTGCAAGGGCAGCTAGGTGGAGCAGTGGATGGAGTGCTAGACCTCGAGTTGAAAGACTCATGCTCTTGAGTTCAAATCTGGCCTCAGTCACTTACTAGCTATATGACCCTGGGCAAGTCACTTAACTCTTCTTGCCTCAGTTTCGTCATCTATAAAATGAGCGGGAGAAGGAAGTGGCCCACCAAGGAAACCCCAAATGGGGCCATGAAGAGTCCAACACAAGGGTAATGACCAAATAACAACAACACAGCAACTAACTGCAAATTAAAGTCTAGAGCACTGAGGATTTGGTTAATTGATTTGCTGAGGGTCATGCAGCCAGTATGTGTAAGCGGCTGGATTTAATTCAAGGTCTCCCTGGTTTTGAAGTTGGCTTTTATCCACTTGGGCCAGGGGTTCTTAACCTTTTTTTGTTTATGGACCACTTGGGGAAGGCTGTGGACCCTTCTCAGACAAAATATTTTTAAATGCATAAAGTAAAATACGTGGAATGTCAAAGAAATCAATTATACAGAAGTACAGTTATCAAAATATTTTTTAAAAAAGTTCGCAGATCCAAATTAAGAACCCCTATGGACCAGGCCCTTTTGCCATAATAATTTGTAAACAAAAACTTTACCAAATGATTATTACAATCAGCATTCACCATTTACTTAGCTGAAACTGGAACATGTGTTACCCTAAACAGTGCCTTCATGGCCTGACAATAGATGCAACTTCCAAAAGGGTTTAACTTAGTGCAAGGGATAGTTTATAGATTCACACAAGGTCAGAGCCAGAGAGGACCTTATGTTCAAATATTCAAAAGGATCTCTGAACCAGTCATGGGAGTATTCGCTCCAATGATGCAGATGGCAGCATATCCGGACCTTTCCATTCTGAACAATTCTTGCCTATTTTTATCATCCTCTGCTTCCTTTTTCTGCTACTTTGCCACCATCAGTACAGAATTGGATGGAGGTTACATAGAATGGAGGACTATCTTGTGGTTTTCATTGTTTAATAATAGTACCTTATGTTTACATAGTGTTTTAATATTTGTGAAGCTTCTCACATGTCTCATTTGAGCTTTGTAACTTCTACTCTGTGAAGCAGGTGCTATTATTTTCCTTTTTTTCCTCTTTTTACATATAAGGAAACTGAACCTGAGGACTTGCTTGGGGTGACACTTCGAGGTAGGTATCTGAGGAAGGAATTGAACTCTGGTCTTCTTGACTCTAAGTCCAGAGTTCCATCCCCTTAACTACTAAGGTTGCCTTGACCAAAGAACTGATTACTTAGTGGCCAGCCTACTGGTGATAAGTCTCTCCATACTTAGCTAGGCTGTTTCTCGGAAAGCAGACACAGTCAGTTGCTAGTTTCTTAGGACATAGCAGTCAAAGTTGGAAAAGACATTAAAACATAAAGCCTAGCATTTCAGAACTAGAAGGGGCATTAGAACTTAGAACATAGAATCCTAGAATTGAAAGAGGCCTTGGAGATTATAGGCCTACCCCTTTATTTTACAAATAAGGAAACTGAGACCAAGAGAAGGAAGCTGACTTACCCAAAGTCACATAACCAGCCAAATTAATCCACTGGGGGAATCTGGCTCCATGGTCAGCTGACCGATGTTTATTAAATGCTAGCTATGGGGCTTTACAAAGGTAATAGAAAATATAGTCCTTGCTTTGAAAAACAGCAGAGTCACAGTCCCTGTGCTTTTTGACCTAAGGAGAAGGGAGACAATTATCTGGGTCATCTTACAAAAGTTCTTTTATAATATTTAAGCAGTCTCCTTGCAACAACCCTATGAGATAGGCTGACTAAGAATCCTTGCATTCTATGCATGAAGAAACTAAGGCTTTTAGGAGTTAAGTGACTTGTTTGTGGGCACCTAGCTAGGTACTGGCAAAATGGAAACATGTAACCAGGCTTCCTGACACCCAAGTCTAGCAAACTTTGCATTGGTATTGTGCTCCTCCTTTCTAGGTAACTCCTGCTTGCCTTGTCTTGGGAATTCATTCAATTCATGGAGCATTTATTGAGTAGTCCATCAGTTAATAAGCATTTATTAAATGCCTATTATGTGCCAGGCACTGTGGTACTAGGGATACCAAGGCAGTCTTTGCACTCAAGGAGTTCATGTTGTTCTGTGGGGAAAGAGCATATACAGATATGGGTGCATAAAATATATTGAAAGGAAATATGAAATGATTTTAGTGAAAGGAAGACTATTCACAACTTGGGGAAGGGGGTCAGGAAAGGCCTGTTACAGAAGAGGGTACCTGAACTGTGCTCTGGAGGACATTAGGGATTCTATGAAGTGAAGGTGAGAGGAGAGGGCATGGCAGCCATAGGAGAGAGCCGGCGTAAAGTCACACAGACGGGAAATAGAATCTCACGTGGAGGGAACAGGAAGCAAGTCAATCAAGTATCACGACATCAGGGAGTAAGAGGCGAGAGTTACTCATCTGGACTTGGTATGCAATTAGACTGGTGGGAAATTGTCTTTTTTGAAACCAGTTTGGCTGACCATCTACTACTGAAGAAGACATTGTGTTACAAGGACGTAAGCTTCAAAAGTAGCATGAAAATGAAAGCAACAACCCGCAAAACAACCAACCAAAATGAGTTATTTTCTTTGTTTTGTTTGTTCGTTTTTTAAATATGCGTGGGTCTCCTCTCTCAAAACAAAACTGCTATGGAAAGACCTTCAGGAGATTCTGAATATTTATGCATTTTTTTCCTCTTTGCCATTCCTATTTACATAAAATTTGCCACCCTGGGAAAAAAAAATGCCTGAGTCAGGTTGTGAGTTAGAGGTGGTAGATTTGTTGTGTAGGGTTAATGTGTAGTTTCAAGCCCTTGCTGAGGCAGAATTGCCTGAATGATTACCTCTCTCCGCATAACACTCAGACCCTAATGGCAACAACATGAAATAATATCTCAGTAGGTAACTATTTACATTTTTTTATAGAAGCTGCAAGAACTCTGAAAAGTCAGCCTCACAGAGAACTTTGGTTTTCCTCTTTCTGGTGCTTAATATCTTTCAGTAACCGGCAATTACGACCTTGGCGAGGTTCCCTGATTCAGCACACACCACTCAGGGGTGCTTGAATGCAATCCAGCTGGCTGCCCCCATCCTGTGAGTTTCAGCTGCTATTTACAATATCATAGGACACAAGAAAAGCAACAATGACCATGGACAATTCAGTGGTACCTGAAGATTTCCAAAGCAGTTACTTCACTAGGGTCTTGTAAGGGAAGAAAATACAAAATATCAGAGGTGGCAGGTATCTCAGATATCATTTATTACTCCACCGTAAAACCAAACTTCTTATATTCTGGACTTGTGAAATTGATTTTTTGGGCCCAAGCATAAGACTTTACATTTATCTTCATTAATTTTCTTTTTTATTAAATTAGGCTCAAATTTTCAGTGTGTCTCTTGGTGTCATAAGTGGTTTCTCTACCACTTATGTCATCATTCAAGTCTTTGATAAGTTTGTTAAACTGCTCAGGCCCACAGACATTTCCCTGGGACATTCCATTAGAGACCAAGTTGTGGTAGGACTGTTAATGATTATGCTAGAGCTACATCCATTCAACCAGTTCCGAATCTACCTGATTGTACTACTGTCTAGCTCATATCCATTCATCTCTTCCAGAACTGGATGAGATACTTTGTCAAAAGCTTTGCTAAAATCTAGATAAACTACATTTATATCATTCTCTTAGTCTACCTGTTAAATGTCAAGAATTGCCTCGTTCCTGGGATACTGGGATAAAATGAGATAACATGTGTAAAGCCCTTAGCACAGTGCTTGACATATAGTAGGAGCTTAATAAGCATTTATTCCTTTCCCTTCCCCATTAAATGTGATTAATGCTGCTGAAAGCTCTGGTTGGGTTGGCCAAAGTAGTGACAAATTAAAAAAAGCATCCTTTGCAAAGGATGCCTGTTTAAGACTATTGCTGTTTAGAAACAACCTTACCATAAGTCCCAGTAAATCCCATCTGATTACCTTGGTCTGTGGTTGGTAGGTTTAAAATACTATTGGTGATGTCAGTGTCTTAGATGAAAGGTCCTCCGCCTTTTCTGTGTCATGGACCCCTTTGGCAGTCTAGTGAAATCTATTTCTGAGAATCATGTTTTTAAATTGTGTAAAATAAAATATATAGTATTACAAAGAAACAAATCATGTTGAAATACAGTTATTAAAATTTTTTAGAAGGCCAAATTTATGGACTCCAAGTTAAGAACTTGCTTAAATGAAGGCATTGTCTATCAAATTTACTTGAAATTTGGGGAAATGGCTGTTTTATTGGTTGATAGAATTAAAATTGGAAAAGGTATTGACAAGGTTGAATATGATACAGATCTAATAAGATGGCACTTAAAATGTAAATTCCTATACATGGGTCCCAAAACTCAATTGTACAGATATAGGATTGGGGAGAAATTGAATAACCAAAAATTAATGTGAAAAAGATTGGAGATTCTAAATGAACTACAAGCAAACTATGTGTAGGCAGTGTGACATGGTAGTCCACACTGTTGATTTTACTAATTTCAAGGGATTTCTTTGTTGTGGATCTTCCCACCACTAATGCAAATTGCACAGTGAAGTGTAAGGGAAAAAGTCTTAAATTTGGAGTCAGAGGATCATGGTTTCAACCTTGCTCTGCTACTTTACTATTTGAGTGACTTTAGGCAGGTCATTTAAATTCTTTGGACCTGCTTCATTTCCATATCAAAACAACACACATAATAATAGCACCTGCCTTTCAAGGTTGTAGTGAGAATTAAATGAGATAATGTATGTTATATATGGTAATAATCATAAGACTAATACTTATATATACTTTAAGATTTATAAAGTACTTTATATATAAGTAAAAGAAGTAAATTAGAGAGACATAAAGATATCTATATTTATAAAGTACTCTGCAAATCTTAAAGTACGATGTGCATGTTAACAGTTATTATTATGTATCACGTATTATATATAGTATGTTATCTCTATATAAAGCACTTTGCAAATCTTAAAAGACAACGTGCATATTAACAGTTATTATGTATCATACATTATATATAGTATGTTATCTATATATAAAGTACTTTGCAGATCTTAAATGCTATATAAATGTTAGCGATTAGATAATAGTAACAATTAGTCATAGTAGTGGTAGTAATAAAATAAGGGGGTTTGTCTAGATGACCTCTAGGGTACTGTCCAGCTCTAAATCTGTCATCCTTTAATGCTTCACTATATCCTTAGTAAAGGGGCTTTGTGAGTTCCTGTGGACAAAAGAAATCATTACTTCATGGTCATATTTTTGGTGATAAGCCTGTCCTCATCTAGCTAGGCTGCTTCTGGGACCGAAGAAGTATAATGCCTTGTTGGGCTCATACCTGAATTGTTTCTATCTTACTAGGACTTACCCCTCTCTGGGCAGCAAGGAGTGACAGTGGATAGAGTGCCAGACCTGGAGTCAGGAAGACCTGAGTTCAAATGTGGCTTCAGATGCTTATTAGCTGTGTGACCCTGGTCAAGTCACTTCACTCTGTTTCCCTTAGTTTCCTTTTCTGTAAAATAAGCTGGAGGAGGATATGGAAAACAACTCCAGTATCTTTGCTGAAAAAAAAAAAACAAAACCAAAACAAACCCAAAACCAAATGGGGTCATGCAGAGTCAAACACGACTGAAAAAATGACTGAATTCATGTCGTCCTCTATATGCATGGCTTTCAGGAACCCAGGATCGCTTCCATTCCATGATGAGGAATTTAATTCAACTCAATTCAACAAACATTTATTAAGTATCTACCATATATAAGGCACTAGGCTAGGTGCTAGGAATATAAAGACAAAAAAAAACCCTCAATCATCCCACAACATCAAAACAAAACAAAATAAAACCCTCATCCTTATTGACAAGAAGCTTACATTCTACTTCAGATGGGGGAGGATATGACATATGTTTAGATAATATAATACTCCAGATTGGGGCTTCTTAAACTTTTTCCACTTGCTACCCATTTTTGTGTTTCAGCAGTATTCGTTGGGGTTGCATGGCATGACTGCATGCACAGTGCAAAGTGTGCATGATTTGTGTTCAGAACCAATGCTATAGTGGAGTAGCGAGATGAAACGTGAGCAAGAGCTGCCAGAAACACCTCGAATTCATTACATTTGATTTTTAATTAATTTTTGGTTGTTGTGAGTTCAGAAACCTTTTACTGTTGCCAAATTTTTTGAGACCCTACATGAGGTTGTGACCCACAGTTTAAGACATACTGACTAGATAATCATCATCATCATCATCATCTAGATAATAATGATTTAGATAACATAATAATAAAAATAAAGAAAATTATGTAAAGTCCGAAGCTAGGGAGATCATGGAAAATTTCATTGAGGAAGTGGAACCTGAATTCACTCTTGAAGGAAAACAGGGAGACTGAAGGAGAGAGATTAAGAAGAAGTGCATCCTAAGTCTGAGAGCACCACATGAGTCTTCAGCAAAAAGCTGAAGGAGAGCCTAAAAGAAACATAGGAATCTAAAGGGGAAAATCTTTGGATGCAAAAAGGACATTCTCCACATTAGAAAGGGTAAGATGAAGCTTGAATAGCTCAATTGCATATGATGAGTCCAGTGAGACAAAGAATTAATTTCTAGAGCATACTTGTACTTTTGTCTCAACCCACTTTATCTGAGTAATATACCTAAAAGAGCATAGGAGTGTAATTGACTGAGTGGGGATTGATGACCTTAAGGCAAGGCAGAGTACCTTACTAAAAAGAAGGGGGTTTTGAACCAGGAAGGATTCTCTGGACTGGAGAGACTAGACCTTTTCACTTCCTGTTTGGATGTGACAAACCTCAAAACAGAGGTTTTGAAGGAGTTAAGGAGAAGATGTTTCTGCTCTTAAAGAGCACTGTAGCACTAACTAAAAAGACTATAACACTCTAGCTTAAGAGAACACAGTATCATCTAGCTGTCCATTGAAGAGTCTAGCAGATTAAGCTTTTCATCAAAAATACTACGTTCTAAGGAGAGATCAACATTGAAGTGACCTGCCTGGCCAAGCCAGGTATTAGCAAATCCATCCAGAAGAGAAGCACATTATCTCCATTCAGTAGACACTACCTTGGCAGAGTTGTCCAGTCCAGGTCAATAGCAGCCCTTCGAGCGTCTATAGTAGCAGACAAGTGTCCTGCTTAAGTTGGTGTTCCCTCTTCCTTCTGTAGACTTTGGAGGTATATGTGTGAGAATGAATACTTGGTTCGTGGAGTAATACTTTGTAATCATTGTCCTGCTATGTCATATGAATTTTCTCCTATGTCATTTGCTAATTAATTGAATCTTTTGGTTGTTAAAGGGAAGCATACTATGGGGGCTTGTGAGCTAGCTCACAACCAGAGGTTACTCCTGGAACCCTGAAAATAATAGCATCCACCACTCTGGGGGCCCAGCTCGCCAGTGCCAGTGTGAGCTGGGTGAGCCTGGGGGTGGTACTACATAGGCACTGGGGGTGGGAATGGGGTTAAATCAATATATATATATATATATATGTAAGAGGTACATGTTGAGTTCAGGGAACAGTTTAGTAGGAACATATTTTCCTAAGGAGGAATGTTTTGTAATAAGCCTGGAAAAGTAGGTTGAGAAGGACCTTATGTCTAAACGAACGAGTTTTATTTTATCCTAGAGGCAGTAGAGAGCCATGGAAAGTTTTTGATTAGATTTTTGAGTGAATGACATGATAAAAACCTATGCCTTAGAAAGATTATTTTGGTAGCTTTATGAAGGCTTGTATAACACGAAGTAAAAGAATAATGATATAGTCTGCAAAAGAGGGAAATTTGAAGGAGTGACAGATTTGGAAGGTGAAAGATTGAGTTTGAGGAACCCTAAAGGATATTTAGGTAGAAATGTCCCACTGATACATGATTAGGGGTCAGAATTCAGGAAAGCGATCAGATAGAGATTTGGGACATATTTGCATCTAGATGATAATCAAACCCATGTGAATTGATAAACTCACCAAGGAAGAGAGCAGGGCGTTCAGGATGCTGTGGGAACTGGAAATGACGCCTGGAGACAGCTTGGAAGTAGCATTAGGAAATGTATGATAGCTGTCTTCAAGTTTTAAAAGCACCATCCTGTGGAGGAGGCATTGGATTCCTTTTTCTCGGTCTCCAGAGGGTAGAACTAGAGAGGCAGTTTTTGTCTCCATTTAAGGAAAAACTCCCTAGAAATTAGAACTGACCAGAAGTGGAATATTCCACCTTGGGAATGGGGGACTTAGTGAGTTTCCCATTACTGAAGTTCTTCTAGCTATGGCTTTCTAATTACTTGTCAGGGGTGTTGTAGATGGGATTCCTGTTCATATTTCTGTAGGACTTGAATCCACTCCCCTATATCCCATTCTGGGGTTTCTTCCTGATCTATGAATGCATCACTTCTGAGGCCTCTTCTAGCTTGGAGATTCTAGGATTCTAATTTTCTTATAGGTTGCTTTTTGTCAGTCTTCTCTCCTACCCCTCCTCTTTCCCACCCCCCCCACCCCCACTTCTTTAAAAAATATACATTTTCTCCATTGGATTTGAGGAGTTGATTCTCTTGGTTTTCTTTCTTCAGTCCCAGTCCCCTCCCACCTAAGAACTCTTTTTCCATCTTCTGGGTCCCTGTCCTCCCTCCATCTTGGGTGATTTTCTCACCATTGCAGGATGAATGTATAAAGATGATCTGATTTATGACAGGAGACATGTTTTAAAACAACTGACGAGCTACAAGATGGGAAAAGACAAGGAAGTGTGATTATTTATTTTTTGGTGGAGTTCTGGCAAAGGAAAGCAGTTTTTCCCCCCAAAGTTGGAATTCATCTTTATCTCTCAAGTAAACAAATAATAATAAATAAGTTCAGATGGAAAACGTGGGTGGGGACTTTGCTACAGACTATACCCTAAAATGAGAGCGCTTGAAGTTTGTTTTTCCATTGAAAATACCTTTAAGTGGGACTCTTTTAAAAAAAAATCCTTTTCTTTCGATGTGACTAAAAGGAAAGGCCTCCCCTGATACCAGTGTTCTGAAATGGCATCTGACCATCTCTACTTCTCTCCCTTGACCCCATAAAGATCATGGAGCTGGAGGGAAAAGAAAAGGAGACCTCCCCAGGCTGCTTCTTTGATGATGGAGAGGAAAAAAAAGGGAGGAGAAATAGCAGGTAAAAGACAAGAGGAAAGAGGACCAAGGAGGCAAAAGAGAAAATTATACTTGAGATGAGAAAAAGAATATTGTTTACTCTCTCTGATGGTGAGTTGATTCAGACTTTCTGTTAGTATCACTTGAACCTTAATTCCTTGCTCACAGACAATTTCTCTTGGTTTGGGAACCTCAATGTGACTGAGTTCAGGGGAAGTCCCAGGAGCAATCGACTGACTTGAAGGGCCTTTGACTCATTCTTTCCCTGGTTCCTGCCAGACCAAGGTCTTCTGCAACTTTGCTGTCCCCTGGTTTCCAGTGGGTGCAGAGGGTGAAGATTATATGAGAGGCAGGCACTCTTGTATAGGCTCCCACAAGACCACATTGAACGGTTCTAACTGGCAGTGCAAGATAAGAAGATAGAAGATAGATAGATAGAACGTTTATTAATTGTTTACTAAGCTCTGAGAATACAAATACAAGCAAATCAGATAGTGTCTGTGCTCAAAGAACTTGTGTTTTAATGTGGAATACACACAGAAGGAATTGCATAAGAGAGGGGGAGTAGGTAGAAGGAGGGGACTTGGGCAGAGATTTCAGGAAATGTAATGGAAGCCTGTTTCCTAGCAAGATAAGGCAGAAGGTTCACCCACAAGAACTGGGGGTGGAGTCACCATGATGTAGAAAGCAAGCATGGCACCCTCTGCCCTGCTCAGGCTGCCTTGGTGCTTGGCATTGAAGAGTTACTCACTCCTATAGCAGACCTGGGTTGGGTTGGGTTGGGTTGAGCTGGGCTGTGCCATTCTCAAAACTCCCTTTTAGCTGAGGCTTGTGCCCTGTTCCTGGATGGGGGCGGGGACAGGGAGTAGTTGAATTACTTGGCCAAGTTCTCCTTTGGGGACACGAATCTAGACCTTCTTGGAACAGGCTAGACTCCCAAACCAAAATCGTAAACATCAGGAAAACTAAGAACAGCCTAACATTGTTCACCCAATGATGAAAAATAAATGTTTTCCCCTATTGATTATGATTACTCAAGACATCTTTTCTGAGATGTCAGCAATTTAATAGAGGCAATAAGTCAGGGCTGCCTGTGTTTTCTTTTTCTGCCAGTATTTAGTTAATTAAAGCATGCAAATTAAAACACCTTAATTTATATAATATCAATACCAACGCCTTAAAACATTTGGCATAACTGCTTTGGCACGTCCCTTACATAAACTCTTTAGAGCAGTACTAATAAAAATGAAAAAGGCTGTAAATCAAATTTAATTTATTCATTTTCTGTTTGGTATGAAAGCATATGCCAAAATCAGATTATTTATGAGCTCTTCATAACAATAGGCATTTTTATTGGTTGCAAATGACAAAAGGGGTTTTCAGAGGGGTGTGTATATATGTGGGTTTTAATTTTGAAGGCCTCAAAAACCATTTATTTTCTGTACTCTGGGATCATTCAGAATTACATCTGTGCATTCATATCTCCTGAAAAAATTTAGATAACAATAAAAGAATCACCTCAAACTTAGAAACGTGGTACCAGCACCCCCTCCCGAAACTCATGCAAGAGTATATATGTATATGTGTACAAAATACATCACATAACATATATGGTGTATTCTATAGTGAGATAAAAGACTGGTGATTTAGATCCGATTTCTTAAATATTCCATTAAGAGGATTATCACACTGAAACCTCTGATACAGGCAGCATCGGAAGGGATTTGGTGTATGGCTGCTTTCTTGGAAGCCTTAGAGTTGAAACTACATCTGTGTGAATGAATAGCCTACACCCGCTTTCACATTTTTCCTTCTTTGCTGATATATCTCTCTTTGTCTGGGTGGATCTGGGCCTAACACACACTTCATTCGTTTCTCAAAGCAGGATCAGTACCTCTTTTCTGAGGTAGATGGTATGGATTTCCTAGCCCTTCCCTCCCTCCCTGCCAAGCTCTTCCATCTTTCTCTTCATTTTTTCTTCTTCCCTTTCTCTCTCCTCCCCTCCCCCTCCCCCATACTCCCTTACTCTTTCCCAACAGGCCCCATGATGATGATGAGAGGGTAGGGGTAGGGTATTGAGACAGCAGAAGGAAAGGTTAGGGCAAGGGCCATTCATCCTAGCTATTGTGTACGAGTCCCTCTCAAGCTCTCCATGAGAAACTGAAGGAAATTCTGAAAAGCAACTATTCAACCACTGGATATTGGCTTTGTCTGACATCTCGTGGGTTTTAAATTCTCACAGAGAACAATGAGGCAGCAGTAGTGAGAACTCTCAAGCTGAAGGGCCCTCAGAAGAAACTGGAGGGTGCGACCAGGCACTCTGGGCTGAGCATGCCTCTGCCTACAAACCATTTGAATTTGGCAAATGGAGATGATTCTATGACTAACTTGACATCCTGTTACTTCCCTGGTACTGGGCCCTCGTTGCTTGAACTCTGGACCTCACCTCTCCCAAGCTTCCTCTTAGATATTTCTTGCCGTTTCTTTTTTGGAACCCCTTTCTATTCCAGACACTATCTCCTATCTTTAGCCTCTTTGGTTAATGAGTTGTCTGTCTTATTCTTAATCTTGGCTTGTTCACACTATGATTTTGGTCTCTATTTTTGCAGGCACTTTTTCCCAGTCCCCTTTTCCCCCATCCTGCCCCAGCCTCAACCAAATTTCCCCAAACCCCAAGGATTCAGTCAGCTCCATGGACTCTTCTCATTCAAAGCTCTTCACAAGCCCTGCCCAGGGGTGAGGCCAGGGGAAACAGTACAGGCTTCTCATTAAAACAAAAACATCTTTTATTTATTATCTTAGTACATTAGCATCAGAAGTTTGGCTGCAGTAAGGGGAAAGATGAGGAAGTGCCAAATGACGTTCCTTTTTGTGGTCCATCACAGTCATGTGTCCTGTCCTGCCAATGGGATGATGGGAGGTTAGGAGTCTAGGAAAACAAAAACCAAAGGCACTCCAGCAGCCCCTATTTCCTGATAGGAACAATAGTGATGTATCTGGTGACCCATTTCAAACAGTCTCCATTTGTAGTTACTGAGTTCAATTTTCTCCCTTGTCTAAGCTAATGATAAATTTGAAATTTAAGGACAAAGATTAACTTCTTAAGTCTCTTTAGTATATTTCTTCTGTAGGAGGTTAAGGGATATCCTAGTAGGGCTTAAAAAGGTTAACAGATATCCCTAAACTCATTAGTTAGGCATGATTGCCTCCTAAAATCATCATCTATGCACTCATCTATTGGCATGTTTTATCCCTCAGATATGTTAACTCCTTGAAAGTATGGACTGTTGTTGTTTTTGTCTTCTTATATCCATTGCTTAATGTTTGCCAATGTTAGATCCTTAATAAAAGTTCGTGGATAGGCCTAAATCTAATTAGATGAAATTTAATGGAGCAAAATGTAAAGTCTTACATTTGGGTTAAAAAAAATCAACTTCATAAGTAAAAGGTAGGTACGGCAAGGCAAGCCCCAATTCCTCTGGAAAAGATGTGGGGGTTTTAATAGACTACCAGTCCATATGAGTCAATAGTCTGATATGGCCAGATAACCACAGAGGGCAGTAGATGTCTGTCCCAGGGCCTAGAGGATAACATTCACTTTTTTTTTTTTGCATTTTTATTAGCATTAGTTTAGGACCTACTCTGGTTCATACAGAGGCAGTGGACGGATTTCTAGTCAGAGGACCTGAGTTTGAATCCTGGACTCTGCCACTTTTATCTGTATAACCTTGAACAAGTCATTTCCCTTCTCTAGGACTCAGTTTCCTTACCTGTAAAATGGGGGAGGTAGTTTATATGATCCTTAATGTTCTAAATGTAGGATCTCTATAAAAGGAAAGATGATTCTCCATCACTGTGAAACTGGCTTTATTTGATTCCTATGTAAGTATGGCAAAGAGGAGGCAGTTCAGACCCCAGACTTTAGAAACTCTGCTTTGTGATGTGGTATAGTAAGAGCAACATTTACTAATCTGGTTGGGATCCATGGAAGGAGACCCAAAAGGTCTTTGCTATAAAAGCTAATTTTTCCATAAAAGCAATGAAATCTCTAGGCTTAATTCATCCAGGGGACTATGGCTTGAACTGTTGACGTAGCTTCCCAGATGTCTAAAGTATAAAAGACCAGTGCAGGGGTGGCCAGTGCCCCTCTGCCAATCTGGTCGACAAGCTCTTCTAATCAAGTTAACTACTGTGGCAAATGTGGAGGAAAGGGACAATGAACCCAAATGTACCAGTGCTGTATCTTTTCTGAGTATCCCTTTTCATTCTTTTGCTGAGTAAACTTCTTTTGTTCAAAAGTGACATGATCTATGAGCATCTCATTTTGTTCTGTCTTCAAGCCTCAATCACTGGACTGATTTAAGTCAGGCCTAGATCAGAACACATGGAAACATGAGAGCTGGTCTTCCTTGTTTTGGTGAAACCATCCAGTCCAGGGAATAAACTAGTTTTTATGTATGTGGGTTCCAAGATGTATACTTGGTGTTCATAAGAGATCATTTAGGATCCTAGGTCTAGATCTGGAGGAGATCATCTAACTCAGTCTTCCCATTTTACAGATGAGAAAACTGAGGCTCAGAGATGCCAAATGACTCACCCAAAGTCACACAGCTAGTAAGTGACAGAGCAAGATTTTGAACTTCAGTCTTGTGTCTCTAGTTCAGCGCTCTTTCCAATGTACTGTGATTCTAGACAATCGGAATTTTCAAGGGTCACTTTGGATTTGAGGCAGAAAACCAGGGAAGAGAATTTTCACTTGGCCTTCAAAGATGGGTGATGACAGTTTCTCTTCTTTGGTGCGAAAGAGCATAACAGTAGGGCTCTGTCCAGGACACGCATAAAAGAAGCCCATGAGGTAAAAGAGTACCCATCTACCTTGACTCACTCAAGACTCTGTATAAAGAAGGAAAAAGAGGAGGAAATAGAAAAAAAATCAAAGCTAAATATCAGCCTTTAAACAAGAAAAATCTTGATTCAAAAGAGATAGCATGACCATCTTTCTGCCAAGATACAGCTCTGCCAACCTATTACTTCCTAGGTAGGTATCTTGACAAGTGTAACAACAATCACACTGGCACACCAGGATGGCTGCTAGTGCAGGTTCTTTTTTCTGCTTTACTAGGAAAGACAGCTGTTTCAGGGGTCAACAATCTTCTTTAATTAAACAGAAAAAATACAGAGAAGAGAAATAAAGCCCAACAGACAGGACTCTACTGCCTGAATCAAAGCAATACTGCTATGTATACTTTCCATTCACCACTGGATCAAGAGAGCCTTTACCTCTGAGCAGTCAGGGATATCTGAACATATGGCCACTCAGAGTCTCGACCAGGGAGTCACAAGATGCTTCTTGTAATCGAGCCCCAAAGCAAAAGCTCACTTCTCAGAAATATATACTCTTTCAGCTAATAGGCTCAGTGTCTAATTAGAAATGAACAAAAAGTGTGTAAGCCTTCCTACAAGCAAGCAAGCTTCCTTAATGGGATTCACATGAGGCCTATTGATGGGTGGGGAAGATCTTATTCCCCATTGACCTTACAATAAGTGAGCTCTACCAAAGAGGAAGGGAGAGAACAGAGAGAAAGTGAATTATCCAAGGTCATGCAATAGTTATTATAATTGAGCTGGCACTAAGAGTCCTGGTATTATGCATGATATTTTAGCCAAGAGACTGTTAACTGCTCCAGACCTTTGGGTTCGGGAGTCCCTTCAATAAGATTCAATTAGCTAATTAACCAGTAAAGCATTTCTTAAGCTCCTGGTATGTAGCCCTTGCTCTTCAGCTTGTCAATGTTCTGAACTGTCCCCTTTCCATCTTTTCAGTTTTCTTACGTTTTACTCCCCTTCATGAACTCTATGGTCCAGTTATACTGGTTTGCTTGCTGATGCAGCATTCCATTGCCCGATTTGGTGCATCTTAACTGCTTGTCCCCATGCCTGGAATGCTTTCTCTTTTTACTTCTGACTCCTACCTCCTCTGGTCCCCTCTCACCTTCCCCTCAAAGCCTCTCCCCACCAGTTCCTTTCCTCTAAGATTACTTTCCATTTGTACCCTATATATCTTTATGTTCATAGTTCTTGACATGTTGTTTCCCCCATTAGGATCTGAACTCTTTAAGAGCAGAGACCATGTTTTTGCCTTTCTTTCTATTCCTAGTGTTTAGTATAGTTTCATAGTGCCTGTAATGCTTAATAATTTTTTTTTAACTGACTGATGTCTGGATTTAACTGGGTGCTATGCTAGTGAATAGGTATCAAAGACAAAAATAAAACAATCTCTGCCATTAGGGAGTTTATGTTTTATAGGGAAAGGTAATACACACACAATATGTATACATATGTAATATAAAAAGTAAATACTAGTGTTAATAGAAGGGGATTAGGTTCCCTCTCTTCCCATTCTCCCTCAGCAGCAAAGTTGAAGTAGTAACAGAAAGCAAAGAATAGACAACAGAGGTGTTCGGATCATAGCATCATAGACCTGGAAGAGATCTTAGAAGCCAAGATCTTTCTTTTTACAGATGAGGAAACTAAAGCAAAGAGAGGTTAAATTACCTATTCAGGGGAACACAGGTCACACAGACTTAAACCCAAGTCATTTGACTTCAAGACCCTATTCACTACATCATGTTTTTAATGTGTTAACACATTGTTAACACCTGGTGATCCCTTTATGAGATGTAAATATTTTTCTTTGATGAAATTTAAGGGAGCAAACTCCCTTAGGAAGGTGAGTAAAAATTAGGTGCTCCTTTTCAGGCATTTAAATAGCAAGGCCACTCAGAAGTTCAGATCAATCCAGCCAGGAGTTGGAAGTGAAAGAGGACCTTGACCCTTGAAAAGGAATCATTCTCATGAGGGAAGCTTGGCATTTCTCTTTCCTTTTCCCCCCATAAGCCATATTTCTTTGAAGTGTATATACTCAATTAGTAGGAGATACCGCATCCAGCAGGGAACAGAGATATGCACTTCTGACAGACTCAGATACAAAGAGGCAGTTTCAAGGAGTGGGATATGTGGTAGCAGAGAAGAGAGCCAGCCATGGACTCAACAAAGCTATCCCTGGAAGTCCAGAGTTGGATTGCTAAGAGGACTCCCTGAAGAGAGAAAAAACTTCTAGGACCTATAGTACAAGGAATTGTGAGATTCCTTCACCATATATTTTCCCTACATCTGTACCTCACTATCATATTACTCTCTCTTTGTGCCCACTCTTCTTACAGATGGTGGGTATAATTTGTGGGAGAATGTGCTTCAGGTTTGGAGTGGGGTCTTTTGTGTTACTCTTCTTAATATGCCTTCTTACTATTCTATATAGTAAATGCTTTTGCTAAGAACTAATTGTGCTGAAGATGGCGGCTGGGAAGCAGTGACTGGCGTGAGCTCCCCACCAAGTCCCTCCAAAAATCTATAAAAAAATGGCTCTGAACCAATTCTAGAGCTGCAGAACCCACAAAGTGGCAGAGGGAAGCAGGGCTCCAGCCCAGGACAGCCTGGATGGTCTCTGGGTAAGATCTGTCCCACCCGGAGCTCCCAGCCCCCAGCTGAGGTGAGCGGAGGACCTACCAGACCAGGAGACGAGCAGAGAGTGCCCTAGCATCGTGAATTACTGAGCTGTGGCATCCACCAGACCTCTCAACCCACAAAGAGCAAAGACAACAGAGAAGGTTAGTGGGAAAAGCTGCGGGACTGAGTTTGACTGGGTTCGGCCACCGCCCTTGGGGCAGCGGAGGTGGGGCAGCTTTAGAACTATGGCTGCAGTTGCTTCTGGCCCCAGGCCCACCTGGTGGGAGGAATTAAGTGGCTGATCAGAGCAGGAGTGAAGAGCCTGCTGAAGATTTAAGCCCAGTCCGGGTAGGGGGTTCTTGGGGAAGGAGGAGTGCTGGTAAGGCAGCGCATCCGCCCAAGCGTGGAACATAGAACTCTTTAGTCTACAAGCAGTCATACCCCGTTGAAAA
>CM053625.1:246725597-246782295 GCA_028646595.1 Phalanger gymnotis
TTGTGGAAGGGTTATACATAATGATACGCATGTGGCCCATGTTGAATTGCTTGACTTCTTAGGGAGGGTTAGAAGGGATGGGAAGGGAAGAGGGGAGAGAATTTGGAACTCAAGGTTTTAAAAAAATATTTAATTTTTAAATTTAAATATTTAAATATTTTAATTTAAATATTTTAATTTTAAAATATTTAATTTTAAAATATTTAATAAAATATTTTAAAAAATTTAAAAAAATAGATGTTCAAAAGTAAAAAAGTTTTTTTTTTTTCCATGCAACTAGAAAATAAGATGCACAGGCAATGGGGCATAGAGATTTATCTTGCCCTACAAGAAAGGAAGGGAAAGGGGGATGGGAGGGGAATGGGGTGACGGAGGGGAGGGCAGACTGGGGAACAGGGCAACCAGAGTGTACGCCATCTTGGAGTGGGTGAGGGGAGGAAATGGGGAGAAAATTTGTAATTCAAATGCCTGTGAAAATCAATGCTGAAAACCAAACATATTAAAAATAAATTAAAAAAAAAGAAAAGAAAAAAAAAGAACTAATTGTGCCTACTGGCCTACTGTGATGGGAAGAATACTGGTGAGGGCTCATGAACTATAGTTTTAGTAGTAGCCACTTATAAGATATCTCTAGAATTTGAGAGCAGCTGCCACCCTCTGGGTGACCACCTACCTGGACACTCAACCTGAGAGAGAGTACAAGTTTGGAGAAGTAACCTGGGGGATGCCACAAGCCAATTGGAATGAAATACTCGTACCTGAGGGGATCAGAAAATGCCTCATATGTAAAATTATGCTTGAGTTGAGCCTTGAAGGAAGCCAGGGATTCTAAGAGATAGAAGTGAGGAGGGAGCTCATTCTAGGCAAGTAAGACAGCAAGGAGTACAGTTTGGCTGAACTGTAGGGGACAGAAGGGGATTAATGGGGAATAATGTATGATAATGTGTGACAATGTGTGATAAACCTGAGAAGGCAGGTTGGAGCCTGCCTGTGATTGTTTTTCATAGAACAACCAAATTCTATAATTTTGGAGATGGAATGGAGTAGAAAAGTCATCTGTACTGTAACCTTTCTCTGAACAGAAATCCTCTGTACAACATTCCCAATTAGTGGCCAACCAGCCTCCATGTGAAGATCTTCAGTGGTGGAGAACTCACTTCCTTTTAAGGTAATTAATTTCATTTTTGATAACTCTAATTGTTAGGATTAGGGGCAGTTAGGTGGTACAGTGGATATAGTGCTGGGCCTGGAATTGGGAAGACTCCTCTTTCTGAGTTCAAATCTGGCTTCAGACACTACCTGTGTGACCTTAGGCAAGTCGCTTTACCCTATCTGCCTCAGTTTCCTCCTTGGTAAAAAAGAGCTAAAGAAGGAAATGGCAAAACACTTCAGTATCTTTGCCAAGAAAACTGCAAGTGTAGTCTCGAAGAGTTGGACACAACTGAAAAATGACTGAACAACAAAAATTGCTAGGAAGATTTTTCTTATATTGATCCAAAATATGCTCCCCTGACACCTACCCTCAGTGCTCTTATCCTTTCTCTTTGGAACCATGAAAAAACAAATTCAGTTTCTTTTTCCACATGAAAACCCTTTCACTATTTGAAACCAGAAATCACATCACCCTCTAAGTCTTTTCTTATTTTACATTAAATTATTCTCATTCCCTTCCCATGATCCTCACTAGCATCATTTCTGAGTCCTCATACTATCCTGGTTGCCATCTTCCATATGCTCTTTAACTTGTTAAAGTTCTTCCTGAAATCTGGAGCTCTAGTCTCCAAATGTTCTCTAACAGGTGAGTATAAGGGGGTTATCATCTCTTTTATTTTGTCTACTATTCTTTTGTTAATGCAGCTTAAGATTCTAAGGTGTTTTTTTTTGTCTACCACATCACACCGTTGATGCCTTATGCTCATAACTGTGCAGTTGATTTTTTGAACCCAAATATAAGAATTTACATTTATACTTGGTAAATTTCATCTTCATAAGTTCAGACCTTCATTCTAGCCTGTTAAGATCTTTTTGATTCTAATTCTGTCATCCAGTATATTAACTCTTATTGCTCGTGTGCCATTCTCACAATTTGTAAATGTGCCACCTGTGCTTTCATCTAAACCAATGATAAAAAGTATTGAACTAAAAAGTAACCAAAGTGGAGGCAGTGAGGGGCAGCTAAGTGGCATAGTGGACAGAGTTCTGGCCCTGGAGTCAGGAGGACCTGAGTTAAAATCCAGCCTCAGACATGTACTAGCTGTGTGATCCTGGGCAAGTCACTTAACCCCAATTGCCTCAAAAGAAACAAAAACAGAAAAACAAAGTGCAGGCAGTATGGTCCAGTAGAAGGATCACTGGCTCTGGAGTCAGAGAACCTGAATTCAAACCCCACTTCTCTCTCTTTTGTTGTTTTTGTTTAGTTGATTGGCTGTGTCTGACTCTTTGAAACCCCATTTGGAGTTTTCTTGGCAGAGGTAGATGCTGGACTGGTTTGCCATTTCCTTCTCCAGCTCGTTTTACAGATGAGGAAACTGAGGCAAACATGGTTAAGTGACTTGCCCAGGATCACACAGGTAGGCAGGATTTGAACTCAGGTCTTCCTGAATCCAGGCCCCGCACTCTATCCACTGTGCCACCTAGTGGAGCCAGGAAACCCTGAATTCAAAGCCAGCCTCAGACACTTACTGGCTATGTGACCCTGAGTGGGTCACTTGACCTCTGTTTGCCTCAGTTTCCTCAAATGAAAAATGGAAATAATAATAACAGTACTGCTTCTCCAAATGAGATAATATCTGCAAAACACTTAGCCTAGTGCCTGGCACACAGTAGGTGCTTAATAAATGTTTGCTTCCTTTCTTTCCTTGAAAGACAAGTCACTTCACGTCAATTCACCTCCTCAGGGAGCAGTTTATCATCAGAAAAATGAAAGGGTTTGACTAGATGACCTTTGAGTCCCTTTTCCAAATCTAAATCTATAATACTATGACAGACACCAGTGGCTAGATACCTCCCTCTGTGTTGACGTTAATCACTACTCTTTGGGTCTGGTTTTTCAACCACTTACAAATCCACCTAACTGTAATGTCATTCAATCCACATCTTTTCATCTTGCCCACAAGATTATTGTGAAAGACTTGTTAAATGCCTTGCTGAAATACAAGTTCACTACATTTCCTCCGCTCCCTGATTTACCAGTCTGGTAACTCTGTCAAAAAAAGGGTTTATTAGACTGTAATCTTCATGAGGGATCAGCCTTTAGCTAATATTTGCATCTTTCTCAGCATCTAACAAAGAGCTATGCACAGAGTAGATGCTTAATAAATGTTTATTGCATAGCATTACATTTCATTGAATCTTCCAAAGGTGTTGGGGTTGGTCTGGCATGAATTATTCTTTTTTTCTTCCGGTTTGTATTTTTTATTTTTATTTATTTTTTCCTACTTAATAGTATTTTCTTTTTTCCCAATTACATGTAAAGATAGTTTTCAACATTCACTTTTATAAGATTTTGAGTTCTAAATTTTTTTTCCTCCCTCCTCGCTAAGATGGTGCGCAATCTGATATAGTCTATACAGGTACGTTTATATTAAACATATTTCCACATTAGTCATGTTGTGAAAAAGAATCAGAACAAAAGAGAAAAAAACCACAGGAAAGAAAAAAAAAAGAAAATAGTCTGCTTCAATCTGCATTCAGACTCCATAGTTCTTTCTCTAGATGTGGATTGCAGTTTCCAACATGAGTCTTTTGGAATTGTCTTGGATCATTATATTGCTGAAGAGCTAAGTCTATCAAAGTTGATCATCGCACAATGTTGCTGTTACTGTATACTATATACTAGTTCTGCTTACTTCACTCACCATCAGTTCATGTAAGTACTTCCAGGTTTTTCTGAAATCTGCCTGCTCATTTCTTATAGCACAATAGTATTCTGTTCCATTCATATATCACGACTTGTTCAGCCATTCCCCAATTGATGGGTATCTCTTCCAATTCCAATTCTTCGCCACCACAAAAAGAGCTGGTATAAATATTTTTGTACATGTGGGTCCTTTTCCATTTTTTAATGATCTCTTTGGGCTTAGTAGTAGTATTGCTGGATTAAAGGGTAAGAATTATTCTTGAATCCATGTTCTTATTTATCACTCTTTCTTTTTTGAGTACACAGTCTACACAAGTAGATTGTAGAATTTTGTCAATAATTAAAGTCAAACTTACCAGTTTATGGTGTCAAGTATCCATCTTTTTCTTTTTGAAAATCAGATTAATGTTGCTTAGGATTTAATCTCAAAGCATTTCATTCATGTTTTAGGGACCACGCTGCCATATTTTTTCTTATTGTTCATACCACCCCCACCTCACTAGATGAGATCTGAGATGGTGACAGGCCTTTGTTGATCTTTATCCAGGGACTTGGACTGAACTGTGAACCAAAACTCCAAATGAGCCACAAAAATTTATTGAATCCTAAACTGAACCAAAATAAAATAGTAATCTTTTCAGTGAACTATGAGACAAGAATTTTTTAAAAAAATACTTAATACTTAGAGATCTAATTCTAATAGAATTTGATTGATATACACTATTTCATTTTCATGTTTTATCAATGCATTTTAGTTTTGGTCTCACGATTCCAGGCTGCTCTATCTCTCCTTCGGGGTTCCAGGGATACCCTGAGGGATTTAAGTAGCCCTGTTCTACTGCCATTAGCTCAAGCCCTTATTAGTTATGTTCCCCCACTCAGTTAACAGTGACTAGAACTCCATTTCCATTTACCTAATTAACATCAATTAGTTTTTACAAAGACACAGCAATAACAAAAGTACAAACATCTCCCCCCAAATATCTCTTGGGCACACTCTTGCCAAGGAAAGGGTTCAATCCTAGCACAGTTTCCACATAACATTGGTCCCACCAAGTTCATGTCTAGACTTCTGGGTGAGTCCTTGTCTTACTTACCACTGGACTTAGTACTGAAGGTCACTCTTAGAGGTCACTTCTTGTTCCTCCAGGCATTGATGCTGAGCTGGCTGCAAAACCTGGCATGGAATCTTGGAGGTCAGAGTATCCAGATTATTCTCCTTCACCTAAAAGCAGAAGAACAAACATCAAGGCAAAGGATTAAGACTTATTTTCAAGGGGCCACATGTCAGTCTTGGAGAGGAAGAAAGCCCAAGGCCTCCTCCAAGGCACTGTCACTCATTGGCTGCTGTCAGTGAATGAATCAGACCAAGAACAGTGATCCACTTGAGAGTAGACAGGAGAATGGCCTAGGCTTTGGTCCACCAGTTCCTCTGGAAAGTCCCTCTAGTTTCATCTCTAAAGCCAATTGAAAAAAAATTTATAGAAAAGTGCTTATGGTACAAGGTATATAGTAGGCCCTATATAAATGCTTATTTCCTTCCTTCCTTCCTTCCTTCCTTCCTTCCTTCCTTCCTTCCTTCCTTCCTTCCTTCCTTCCTTCCTTCCTTCCTTCCTTCCTTCCTTCCTTCCTTCCTTCCTTCCTTCCTTCCTTCCTTCCTTCCTTCCTTCCTTCCTTCCTCCCTCCCTCCCTCCTTCCTTTCCTTCCTTCCTTCTTTCCAGCCTTTCTTCCTTTCTTCCTTTCTTCCTTCTTTCATTCCTCTTTTCCTTCCTTTCTTCCTTCTTCCCTTCCTTCCTTCCTCCCTCCCGCTCTTCCTTTCTTTTTTCATCATGGATAATTTGCAGCAGCACAATAATCCACTCTTAGAATGAATCAGTCCCATTACACATTTAGCTAATATATGTGAAACTCTCTGCAAACCTTAAAGGACTATATAAATTCTACCTATTATTATCTTGTCTCTTACTTCATAATTACCTTCTAATAATCCCACCATAATTCCTTCCCTAATTAAAAAAATAGTGATAAACAGTTGAGGAAAAACCATCTGATAACAGTGACTTCTACTGAAAGAATATATGACATTCTATACCCATGGACTATCACCTCTTATGAATATATGACATTCTATATCCATGGACTATCTAAAAGATTGAAATAGAACGAACCCACCATGTCAAAACAGGAACAAAATCTGAATGAGATTGATAATTCACTTGGTGTACTTCTTTGTTCCGGGCCAGTGAGTGCTTTTGGATTTTAGCTCTCAAATTTTATTTGGGAGAGGTGGGATGTGTCCTTTATGGAACTCTCAGTTTTAGGGCATTCCTGAGGCTGTAGGCCTGTTATTCATTCTTGAACCAAAGCCTGTCAAGTCAGAGAAGAGAAGGGGTAACTTCAGTGGGAGAGGACTTCAGTGTCCAAGGCGGTGTTAGTGAAGCTGATTAATCAGGGCCACAGACTTCAAGTGGGCCCCCATGTTCTCTTGTTCTTCTTTTGGGAGGAGGGAGATGGGAGAAAGAAGAAGGGGAGCCCCTAGGGAAAGGGTGTAACCACACGGAAGAGGAGTGAGGCAGACTAGGCCAAGAGGAAGACTGAGGGGGCAAAGGAATAAAAGGAGGTTGGTGAGGAGGAGGAGGAAGAGGAGAAGGATATGGAGGAGAAGAATAGGGCTAGAGAAGGAAAAGGAGGAGGCAGAGGAGGTGAATTTTAAAAGTATCTTCTTTCAGTGTGGCCTTCTGCTGCTTTTCCCAATCTGCCTCCCCTTTCTCCCAGACCCAGCCCTAGCCTCTTTCCTACTCCTCTTCATCCTTCTCCCCCTCTGGGAGATGTGGGGGCCTTCTGAGCTGGGTTTGCCCCCCTTGGCAGCAGACAAAAGGCCATTGCTGAGTTGTACAGAAAATGTTTCACTTTGCCAGAGGGCCCTGGGTAAATGCCGGGCAAGACACACCTCCCACTCCAAGGGGTTGCCTCGGACCAATCCTGGACGAGCCTGGGAGCCTTAGCATCCTGGGCCTGTCAGTCACTGGGAACTCTCAGTGAAAGGGGCCCCTTGTCAACTTCCCCTGCCTTTGAAGTGACTGGGATGGAGGTGCTCAATTAAAAGCCCATCAGTCTGTAAGTAAATCAACGCCTATCAGCCTTGTCACATCAAACAAACGATTATTACCCCAGCCCGCCCACCCCATTAATCTGGCTGTTCCTTCTTGACAGCTCAGGGTCAGGGCACCGTAAATCCTGTCCTGGATCACAGCCACCTGGATCAGGATTAAAGCAGCCCAACGGCATTCTCTGAAAGAGAGAGAGAAAGACAGAGTGAGGAAAGGGAGAACAGGGGGAACAGAGATGGTGACAGAGAGTACAGGCAGTGAAAAAAACTGAGAGAGAGGCTGGGACAAATCTCGGAGAGGTAAAAAAGCGTCTGGGCCTTAAAGACAAGACCTGAGCCTTGCTCCAGGCTTTGAGATGAGCTGAGTGACCATGGGCAAGGCATTTAAATTTCCTGGAGCTGCAGTATCTTTATTTATAAAACCGAGATAATAATACTTGTGCTAGGGAAGTGTAATTTGAAGAGCTTTGAGTTTGGAGTCAAAGGATCTGAATTCAAATGCTGATTCCACTGTTTACAACTTGTGAGCCCTTCTTCATTTCTAAAATTAAGGAGCTGGCTTAGAATCATCTCTAAGGTCCATTCCAACTCTTAGTCCTATAACTTTTAAAAATTCTGTGACCCTATCTCATGAAGCAGTTAATAAGGAAATGCTTTGTAAACTTTAAAACACCATAGAAATGTGTGGAATTATTAGAAAATGAACTTTTGTTTGTTTTTTTCCCCATTAAAAAAAAATGAGAGGCCGAGTGATGGGTCAAGTTCGGCTACCCGACTGAGTTTGTTCCACAAGTAACACTTTGTTCTAGGGCATTTCTCCAGGGCTTTGGGGGTTTGTAGGTTCTTTCTGCCCCTGAGATCGGGAAGCTGGCTTCTCCCTCTGAAGCCCAGAAAGGGTTGGTAAGGGGTGTGAGGGAAGCAGTACCCTGGTCTCAAAGGATGGGGAGAGAGGAGCAGAGAAGGGGGAGGAGAGAGGTCAAGTAGCCTTATCTGGAAGAACAAGGCATGCTTTTTAAGGGAAGGGAGGGCAGCGTTGGCCCAAAGAGTTATGTATGACCTGACACCAGAAGAGCCCCAAGGCCTAACCCTAACTTGTGATTTTCCATGTTAAGAAAGGGCCATCACATGCCTTCTCTTTTACTAAATGCAGAGGTGGCTCGAGCCTGGGAGCAGCAAACTTTTAATCCCCCAGAATACTGAGAGATGGAGTAGAGTAAAGGAGGCACCAGAAAGTCTCTCTACTGAGTCTACAATTTTTCTCTTACCCTAAAGGTCTAATAAACCTTGATCTGGAAAGAGAAAATTCTTGAAGATAATCAACTTATAAATCGTTTTCCCTCTCCTACCTTGCTATTGCCCCCACTTTCCCCTTTCAGTTAGTCTAGGAGTAGGTAGGCAAATACAAAGTGCCCCATATAAAGTATCCCAGGGTCACATCCTGAAGTGGTCAGAAGCCATCCCCATTCTTCCCCCCTCCCCCTTCCCCTGTACACACACACAACTTTTACTCACCTTTGCTATCTTCTTACATCCTGCTGTGGAAGACCTAGTCCAACAATACCCATCCATTTATATGAACTGAAGCAGAGAAAAGTAAAGTAAGCAGAACCAGGAGAACAATTCACATGATTGCCTCAATGATGCAAAAGAAAACAATACGGAGAGACTTCAGAACTCTGATCCATGCAGTCCTCAATTTTGACTTCAGACGACTGACTAAGAAGCATGCCTCCTGCCTCTTGTCAAAGGGGTGGTGGATTATAGGTATGGAATGAGGTGCATGTTGTCAGACATGGCCGTTGTGTTGATTTGTTTGAACTATTTCTTTGTTACAAAGGGAGGGTTCTATTGAAGGTGAGTCATTGGGAGATAATAATTTTAAGAAAGAACATCAATATTTTTTTAAGAGAAACTCATCAAAACCCACCCCCCAAACTACTTACTCTCTTGTGCAATGGAAAGATCATAGCTTTGGTTTTGGAAGTAGGAGGTGGGAGATGGTACCCTGGCATGAACATTTATTAGCTAGGTGACCTAGGTCAAGTCCCTTACTGGCTCTGTGCTTTCATCTGTCTGAGTGCCAGTTGGAGTGAGGCCAAGGCCCTCCTGTCCCAGGCACTGACAACTTTAGGCTCTGGGAACCTTGATAAAGGTTGGTCCTATACTGCTTAAGTCTTCTACTTCGATGCAGTGCATGCATGAAGCTTTCTCTCCCCACCTGAGGCATGGTGTATGGGAACCAGCTGCCCAAAGCTTTTGAACTCATGCAGCTGCTTTCTCCCCTGCACCACAGCACACAGCTATTCAGGCTCATAGTCTAGAGGTACCTCTATTGGTCTTAGGTACCTCTGGGTGACTGTGAGCTCATGTGTACCACACGAGACATGCTCTCTCTCTGTCTCTCCCCCGCCCCCATCTCTCTCTGTTTCTTTGTTTCCCTGTTTATCTCCCTATCTTTGTCTCTCTGTTTCGCTCTGTCTGTCTCTCCTGCCAACCCAGCCTGTGCTAGGCAAATATTTCTCCCATTTTTTTCAAAGGAAAATTCCTTCTTCCTCTCTCAAGCTGTGCATGCAATAGCAAAGCTGGCTCAGTATGAATGACCATTAAGATTTATGTAAGTGCTTTAGATAACACAGAAATTAAAGTGAAATATTATAGAAACCCAATGTTGTTCTCCCCTCTCCCCCATTCCAACTGCTCTATTTAGCACAAGAGAAAAAACAAGAATTTAAGGAGGTTGATAGTAGGAGAAACTACTTCTCCTTGGGTAGACAGAGAAGGGATTGGGAAGAAATGGTTAGCTAGGCTGAGGTCCCTCACTGCCCCAAGGGCCTCGTGTCATCTCTGCTCCTCCTGGCTTGGGTCTGGTCAGTAATGCAGGTTAAGTCCCATTCTGGGCTTACAATCTGACCACTTTCAATGTCTCCTGCTCATGGACATTCCAGACCCATAATGTCCCACCTCTACAAAGAAGAGAAGGAGATCAATTTTCTCAACTATTTCTTGGGGCCAAGCTTGGTCATTATAATTTCACAGTTATGTTTTCTGTTATTCTTTCATTTAAGTTTTTTTTTGTCGTTATGAATGCTGCTTTCTTGGTCTTGCTAATTTCGCCTTGCACCAGTTTAAAAAACTCTTCCCATGCTTCTCTAAATTTTCCGTGTTTGTAATTTCTTACATTGTAATAATATTCTATTACATTCAGGTACCACAAGTTTGTTTAGCTGTTCTCCAGTCAATGGATACCTATTTATTCCCACTTCTCTGCTACCACAAAAAAAAAAAATGTGTCCATACATATCTTAGCATGAGCAGGACCTTTCTGTCTTTGACTTATATGACTAACAACAGAATTTCTGGGTCAAAGTATATGGGCATTTTACTCTTTATTCAATTAAAATCAGTTCAATGAACACTGTTTATTGAAGTAGTAATTAAACTAGAAGGAACAGAATTTAAAAATACTTCTAAGGACCAAGGAAATTTTTCAGTCAATTGATGTACCTGGTCTTTCTAGTTTAATCACCCTACTATGTGCTAGGTACCATGTTAGTCACCGAGGATTGTTGTTGTCGTGAGTCGATTTTCAGTCATGTCTGACTCTTTATGACTCCATTTAGGGTTTTCTTGGCAATCTAGCCTCAGAAAGGTACTAGCTGTGTGATCCTGGGCAAGTCACTTAACCCCAACTGCCTCGAAAGAAACAAAAATGGAAAACAAAGTGCAGGCAACATGGTGCAGTAGAAGGATCATTGGCTCTGCAGTCAGAGAATCTGAATTCAAACCCCACTTCTCTCACTTTTATTGTTTTTGCTTAATTGATTGGCTGTGTCTGACTCTTTGTGACCCCATTTGGGGTTTTCTTGGCAGAGATAGATACTGGACTGGTTTGCCATTTCCTTTACAGATGAGGAAACTGAGGCAAACAGGGTTAAGTGACTCACCCAGGGCCATACAGTTAGTGTCTGAGGCCAGGTTTGAACTCAGGAAGAGTTCCTGAGTTTCTCTCCAAACAATGACAGTGGGAAGAGCCCTGAATTTGCAGTCAGAGGACTTGAGTCTAAATTCTGACTTTGCAACTTTCTAACTATGACCTTAAGCAAGTCTCATCCTGTCTCCAGGACACCTGTAAAGTGAGAGAGGTGGATTAGATGATCTATCTTGAAGACCTTTGTGGCTCTAAATCCCGTGCTCTACAGTCCTTTTGCTTAAGGGGGGTGGGGAGGATAAGAAGGCTCCCACTAGATAGGATACATAGTAGAATAGAAGGAGATAAGGGCTAAGAAGAGGGCTAGGGACAAGGAATTCCAAGAACTTCTGAGGAAGGGGAAGTCATTTTCAGCTTGAAGGATGATGGGAGCCTTCATGGCAGAGGTAGCATTTGAGCTAGGCCTTAAAGGAAGAGGCTTTTCACAGTGGGAAATGCTTCTTCAAATACACAGGGATGGGAGAAGGCAAAGCAAGATTGAGTGGAGTGGGCATGTTCAATTTAGTGGTGACATGGAGTGTGTGAAGAGGAGCGGCATGATGAAAATAAGGCTCGAAGGGTAGATTACAGCCAGATTTTGAAGGTCTTTAAATGCCGGGCTGAGTAGTTTGCGTTTTATCTTACATGTAGCAAAACAGTTTATTTTTGTGCAAGCTCCAGCTCTTTACGTACGCCCTAGGTAGACATAAATGTTTGTGGAATGAATGAATGATTGACAGTCAATCTGAAGAAGAAGATGGAGGCGTATCAGGCTTCACCAGGGAAATTCACACACAGCTCAAGATCTTCATCAGAGATATGGAGCTTAACGCTTTCCCTGAATTCAGCCACCCTTTAGTACACTGACAGATGATATACTGATATGCTAAGAAACAGAAAACTGGTTTGGGGAGACTAGCAGGTCTGGGGGATGAGCCGACAGAGTGACATTAACGTGCTAACCCCCAATCAAGTTGAAGGTCTACAAAGTAATGGCCTTGCACAGCTTCCTATATATGGCTTATCTGGCCTCTGTGCTAGTGTCTTTGTCCCTATTTCTCTGTGCTCTCCATCCATTCTGCGCACATTCTTATCTTCCAAAGTGAATCTTCCAAAAACACTTCTTTCCTTGTATCCCCTTGTGATAGATTTCTCAACAATCTCTGATGTATTCTCATCAGGTACAAGTCTGTAGTCCTTTGTTGGACTTCGAAGGCTTTCATAATTGGACTAACCTTACCACCCAAGTTTCTTCTCTTGTATTTCCCAGTATGTACCTTTAGTTCTATTCTGGGCAGTTTTATTGATTTACCACTGTCAATAGGGCAGCTAGGTGGTACATTACATGGAGCACTGGACTTGGAACCAAGAAGACTCATCTTCATAAGTTCAAATCCGGCCTCACACATTTACTCGCTGTGTGACCCTAGGCAAGTCACTTAATCCTGTTTGCCTCAGTTTCCTCATCTGTAAAATGAGCTGGAGAAGGAAAATGCAAACCACTCCAGTATCTCTGCCAAGAAAACTCCCAAAGAGGTCATGAAGAGTCTGACACGTCTGAAAAATGATTAAAACACATTTCATTTGTGCCTATCTAAACCCTACTTATCCTGCAAGATCTAGCTCAAGGCTCCACTCTTCCATGAAGTCAGCCTTCCTTGAGTCCATGGGTAGCACTAGTGCCATAGAACCATGAAGTAGATTGTGAGCACATTGGCCTCATACACCTTTAAGAAGGAAGTCCTTGGGGCAGCTAGGTGGCACAGTGAGAAGAGCACCGGCTCTGAAGTCAGGAGGACCTGAGTTCAAATCTGGCCTCAGACACTTGACACACTTACTAGCTGCGTGACCTTGGGCAAGTCACTTAACTTCAATTGCCTTGCCTTCTTCCCTCAAAAAAAAAAGTCCTTGAAAACTGGAGTTTACCTGATGCAGAGCTGACTTCCTTGGCTTTAAATTACTGCTTTGGACTCTTGTTTCCTGCCTCATGCATTCCCTTTGGCATTCACTATAAATATAGCAAGACCTCTTGTTTTTTTCTCTCTCAGATTAGATCAATTAGTCACTCATCAACAGGCATTTATTAAGTGCTTACTATATGCCAGGTACTGTGCTAAACACTGGGGAGAGATTATATCTTGGACCATACCTTTTTCCCCTTTGATGGGTCTTCTCTAGGGCCTGAATAATTTCCTTTAATTACTACTTTATTTGGGTCCCATTTTCCCTTAGGGGCAGAGATTTGACTCTAGTGAAGAGTTGGAAACATAATACGGCATGTCTGAATATGTCTCTCTGTAACACAGGCCACATCCCTAAAATGAGATCCCTTTGAAAGAGAGAAAAACATAGAAGAATGGACAGAAAAGTATGTCCAATTATAGGATGTCTTTGAATCTTAAACGAGTCAGATTTGGAGGAAAGGTATGGTATATATTTATCCCTGTTCAGTACTTAATGATGATTGATATAAGTGTAGGACTCAGGTTTTATATGTACCCAGTCTCTTGAAAAGTTCTATCTGTATCAGCTGTTTGTTGGAGGTGAGGTCAGATGGCAAGATGGAAACCATAGGCTGAGATGGTCCCATGCTGGCAGCCCATCAGCATGCTTTGCTGGGCTAGGCACATGCCAAGGTTGGATAGCTTGAGTGGGGGCAATGTGTAGGCAGAAGGAATTCTCCAAAGACATAGATCTTGATTTCCTGGGAGCAGAGAGGTCCAGTAGGGACCAGCTATAGCAATTAGAAATCAGCTAGCCTAGTTCAAAGTTGGATATTCTTTGCCCTGGAGCATAAGCAGAAGAAAGAAATTCTTCTGGAAAGTAGAGATAACTGATAGCCAGCAGCCAGAGGCTAAGCAGACCCTGGAGAAAGGGCTAGTGATTTTGCTTTCACCTTCCCTGTTATATTTGAGTATTCACTGGATTTGAAGTCAGAAGACCTGGGTTCTAATCTGGACTCTGTTTCTTGCTTCCTGTGTGCCCTCGATAATTTGCTTGCCCTCTCTGTCTCTGTTTCCTCTTCTGTGATGGAGGTGGGGAGGGGAGGTGCCCTAGATCAATGATGTAAAACTCAAATAGGAATGGGGGGCACTAACCTACATATAAAGATTGCCAGGGACCACATATTCATTTGGTTCTAAACTGTAATATTACCTATGGTTGATTTTTGTATTTTTATTCATTTCATTAAATATTCCCAATTACATTTAATCTTGTTAGGGCTGCCCTCTGGATTTTTGTGGGCCACACGTTAACACCTTTGCCCTAGGCTGTTTCTAACTGTTCCTTCCTTAGGATCCTATGGTCCTTTAAGTAAGTAATAACCAGGAATGTGCTGGTAAATGTTTAACAAGAGGCTCCCTGGAAGAAAAGTACCCACCAACACATTTTTAAGTTTAATCTGTATTATTAATGTTTCTCCCATCACTTTCTTAATTCTAGAGAATCAATATCAAAATCAGGCTTGATAGCCCTGATTTTTAGGTTCATTGATTTCCAAGGTGAAAATGTCCACATTGAAAATTTAACAATCAGCTCTGGCTCTTTCCAGATAGCACAAGCTAGTTGTAGCATGTCCCTGGATAACACCTTCTAGCATCTTTTTTTTTTTTCTCTTTCTGTTAATACAAAGCAAAATGATACAACAAACCCTGGTGCCTTGATGGTTTATAAAATTAGGCACATTGAGGTTCAAGTTTTGTTGTTGGTATTGAAATAGCCTCGCCCACTGGTGAAATGAGCAGCCATCTATGCATATGAGTTATGCAGGAAAGCAGCATGATGCAGTGGAAAGACTGTTGGAGATTTGGAGTCAAAAGATCTAGATTCAAATCCTCCCTACTGCTTATTACCTGTGTGACTTTGGAAAAGTCACCTATGCTTTCTGGGACTTGGTTTCTTCATCTGTAAAATAAAGGACTTGGACTAAATGGGCTTTTGGGTCCTTTCCAGTTCTCAATCTCTCATTCTCTGATCAGGGCCACTGAAAAGTCCCCTTTACCTCAGATACAGGGGTGTGCCCAAGCCAGCTGGAACTGCCTCCTGAGAGGAGATTGTTAGATTTTCAGTGTGAGCATTTATACCTTGGAAATTAGCAGATGCTACAAATCAGGACTTGACTTACTGTTTTGCTGATTGTCTAGTCTTAAGAAAATGTCTTGCTTCTTCTCTCTCTGTTTCTGTTTACCTTTCTGTGACAGGGGAGCAAAAGGGGCTAGGCAGGGGCCTGAAGAAAAATGAATGAAGAATACGTGAATAGTGCAGATTTAAAATAATGCAATTTAATAATGAAATTTAAAAGTGTGACATACACGCTTCCCCCCCTGCCCCCTTCAAAGTAGTTGTTAAACATTTGCCAGCACCCTCTTGCTCAAACATCAGTTCTACTACAACTTCTGTGGTGTCTGAAATGTCCACATCACTAATTTCTTTTTTTTGCCCTTGTTAATCGTATTTAATTTTTCCATTTATATGGAAAGACAATTTTTAACATTCATTTTTACAAAATTCTGAGTTCCAAATTTTTCTCTCTCCCTCCTGCCCCTTTCTAAAACAGTAAGCAATTTGATACAGGTTATATATGACATCACTAGTTTCTTAAGCCCAGTCTGATACAGTAGAAAGACTTTCTTACCCTTTGGAAGTGCTGGACTTAGATTGAGAAAACCTCTTTCTAGTTCTGGCTCTGCCAGCACCTGTCTCATCGATTTGACCGTAGGAGAATCTTGTGATTTCTCTGACTCTCAGTTGTCTCATCCATGAAATGGAAATAATAATTTTCCCTCCTTCTGTTAAAGAATCAAACAAGATCCTTATGTGACAGCTGTCAAATGCCCAGGGAAAATGCACATGTCAGTGTAGGGGGGATACACTCAACCTTTCTCAGCTATAAGCACCTGAGCTGGATTCCAGAGCCTGTGATGAGTTAATCTGATTAGCCAATCACCTGGGAAGGCCCTGAGGGAACAATGTAAGAAAGGGCTCTGTGCAAGGCGGGTGGGGATGGGAAAGGGCTCCCAAAGGAAAGCTTGGGAGGCTTTAAAGGCACTGAAGGCAATCTTTGGATCGTAGACTTTATCTGCTTCTCACTTTGGCCCTGGACTAGCCTTGCCCACATTCAGAAAATGTGTCGTTGCTGTAAATCACTATATAAATGTCAGCTATTATTTTTATTATGTATAGCGTGTTTCTTATCCTGACACAAATGCTACGACATAGTTCTACCACGTGAATGTTCCCTATTGGAATGAAAATTGTCGGTAGCAGTTGAGACCCATCAGCCCTATTTGGGGGAGGGCAATTTGAAAAACAGATGACTCCTAGCAATCCTTGGGGGACAGTGCCTACACTTTTGCCACAGATTCCTCTTCCAGTCCTTACAGTTCCCATGATTCTGTCACTCTTGTCTAACAAATCTGTCGTTGCTCTTGGTCACCTCTTCTTCCTTTTGTCTATCATAGAATGAATTCCAGACACAGTCCTAAGCTTGGACTTAACCCTCAACTCTCCTCTTTCCTTCGCACTTCACACTCAGGTTGCCTATTGACTTTCAAACAATTTTTTTTAAATGACTGGACCAGTAATTCAGTTAACTAGTTTTATTAAGCACCTACTATGTGTCAGGCACTGTGCAAAGTGCCGGGGTCTAGAACTCAGAGTTGAGATTCTTTGCACTTAACCAACCACCAGGGCTAGATCAGGCCATAGCAAATAAAAGCCATGCTCCTGTGCCCTATACCAATCTGAGTACATCCTATGATTGTCCTCTTGGTATTAACAATAATAAAAAAGATCCATCTAAGCCATCTTCCTACCTGCAAAAGCATTCTCCGACTGACCTCCAGAGATCTGATCTCATAGATGGGGAGGGGGCAAGGAGAAGATGAGGAAAAGCTTCCTGTGGAAGCTGTGTATACCAATGTACTTTATTGAAATGTGTGCCTACCTTTCCTATGGATACTGTGTGGATTTGTGGAAGAGTGAATCCCAGGTTTATGGGTGGGGTGTGTGTGTGTGTGTTTTGTTACTATTCTTAATATGCCATTATTAAAGATAAGTGAATAGGGAGGGAGGGAGGTGGCAAAGTAGAGAGAGTGCTGGGTCTGGAGTTGGGAAGACATGAGTTCAAATTCAGTCTTAGCCACTTACTAGCTGTGTGACTTTGGGCAAGCCATTTAACTACTGCCTCAGTTTCATTGATGATAAAGTAGGGATTTTGGTACCTACCTCCCCGAATTGTTGTGAAGATCAAATGATATAATGTTTGTAAAACACTTAGCATAGTGTCTGGCACATAATAGGTACTATATAAATGTTGTTTATTATCATTATTGGGTTGGGACATTGGAGCTATAGTTTTCAGAGTATAGACCTACAGAGTACCATTAAACATGAGATAGTAGCTCCTCTCTGGGAGATCCAGCTCATGAATAGGAGTTATCCCAGATTGGGGCACTACATGAACAGAGTAGCTTAAATCTGAAAGTAGCTGCCCTTCAGGGGACTCAACCCAAAACTTGCCAGTAAGAGTGAGAATAGGGGAGGTAGTTCAATAGGAAGTGAGATATATATTCACATATATATAGAAAGAGAGCCTGAAAAGTACCTAAAATATCCATATTATATATATATATATATATATACATATATATATATATATGTATTTCAATTGAAATTGCCTTTTCCAAAAGTTTATTATTCAGTCATGTCTGACTCTCCATGACCCCATTTGGGGTTTTCTTGGCAAAGAAATAATGGAGTGGTTTGCCGTTTCCTTCTCCAGCTCATTTTATAGATGAGGAAACTGAGGCAAACAGGGCAAAGTGATTTGCCCAGGGTCACTCAGCTAATAAGTAAGTGTCTGAGGCTGGATTTGAACTCAGGAAGATGAGTCTTCCTGACTTCAGGCCCAGCACCCTATCCACTTCACCACCTAACTGCCAAATTTAATGAATTAATGGCCTTGTCTTACTTGTCATGTTTTTTGCCCTCTCTAGGATTTGACGCTGTTGACCAGCTTCTGGTGTTCATGATTTTTCTCTGCTTGGTTCTCTTCCTATCTGATGGACCATTCCTTCTCGGTCTCTTTCGTTGGGTCTTCTTGTGTGTTCCCCATAACTCTACCCTGGGTTCTCTTACCTTTTCTCTCCATACTCCCTCACTTGGTAATCTCTTTGGATCCCATGGGTTCAATTATCATCTCTATGCAGATGGTTTCCAAAACTGCTTATCTAGTCATAGACTCTCTCTTGCGCTCCAGTCCTGTGTCACCAATTACCTGTTGGTCACCAAATGTCACCTCCTGGAAGTTTTGAACCAGATGTCCTATAGAAATATCAAACTCAATATGTCCAAAGTAGAACTTATCTTCCTCTCAAATCTTCCCTCTTTCTAAACTTCCTTATTGTTGTCAAGGGTGCCGCCATTGCCATTTTTTTTAGTCACCCAGCCTTACAACTTCAGTGTTATCCTTGACTCTACTCTCTTGCTCATCCCACATATCCATTCAATTTCAAAATCTTGTAAGTTCTTTCTCTGAACACCTCTCACATAATATGTCCCCCTTTCTATACTCACTCAAGTACCACCCTGGTTCACACCCCCTCATCATCTCTCTACTGCATTAATAGTTCTCTAATTGGTCTTCTGCCTCATGTCTCTCCCTACGACAATTCATCTTCCTTGTAGCTTCTAAAGAAATGTTCTTAAGTCATTGGTCTGATCATGTTATTTCCCCCACTCAATAAACATCAATGGCTCCCTTTTACTCCCCTTCCAGCATCCAATATAAAGTCTTTTGTTTGGCATTTAAACTCTTTACAACCTGGCTCCATTCTATCTTTCCAATCTTGTTATGTTCCGCTCCTTTCCATGCACTCTATGATCAAGCCAGATCGTCCTGCTTGCCTAGCTCAAATAACACACTTCATCTCTCATCTCTGTGTCTTTTCCCTGGTTGTTCTTCATGTCTAGAAGGCTCCTTCTACCCTCTGACTCAGAATCTCTGGCTTCTTTTATGATTCAGTTCAACCAATACCTCCCCCAACAGGCATTTCTTAGTTCCTCCCAGATGTTAATGACATCGCCTCTAAGGTTATATTATAGCTACTTTTTATTTATCTTGTATGTTATGAATCACATGTGAATTCTCTTCCATTAGAATGTAGGTTCCTTGAGGGCAGGGACTATTTCAGCTTTTTTATGTGTTCCCAGAATTTCGTACAGTATCTGGCATGTAGCAAATGCTTGTTGATTGATCGATATTACTAATCATAGATGTGCCACAGCTTAGCAGTTATACAAGATTCATGCACTCATTCATTGAACAAATGCTGTGTACAAAGCAGCATGATGAAAGTTACTAGATTTGGAGGAAAATACTTTCAGCCTACTCTCAAGAGATATCCACATGGAGCCTTTCTCTACTTATTGCCACACTTTTCTATAAAACTTAGCTACAAGATTTCCTATTGGGGGGAAACATCTTTCGTGGCTTTTACTTTTCATTTATTTATTTTTAAATACTTTTCCCTTTTGCAAACTTATTTTGAGATACTTATGGAACAGCTTGCCCCAGGGGAACAGAAAGGGTTGGGATGTCAGAGACCAGGAAGCCAATCTATGACCAAGGTTTAGAGGGTTATTCAGGGCTCATGCTGATAAAATCCCAGATTTACATACTTCAATTGCCCCTGGGGCTGGCAGAGAAGGATCTGGCCAAGTACAGTGCCCACATGCATTTTCCTCTCAGTTTGGAGTTTAAGTCTCTGCTTGAACTTTCCAGGGGTTCAGGTTCCTTTTAATCTTGGTGAATTACATCTTGGTTCAAACACAAGAAGCTTAGGCAAGCTGTCTTGGACATCAAATGACTCTTACAAAACTAGGATTTGATGAGTCGAGTTTAAATGAATCAGAAACATATGGATTTTATTTCCTTTGAAATCTACAATAGGTTTTAAAATTAAGGGGGAAATAGCTTAGGGTGAAATGTGTTTGGGAGTTAGCCAGATCCAGGGTGTTGGAAAAAATAGTTCAAGATACTGGGGCACAGGTCAGCTTATCCTGCCTCTAAACAAAGTGGTGTCTCACCTTTCAAGATAGATTGTGTTTGACAATGGTAGCAGTGAACGTATGATATCACAACCCTAAGGGGAGCTGGAAGTCACCTCAATTCTCAGAGCATCAGTTCCATCATCTATAAATTAAGGGGGCTGAACTCAAACTAGATTAGCTCCCTTCCTGCTGATTCTTATAAAGATATTAGAAAATAGTTCACATTTCTTTGGTTCCTTAATACATACAAATGTTTTCTTTATAAGTATTATTATCGGTATTTTGCAGATGAATAAACTGAGGTTCAGAGAGGAAAAAATGGCTTGACTCCCAGACCAGATCTCTCTGCATTACCCTACAATGCTTCACCCTGCTATGACAATGCTTTGGCTGTCTCCCCCAGTGTTTCCAGATTATAGCAGTAAAGATGGCAATAAGGCAAATTATCTATCATGTTGGCATTTCTAAAGATCTGGAAATTTTTTTGGGGGGGTTACTCTCTTCCTTGTACTCTCTATATCCTATTAGTCGATTGTTTATGAGTTTCTGTGGACAAAAGAATGAATTCCCTGGAGATGAATCTTTCGGCTACTAATTTGAAATATGGCTTAAAACGCCAAAGGTGCTGTAGGACTAGAGTAGGGGAAATGTCCTGAATATCAAAAAAATAAAAAATAAAGGGGAGGAAGAGATTGGAATCTTCAAATTATAACCTAGTGAACTTGACTTTTATTTCTGCTATTATAGAAACTATAATTAAAGGGAAGGTTAGTGAACATGGAGTAAATAATAATTTAAGCCAGTATTGATATGGTGCTTTAAGGTTTGCAAAATGCTTTACATGTATTATCTCATTCGATCCTATCATGACCACCTTGTAAAGGAGGTGCTGTTATTATTCTCACTTTGCAGATGGGGAAACTGAGACTGAGAGGTTAATTGACTTGCCCGGGGCCACACAGCTAATAAATATCTGAGCTGGCCTCTGAATTCAGGTCTTCCTGACTCCAGGTCCACTGCTCTATTCACCATGCCACCCTAACTGCCCTCAAAAGGAAGCAGGGAATACAAATAGCCAGGATGGTTTTATCAATACAGAATAATCTCTCTTTCTCTCCCTCTCTCCCTTCCCCCCGCCCCCGCCGGTCTGTCTCTCTGTCTTTCTCTGTCTCTCCTTCTCTTTCTGATAGGGTACAAGCTAGAGATACTGTAACGGCAGAGCAGAGGGATGCTATAGATATATTTCCTTAAATTTTTGCAGTGCCTTTGACAGAGGCTCTTATTATGTTCTTGGAAATAACCCAGTTAGTTGAATTTGATACTAGTTAATGGTTGTACCCAAAGAGTAGCCACTAATGGATTGGAAGGAGATCTCTACTGGCATGCCCTAGGAATTTGTTCTTGACCGTGGGCCGTTTCACCCTTTAACTGGTGACTCGTATGAATAAGTGCATAAATGTCATGCTCATCCCTTTTGCAGATGGCACAAAGCTGGGGGGGAGAGCTAATGGGTTAGATTAGAAATTCAGAATCCCAAATCTAGATGGGTTAGAATGCTAGGCCAGATCTAATAAGGAGAAATTTAATACGGATAAATGTAAAGTCTTGTGTTTAGATTCAAAAAATAAAATATATAAGCATAAGATGGGGGAAGAACGGTTAGACAGAAGTTCATCTGGAAAATATCTGTGGGTTTTAGCAGATCGTAAGTTTGATGTGAGTCAACAGAATGACACGGCAGCCAAAAAAATACAGCAGTGTGATCTTATGCTGATTTGGGAGGCGCAGTGTCCAGGGCTAGGGGGTTGATGGCTCTATTGTGCTCTGCCACACTGTGCTCTGGCAGATTGCGTCTGGATTATTGTGTTCAGTTTGGGAAGCACATTGATAAACTGAAGAGGGTCCAGAGGGTTACCCCAACTATAAGAGGGATTGAACTGGTGTAAGTCTAGTCTGCAGACTTGGAAGGATGGAGAGGAGGAGGAAGAGGAGAAATTTATAGCCACATTCAAGGATTTGACAGGCTGTCGTATGGGAGAGAGATTTTGTTCAGTCGTTTCAGTCACATTTCACTCTCCGTGACTCCATTTGAGGTTTTCTTAGCAAAGATACTGGAGGGGTTTGCCATTTTCTTCACTAGTGGGTTCATTTTGTCAGGCAATCAGAGGTTAAGTGACTTGTCCAGGGTCACACAGCCAGGAAGTATCTGATAGTGGATTTGAACTCACGTCTTCCTGACTCCAGGCTCTATCCACTAAGCAAACAGCTGCCTCTAGAAGAGGAATGAGACTCATTCTCTTTGATCTCAGAAGGTAGAACTGGGGGCAATAGGCAGATGCTGCCAAAAGGCCCATGTCATCCATCAATCACTCAACATGCATTTATTAAGCACCTATGTGCCAAGCCCTGCGGTTGGTACCAAGGATGGAAAGACAAAAAAGACAAGTTCTTGGCCTAGAAGAATTTACATTCCTTTGCTGGAGCTTACATTCTCTTTCTATAAGAAAAACATCCTAAAAATCAAAGAAAATGAGTTCTGTTACTGACTTTGTTTTTACCCCAAAGCTATCAAGATCTCCTTGTCACTGGCCTGGAAGCTGAATTCCACTAAATAACACTACAATTTTGCCTTGAACTATAAGGCACATAGACTATAGGGAAAATTATTATTAGCTTAATAACAACCTTGTAAAGTTAGTAGAAGTTGAGACCTACCAAGCGTATGGATCACTAGGGGAAATTCCTGGCTCAGTACAAATATGCAATTCTATAAAAAAATTAGTCCTGTATAATGAAAATAGAATCCTTAACAGTAATCCTCTGCCCCTAGGGCCCCTTCTTCTGATTAGAAGGTGGAAGACTCCTCGAGGAACTTCCATTTAAAGAGGACAGCCAGGCTAGCCATTTCTTCATTGCCCTCCTGGCTGCTTTCCTCTACCCCTAAACCATGGGATACCTTCCTCTGCAACCCTTCCCATCTCAACTTCCTTTTAGGTTCTGTCTTCCCCAATAGAACATAAGCTCCTTGAGGGCAGAGACTGTCTTCCTTTTTGATTGTATGTATATTCTCAGGGATTGGCACAGTGCCTGTCATGTAGTAAATGCTTAATAGATGCTGCTTCTTCTTCTTAGTCCTTAGGAAACCAGACATACACTCCTGAAAGGCTGGGTTAACGTTTGACAAATTTCTAGTTGGGGGGGAGTGGAAAACCTGCCTGGATATAAGGCAGGTAGGGTTTCCCGTCTTCTACTGGAAAGAGAAAAAGGAAAGTCAAAGGCTTTTTGTTGCTTGTCTGTCAGCCAGAAGAGTAGCCTTGGTCCAAGCCCTGCCACAGGGATGTTATAGAGCCACTGGATACTCATGTGCCAGAAGTGAAGAGAGGTTTGACAGAAGGAAAGCTCCATGTCTTCGGAGGAAAAGAAGTAGAGCCTGATGCAGAAGCAAGAAGGAAGCTGATGCCCTTGTGGAAGGCTGGGAAGAGACAGAGCAAGGTCAAAAGAAAAACTCCCGAAGACCTACATCTCAAAGTTCTGCCTATTTACTGCTGGTCAAGTTAGGCCACATGCTTCTAGTCATGTTTCTTTTTGTTAAATTCCAAGGTTATTTCTTGACTCCTACCCTGAGGATGAAGCAATATATTATCTACTTTCTAAGGTCTGCTAGGTCAATGGAGACCAGGTCCTTTTTCTAAGGAAAGAGTCATTTTTGAATCAAGGGGCTCCTATCTTTTTAAAGAATGGAAAGGTCCATGTGAGAGACATGGTTTTGGGGATCACTAGACTTCCCCAACTAGGCAGGGCCAAAGTCCCTGTAATAATCTCTAGGGAAGACTGTACAGACCACAGGAGTCCCAGAGGAAGACCAAGTGGTAGCCCCACCCCACCCCTTAATCTGTGGGGATCACAGGGCCTCCTAGGGGTCAGACCCTAAGGAAGACCCAAGTGATAGCCCCTTAGGACAGCAGTAAGATCACAAGGCTCCCAAGACAGGGCCAGAAGTTGCAAGTGACATCCCCTTAAGAAGGCTATGTAGACCATAGGGCTCCCCAAGGGAATCCGATGTGGTAGCCCTCTTAACACCACAGTGGGGATCACAGGACACCCCAAGGCAAGATCTGGGAGTAAGCCCAGGACAAGCTTCTGCTGCCCATTGCTTCCCTTCACTTAACCTTAGAAAGAACCACATGATTTCCCATTCTCACCCCAAGAACTCAAGACCAGAGTGGGCAGAGAAAGGCATTTTATTTTGTTGAGAGCAAGTATAGCATTCACTGGAACACTCACACACCGATACAGCTTCGGGAGCAGGGGTAACCATTCCCTCCACTCCTGCTAGAGATATGGTTAGTTTACAATCTTTGTTTTTTACATAGTTTTCCTAGGTTATACAGTTTATATAGATAGGATAATAAGGATACAGAAGCAAAAGTGAAGTTAATTAGATTTTCCTTGTCTTAGTTGAGGATTAAACTACATTCTTTTACTTTCCCTTACTTTCCCTCTTTAACATATGCAAATTATGCAAATCTATAGGCCTGGATTCTTGACCAAGACCAGACCCTAGATAAGGTTGAACTGGTTCAAGCTGTTTGGCCTCTAATTCCCCTGACTACCTTCTCAAAAAGCATGGGCATGCATACAAGCCTCTGACCTCTCACCTGACTGACCTTGAGGCCTGGTTTCTGCTAAAGCTGGGGTGAGGGAGCGGGGAAAGTACATCTTTAGTTCTGTGGAAACAAAACTCCTCCTCCCATTTCTTACAGTCCATATTCAATGGAGTCTCATAGGGCTCACTGGGGAATCATAATTTTCAATGCAAGGGGTTCTGCCATATTCATGATAAATAGATATTCCAGGTCATAAACATGTTGGGGACCATTCCCATATTGGTTAAAACCAAGTAAAGAAGGGGTGAACTATTTTACACTCTGTCACCCCATTTAAATAGCTAGAAGGTGTCAGTTATAACCTCTGATATTAGCAAGGATGATTGGATTGAGGAAGCCTTATAATAAGACCCCCCTCACTAGATACCTCCAAGCTAAGGCTGGTTGGCCTCTTGTCAGGTATGGTATAAAGGGTATTTTATAAAAATGTTAGTTATTATTATTTATTCAGTTCTGGGTTGTATTAGATGTTTCTGAAGTCCTTTCCAATTATGAAATTCTGTAATTGATTTGGAAATATGAACTCATTGAAATCTCTTATCTGATGACCAGGAAATGTATGGAGAAGCTTTCCGTTAGAAGTCGACCACCAGATAGCAGGTTATGTATTTTTTTGGGGGTGGGGTAGGGAGGTGGGTTGGAAAATCATAAAACTATCTCTTGAGGTAGGGAGAGGTTCATGGGATGATTATGCATAGTGATAAAAGCACCGACCTTCGAAGCTGAAGTTTTGAAGTGAGAGCAGTATGCCCTCAAGCAGTTTACTTTCTAGACGTAGGGGATAGGACTACTTCTCAGGATACAATCCGAGCCCAGCTCAAGAAGTGTTTACTCTGTAAAGTGATAGTTGAGTGTTTTAGACCTTCCCCTTCCTTTTAATCTACCTCTGCCCTAAGGCACCGGAGGGCCGAATTTCTTTTTTTTTTTCCTTTTTTTTGGGGGCGGGGGAGGCAGAGTGGGGAGAAGGGAAATTTCCTTTTTTTCTTTTGAACTGGGGTAATGGCATTGGAGCTCTCCCAAATACAGCTCCTAAGTGTTTCTTTTCTCACTGCATTTTTCGTACACTTGAATTAATTACATTTTTGCTCTCTGCGCCTAACATGGAGAGTGAGTTGTTCTTTCACCAATTTGATCCATATAAATAACTAGTTTGGATAATTCACCTCCCTACCCCACAAACAAACAAATCACATGGAGGTGTTGGGAGTGTGGAAAGGAGAAGACAGAGGGCAGCAGAAAGAGATGCCCAAATGATCTAGATTATCTATTTTCCAAAATAATAGTAATAATAATAAAAAAATGTATATAACTCTTATTATGCCCCCCAAGGGTGGGGAACCTGTGGCCTCTAGTCTACATGTGGACCTCCAGGTCCTCAAGTGCAGCCCTTTGACTGAATCCAAACTTCACAGAACAAATCCACTTAATAAAAGGATTTGTTCAGTAAAACTTGGATTCAGTCAAAAGGCCACACCCAAGGACCTAGAAAACCACATGTGTCCTGGAGGCTGAAGTTCCCCACCCCTACCCCAGACATTGTGCTAAGTGCTTACAAATAGTGTCTCTGATCCTCACAACAGCCCTGGGAGGTAGGTGCTATTCTTATCCCTATTTTACAGGAGAAGAAACTGAGGCAAACAGAAGTTAAGTGACTTGCCCAGGGTCACACAGGTAGTTTGTGTCTGAAGCTGGATTTGAACCGAGGTTTTGACTTCAGGCCCAGAACACCACCTAGCAGATCCATTCATACAGCCACATTATCTCGTATCTAATTTTCATTTTAGACTGTGTATAGACACCATTCTTGGACTGGTAAGCGTTATAACATCAAGTCTCTCAGACCTTTGCAATCCCTGACACACCAGTGATCTTGTCAGGACACACCAGGAAATTTTGTTTCTTCCTTCTCCATTACTCCTTTCCCCATTCCTTTTCATAAACCAATTAAAAGGCCAGCAACAAACCTTAGGTTGTTTTAAAAAAACACACACAGTGAATTCCAAACCAATGAAGCTAATAAAAGTTTCACTGCTTTTTTTTTTAAACTTACAGAGTGTGTTTTTAATTAGTTTCATTGTTCTCTCAGTCTATTAAGTCAATAAAAATGAGGGTTTTAAGACTAACTTAAAACTCACTGTGTTTTAAATTCAATAAAAAAAATTCTCAAAATTAAGGTCACTTTTTTACAGCACCAAATAAGTCATCTTTTATCTATGTTTAGGTATGTTCTGTTTGACAACGTGCAAATGGGCCCATTTACAAGAAGACTTCTTTATTTTGGCATGGTAGGGGCAGTTGTTTAGTAAACAAAACACTAGATTTGGAACCTGATTTGCTTGTGTTTGTTTTCCAGCCCTGACACGACCACTGAGTGACCTTGAGTAAGTCCCTTAACCTCCTTAAACCTCAGATTCCTCATCTGAAAGCTAGCCACCATCTCCACCATCATTATTATCATCATCATTATCAATCACTTTTATTTAGTTAGGTGTGCTGGTAAATATTTAACAACTGTCTTTCCAAAGGGAAAAATTGTATATCTGACATACTTTCGAGTTTAGTCTGCATTATTAACATTTTCATAATTACTTTCTTAAGTCTACACAATCAATAACACAATAAGTCAAGCCCTGATTTGTAGTGTTTGTTGATTTCCTAGGTGTAAATGCTCACACTGAAAATTTAACAATCAGCTTTCAGTAGAGCCTGTACAGCATCTCCAGCATACCACTGTCACTTTAAAGTTTGTAAAGCGCTCTCATCCCAAACACTGTGTGACAGAGGCAGTGTAAGTATTATTATGTACTTTTTAAAAATGAGGAAACTAAAAAATGAGGTGACAGATCTCACCCATGGTCACACAGCATGGAAATGTAGAGTCTTAAATCCAGCTCCCTTTCCACTCCCCATGATGCTACCAACTTCACAGGGCCATTGTAGGGAATCAGATGAAATAACAGATACAAACGGCTGTTTATAGATCTCGCTTGTCATTATTATGAACTTTGTTATTCCTTCAGTAGCATCCTGGCTGGAGATAACCCTGAATTCTTGAAGATTAAGCCAGTGTAGCCAAATTCTAGCCTGTCCCACTAAGGTTTAAGGGCTTTCAGGATGGGCCTGGGAATAGGCTCTGGATCTGTTGTCCCAGTACAACTAAACTCAGGGAGGATTATTTCCAGATTGGCTGAAGGAAGACACTTTTTCTAACTACAACAAGTTAAGACCTTCTAAGTTTTATAAATGAACCTTCCTTCTCACTTCCACTTTCCTGCTTCCCTGGCTTCCTTCAAGTCCCACCTAAAATTCCATCTTCCATGGGAAGCCTTTCCTTCTCCCCCTTTATTCTGGTGCCTTCCTTCTGTTGATTATTTCCAATCTATTCTGTAATACAGCTTGTCTGTACATAGTTATTTGCACATCTTCTCTTCTATTAGATTGTGAGCTCCTTGAGAGCAGGGACCACTTTTATTTCCTTTCTTTGTACCCACAGCCCTTTGCACAATATCTGGAATATAGCACGTGTTTAATAAATGTTTATTGCCTGACTGACTCTAAAGGAGTTTTGATCTACTTTGGTGGAGGTAATCACGGTTCCTTGAAATATTATTATTACTAAATGACCATGTCTCATTTATGTTTTTATTTTCCCTGGCACCTAGCACAGTCCTTTTCATACCATAAGGATTTAATTAATGCTTGTTGAATGAGTGAATGATTGAAGGAGATGATGACATATATGTAGTGCACTCCCTTCCCCATTCAATTACCCTCTCTCTTTTCCATCAGAATCACTGCAGTGTCATTCTTCTTCCCACCTTATTTTATCACTCTCTGATTTAAAAAAAAATGGCAAGACACAATGAGAAGCCCAGGTAGCACATTAAGAATATCTTCATAGACCATTATCATCTCAATATGGCAAAGCGTGGTTTGCATCAGAGGCCTGTCAAAAGTAGTGTTGCTTTATCTAGTAGGCTTCCCCTCTGCAAATATCTGTTTCTATTCCTCTAGATTATGGGGTTCATGGACCTCCACAGATAGATTTCAAGGGAGGGTCCATGAGCTTAGATGGGAAAAGAAATTACATGTTTGTTTTCATCAGCTTCCAGCCGAAATTTAGCATTTCTTTCAATTATCAATGTAGGCAACAAAACACAGGAGTGTTAGCAATACTTGTGACTTTGTTCCCAATGGAAACCACAGATATTTCCCTATCACATTACAGTTGTAGCAGATACTGGAAATATCAATCATTACTTTGAAATTACTGTGGTTAGATGCACCACCAGATTTCATGTGATTGTGGACTTCCTGTGTACGTACTGAATTACAGTATAATTGATTTCCTTTGTAATCCTATGTATTTTATTTTATACACTTAAAAATATTGTTCTGAGAAGGGGTTCATGTCACAAAAAAGAAACTGTGCTCCAGACAGAGAAGGAAGAATTTACTTCACCTCTGGCAGCGAGCAGCTAAGTAGCACAGTGATAAAATCCCTGGCATGTCAGAAAGACCTGAGTTCAAATCTTAATTGCTGTGTAATCCTGGGCAAAGTCATTTAACATTTGTCTGACTCAATTTCTTTAACTGTAAAATGGGGGTGATAATACCAGCACCTACTTTGAAGGGTTGTTGTAAGGATAAAATGAAGTAATATTTGTAAAGTACTTATACAGTGCCTGGCCCCTAGTAAGGGCTTAATAAATGTTTATTCCCTCCCCATCAAGGATTTATGAACCATTTGCTATCTGCCAATCCCCATGCTGGGGGCTGGGGCCACAAAACTAAGAATAGTCTTGGTCCTTAAGGAGTTCCATTCTTCTGGGTAGCACTTCTACCTCTTCTCTGTCTCTGACCAGAGCTCAAATATGAGCTAAAAGTACTTGGGTGGATTATTTTGCTCTTTCATTTCAACTTCTCCTGCTCCACCTATTCAACCTTCCTGCCCCACCCTACCCACCTATAGGATTTCAGCACGAGGACATATTAAGGTTCTGGGTTATACAGCCAATTAAAGGTTTAAAAAATTTTTTTTTAAACATTAGGAACCATCCCTCACCCTTTGGAGGAAAAATCATCATCGGCAAGTGACTGGGATATGGGGTAATGAATAAATACTAGGGATTCAACTTCTCCTAATCCCTTCATTAAAAGCTATGAAAGAAAGAAGGAAAGAAAGAAAGAAAGAAAGAAAGGAAGGTAGGAAGGAAAAGAAAGAAGGAAGGAAGAAAGGAAGGAAAAAAGAAAGAAAGGAAGGCAGGAAAGAAGGAAGAAAGAAAAGAAAGAGATAAAATACAAAGATGAAAGGTAGAAAGAAAAAGAAAGAAATGAAGGAAAAATCTATAGTAATATTAAGAAATTAAAATTTCTCTGAAATATGTGGGATCATAAGATTTAGAGTTGGAAGAGACTGAAGGGATCACAGACTGTCCTTCATTTTGGAAATGAAGAAACTGAGAGAAAGGAAGTGATTTATTTAAGTCACATGGGAAATATAGATGTCGTTTAAGGTTTCCAAATAGCTTGACTTACTTTTTCTCATTTAATCCACTACTTTCCCCCCTATTCTCTAAAGGGGCTTGGGCAAGGGAAGACCCAGGAGCAGTTAGGGATGGTTGGGCCAAGGGACTTTGTATTGGACAATTTTTGCATACAATAAAGGGAAGGGAAGATTCATAGGAAATGCTAAGTAGAATGATGGTGTAGAAGGGAAAGGGCATATTAGATTATTTCAGTCTTTGTTTAATGTTTCTGGAACCTGCTTTTCCTGAAAGCTATGGAACTGGTATGGAGGTGGCCAACAAAATTCTGAGCCCACTAAAAAGCCTGTGTAGGACTCTGTGTATGGCTTTAGCAAACATTTATTAGGCACATAGTGTTTTCAATCACAGATGTGACCACATATGCTTGGCCCACTTTTACACACAATTGCATGTGCAAGGCATTGTGTTTAGGTGCTCTGGCCACAAAGATATGCCTCACTTAAATCCAATTCACCAGTGAGTCAAGACATCACCCGTGATATCATTGGTCTTCTTCAAAAATGAAGGAGGAACAACAATAAAAAAAAAAGAAAGGATGATATATTTTACTAAAAGGACACAAATGAACACAGAATAAGACATTGCAGGGTAGAGAGGGAAGTGGGGCAAAGGAGAAACTAGACATTGCAACATTATGTATCTCAGAAGGGAGGGAGCATTAATAGCTTGGAGTATTTGGGAAAGCTATTTTGAGGAGGCAGCATCTGAGTTGAACCTTGAAGGGAGAAAAGGCAGAATTGAGGAGGAGGTATATATTAGGCAGGGGAGTTGTCTTTTGCAAATGCCTGTAGGTGGGAGATTGCATATCGAGTTTGGGGGTAATAAATACTGGGATGTAGACTGTGTGAAGGGGAAAGATGTGAAAAATAAGCCTGGAGACACACACAGGTTGGAGTCAGATTGTGGAAGGCCTTAATGCTAGGCTAAGGGGTTTATAGTGTGTTCTGGAGACAACAGGGAGCAATAGAAGACATGATCCATGCTGTGACACACTCAGACCTGTGCCTCAGGAAGAATATTTTGGCACCTGGGTGAAGTAGATAGAGATCAGAAAGGAGAAAGTAGTGGCAGAGATACCAGTTAGGTGAGTAGCAACGAGGACCTGAACTAGGCTTGCGGCAGTGGAGTAGGAAAAAAGTGAGATGTTACAAAGGGCATTGCTGTCCTTCCAGTCACCCAGCTTTATTACTTGAAAATCTTTTGAGGCATCTAGGTGCTAGACTTGGAATCAGGAAGACCTGCATTTGAGGCTTGCCTTAGACACTTAATAACAACATGACCCTAGGCAGGTCATTTAACCTCTGCTTGCCTCAGTTTCCTTATTTGTAAAATGAGGATAATAATATCACCTATCTTCCAGGGTTGTTGCGATGATAAAATGAGATAATATTTGTAAAATGCTTTGTAAACCTTAAAGTGCTATATTAATGTTGGTTATTGTTATTATTAATGAGGATACTTGCATAGACATAATTGGATCCATGGCAGCTGATCAGATGGGTCATCAAGGGAGAATATGATCAATCAATCAATAAACATTTATTAAGCACCTACTATGTGCCAGGCACAGATACAAAAGGAAGCAAAAGCCAGTCCCTGCCTTCAAGGCCCCCTAATGGGGGAGCCTACACAACAACTGATATATAATATACAAAGCAAGCCATATACAGAATAAATAGGGAATAATTATCAGAGGGAAGGCACTGAAATTAAAAGGAGTTTGGGAAGGCTTCCTCTAGAAGGTAAGATTTTATTTGGGACTTAAAGGAAGCCAAGGAAGTCAGTAGTTAGAGTGGGGGAGGGAGAGCGTTCCAGATTTGGGGTATAGCCAGAGAAAATGTTCTGAACTGAGAGATGGAGTGTCTTGTTCATGGAACAGGAATCCAGTGTCACTGGATCAGAGAGTGCTTGGCAAGGAATAAAGTGTAAGAAGAGTAGAAAGGTAGGAGCTTATGAAGGGCTTTGAATATCAAGCAGAGCATTTTGCATTTGCTTCTGGAGGCAGTAGGGAGCCACTGGAGGTTTTTGAATAGAGAGGTGATATGATCAGACCTGCACTTTAGGAAAATCATTTTGGTGGCTGAAGGAGGATAGACTGGGGTGAGGAGAGACTTGAGGCAGGCAGACCCACCAGCAGGCTATTGCAATAGACATAGAGATATTGTAAAGGTGAAATTGACAGGCCTTGGCAACAGCTTGGATATGGGGGTGAGAGATAGTGAGGAGTGTAGGATGATTCCTAGATTGAGAGCCTCAGGGATTAGGAAAATGGTGTTGCCCTTGACAGTAACAGGGAAGGGGGTGAGAGGATTGAGGGAGAAAGATACACGTTCTGTTTTGGATAAGTTGAGTTTAAGATGTTAACTGGCTATCCAGTTTGAGATGTCTGAAAGGCAGTTGGAGAGGCAAGATTGGAGGTCAGCAGAAAGTCTGGGGCAGCATAGGCAGATCTGAGAATCCTTAGCATAGAGATGGTAATGAAATCCATGGGAGTTCATGAAATTACTGAGTGAAATATTATTGAGGGAGAAGAGAAAAGAGCCCAAGACAGAAGAAGCCTGAGGGACACTCATGGTGAGAGGGCATGATCTGCAAGAGGATCCAGCAAAGAGACAGAGAAGAAATGGTCAGATAGGTAGGAGGAAAACCTAGAGAAAGTGGTACCAAAAACTTAGAAGAAAGTTTCAAGGAGGAGAGAGTAATCAACAGTGTCAAAGGCTGCAGAGAGATCAAAGACAATGAGGTAAGAAAAAAGACCATTGGATTTAACAACTAAGAGATCATAAGTAACTTTGGAGAGAATATTATGGAGAGGAATGCTATTGTCAGAAGCAGGATTGAAAGGAATAAGAAGAGAGTGAAAGGAAAGAAAGTGGAGACCCCCTATTGTATAGGATCTTTTTGAGAAGTTTAGCATAAACGGCAGAGGAGATATAGGATAATAGTTAGCATGAATGGAAGGATCAAGAGAAGGTTTCTTCAGGATGTGATAGAAATGGGTATACTTGTAAGCAGTAGGGAATGAGTCAGGAGACAAGGAGATATTGAAAATAAGTAAAAGAGTGGAGATGACAGAAGGGGTGATCTGTTGGAGGAGACAGGATGGAATAGGATCCCTTAAATAAGTAGAGAGATTAGCTTTGTTAAGGAGTGACTCCACCTATCCGCCTGTGAGACAGAGGTGAAGGAAGATAGTGGCAGAAGGTATCTGAGTGATAGGAGATAAGTGGGGAGAAAAGGGACCTCACAAAAAATGGCTTCAATTTTTTTCTTTAAAATATGAATTGTTTCTCAACTGAGAGAATGAAGGGAGGGGAAACCATGGGCAATTTGGGGAGAGATGAGAAGGTTTAAAAGAGCAGCTCTAGGTAGCAGGATAGTGAGTTGATAAGAGAAGTATAATTGGATTGCCTAGCAATAGCGAGGGCCCAGTTGAGGTTGTATAATAGTAATTTGTAGTAGATCCAGTCAGGTTGGTTATGTGATATTCTCCATATTCCTTCAGCAGAATTATATAGGAGTCAAGGTGGTAAATAGTGGGAGTGACCCAAGGCTGAGGCTTGTCTGGGTGTAATTTGCTATAATTATTATTTTTTAAAAATTAATTTATTTTTCATTTTCAAAATTCAGTTCTATAAGCTTTTGACTTTTAAATTTTTTCCGCCCCCCCTCCCCCTCCCAAAGATGGCGTGCAATCTGATATAGGCTTTACATGTACATTCATATTAAGTATATTTTCATATTAGTAATGTTGTAAAGAAGAATTAGAACCAATGGGATGAACCATGAGAAAGAAGAAACAAAACAAAACAAAAAAAAAGAGAGAAAGAACAAATCGTATGCTTTGATCTGCATTCAGACTCAGTAGTTCTTTCTCTAGATTTGGATAGCATTTTCCATCATTAGCCTTTTGGAGTTGTCTTAGAACCTTGCATTACTGAGAAGAGCTAAGTAATTGGTTATGATTATAAGAGATTATATACAATTATAAGAGATTCAAGAGAGGATAGTGTAAAGTTGAATTGGTTCACCCAAAAGATATAAAGAAAGAGGAAAGAAGATCAAGGATAGAGTCTTGAAGGAAATGAATGAAGGAGATATGTGAGGACGTGGCAAATGAGGCTGATCAACCAGTAGAGAGCAGTGTCATGGAAGCCAATCAAGGATATCCAGGAGAAGGGGTGGAGAGGTGGTCAAAAGTGTTGAAAATTTCAGAAAGGTCAAAGAAGATACAGAAAAGGCTACTGGATTTAGAAATCTAGGAAGGAATCATTGATCATCTTTGAGAAGGCATTTTAATAGAATGGTAGTGTTGGAAGCCAAACCACACAGTATTGAGGAGTAGAGAAGATGATGGAGACAGTGAGACAGTGCAAATGATTCATTCTAGGAGTCTAATAGTAAAAGGGAGGAGAGACATAGTACAATGGCTTGAGGGAATGTCAAGGTCGATTGAAAGCTTTTTAAAGATGGGGAGGCCTGAATTTGCCTGAGTTATTATTGTAGAGTCATTACAGTTGTGTCTGACTGTTTATGACCCCATCAGGAATTTTCTTGGCAGAAATGCTGCAGCAGTTTGCCATTGGCCTTCTCCAGCTCATTTTATAGCTGAGAAAACTGAGGCAAACAGGTTCTGTGACTTGCCCAGGATCACACAGCTAGTAAATATTTGAGACCAGACAAACTCATGAAGAAGTGTCTTCCTGATTCCAAGCCCAGTGCTCCACGCACTGTACCCACCTAACTGCCCAGTAGATGGAGAAATACTGGAGTTGAGAGAGAAGAAATGATCTAGGGAAGAGCTTCTTAACCATTTTTTGGGGGGGTCAAAACATTCTAGTTATCTGGGTGAAACCTCTGGACTCCTTCTCAGACTAATTATTTTATTTTATTTTCAATTTTTAACATTTTTATTTAAAATTTTGAGTTCCAAATTCTATCAATCCCTCTAAGCAATCAGATATAGGTCATACATGTGTAATTATGTAAAACATCTCATATTATCAAACTAATTATTTTAAATTCATAAAATAAAATAACGAAGATTACAAAGGAAACCAATTATATTGAAATACATACATACAAATTTACATATATACATACATACATACACATATAAGGCAAGCTCTTGGACTCTATGCTAAGGACCCCTGATCTATGGGATAGTCTTCTGAGGAAAATGGGGTGGGAATAGATAAAGAGCACAGGGGTTGGTCTTAGTAAGAAGGGCCACCTCATCAGCTAAGACCAGAACAAGAAAGAAAAGATGATGAAGGAGTGACATTTTCAGGTGTGGTGCAGAGGGGCCAAGGGAGTTCAGGATGGATACTATTTTCTTAATGAAGTCAGAAGCATGATACTTTGGGTGTTGTGCCACTGAAGCTCAGAGTTGAGAGGAGACAGTTGTTTGTATACATTAACTTCGGTATCCATCTGATCAAAGGATTTAGAGCAGAAAAGAACCTCAAAGTGTGTGTCTCTTCTACCCCCTGATTTTTTAGAGCAGAAACTGAGCCTGAGAGGAGAAAAATGATACTCCCAAGGTCATAGGTAGTAAGTTGTTGAGCCCAGATTCCAATCTGGCTTTTTAATTCTAGCCAATATTCTTTTTTGTCACACCAAAGTAGAGTTATGATGGCTCTGGTCTTGCTGAGTGGCAGTAGCATTCAGCCTGTAATGAAAACAATGAGAAAATTAAAGGGAAACTAATTCATTTAAATATTCTGCATTGTTAGAGAAACAGACAAACTTCAGAGAAAATGCATCTTGAAACAGTATCAGAAGCATCCTAAGAAATGCTGGGGGTGGCGGGGTGTGGTGGAGGGGGGAGGTTTGAATAGAATAGAAGATACACATGTATCCCAGCCCATTTTCTTCAGAAGACTATCCTATAGATCCTTAGCACAGAGTCCAAGAACTTGCTTTACATGTGCATGTATTTGACTAGAAGATACATACCCTAGAACTCAGGGAAGAGATAAAGTAAAACAATTACAGAAATAGAAAATGACATAGAAGAAGTAAAAAACATTGGAATCAGAAGCTCAAATTAGTGAACATTTATTCAGCACCTACTATGTGCAAGGCCCTGAGTTTGGTACTGGAAATACAAAGGTGAAACAAGACAAGATCTTAGAGGATTTAGGGCAGGAAAGAACCTTAGTCATCATCATTGGACCTTGAGTCCAATCCTCTCATTTTACAGATAAGGAAACCGAGACCCAGGGAATTTCAAGTTACGTTCCCAAGGTCACTTAGGTGGTAAATAGCCAAGCTGGGATTCAAACCCAGGTTGTCTGACTGCGTCTAAGGATCCTTCAGCTCCATTGTTATGACTCTTTCTGTAAGGTACTATATCCCAGCTGGGAAGATAAGACAAACACATATGACTCTAATATGAGCCCTTGTAATTTGTTAAATGTCTAGAAGAAGGTCTAAACAGAACCATAGGAGATATTTTAGAAAGGAGGGATCAATCACTTTTAACTAGAAGGAATCCAGGAAGGCTTCAAAGTAATACCTTGAGGGATGGGAAAGAGGTCAGTAGATTTAGATTTTAGGCATGCAAATAGGCCCAGAGGTAGGAAAGGAAAGATTGAGATTGGGAACAATGGATGGCCTGATTTGGCTAGGGACATAAAGTATGTAAAGGGAAATAGTACCAGATAGTGAAGGGGAATAAAGCTAGATAAGCCTGGCAAGAGAGGATGGGGATCAACTGTGGAGGGCAGAATTTGTGTTTTTATCTTGTAGATATGGAAGGAAGGAAATGGGTTTATTGAAGCACCCACTATGTGCTAGGTACTTTGTTAAGCCTTTTACAGGTATTCTCTCATTAGATCCTTACCATGGGAGGTATTATTCCCATATTATAGTTGTGGAAACCAAGGCAATCAGAGGCTAAGCAACTTGCCTTTAAGTGACAGAGAGTAAATGTCTGAAGGCAAATTTGAACCCAGGCCTTTCTGACCCCAGACTCTGCACTCTATCCACTGTACCACTTAGCAGCCCAGGTGTTAAGTTGGGTGACAGGGAGGATTGGAGGGAAAAATACAGCAGAAATAGGGCAGTTGGGAAGAAAAATGCTTTTAAAAAGTACTTTTGGACATGTTGAGTTTGAATTATCCATGAGACATCGAGGTGAACACGTCTAGTGTTCAGTTGTCAAGGCAAGGCTGGAGCTTAGGGAAGAAGTTAAGTCTGGAGAGTTAGATTGGGGTGTCATCTGCAGAAAGTTGATTAACTGGAGCTTTTGGGGTGGATAATTAATAATAATAATACTAATAACAACAACAATAATAATAATGTTTCCTCTCAGCAATTCTGTGAAATAGTAGTGTAAGTATACCTACCCCGATTTTAAAGGTGGGAAAACCTGCTCTAACTGTGGAGACGTTCTAATGGTTGCACAGCTAAGAAGTGGCTGAAGTGGAAGGAGGTAGGAGGAATTCAGACCTAGTTCTCCTGGTCTAGTACACTTTCCACTATGCCATACTTCCTAATGGATGAGATCACCATGAAAGGAGAGAGAGAAGAAAGATAGAAAGAGGCACAGGGAGAGAGAAACAGAGCAGAGACAAAGAAAAGGACAGAGAGAGAGAGGAAAGAGACAGGGAGAGATGCAAAGAGGGAGAAGGACTAAATAGTGGGGAGAGAGACAGAAACAGAGACAGAGAAGTAGAGAGACAGAGAAAAAGGAGAGGGAGGAAGAGAGAGGAGCAAGTAGAGAGAGAGAGAGAGAGAGAGACAGAGAGAGAGAGAGAGAGAGAGAGAGGGAGAGAGGAGATAAGGAAAATTGATGCAGCAGAATAAAGAACAATGGATACTGATAACAAAGTGGTAAGTGTCATGAAAGTAACAAGATTACAAAAGGGACTGATTACACTGTGCAGAAAAAAGAGTTGCTCCTGAGCTAGATGGAGGAACTCAAGCTCTACAAAACCTACCCATGTTCTAGGGTACAAAAACTCACAAATATATGCAGAAAGGAAGAAATATTAAATACATCCTTTACTGGCCAGCACACAATAAAAATTATAAACAATAAGTGGTGTTTGAAGAAAGGATCCAGATTTAAATGGAGATCATCTAATATAATCCTGAAGAATGATTATGTTAAAGAACAGATCATAGAAACAATATATCATTTTATCAAAGAAAATGATAACAATGAAACAACATACCAAATCTTCTGAGATGTAACCAAGGATGTCATTAGGGGAAGATTTATATTTCTAAACACTTTTATCATCAAGCCCCCTAAAGTAAGCACAAAAATAGAAACTGAAAATTTTAAAGAAAGGTAAAACAAAAACCCTGCTGATTTGATAAATAAGTATAAATGAGCACTTTTTAAAAAGTCTTATGAGGTATAGCTAGTTTGATTTAAAAAAGATAATTCAAATTACTAAAATAAAAATGAAACTAGTGAAGTCACAACAGGTGAAGAGAAAATAAAGGAAATTGTTGGAAATTATGTCATCCAACTGTGTTCCAAAAACAAACAGCTGAATATTTACAAAATAGAAAATACCTAGTGTAACAGAACAAGAACTAGAGAATTTAAACAAACCATTCTCATTGAATAAGACATAACTGAACTACCAAAGCGGGGAAAAACAGTTCCAGATGAACTCATAAATGAATTTTTTCAAATGGTCAAAGAACAATGAACTTCAACATTATGCAAATTGTTTACAAAAATAGACATAAAAGAACACTTAACCAAGGGTGTTCTGGCAAATGTTTAACAACCAGCTCTTTACATACTTTTAAGTCTAAAGTGCCTTATTAATATTTTCTCTATCATTTTCTTTGGTCTAGAACTCAACAAAACAATAGATCAGGCCTTGATTTGTGACATTTGCCAATTTTAGAGGTGTAAATGTTTATAGTGAAAATTCAACAATTGGCTTTTATGAGCCAGTACAAGTTAATACCAGCATACCCTTGCTCATCTACTACTCCCTCCCTCCCATGTCCCATCTTTAACTTTGTACAGGTTCCACCTCATGGCTGGGATGTACCCTCTCTTCACCTGTCTACCTTTTAAAATCCCTAGCTTCATATCTTGGCTCAAATACTACTTCCTACATGGAGTGTTTCTTGATCACACCAAGTGCCAGTGATTCCCTGACAAAATTACCTTTTATTTACATTATATATACTGCATTTCATATATACTTAAATCTTTACATGGTATTTCCCCTTTTAGAATGTAAGTTCCTTGAGGTCAGAGACTTTCATTTTCGTCTTTGTCTTACCCAACATAGTTCCTGACCTAGGAAGCTGTAGAAGGTCAATGATCTATAGCTGAAAGGGACATTAGAGATGATTTAGTCTGTCCCCAAGCCCCTCATTTTGAGTCCCAGAGTGGTTAAGAGACTTGCCCAGGGTCATTTGGTAGTAACTGAACTCAGTTTCTGTAACTTCAAGGTCAGTGCTCTTTCCACTGTCCCGTATTGCCTCTATAACAATAGGATTTTCATAAACACTTGTTTATTGATAAAGGGGGACTTATCTTGCCAGACTTTAAAATACATTATGAAGGAGTAATTATCAAATCTATTGGATATTGATAAAAATTTAAAAACAGGACCACAGAAAATGGAGATACCAAAAATAGATTAAAATGTGTACAAAGGTTAGTGTTTGATGAGTATATTGATATTAAACAGCAGGGAAAGGAATCATTATTGCATAAATGTCATTGGGCAAGCAGGATAGCAATCTAGTAAAACATAAATTTAGGTCCTCACCTCATACCATATACTACAATAAATTCCAACTGGATCAATGAGTTAAACATCAGAAGAGAGCCATAAAAATGTTAGAAGAAAATGGAATAATATATTTGTCTCACTTATAAAGGGGAGATTCATTCTTCTCTATCAAATAAGTGGAAAAAATAATTGAGGACAAGGGAGATAGATTTTATTATTAAAAAAATAAAAATTCTGTGTAATGAAAAATGATTTTTACCAATATAAACTAATATAGTAACTAGGAAAAAATCTTTAAGGCAAATATATGAGGAAAATATAATACCCCAAATTTAGAAGAATTAATGCTAAACTATAAGGGCAATATCCACAGTAAGATTTGTATTGTTTATAACTTTTAGTTAATTATACTATAAATATATGGTCTGTTTTAAAGTATCTTTTGCTTGCCTCTTTCTTTTTCATATTTTCTTCAAGGATGCCCTCCATGTATGTATAAATAATTCTTGTAAAATTTTTGTAGAGATAGGAAAGTAGCATATAAGCCAGTTATTATTAATATTCTCTGTTACATTTATTTTGGTAACAATAATGTCTGAGATTTTTTCCAAGCTTTTGATATCTTCAAATCCCTAAGTACTTTGAGAATTGATCCTTTAATGTCCTTAAAATTGCATTACCTCCAATACAGACCTCTTCTGTATCTATTTGGTCTATTCCAGCTTCTCTTACTGTCTTCATTTTTCTCAGTGCCATTTTTATGTCCTCATATAGCACATCATGGAGTCCAAATGTAGTGGCTCCACTGTAATTGATAAAGAATTTTATATGAAGCATCTTTATAGATCTTTTCCATCTTTTATATGTTTGTCATCTTCCTTTCAGTTTCATCCTTAAATGCCCTTGAGATGATTTTGTTAAATTGGGTCTCTTTCTAATCTTTCTCAAATTATCCTGGTGCTTACTTTTTTTTTTTTTTAAAAATGAAGTGATGCTGCTCATAATCTTCTATTACCTTCCTTTGTGAGATCTTAAAAGCAAGTTTATACTCTGAATCAGTGTTCCCCTTCCCTGCCATATCTTTCCACTTGGCATGGAAATAATAAAAAAAAACAAAAACGTTGACTAAGGTGGTATCTGAGCTGTTTTGGTTATATTGTTATGCTGATGATTTACAATGGTCAAACTTCCTTATAAGATGGTGATAGTCTACTCTTATGTCTATTCTTTGCTCTACTTCTATTTTTTTTAAGCATCAACTACTTATTTAAATGAGTCAGTTTGGTGTTGCTTCAATCACACACTATATCTTCTAATTTTAATTCTTTACTTTATTTTGACAGAGGAAATCTCCTTGACCTTGGAATTTCCTATACCCATGAAATCACAGGTCCTCTCCTTATCCCCATCTTTCTAGTTTGGTGGTCTATCTATACAAAGACAGTTGACTTACAAATGACTCCCATATGAATAATCAATTGTTTTTAGTCTATAAAATGTAAATGTAATCAATCTCACTTTTCACGATTTTATTTGGAATCTGTCATGTTCAACACCTCCAAAACATCTCAGAGAAATGACTCATGTTGAACAGGCTTGGAATTTTGTATAGTCTAACTTCAAGCTCTTTTCTTTCTTATTCTTGAACCACACTTTGCAGCATATGTTTCATTATTTGTCCTTGTGCCCTTCTGTGCATTGACATCACCAAATATTAAAGTATATGCTGTTTTAGTTTGGAAGGTCTCGTATAGTTCTTAATAAAATTTCCCTTTCCCCTTCTTCCTTGGCAATGGATATTGGTACATAAGCTGCAATTATTTTCATGGTAGTAATCTTGTAAATGATAACCATGATTAGTGCAGTAAGGCATCATTAATTGTCCATGAAGTGATGCTTCCTGTAGCCCTTGAATGTACAATAAAACTGAGTTTTCTAACTCCTTCATTTTCCTCCTTCAAGTGCCCCTCCTACAGGAGGCCTTTTATCAATTTCATATGAATTGATTGAACCAATCTACAATACCATTTGGAGTCATGCAAGAAAAGTTTACCATATCGTTCATACCCTTGGGCCCAGAAGCCTGGTTTTATAACCCAAAAAGGTGGGTATAAGCAAGGCTCTAAGGAGAACTTGTGAGTCATTCTATTGATCTGTGACTTCTTTTATCTTCTGGTTTAATTTAGAATGATAATGTTGAGATTGATATCAACCACTTCTTCCAGTACTAAGTCCAAGCATTGATTTTTGGACAAGGGACTCGTACTTAGAGAACCGGTAGCTAAGTTGATGTTTATAGAAGTCTAAAAATCTGTGATATGCCACCCCGCTTTAGTCTGGTCTTTGGCAGAGCAGAGGTAGGGTACAATGAGAAAGAGGAATGGACTGGGAAACAGAAACCATGGTTTGGAATCCTGGCTCTGCTACTTATTTGTCTGAGTGACCTTGGGTGAATTACTTGACCATTTTGGGTTTCAATTTTCTTATAAATAAAATGAAGCAGTTAGTCTGGGTGATCTCTAAGGTCTTGTCCGTTTCTAAATCCTCTGTCTACTACCAAATCAGCCAGCCTCTGCTTAAAGACTGTATACAATGTGAAACTCACTGCTTTTATAATGCAGTGCTCACACAGAGGTCAGAAGAAGGGACAGAAGGCCACTCTCACGGTCTCTCTGAAGAACTTTGGAGTCAGTTGGGAGACACTGGCACAGAACAGCCCAGTGAGGAATGCCTGTATCAAAGAAAGTGCCGTGCTCTATGGGCATAGCAGAAACAGGAGATGTGCAAATTTAGAGACATCTCCGCTCCAAATGTTCGTATGGACTATTTGTGTCCAATCTGTTGTAGAGCCTTCCAAGCTTGCTTTGGTCTGATCAGACAGTCAGACACACTGTACCTCAACCCCAACATAGTGATGTTATTTTGGTCCTCTTTGAGAATGAAGGACAATAATTGACAATGCAGCCAATTGTAGGCTTTGGCTACAAGAAGGCAAAGGATAGCAAGGCCTTTGGGAAGAGAGGAGTCGACCCCCAGAATTGTCTTGGAACCTCTTATGAATGGCAGGAATCTAGGCACGAGCATGGGGAGAAATGTAGGCACCTTAGTGTATAGTGTTATCTTTTAAACGATGCACCTTTCCCCAAGCAGGTTATTAAATTAATTCAGAACTTATGCTCACACTTAAAAGATTTCTATCATATTTTATGAACATGATGATCTCAGAGTAATTTGCACTGGAGATGTGTCATACTAAATCAGAGACACTAATAAACTTTATTACTTAAACTCCACACGGATTAGTTGCGGCGGCAGATAAACTATCCCACCCTTGTACACATATTTATGCCCTTGAAATATGGCCTCTCCTATGGGAAAAGGTAAATAAATTTGCTAAGACTGCCTCCACCCTGTCAATAAATAGACTTGCTAAGGCTGGGTACTCTGACACTGCCTAAAGTGAGTAGTTGGATGTGTCCATCACCTGACATTCCTCTTGTCCTTTATGAGAGGGAGCTAAAGGGAGGTTGGCTTGGATCCAGACATAGGCACTTTTCTTGGGATTTACAAACACTTTGGTCTCTTTGGTTTCATCACTCTCAGTTCATGCTGCTTGGAATTTATTGTGGCATATAGCTGTCCAGCGAACAGAGGGAACTGCAGAAAATCATAGACTCAGAAGCAGAGTGGGAAGGGACTTGGAGGTCAGTTAGTTCAACCCATTCCAGAGCAGGAATCCTCTTTCCAATGACCCTGACGAGTGGTCACCCACCTCTGCTAAAGGACTTCTAGTGATGGGGGATCTCCTTCTCTCCCATGGCAACACATTTCACTTTTAGATAGCTCTAATTGCTAAGAAAAATTTCCTTATAGCCAGCTGAAGTCTGTCTTTGCAACTTCCTTCTGTTACTGCTAGTTCTGTCCTCTGGGGTTAAGAAAAATAAGTCTAATTCTTCTTCCCTGTGACAACCCTTTGAATATGTGAAGGAAGCTATCATTTTCTTTCTTAAATTTTTTCTTTTCCAGGTGTTCTGGGACAGGCCTGACTCAGGACAGTCTGATGGTTTAGATTTGGGTTTGGAATGGAATGAGACATCTGTAGACCATCTAACAAAGAAGAAATATATTTAACTATAGAGCATGACCAGTGTATTCGGCAAGGACACAGTATTGATTCAGTTGGTTTCAGTTTTTCTTCTCTGTCTTTCTCTCTCTGTGTCTCTCTCTCTCTTTCTGTCTCTGTGCCCTATTGGCATCTCTGAATTGGGTGTCAAGCCCAAGTAGGGATCTGACTCCTTCTGTGCTGGGTTTTTGTGCTTAGGTGGTCAGGGAGCTCCTCAGTGATTTGTGCTTTAGTTTCCTGTACTAGTTAAGTCTTGACAATGGTTGTGGTGTTTTTTCAAAGGAAAAGCTAACTTAGTTTGCATGGGATAGATATTTCTCTGATGACACCAGTCTATACTTCTTCAGTTCTATCAGTTGATCTTTGTCTGTACAATCCTGACTGGCTTTAGACAGACAATGTTTTTTCTAAAGTGTAGAGCTTAGAAATGAAGAAAATATTCCTCATGTGGTTTGAGTGACACAGAGTATGGGGACGGGGGAGCACAATCATATTCTTCAATGTGGGCACTGTGTACCTCAAGATCACATTAGCATTTTTTGCTGTTATATGACACCCTTTATTTAAATTGGGCTTGCTATTCCCTACAGGCCCCATGTTTTTCCCACATAAGCTATTGTCTATTAATGTAGCAATCAATCCCTCCAACCCTCCATCCCTCCATCTCTCCATCCATCCATCCATCTATCCATATATTCATCCATGGATCAACAATTAGTTATAAAACTAAAAGTGAATTAGTCTCTTCCATTAAGAAGTCTGCATTCTATTAGGGGGTGAGGTGAGGGGTAGGAGACAAATGAACATATAAGGCCCCTTTGAGCTACTCCCTCAGCTTTCACTCCCGTTTGTGGGTTGGGTCCAGAGAGGATGGCTGCTACTTTGGGTTCTTGAAGGAAATCCTGTAGGGTGGTATTTCTGAAACTATAACTCATGAGCCCCTACCAGTGTATTTCTGAGTAACAATTATTCACTAGACACAATTAGCTCTTATCAAAGGCATTTAATAAGGTGGCCTAATAAGAACAGTGTCTATCTAATAATCTTGGGGTATATACTTCCACAAATGCACACACAGAATCTGTAGTAAGAATGGGCAGACACTTAGACCATAATGGTAGTGAGAAATACATGTAGACAATATACATGGCCAAGGCTACTCACTACTCTCATTCTTTAGGGCCTGGAAAGTCTTCCTTTCTTTGTGGAGTCCTTATATAGCTCCTGGGTGCAATATCTCAGCTGGGTGAGTCATTGAACTGGGCTCCTGAGGTTTGCCCCTCTCTGCAGTTCTACCCTTTAATTGCCAAGGCTGTATCTCTCTTGAGTACAAAGTTGTTTCACTCTGTCTGTCTGTCTCTCTGTGTCTCTGTGTCTTTCTCTGTTTCTCTCTGTCTCTGTCTGTCTCTCTCTCTGTCTCTCTCTCTCTCCTGCTAGTGATTACATATTTTCTTTTCTAGTGGGAAGGGGGAAAGGTGGATGGGATAGAAAATAAGTGCTTCTTAATTGAAAAAATAAATTTTAATAAAAACTGGCATGACCAGTGGTATAGGAGGAGAAAAATTTCCTTTTTCCCTTTACTGACTTCTGCTATAGGCACAAGGATCTCTTCTACATATGCCTGGATCTGACAATTCATCCAAAGCTTAGCTGTTTAAAACGCTGCAAAAGAGTGTCCAATTTTTGCTCATATAATGAAGTTACTCCCTTAAGGCTTTCATAGAAAGGTGTTTACACTCTTAAAGGGAATATCTGGGCATTAACACCTTGTTACTACATTAGCACCTTATTCCTTCCCTTATCTTCTCTTTGCTTTCTTTGACACCAACTGTATATGGGTGTGGAGGACCAAATTTGCCCTCTCTTCCATGTATATGTAAGTATAGACAAAATATATTTATAAGATACATTCAAAGTAATTTTGATGGGGAGAGAACTGGCAGCTGGAGGGTGTGGGGTGGGCATCAGGAAAGCCTTTACGTATCAAGTGTCTCTTGGGCCAAGTTTCTAAGAGGAGGGGAGGTAGATTGAGTGCATTCTAGATAAAGGAAACAGCAAGTGCAAAGTCAAGGAGATGGAAGGTGGAGGGTTGGGTGTAAGGAATGGAGGGGTCAGTTTGGCTGGAACCCAAATCATGGTATTAGAACTTTCCACTTGAGTTTTCCTGGTCAAGAAAAGGCTTACCCTTTAAGTAAGAGGCTAGGGCCAACATCTAGCTCATGTATGGTGCCCCTTCTGACAAAGGGCCATGCCCTGCAATCTCACCATATTTCTCAGGGGACTCATCAGATTGATCAGGGGTTCCCACGATCACCTCTATTATACATTCAAGAGAAGGTATATAGGATGTAAAGGGGAAATGGAGTATAAAGAACACTGGCCTTGAGGTCAGAAGAACCAGGTTTAAGTCTAGGTTTAGCCTTTTGGTAGCCATGCACTCGACTGTGCACCTCAGTTTCTTCTCTCACAAAATAAGGACGATGCTCCTTGTACTGTCTACCTCATAGAGAGTGGTGAGGAAATGATTTTTATCGGCTCTAAAGTGCTATATTAGCTCTTATTACTCACCTAATAATAACCCCAACAACGTGGAGTGCTAGCGTCCTACAGAAGGGGGTTCCCTTCCTTCCCGAAATGGGGGACAACCACACCTCCCCGAGCTGGTCTGCCTCAGTTTCCCTCTGGCAGGGTGGTGAGACTCTGTTCATATCCTCCAGTGGGAGAGATATCTCCCCATAATCACCTCCCTACCCAGCTTCGTTAACAACTTCAATTAGCCAATAAGCCTGTGATGCTTCATCAGCTGCCTGGATCGGAGGCAAAATTAAGCCGTCACATTTATGAACTGCTCAGAGAGTTCTGGGAGGAATGCCACATATTTTACATTTAATACCTCGCCTCTTGTCTTTATTTATAATGTTAATAATGATTTGGGGGCCTTGCTCCAGAATGGGGTGGAAGATGTGAATGAAAAAGGAGGAAGGAGCAGAACATGAGTGGAAAGGTCGCTGGGGGTCTCCCTGCAGACAGGTGCAGGCTTTCCTAAGGCACTTCACATAATAGAGCTGAGCCTTTGTTGGCCCTGCTCAGATGTTCTCTTTTGTGTTGGTCCAAATGGCCCAGTGAACCAGGGAGCCTTCTGTCTTGTGATTGCACTGCAGGATGCTCTTTAAACCACGCTTCTTGCATCCCACCCCTTACATCCCCTCCCCTGAATGTCTGCCATTAGTAATTCAAAGCTTGGTCCTGTCTTAGAGAAAACTCAGTTTGGGAAGGGTCAGACCAATTAGCAAGGATTTCCTTCCTTCCCTCACTGACCCTTTTCTATTTCACTGGCTGCTTTGCCAGCTTTTCCTACAGGGCCAGTCCCTAACTAGAGGATGCTTGTGGCAGAAACAGAGGAAGGGGAGACACAGAATACTAGATCTGGAAGGGATTTTGGAAAGCATGGAGTTCAGCTCCTTCATTTTACAAATGAGGAAACTGAGGCTCAGAGAGAGAAAATAATTTTCCCCAGGTTTTTTGTTAAGTTCCCAAATACACAGGCTCTTGCTTGTGGCAAGCCCCCCAGAAAGCGGGTCACAACCCCTAGTCCCCACTCTCTGAGCATTTCAGTCAGGGTCACATTCCAATTTTTTGTTTGAGGCATGAGGTAGTCTGCAGATGAGACTGTTGTCAGTCTAGCCCTATCTGTTATGGATCAACAAGTATTTACCCAGCATCTGCTCTGGGCTAGGCATTGTGCTGAGCCCTGGGAAGACAAATACAAACAAAAAGAAAAATAGTCCCTACCCTCAAGGAGTTTACATTCTAATTGGGTAAGACAACACAGAAACAGAAGACGAGAAGTAGAGAGATGGGGTGGAGAAGGTACCCATGAGGAGACGTGGTAGAGAAGTCTGGAGGGTCAGGAATGGAGCAAATTGAGGTTCCAGGAAGAACTCACCAATCAGTGCACAGGGCACACAGAGAAAAGTGCAAAAATCCCTTGGCCTCAGGGAGCTTACTGTCTATAGAGGGGAAGTATTATACCGTGCATAGAGAGATGTGCAAAACAGCTACAAGATAATTTTGAGAATTAGGCGCCGGCAGCCAGGAGGAGAAAGAAAGGCTTCATGTAAAGTGTGTATTTTAGGCTGAGCCTTGAAGGAGGCTAAGGAAACTAAGAAGTATGTTAAAAAAAATCTCCCCATCTAAGGGCTTCTGTGCCCTCATTCCCACCTGGTAGCTGATACTTGGAATGTGCACTTAGGTTAAGGAATCTATGAGTTCACTGGTGTTGGGTGCTGCTTGAATAGATCATGGTCCTGTCTACCTAGCAGATGATCTTCTTGAGAGGCTGTAATAGAAAAATGCACTGTCATGTGACCAACCTGATGAAGAGTCTCTTCTAGTTTGGGTAGGCTCGTGGTGCTCAGGTGAAAAACATACTGTTGATTGTCAAGCCCTCAGGGGTGGGGCACCTGCTGCCCTCTAGGTCCTTAAGTGCAGCCCTTTGACTGGATTCAAACTTCGCAGAACAAATCCCCTTAATAAAAGGATTTGTTCTGTAAAACTTGGATTCAGTCAAAGGCTGCACCCAAGGACCTAGAGAATTCCTCTCAGAACTCTCTGTGTAACCTTGGGCAAAATCACTTCAATTCCCAGGGCTTCAGTCATCTGGAAAATGAAAAGGTTGGGCTAGATGGTCCCTTTCATCTCTAGATCCAGCACCTTAGGACTCTAAAGCCTTTTCAAGCTTTGACACCAAGATATTTCTATAGGTGTGTCAAGGTAGTGAATATATCTTTCTCTCTGGGCCTCAGTTTCCACTTCAGTAAAATGAGAATGATATTACTTAAATCACTTACCTTACAGGATAGTTTTCAGCCTAGAGGTACTGAGATGACAGAAAACACATAATGAATGCTTAATAAATCTTAGTTGAATTGAGAACGAAGCTTTGGAGTAGGAGGATACTTATAATAATAGTAGTAGTATTAATACTTTTAATAATAACAACGAAAGCATATCTACACATAGAAACCTCAAATTATACTTGAGAACTCGGCCAATAAACCCTACTATAACCAGAGAATGGTCACAGACTGAACTGTTGTCCCCAATCACTCAGATGTAACATTGATTCATAAAAACTTAAGAATCACATTTTTAATAGATGTTGGCAAAGCCAAACGTTCATAGTCTCCAAGCTGCATGGAACTAAAAGCTTCCAAAATATAGAGACCTTGCTGAGATTAAAATAATATGAGAATGAGACAAGGTCTCCCTTATAATAATCCCCTTATAATCCCCTCCATCCTGTCTGCTATTAGAATTTTACTGAGGATGCTTTCACTGGGCCTAAAAAAAGTGAGCTTATCTACCAATATATTTTATTTAATTACCAAAAAAAAAGTCATTTTATCCACCTGTGGAGTAGTTTACAGAACGTTAAATAGAAAAGAATGATAACAAGATAGGAACTTGTCGCAGGAACATTTCTCTCTGAACTTTATTGAATAAAGTGAGAAAGAGTTTTCTGTAATAATAGCAATCATTTTCTAAAGAATGAGAGTTTTCTATAATAGTAGAAAAATGTTTTCTATAATAATAGTAATAAGCAATAAGAATGTTTTCTATAATAATAACAGAATAATAGCTAGCATTTGTATGTAGCTCTGAGGTTTGCCAAGTACTTAATATACATTATCTCATTTCATTGTCACAACAACCCTGTGAGGTGGGTGCCATTATTATTCTAATTTTACAGATGAAGAAACTGAGGCTGATAGACATTAATAAAATAGCTCTTCCTTTGCCTCCTCCCCCGAAGCAGACTGTAGAGAGGGCTAGAGAGGAGGTTGGAAATGGTACTCTCTGTCTAGAAGTTGGGGAGGGGAGGGTCCTGGGGCAGAGGGCAGAACGGGCAAGCAAGATGGCTTAACTCTTTCATTCTCCCTTCAACTGATCCTGGCCACATATTAGAAGCAGCAGTATATTACTACTACTAAAACAATGTACATTTATATAAGACCTTAAGACTTTCTAAGATTTCCTCACAACTACTCTGTAAGGTATAATCCAAGTGGTATTCTCGTTTTCCTGATGAGGAAACTGAGGACCAGAGAGACCCTGAGACACCCATAGGAATATCTTGGTGTCATGGAACTTGAAAAGGCTTTAGAGTCCTAAGGTGCTGGATTGAGAGATGAAAGGGACCATCTAGTCCAATTTTGTTTTCCAGATGACTGTAGTCCTGAGAATTGAAGTGATTTTGCCCAAGGTCACACAGAGAGTTCTGGGAGGAATTTTGCATATGACATTTAATGTAAATAAATGTCCTTTGAGTGAAGACCAGTAATCTTTTCGTTGCACCACCTCCACTTCCCTGAGTCCAGCAATCTTATTTTCCAGTTGACATGGAACCCTAGACTGGGGAAATTACCAATATAGGACCACTGAGTTAGTAATTGCTAAAGCCTGGATTCAACACTGTGTTTGTCTTGACTCTGGATCCTGTGTTCTTTCTACTTTGTCACACCACACAGACTCTTTGAGGGCTGCCTCTGTCACTGTGTGACCTTGGACAAGTCACTTCTCCCTTTGGGGACTCCATTTCCTCATCCGGAAAATGAGTGGGTTGGCCACTGAGGTCTCTTCCAGGGCTGTAATTCAGCAGTATTTCTACAAGTATCTTGCAGTGGTGAATACATTCAGCCTCTCCCTGTCTGGCTGGGCTAGACAGAGAGAGAGCGCTCCAACAACAAGGTCAATTAATTCCAAGCTGAGACTGAAGCCTAAGAGACAGGGAGCGGCGTGCTGAAAGATGATGGCTGGCAAAAATCATTAGAAGCATCTTTCAACAATCTATATGCTGTTATCGATCTGGGTATAGATCATCTTCCATGCCTCCCCCACCCCAACCTTTTTTCCCCCTCCAAGATCTTCTGGATCAATACAGCAAGTGCATTGAGATTGTAGCAACACATTTAAAACCTTATAAAAGGTTATTTAGTTGCTAACAGAGCAATGGTTTCTGCAAAGCCTGCCAAAAGGTTACAGCTTTTGGGGGATCATAAATTACAGACGACAGGGAGAAAGTAAGTGCGGTTTTCTTTATTGTCTCGTTGATGGATGGACTCCTGAACAAGGCAGAAAATACATCATATCACCTTTAATGGGCGTGCATTTCTGCAGCCATAAGTCACAATTTTAAAATAGAAAATGGTGAAATATGGCGTTGTATATTCCACTTGTGACATATTTATGAGTCCTTCTCTTCTTATAAATACAGTGATTGCTATTTCAAAGCACCATGTCAGGTATGAGCTGAGCACAAACAGCTGGTGAGGCTGAAAAATTATAGCCAGGGCTGGACGTTTTCAAAAACTCTCTCTCACAGCAGTAAATTTACTGTGTTTGCACTAACTGTTATTAAAACCAAATCCATATCTTGGCAACAGGAATCCATTGCCCGGTAACAGCTGGAGTGACAGTGGGCCCTGACAGCCAGGGTGAGCTGTAAAGTTGGCTGCTTGAACACATCTTAAGCATGAGAGGGTTGGAGGCCCCAAGCCTCAGCTCCCCTAGGCCTCCCCCCACCCCCACTTGTTCTGCTACTTCCCTTGCCCAACCCACTGATGTGTACTGGGTATGATCCAAGGTACAGTTAGATATTCTTATCTTTTTACATTTTCCAAAGCATTTCCTTCACAACAGTCCTGTAGGGGAGTAGACTGGGTAAGGGTTATTATCTCCATTTCACAGATGAAGAAACTGAGGCTGATAAAAGGTAAAGGACTTGCCAATGGTCATCCTAGCTGATAAATATTGGGGCCAGGATTTTAACTCAAGTCTCTGGACTAAAATTCCAGTATTCTTTCCACCTTTCCACACAGGCTAGTGAAAGAACCTCTCTGATGAACTCCGCTTCAAGTGCAGTGAATCCCATTGCCCCAGTTCATTTGGATGGACATTGGATGGACGTTGCACAATGGGCCTTTTTGCCTGGGGAGAGTAGTAGGAAAGGACCCTGCAGCCTGACACTAAAACTGAAAGCTGACAAGACCCATAGGCATGCTTGACATGAAATGTCTCCTGTGTAATGGCAACCACACTGGCATACCTAGGATGGCTGCTAGTACAGGTTCTAAGATCCGCTTTATTAAGGAAAGCAACTTAAAAAGGGTCAACGATCTTTACTTACATAGGAAAAACACAAAGAGAAATAAAGACCAACAGACAGGACTCTACTGCCTGAATCAAAGCTTCACATCCACCACTGAATCGAGAGAGCCTTTACTTCTGAAGAGTTGTGGAACTCTGAACATAATGGTTGCTCAGAGTCCTGACCAGGGAATCACATCTTTCTCATAAGCAAGCCCCCAAAGCAAAAGCTGACTTCTCAGAATATCTATTCTTTAGGCTCAGTGCCTAAATGGAAATTAACAAAAGGTGTGTAAGCCTTCCTACAAGCAAGCAAGCTTCCCTTAATGGGCCCCACATGAGGCCTTTTGATAGATGAGGAAGATCTTATTCCCCATTGACCTTACATGCTGGCAATGGGGAAAATTTTGAGCAGAGGATCCTTTCAAAGATCTTTTGGATTTCACATAATGTTCCTTATGTTTCATTGCACTTTCTACACTTTCAAAGCACTTTCACATGCATGATCCTATCTCTGGAAAGAGGTGAATTCCGAGTCAAAGGCCCTGAGTTCAAAGCCTTACTCAGTCATTTGGTACCTGTGTGACCTTGGACAATTCAGCTGCCTTTCCAAAGACTTCATTTGTAAAACATTTAGATTATGTGCCAAGCACTTAATAAATGCGTGTTCCCTTTCCTCTCCCCTCTTGGGATAGAGGGCTTACTTCCTACTAAGGAAGACTAATCTACTTTTGGACAGCTCTAATTGATAGGCTTCCTCTACATGGAATAAAAGGAGTTTTCTATACTACAGTGACAATTTTTTTACAGAATGAGAGCCTTCTATAATAGAAATGTGTTTTCTGTAATAATAGTATTTCCTCCTCTGTGGGGGAATTTGTCTCTAGTTTTGGTCACTAGTTTTGTCTTGTGGGGCCAAGAAGAACCAGTTTGATCTCTTTTCTATAGGAAAGCTTTTCAAATATTTGAAGACAGCTCTTTCACATTTCCCATTTTTCTCTTGGCTAAACATCTACATTCCCTTTTACTGATCCTCATATGACTTGGTCTTCTGTCCCTACATCATTCTGGTCAACCTCTCTTGGATGTTTCCTACCTTATTTAAAAAAAAAACCCAACAAATCTATAATTCTATCCTACCATGTAACTACCCTGCCACCTTCCTGTCTGTGGTTGGGTAAGGCTATCTACTCTGGGGCAGCTTGGGGAGCCCATGTTTCCTTCAGAAAGAGCCCAGAGGCTCTGAGGTTCCTTCAACAGGGCTTCAGGAAACTTGGGGAGGCAAAAGTAATGAGTGGCTACTTGGGGCATGGATCCTTTCCAGTGTGTGCTTTGAGCTTTGCCAACACACGGACCCTGCCAAAGCAGGTGCTCTGCCAACGCAGCTTTGGGGACTTGAGTTTCAAATCTGTCACTAACGCTAAACCTCCCAAAATTTCCATTATTCTGTAGTGCAGAAGTATCTTTCAAGGTAAAAGGCAATTTGCTTATGGAAGGAGGATAATCCTTCCGACAGGCCAGTCTGTGCATAAACTACAATTTCCTGGACTCGGGAGAGCTCTCCAAATTCTCTTTCCTCATGTGCACTCACACAAAAAGCATCTAATTAGTTTCTTTTCTTCTTTTTTTTTTTTGGTTGGTCCCGATTACAAACAGGAGAGCTGACCTTTAAGAAGCAATTGATTTTTAAGTTTGCCAATTTGCATAATATCAATTTCTAAACAACATCAAGGCCACAGCCTGGCAACTCTAAGAAGGGGGGTGGTGAGAGTGAGAGTAGTGGGAGGGTAAGGACTCCTTGTCACTTTCTCTTAATGAGCTGCCTTTGGCTCTTCTTTCTCAGATCAGGGGGAGCAGGGCATGGTGTTTTCTTGACTGAGGCCCCAGAAGTTTAGGTTTTTGGGCCTTTATTTGGGATCTTACCCAAGAGGCTTTTGGGTAAGCCTAAGGAAATTCCTTTGTTCTTTTGGGTCTCTGATCTCTCATCTGGATTATGGAAGTTTTGTCCAGGTGGTGTTGCTCCCAGTGAATCTAAAGGGAGGGGGGTCACATGATCTCAAAGGGACATCATTGGGGTTGGAATTTTGCTCTGCTTCTTACTGCCTCTATGACCTTGGGTAAGTAAGTCACTTAATCTCTCTGGGTTTCAGTTTCCTTCTCTGTAACAGGCAGGTTACACAGCTAGGTGGTAAAGTGGAGAGACTATAGGGTTTGGAGTCAGGAAGACCCAAGTTCAAATGTGACCTCAGGTACTTACTAGCTGTGTGACCCTGGCCAAGTCATTTAACCTCTGTTTGCCTCCAGTTTCATCATCAGTAAAAATAAATGTAAAAAAAAATGGGGGATAATAATAGTGCTTACCTCCCAGGGTTGTTTTGAGGGTCAAATGAAATAATAATTTTAAAGCACTTAACACAATGTGTGGCACATGGTAAATCTTATATAATTTTTTTTATTATTGTTATCATTGTCAGTGTTCTTAACATGAGAGAGTTAGATTAGACCACTTTTAAAATTCTTTCCTGTTCTAAGCTCTAAGCTGGGAATATAAAACTGGACATGTTTGTTGGATTTTTTCTACTATTCTCTTCAAAGTCTCTGTCATCATTTCAACTGACATTGACAATAATAAAAAGAAGAATGATTAAGTATAATAGTTTTTAAAATAGATGCCTCCCTACCAGTTACTCATAATCTCCAAACTACATGACATGAAAAGACTTCAAAACATAGAGACTTAGTAGATGAACCTAAAACCATAAGGGTGCAGGATGAGGTATACATGTTTGTCATTGCAGTTGTCCCAAAGATATTTTCAGTAAATCTATAGAAGATGAGTTACCAATACAAGGCTCAAGAATATAGGAATCAAAATTAATCATTTTATCTACCTGTAATAGGATAGTTACGTGTCTTCAGGCTATTTCAGAGCCCCATCAAAAGGATGACAACAAGATGACAATGATGATGGGGATGGTAATTATAGCACATTAATATGTTTTACACACGTTGTCTCATTTCATCCTCCAAAATGGCAGGCAAATATTATTGTCCTCATATTACCAAGTAGAACATTGAGGTCCCTAGAGGTAAAGTTATTTATTTAAGGCTATAACAACATTTAGCCTTTAACTATGCTAAGTAACAGATCTTAGTAATGGTTTAGGCAGTTTAACTGAAGTGGATATTGTAGATAAATCTAGGGTTTCATACAGCCTTAGTAGACCCTGAAATGCTTTAAATGCTCTGTGTAGAAACAACAAAACTTTGGATTTACAATGACTTCTGAGCTGATTTCCTTTGGCCTTATCTGTTTCTAGGTCCCAAAGGTTCATAGATATTTTTTGGGCAGTTTTGTGGTATATGGTTGGGGAGGGGGAGGAATTTGCCCTAGGAACAAAATAGTACTTTAGAGTCTTCCTGGATGTCCATGTTTTTCCCCTGTTAGAATCTTGAGATCCTTAAGGGAGTATGAGGTTCAGGTGTGAGTGAATGAGTTGATGCTTGATTCTCTCAGCCTAGAATGACTTTATACTTCCTGCCTTTTTTTCCTTTCTGACTTTTGTTTCAAGTCAAACCAAATGGGTTCTCAAACCAATAAGCAGGCCAGGGAACAACGACACCTTTTTCCCCTGCCAGGACTATAATATCAGACATGAGGTCAGCTCCTTAGCAGTTGTCCAGGGAGGCTGTTTTGAAGGGGTGCCATCTTGGTTCAGTGCCTCCCTGATGAGGTGTTCCTGCAAGAATGACTTAAATATTCAAGGCAAAAGAATTGAATGTTGAGTTTGGCCAATGCACACTGTAGCTTTGTCTTAAGATCAGTAAGTGTCAGCTGACAGTTCTAAATATATTTGGGGCTCTTTTTCTTTTCTTCTTGAGAGTTGTATCCATATAGGAATCTATCTTGCCTATGGTAATTGTCATCTTGGTATATAAATGGGCTATACCCAGCTCGCTAGGGGCTGCCTGGTTATACCAATTATTCCTTAGTTTCCTCCTACAAAGTACTAGTGCATCTTTTGCAAATGAAGGAAAAAAACCCAAATACCCACAACCCCAAAATCTTGTGTAATACCTATACATATAAAACACATGATACCACTGACTCACCATGTAAGGGCATGAAGAAGACTTAAATTTATTAATTGATCAGTGAATCAACAAATATTTATTAAGCATCTATTATGTGCCAGGCAGGCACTGTGCCCTATAGCCAGTGGGATTCTTTTTTTTTCACTTTTTTATTTTATTTAATATTTTTAGTTTTCAGCATTGATTTTCACAAGAGTTCGGATTACAAATGTTCTCCCCATTTCTACCCTCCCCCCACTCCAAGATGGCATATATTCTGATTGCCCCATTCCCCAGTCAGCCCTCCCTTCTGTCACCACACTCCCCCCCATCCCCTTTCCCTTACTTTCTTGTAGGGCAAGATAGATTTCTATGCCCCATTGCCTGTATATCTTGTTTCCCAGTTGCATGCAAAAGTTTTTTTTT
>CM053625.1:246782795-246807049 GCA_028646595.1 Phalanger gymnotis
TAGCAAGTCACTCACTTGTTTTTCATGGATCTCCTGCATCACTCTCATTTCTTTTCCCAATTTTTCCTCTACTTCTCTAACTTGCTTTTCCAAATCCTTTTTGAGCTCTTCCATGGCCTGAGACCAGTTCATGTTTTTCTTGGCGGCTTTTGATGTAAGCTCTTTGACTTTGTTGACTTCTTCTGGCTGTATGTTTTGGTCTTCTTTGTCACCAAAGAAAGATTCCAAAGTCTGAGTCTGAATCTGGGTCCGTTTTCACTGCCTGGCTATGTTCCCAGCCAACTACTTGACCCTTGAGTTTTTCGTCAGGGTATGACTGCTTGTAGAGTTGAGAGTACTTTGTCCCAAGCTTGAGGGGTTGCACTGTTGTTTTCAGAGCTTTTTCTACACAGCAAGTTCTGCCACACTAGCGCTCCTCCTCCCCCAAGAACTGCCAACCTGGACTGTGACTCAGATCTGAGCAGCCTCTGCACTCCTGCTCTGATCTGCCACTTAATTCCTCCTACCAGGTGGGCCTGGGGCTGGAAGCAACTGCAGCTGTAGTTCTGTAGCTACACCACCTCCACTTTTCCTGGAGGTGGTGGCTGAACCACAAACTCCTTTTTACTCTGTCCCTGTAGTTTTTTCCCACTAACCTTCTCTGTTGTCTTTGATATTTGTGGGTTGAGAAGTCTGGTAACTGCTGCAGCTCACTGATTCAGGGTGCTAGGGCCTGTTGCTCTGGGCTCCTGGTCTGGTTGGTCTGGCGCAGCCCATGCTGGGCTCCGCTCCCAGCTGCTGGTGTTAGACCTTCCCCAGCCACCATCTAGGCTGTCCTGGGCTGGAGCCCTGCTTCCCTCTGCTATTTCATGGGTTCTGTAGTTCTAGAATTTGTTCAGAGCCATTTTTTATAGCAGTTTGAAGGGTCCTGGAGGAGAGCTTTAGGCCAGTCTCTGCTTTCCAGCCGCCATCTTGGCTATGCCCCCAGCCAGTGGGATTCTAAAGACAAAATGAAACAGTCCTTGCCCTCATCAAGCTTACATTCTTCTGGGGGAGGTGAATCAGCTGATTTTAGGTAGATTTGAATCCCAGCTCTTCTACTTATTTCTATAGGACTGGGTAAGTATGAGAGAGTAGACTCATGAAAACCCAAGAGGAGAAAGCATCTGAGAAGAGATATATGGTGAATAGTATCAAATATAGAAGAGGGGTCAAGAAGGGTGAGGACTGGAAAAAAGCCATCAGATTTGACAATTGAGATCATTGCTAACTATCAAAAGAACACCTAACTTTCCTGTCCCCCTTAAGTCATCCCTTCTTTAGGTTGACTATCCCCAGTTCCTTCAGTTCATCCTCAAAGGGCATAAATCTGAGCACCTTAACTATCCTGGTCAGCCTCCTGTTCATACCCTTAAACTTATATCCCTCCTAAAATGGAATGCCCAGAACTGAACTCAATACTTTAGATATGAATTGTCCAGAGTAGGGTGGAACAGAACTATGACCTCATTATTCCTGTTAGGTATGCCTCCCACTGCAGCCCAACATTTCTTTAGACTTTTCCAATTAGAGAATCCAAATGTGGAATTGGGTGTCTTATGGGCTCTTGAGTCCCTATCACTGAGATCCTTAAAATGGGGTTTAAATAACCACTTATTGTAGAGATATAAGTGGGATCCATGTTCTAGGAGACCTCTGTGGTTCTGCCCAATTTTGTTTATGTGGTTTTATGATTACAAGGCATCTCTACCAACTACCAAACAAATGCCCCTCAGAGGGCTAGCAAGCCAATGTAGTTGAAGTAGTGGGGTACCCTGAGGGAGATACAGGAGGCAGTATGTGCCATGCAAGAAAAACCACAACTGCCATCTTGACCACTATTTCCCCTTGTTTCTTTATGGAAACAGCCCAGGACCCTGAACCCAAGGGCTTTTGGAATAGGAACACTTTCAGCCCAATGTCCGATGGTTCAAGGCCAAAAACAGACATGAATTGTTGCTGGAAGCGGAATTAAAGAAGAGATGTTCCCACCTACTTTGCTGCTGCACCCCGAGGACCTTTCCATTGGCCTTGCAGACAAAACCTCCCAGATGCGTTATCTCTCCATTAGAATGTGAGCTCTTTGTGAGCAGAGGTTGTTTTACTTTTTGGTTTGTATGCCTTGCGCTTAGAATAGTGCTTTGCATAAAGTAAGTGCTTAATAAATTCTTCATTCATTCATTCATTTATTAAGTCATAAGATTTGGTTTGAGTCCTTAGCTAGCTATAGATTTACTGTGATCTGGGGCATATCATAACCTTAAAATCTTTCATAGGATCATAGATCCAGAGCTGGAAGTGATCTTAGAAGCCATTTAGTGGGGGCAGCTAGGTAGTACAGTGGGTAGAGCACCGGCTCTGGAGTTAGGGGGACCTGAGTTCAAATCTGACCTCAGACACTTACTAGCTGTGTCACCCTGGAGGCAAGTCACTTAACCTCGATTGCCTCATCCAAAAGGCCATTTAGTGAAACCCCTTGTTGATTCACGTGTAAACTGAGAAGATTTAAGATACATCAGGTATTCTGAACTTGGCAGGGTTAAATTCTTAAGTCCCCTTCAATGGCCTATTCTTCCCAGTTTTCTGCCAGCCCCCATCTCTTAGCATTTGTGAGGGCTGGAGAAATTTTAAAATGTTTAAAGTTGAGTATTCAGAATATATGTGGAAGATGCACAAGATTTGGGATTTGAATCTTGGCTTTGATACTAGCTGTGAGTATCTAGGATATACTTAGTCTCTTTGAGCCTCAGTTTCTCCATTTGTAAAATTAGGATAATAATACTTGTAGTGCCTAGCTTACCTAGATAGTTATTGTGGGGAATATGCACTGTAAACCTTAAAATGTCATGTAACCATCAGCTGCTAATTAAAAGTCTTCGACTCTTTTCCCTTCCAGTTAGCTTATGGTGTCCAACAGTCTGACCACACCTTTGACACAAACAACCCCTCCTGTCCTTACCTATCAAGAGACGTGTCCAGATAGATGAGACAATTGCTTATTTCTCCCAGGTCTAGAAGGGAGCATAAATTCAGCTTTGCAATTACATGGTACGAAATGTCATAAACACACATAACTCACTACCAGCTCTAGTTTATGAAAAATATGGAAGCACTGAGATTGGGAAGCCTTCCTCCCTGGAGTTCTGACTGAGCCTGAGGGTGAGGACATCCTAGAAATGATAACAATAAAAACAGTACCTTGTGTTTAAATAGCAGCTGAGCACTTTCATATCTGTGGTCTCATTTTATCTAGTAGTATACCTGTGAGACAGTCAGATGATCGGGAGTACTCTATGGGTTTTATAGATGGGGAAAATATAGGCTTTGGTTTGGAAGGCTAAATGCCTTTTTGAAGGGAGTTCAGGCCTGGGCCAGAAATAGAATCCACATCTTGCACTTGAGGTCAGTCTTGGGATCATCCTGAATGAAAGAAAAAAATAGAAATCTATTAGCTGAAACATACAGAGCATCCTTAACCTTCCAGAGAAGGCATTGGTCACCTAGCTCTTCTTGTGACATGTTCCTCTCAGCAGCTCAGGAGGTCTCTGTGGGTGAGACTCTGTGGTCCTCTGTGAAATACAGGGATGACAGTCTCTGCATACTTCTTTTTGGCCCTCAGCCCACAAAGAAGGTAGCTAACTATCAGATAGCCAGGAAAGGTTAATCTTGTAGTACTGGACACAGGCTATAGGTTCCCTTTACTTTATGGGTCAGTTTGACCCCCTTGAAATGATTGTAGACCTAGGGACAAAGGACATAAGGCCCTTTAAAGAAAACACACCTTTGGAAGGTTATGTGCAAAACTAATCACTTATCTCAGCACAGATGGTTCTCTGGGGCTAAGTGAACACGGGTGGAAACAATATTCAATCCAATTAAGATTATGGTTTAAGAAATAGGAAGGGAAAAGTCAAGATAGATACCTACAGTATATAAGGCATCTCATATGAATAATCCCAAACAAAAGGAAATTTTTGCCATGGTCAGCATTGTTATCTTTCCCAGGTTCTACATACTTTATGGGTCTGAAATTTCCTCAAACTATAGCTCCATAGGAGTCAACCATGTGATATGGCAGCCCCCAAACTCAATCACTCTTGGGCTTCATTGTATTAAGTAAGGCATGATGCCTAGTCTAGGGCTATGATAGCTCTTCATACTCAGTTTTGGGTGCCAAACTCTAGGAAGACCACTGTTAAATTGGAGATCGTCCAGAAGAAGGTGACCAGGACTATGAAGGGCCTTGAGATCATGCATATGAGGATGCATAGAAGGAACTGGGAATGTTTAACTTGGAAGACAGAAGACTTAAGGGGGGTAGTTGCCTGTTTTCAAGAATCTAAAGGGCTGTCAGATGGGAGAGGGTTCAGACTTGTTCTCTTCAACTCCAGAGTCCAGAACTAGGAGCAGTGAAGGAGTGAAACTTGCAGAGAGTTGATGAATAGACTTGATGCATAGAAAAGTTTCCTATTAATCAGAGTTATCCAAAGGGATGTCTTGGGAGGTAGGGAGTTCTGCTTCCCTGGAGGTCTTTGGGCAAAGGCTGGATGACCTCTTGTCTTGTATATTGTAGAGAGGATTCTTGTTCAGGTCCAGATTGGATTAGGGTTTTAGAAGTACCCTTGAAACTTGGAGATAATGTGTAGTTCTTTGATATGTATAAATATATGAACAAAGGGCTATGGAATGTCCTGAGGAGTAGGAACTCAATACTAATGGGTAGTGAGATGTAAGGTGTTAGGGAAGACTTTCTGGATAAGGTAGCATTTGAGTTGAGATGTAAAGGATGTGAATAGGGAGTTGATTGGTCGTCTTTGTACAGTTATCCCTTCCATATCGCAGAGATTAGGGCCACAGTACCCCTGTGATCTAGAAAGTCCATGTAAAAATCTTCAGCTCTCTTTTTGTACCAGTGAAGAAGTCTGAATTTTTTCTTTTTCTTTTATGGGGTGTTTACAGTATTTTATTGTAAAATCTGGGTTGATATTATACAATACTATACATATATTTTATGCATTTCTGAGTTTCTAAACTTTTTCTGTGTCATCTGCTGGTCCTTGAATATTGTCTGCAGCTTCTGCAAAACTCCCCCCCAAATTCCTGTTTAATTTCTTATGTTGACCCATGATATATTGAAACTGTGATGGGGAAAGTAACGATGTGGAAGAGATAACTTCATGTTGAAATATTTGTGTGTAGGAAACCAGCGAATGCAGATAGGGGTGGTAGACCACATTCCAGTTTAGGGAACACTGTGAGCAAAAAGCATAGATGTGAGAAAGTGTAGTCTTTGCAGCCTGAAGGGGGTATAGCAAGCAGCCCTATTTGGCCAGAGTATAGAGGATGTAAGCAGAGTGCCATGAGATAAAGCTGAAAAGCTAAGGCTGTACCACATAGGGGAAGGCCTTGAAGGACAAACTCAGGAATTTGAAGTTTACTTGGTAGGAAAGAGAGATCCAGGGATTTCGTTGGTTTTCTTTTTTCCACTAGGACAAATGTTTTACACATAGTAGGCACCTAAAAATGTTGGTTTAAACGAGTGAGTTTTGAGCAAAAGAACCAGGTTTATGCTCTAGGAAACATTTGTCTGTCAGTGGATGAAGGACGGATTAGAGGGCAAAAAGGAGGCTCTGGCAATAGTCCAGGTGGGGTAATACCGAGGGCCTGCAGTAGGGTGAAGGCAGGGGGAGAGCCTATCATCTAGAGCTCCTTTGTGCTCATTACTCTCTCCCTCCCTCTCTCACTCACCTGTAAGCCTGACACTTAGCATCTAAAATCTTTTGCACAAAGCAAGGTCCCTGGCCCCGTTCATACGCTGTTTTCTTTCCGGCACACATGTAAAGACTTTTAAGTTGGCCGCTCTGTTTTATAAGGTTGCTACTTCCTGCCCTGACTTTATTACATCTGTTCTTTGGGGCATGGTATTATAAATTGGGCGTGTGATGATGTGTAATCACTAACTGAAAAGCCAATACTTTTTTTTTTTTTGCTACAACAGCAGCAAAGCAAATAAAAGACAAGAATGACAGGGCCTGAGCCATTCTTGACAGAGGGATTTATGGGCACATGTATATTTAAAATCTGATTCGAAATGGAAGAGGCAGCATGATAGAGGATAAAGAATGCTATATCGGGAGCAATGGCTAGGGCTCTGGGCCATGAGCGTGAAGACTTGAGTTCAAATATGGTGTCAGATAGTTGCTAGCAGTATGACTCTGGGCAAGTCACTTAATTGCTGACTGCCTCAGTTTCTTCAAATGTAAAATGAGGATAATAATAATAATTAAAATAATAACAACATCTGCCTCTCAGAGTTGTGTGAGGATTAACTCAGATATTTGTACAGCACTTAGCCCAGTGCTTGGAACATAGTAGGTGTTCAATAAATGCATGTTCCCTTTTTTCTCTTCCAAGTTTAAATGTAAGATCCTATGAAAACATTGTAATTCTAATGATATTGGTTCCAAGTTTAAATGTAGCATCCTATGAAAACATTGCAATTCTAATGATGTTGGTTCCCTCAGCAATCCTTGTTTCTGTTTGCTTCCTGGAGAATTTTCCAAATGCCTGATAGTTTTGGTATGGGGGTGGGGAGAGGCTAGAGTGCAGGACAGTAAGATATTTTGCTTATAGACTCATTGCTTTTTAAATATTTAAGCATTGCTTCAGCCTCAGAGGCAGTGTTGTCTGGTGGAAAGAGCACCATGTTTGGAGTCCCATATTTATCACTTAGGAATCCTTGAGCAAGTGACTTGATCTTTATGTCAGTTTTCCATATCTATGAAATGGGAATAACATTCATGCCACCACTTCACATAGCTATTGTAAGTAAATCTTAAAGTGCTTTTTTATTTACCCTTCCTCTGATCTTTACTGTATATGTATGACCGTGGGCATGTCACTTAATCTTTCTTGGCCTCATTTTCCTTAACTGTAAAATGATGGGGTTGGTCTCAAATACCAAAAGTCTTAGTAATATTTTAAGCTACTTAAATGTATATTATATATTAACTAAATATATACACACATATATATGTAGAGTCAAATCTGCTATAATGTGACATATACATTTCTAAAAATTACTGCTCTATGCAAAATCATACAATAAAAATTACAGGGCTTATGGGAAAAACTGGTGTACAACACTCAAAAACATTGTCAGTAACACATAAAAAAGATAGGAACCTAATAAAAATGGCAGCACTGTCTTATACAAATTAAATAGTTAAGATACACACAACTATTATAATAAATAGTGGTAATGTCTACTGCCTCAGGCTGCTGCTTGCCTTATACCCCATGTTCCCTAGGGGCACAGGCTGACAGAGTGCAGATAAGAGGGCGGCTTCAGTAGCAACTTGAGGAAGAAAGGAAGGAACAAAATGGAAAAGGATGGGAACAGAGAGTGGGGTTTGTATTTGGACTAGCCCTCCTCTGCCCCCAGCTCCTATTCAACTATACTAGAAGACATATAATCAATATGGCACTTTACCTTGAAAAAGATATGGTTTGCTTATGGAAGTGGCCATCAGAAGAGGTGTAGCTTATGAGTTATTGTGAAGTTGGGCAACTTTCTGCATGCTTCCCCCCTCCCGCTTTTATAAATGCCTTTATTATGAACTAAGAATGTCCCATGGCTGAGTGGTGGAAAAGACATTAGTTGGGAGTTATTAGCTATGACTTGGAGAGTATTCTGACTCTGCAAATACCTAGAACCGAGGGTAGCTTACTGGAGAGCTCAAAGAAGGGGGAAGCTCTGGGAGCTACAATAATTATTTGTCTACATAGCTTGCCTCTCATTAGAGTATATGCTCAATGAGAACAAGGTCTGCCATACATGTGGATTGTAGAATCAAAGGAGATAATAGTGTATAAAATGCTCTGAAAGCCAAAAAGTACTATATAAATGTCAGCTATTATCATCATTATTGTTATTAAATCTGTCTGTATTCTCAGTACCTAGCAGAGTTGTTGTTTAGTCGTTTTAGTCGTGTCTGACTCTTCGTGACCCTATTTGCAGTTTTTTTTAAATTTAGTGTTTTATTTTTCCCCAATTACATGGAAAACAATTTCAACATTTGTTTTTTAAAACTTTGATTTCAAAATTCTCTCTCTTCTTCCCTCCCCATCCCCTTCATTGAGAAGGCGAGCAATTGATATAGGTTATACATGTGTAGTCATGCAAAACATACTTCCATGTTAATCATGTTATGAAAGAAAACATAGATACTTGCTCCCCCTCCCCAAACCTCAAGAAAAATAAAGAAAATAAAAAAGTATGCTTTAATCTGTATTCAGACACCACCAGTTCTTTCTCTGGGAGTGGATAGGATTTTTCACCACAAGTCCTTCAGAGTTGTTTTGGGTCATTATATTGGTGAGAATAGCTAAGTCATTCACAACTGATCATCTTACAATATTGATGTTACTTTGTATGTACTTTGTACATTTTGTACATTTCACTTTGTATCAGCTCATATAAATCTTTCAAGGTTTTTCGGAGAGCATGTGCTCATCATTTCTTACAGCACAATAGTATTCCATTATAATCACATAATTACAATTTGTTCAGCCATTCCCCAACTGATGGGCATCCCCTCAATTTCCAATTCTTTGCTATCAGAAAAGAGCTGTTATAAATATTTTTGTACATATACGTCCTTTACCTTTTTTAAAAAAAATCTCTTTTTGGATACAGACCTAGTAATGGTATAGCTAGGTCAAAGTACATACATGGTTTTATAGGCCTTTGGGCATAGTTCCAAATTGCTCTCCAGAGTTGGTTGGATCAGTTCACAACTCCACCAATAGTACTGTCTCATTTCTCCCAATCCCCTCCAAAATTTGTCATTTTCCTTTTCTGTTCTATTAGCCAATCTCATAGGTATGAAGTAGTGCCTCAGAATTGTTTTAATTTGCCTTTCTCCAATCAATAGTGATTTAGAGCATTTTATATGGCTTTAGATAGCTTCGATGACTTCATCTGAAAGATGTTTATATTTTTTGGTCATTTATCAATTGGGGGGAATGGCTCTTATTTTTATGAACTAGCTTTCTGCACTCTTGTGGAAAAAATTACATATAAACAAACTCAAAATTCTAGCTATGCTCAAAATGCTCCCTGATATCTTAATCTCATGGGAGCAAATTTGGGTTTTCAAAGCAAGCATTAAAGCAGAACTGACTGCATATGTATGTGTGTGTACACACACACACACACACACACAATGTATACACACATATATCATACTTATACAAGGTGTCCCAAAAGTCTTAAGGCAGTTTTAAGCTATTAAAGTATGTTATAGGCCAGACCAGCAGCTTTAAAATAACTATTGCATTGTATATTACTGTGGGTCAAAGTGTTATTATAGCTCCAGGGTATTAGTGTGTGGCAATGTACCTAGAGCCCCACAAAGGACTGCTAATTAAAGGAATGCCTCATGACCTGAAAAATAAGGACATTGAAAATAAGGACAAAGATATAGTGCTCTGAATATTTGGGGGTTACATATGAAATATTTACTTATTGATATGAGGAGGACCTAACCCTGTCTGTTTTCTGTAAATTATCTGGCAAATAGACTGTTACTGAGCAAGTGAGTGATATCGTCAGATCTGTGCTTTAGGAATATCATTGTAGCTGTCGTTGTCCTTGTTTGTTTTTAAGAAGACCATGATATCAGGGATATGATGCCATGACATGCAGGTGAATGACATTTAAGTGAGGCAGGGCTGTGCAAAGTCACCAGCCTCACTTTCTCCTCCAGAACCATCTGGGTCCAGTGGCCAGATGTCGATCAGGATGACTGGGGATGGCCTTGAATCATTGTAGCAACTGTATAGAGTTTGGGTTGGAGAGAGGGAAAGACGAGGCAGGGAGAACAATGGCGAGGTTCTTCTAATAATACAGGTTAGAGGTGGTGAGGACCTGAACAAGGATGGTGACTGGATGAATGGAGAGAAGGGACCAGATCTGAGAGATGCAGAGATATAGATAGAATTGACGAGATCTGGCAACTCAGGGGGTCAGCATTTGGTCTTATATATAGTCTGGGCTCCAAAGTCACAATGTTGGAGTATTTGCAAAGGTTAGAGGAGCAATTTAACAAAGCAAAAGACTATGCCCAGGTCCTTAACATCTTTTATTCTCCAAGTCATGCTGTGGGTAGATAAGACTTGGTATTAAAAAAAAAAAACAGTAAAATCAGAAGATGTAGATGCTGTCATACTGTCCCCAGCAAGCTCAGGACTATTGGAGGACAGGTAGCTCTTAGTGGATTGACCTGAAAAGTGAGAAACAGTGGATCGTATATGAGCAGCTGTTAAGAGATAGTGGAACTACTTGAGGAAAGACTTGATTACAGAGAGAAAAAATTCTATGACATAGAAAAATGCTTTCCAAAATATTTTCTTATGTGTAAGCTAAAGAAAGTACGAGGGAGGCCATCTCTTGTCATTCAGATTCCAAGAAGAAGGCTCATGAGAAGTGTGAAGAGTAATGGTCAGAAATGCTTCTCCCAGAAAGACCACAGATCATGGAAGCAGAGATGAGGGTAGCATGAAATGTCATCAGCAGAGCAATGAGAAAGAGACAGACCCATATTCTGTGATAGCTATAGAATGCATGGATGGGGTATATTGGACATACTTGAATGGGGAATATAGAATGGATTAGGAAGAGTCAGGTGCCTATTGGACCAGTTTTAGGAAAATGAGAATGAGGTCAGGGACAGAGGTCAACCCAGACCTCAAAGAACCTAAGTCTTACTTTATGATCAACCATGCCTTCTAACCTGGACTCATAGGACCTCATACTCAAGAGACTCTAAGGTTTGGAGATAGATAGAAAAAATTGAAAAAGATATCTCCATCACAGGGGTTCTTATACTGGGGTCTACAGATGATAGATATTAGGAGGTTCACAAACTTGCTTTAAAAAATATTTTGATAACTATTTCAATGTAATTGTTTTCCTTTGTAATCACATGTATTTTATTTCATGCATTTCTTCTGAGGAAAGATCTATACATTTTACCACATTTCCAAGTAGTCCATTACAGGTACAAAAGGTTAAGAACTCCTGGACTAGACAGTCCTTTCAGTTGTGAGCTTCTGTGATTTTTGCAAAGTTGGAATACTCTCTGTCCTCCATTCTTGTTCATTCTTTTCCAGCTTCCATGATTTGGCTCTCACTCTTTCCTCCATGCTTGGGTGGGCTTCTGCCTTATCTCCATCTGGAGAAGTCCCTCCCTTCCTTTAAGAATCACTTAAGGCCCCACTTTCATTTTGAAGCTTTCTCTCTGTGACTCTATCTTCTCCCCAAGTGAAAGTGATCTCTCCCTCCTCAGAGATCTCATAGCACTTTGCTTGGACTCCTCCCTTGTGTTTATCTTACTCTCTATGGTCACAGTTATTTCTCCTTCCTATATAACATTTGTTGCTTGAAAGTAGGGTCTGTGCTGTAGCTGTTTTTTTAAAAAAAATTCTGATATTTCCCTGCCAAATTACCTTGCATTTATATATATGTAAATATATACACACGTACATATCTATATCTAAATCCATGTCTATATCTGTATACCTATATCCATATTTATATATCTATATCTGTATCTCTATCTCTATATATCTCTCTATCTCTATAGACACTGTTGTCTCTCCATTCCCTCCCCCATCCCCTGAAATGTTAGTTCCTTCAGGACAGGGATTATTTTATTTTTGTCTTTGTGTCTAGCACAAAGCCTAGAACACAGTAGCTGCTTTATTAAATGCTTATTTATGGATTGATGGTCCTTACCACTTACCACAGGGCCTTGGGTACAATAGGTTTTTAATACATGTTTGTTCAATTGAATTGAATTGCTCAGTCTTACCTTTTTTTTTTTTTTGGCTCAGAAAGATTTTGAAGGTCATATGTTTCCAGACCATCTGAATTGTCATGATCAAAAGGTGGCAGAGGGTCCCAGGATCAGGAGCCAGAGAGGAATCTAGGGATTCAACAAATCTAACATTTTTTCGTTTTACAGAAGAAGAAACTGAAACCCATCACTTCTTTGCACCATTACTCAGAGGACCCTCCATATTTCTGTTTACCTTGTCCTATATATTTGGAACAATGAAAAAAGGTTTTGGGAGGAATTTCAAATTAGTTTTATGTAGAACACCACTGGACCAAAACTCAGTAGACTGACCTGAAATGTGAGAAACAGTGGATTACATATGAGCAGCTGCTAGAGACAGTGGAACCACTTGAGGAAAGACTTGATTACAGAGAGAGAAAATTTTAGGACATAGAAAAATGCTTTCCAAAACATTTTCTCATGTGTAAGCTAAAGAAAGTACAAGGGAGGCCATCTCCAGTCACTCAGATTCCAAGAAGGAAGCTCATGAGAAGTGTGCTGAGTGACAGTCAGTACTGCTCCTCCCAAAAAGATCACAGATCATGGAAACAGAAATGAGGGTAGCATGAGACACCATGAGCAGAGCAAAGAGAAAGAGACAGACCCATATTCTGTGATAGCTATAGAACATATGGATATGCTCCCTAACAGAGACATCTATGTAACCAACTGTATCATCCAGATTAAAAAGAAATTAGAGTTAAGGTTATTTTAAATAGTAGTTTAAAAAGACGCAGTATTGGGATGTTACTATTATACGTAGGACACCGCTCTGCCTTTGTTTTGATTAATTTATTTCAGAGCTCCTTCTTCCGATTCCCCATCTTGCTAATGAAGTGACCCTGGTTTCTTTCTTTTTTGGCAGGGCAATTGGGGTTAAGTGACTTGCCCAAGGTCACACAGCAAGTACATGTGTCAAGTATCTGAGGCTGGATTTTAACTCAGGCTCTCCTGACTCCAGGGCCAGTGCTCTACTCACTGTGCCACCTAGCTGCCCCTGATCCTGGTTTCTTAGACGCTGTTCTGGAGAGTATCTGCTTTGGCTGGGTCTATGAAGATAGAAAGGCCTGATGAATGGTTATATGTCTGCCAGTCCAGTTAAATTTTAGAGGTCCATTGTCTATTTTCCATGGATCTTAGAAAGTTGTCCATCATCCAGGGATGAATTATTTTCATAGCCACTCAAAAAGAATATCTATTAAGGTGTGGGAGGATTGGGAGCTGCAGACGGAGAAAAAAATGCCCATATGGGTGAAATCACTATCCTTTGCAGGATTTTAAATATTTTTATTTATTTCATTAAATATTTCCTGAATATATGTAAAATTTTTTAAAATATTCATTTAAAGGTTGAGTTCCAAATTCCCTCTCACTGCCACCTCTCCCCCACCCCTTGAGAGAGCAAGCAATATGATATCAATTTTACATGTGAAGTCATGCAAGACATATTTCCATATTAGCCATGTTGCAAAAGAAAACTCACACAACACCCCCCCTACGTTTCTTTAATCTGCACTGAGTCCATCAGTTCTTTCTTTAGAGGTGGGAAGCATTCATAATGGGTCTTTCAGAATTGTCTTGGATCATTGTGTTGATCAGAGTAGATAAGCCTTTCACAGTTGATCATGGTTATAATATTCCTGTTACTGTGTATAATGTTTTCTTGGTTCTGCTCACTTCACTTAGCATCAGTTCATATAGGTCTTCCCAGGTTTTTCCGAAACCAGTCCTGCTCATTATTTCTTATAGTCCAATAGTGTTACATCATAATCAAATACCATAACTTGTTCGACCATTCCCAGTCGATGGGCAGTTTTCTCAATTTCCAATTCTTTGCCACCAGAAAAAGAGCTTCTATAAATATTTTTGTACAAATAGTTCCTTTTGCATTGGTCTGTGACCAAGTAGTGGTATTGCTGAATCAAAGGGTATGCACAGTTTTACAACCCTTTGGGCATAGTTCCAGATTGTTCTCCAGAATGATTGGACCAGTTCACAACTTCACCAGCAGTGCATCAGTGTCCCAATTTTTCCACATCCCCTCCAGCATTTGTCATTTTCCTTTTCTGTCATGTTGGCCAATCTGACAGGTGTTACATTTCTCTAATCAATAATTATTTAGAGCATTTTTTGTGTGATTATTGATAGCTTTGATTTCTTTATCGAAAAACTGTCTATTCATATCCTCTGATCATTTACGAATTGGGGGATGGAATTTGCTTTTATAAATTTTACCCAGTTCCTTATATATTTGATAAATAAGGCCTTTGTCAGAGAAACTTTCTATAATTTTTTTCCAGTTTTCTGTTTTCCTTCTAACTTTGGCTGCATTAGTTTTATTTGTGCAAAAGCTTTTAAATTTCACGTTATCAAAATTGTCCATTTTATTTTCTGTCATCCTCTCTATTTCCTGTTTGGCTATAAACCATTTCATTATCCATAAATTTGGCTCCTCTAATTTATTTATGATATTACCCTTTATGTTGGAATCATTGATCCATTTTGACTTTACTTTGATATACAGTGTGAGACTGGTCTTTACCTAATTTCTTCCAAACTACTTTCCAGTTTTTCCAGCAATTTCTATCAAATGGTGAGTTCTTACCCCAAAAGGTTGGATCTTTGGGTTGATCAAACACTAGACTACCATGGTAAGTACTACTGTATATTGTGTACCTAATCTGTTCCACTGATCCATCATTCTATTTCTCAGACAGTACCAGATTGTTTTTGTGATTATCACTTTATAATGTAGTTTGAAACCTGGTATTGCTAGGCTACTTTCCTTCACATTTTTTATTGATTCCCTTGATATTCTTGACTGTTTCTTATTCCAGATGAATTTGTTATTTTTTCTAGCTCTATAAAATAATTCTTTGGTAGGTTGATAAGTAAATAAAATTTAGGTAGAATTGTCATTTTTATTATATTGGCTTGGATTTCCCATAAGAAATTAATATATCTCCATTTTTTAGATCTGTATTTGTGTGAAAAGTGTTTTGCAGCTGTGGTCATATGGTCCCTGGGTTTGTCTTGGCAGGTTGATTCCCAAGTATTTTATATTGTCAGCAGTTATCTTAACTGGAATTTCTCTTTTTATTTCTTCCTGCTGGGTTTTATTGGTAGTATATAGAAATGTTGATGATTTATGTAGGTTTGTTTTATATCATACAACTTTGCTAAAGTTAATTGTTTCAACTAGTTTTTTAGTTGATATTCGCTATAGTACTTCAAGTATAGTACCATATCGTCTGTAGAGTAATAATTTTGTTTCCTCATTGCCTATTCTAATTTCTTCCATTTCTTTTTCTTCTCTTAGTGCTATATAGCTAGCATTTCTAACAATATTGAATAATATTGGTGATAATGGACATCCTTGATTCACCCCTGATCTTATTCGGAAGGCTTCAAGTTTAATCCCAGTTGAAGATAATAGTTGCTCTTGGTTTTAGATAGATACTTCTTATCATTTTAAGAAAGCCTTCATTTATTCCTATGCTTTCCTTTGCAGCATTTTAAATATGGGATGTCCCATTCTCCTTGCCTTTTATGGCTTATAAGGACCTTTGGCCAAAGGCAATAAAACTGAGACCAGATCCACTAAAATTCAGATATTCTTGGGAGGTAGCAGTGGGGATAATACTTTGTACCTGATCAGCTATTATAATCTGGCCTCTTACCAAGAACATAGACCCCAGGAATGGGATCAGGGATAGGTTGATGAGCAGGTTGGGCAGCAGAGTTGGTAATAATTATGGCCTGAGGAAGAAAGTGGAATTCTTACACCCTAAAGATAAGCTCCTCGGTCATCCCGAGAGCAGACAAAGGGTTCCAGGACAAAATATAATAAGAGCAATCACTTCATACCACAGATTGGAGACAGAGAGATGGAATTTGGGTTAATGAAAGAAAGAAATCCCTTTGCGTTGTTTATCTATAGCTCAACCCAGTCCTGGACATAGCAGGTCTTAATTGGGGATTATGGAACCTGCTGATGACAAATCCAGTTGAGACTGACAGGACTGGGTCACCAGGTAGAAACTGGACTTTTCATGGTGGGTGTCATTGCCCAATTCATGGCCTTGAGATCCCAAGATTACCATAAAATTTAGATCTGGAAGGACTTTAGACACTATCTAGGACAGAAGTCTTCTGGTAAATGTTTAACACCTGGCTCTCTTGGGGGGAAAATATATACTATACATTTTAAAGTTTATTATTAATATTCGTGATTGACATTTTCTCCATTGCTTTTTTAAGGCTAGGCAGTCAAGAAAACGATAAATCAAGCCCTGATTTGTAGCATTTGCTGATTTCTGAGCTATAGATGTGACATTCAAAATTTAACAATCAGCCCTTCCTTTCAAAATCAACAATCATTTTACAAATGAGGAAACTGAGGCTTAGAGAGGAAAAGTGACTCCTTATCTAGGTAATACATGGCATAGCTGGTATTTGTACCCAGGCCTTCTGATTCTAGATCAGAGTTATTTCTACTATACCACACAGAGATGAGCTTGTGGGCTGGGTGAGAATGGGTTAAGTAACAGCCACTTAAGATGTGCCTGTGTAGGGGTATACCGTTCATCATGGTAAGTGTCATAGCAAAATCAATTCTCTGTGTACTTTGGGGAATTACAACTATCATTTTGGTGTGATTTATTTGGTATATAACACGAACATGGCTATTTGTTTCATCATTCTGAAAGTTCATCTAAAATTGCTTTGAGTTTCTGGTTTTCAGGGGTGACATGTCCAATTGTTATCTTCTCTCCTGTGAAATATGGATCAAGGGATACATTGCTGCTGGCCTTAAGAGTTTCCTTTGTGGTTACCTGTTTTGGGTTGCAAGGGGAGTTTTATTGCTTTCCCTTCTCCCAACCCAGGCTCTTTTTAGCAGGAGAACTCAGAGGAAAAGCTAGTCTTAGCTCTTTGTTCTGGTTCCTCCTAGGATAATAATAATAATGATGATAATAACAAATGGCTGCTGACATTCCTATAGCGCTTCAAGGTTTACAGAGCATTTTGAAAAGCACTGTACCATGCTGCCTCTCCCCTGGTACATTTTAGAATAATAACTCACATTTCTAGAGAACTTTCAGGTTTACAAAGTGCTTTTCTTTCAGCTACTCTATGAGGTTGAGAGTGTATGTGTTCCTAATCCCCATTTTGCAGATGAGGAAACTGAGGCTGAGAGGTTCTCTCGCTTCTTTTAAGTCCCAACTAAAATCCTATTTTTTAGGAAAACTTCCCCAAACCCTCTTAATTCCAATGCCTTCCCTTTGCTAATTATTTCCTATTTATCCTGTATATAGCTCACTTTGTATATATTGTTTGCATGTTGCCTCCCCCATTAGACTGTAAGTTCCACTGTCTTTTGCCTTTTCTTGCATCCCTAGCACTTAGCACAGTGCCTGGTACATAGTAGGTGCTTAATAAATGTTTATTGATTAAGTGATTTGCCCAAGGTCACACAGCTAGTAAAGGTCTTGCCCTGGGATATGAACCCAAGCATTTTGCCCCTTCACTGTGCTTTCCCCCCCCCCCCATCTGTAGCAGGCTGTCTCTATTTCTTCCCTTGCAGGTTGGGGGAATCAGCTCTCAAGATTTAAGACTCCCACCTGAAGCCTGGTTTAGTCATTAATAGTCATGATGATGATGATGACTAATGATATTAGCTGAAATTTATTCAGCAGTTTAAGTAACTCAAAGTGCTTTCCATATGTCACCTCATTTGACTCTCACAACAACCCTGTGTGGTATGTACTAAAGGTCTAATTCTCTCTTTCCAGATGAGGAAACCGAAGCTTGTAAGAGTGAAATGATTTTTTTTCCCCTGCCAAAATGGGAGATCCACTCATAGGAGTATTAAGAAGCTCTTTTCTCCCATCTGCCCTCTGGTTTAGTTGCTAACTGCTCATCTGTACTCTGTTCATCTGGTACTCTGCTTCCAGCGAATCAGAACGTGTACATTCCATCTGGAATGCTGAGGGGACTTCGTTTCTTTTCACAGTGCCCCCCCCCATCTATAGTCAATCAGCCAGTTAGCATTTAATAAGGGCATGCAGTGTTCCAGGTACTGTGCTAAGCTTTGAAAAATGTGGATTGGTCTTAGGGTCCTAATTTACCCCAGTGTATCACAGATTTAGAGTTGGAAGGGAGCTTAGCGATCACCAAGTCAACCCTCCCCCATTTTACAAATGAGGAAACTGAGGCCAAAGGAGCTTAAGTGACTTGGCAAAAGTCCTATAGGTATTAAGCATCAGGAGCAGCCTTTGAACCCAGGTTTTCTGATCTGGTACTAAAGGTCTAATTCCCTCTTTCTAGATGAAGAAACTGAGTGAAATGACTTTTTTTTCCCTGCCAAAATGGGAGATCCACTCATAGGAGTGTTAAGAAGCTCTTCTTTCCCATCTGCCCTCTGTGGAGTAGATAGAGCAGATAGAGCACCAGATCTGGAGTCAGGAAGACTCATCTAGCCTGAGTTCAAATCTGGTTTCAGACACTTACTTGCTGTGTGACCCTAGGCAAGTCACTTAATTCTGTTTGCCTCAGTTTCCTCATCTGTGAAATGAGCTGGAGAAGAAAGTGGCAAACCACTGCAGTATCTTTGTCAAGAAAGCCCCAGATGGGGTCATGAAGACTTGGACACAACTGAAACAAATCATCAACAACAAAAACAAACAACTTCTGAATGCAGAGTCAGTACTTTTTCCACACTGCTTCTGAAAAGATTTGCCCACAGGTAGCTAGTAAATGGCAGAGCCAGGATTGGAAGCTAGGTTCTCCAACTACAACCCTCTTGGTCTTTCCATTTCATCATCTGCCTCAGGAGATTGTGTACACGTGGCAGGTGTACACAGAGTACTCTGGGATGGGGTAGATGGTTTGGGTGATGGTACAATTTAAACTTGAGACTTCATTGCTATTTCTTTCCGTGGTTGGGTCCCCTTTAGTAACTCGCTTCATTCTTGGTGCTGAGATATTTGGTGCAGGTTACTGCAGAATTCAATATCCTGACTTCCTGTGATATACAATACAAAGGAAGTCAAAGTTCTATGGCATTTCCCATCCTCTTAATCCACTGGTTCAGAGGAGGTCTTCAGTGGGATCCTTCAGGGTACTGTTTTGATCAACATATTTTAAAATGAGTGATTTAGAATAAGGCATCGATGACATCAAATTTGTTGGTGATGGGAAGTTGGAGGGGCAATTAACATTGAAGGTGATGGGATCCAAAGACCAAAATGAGAGCAATAGGCTATAACCCATACTTCAGTGGATTTCTGACCGCAGGTATAAATATTTCCTCATTAGTGCAGATAATAGCCCCTTCATACCTTCTTCTCTTATACTTCTCGTCCATGTCTTTGATAGATACTCTCTAGAAGACACAACCAATATGCTAAAGGCCTTTTGTAATGTCGCATGGATCTAATAAGATGAATATTGTTTCAATCTGAAATGATATAATTTCAGTTTTCTGTGGAACTTCCAGGTGAGAGAAATCCCTTGAAAATAAGAAAAAGTTCTTCAACTTACTGTCTCTAAGAGTTACCTGGGGTGCTGAAGAGTTGAGTAATTTGCCAATAGTTCCACAGTCAATAATATGGGTCAGGAGTAGCTCTTGAATCGAGCTTGTCCCAACTCTGAGGCCTGGTTCTCTGCCTCCTACCAGTGCTGTCAAACTCAAATAGAGATGGGGGCCACTTAGTCATATGTAAGGATCCCTACAGTCCTCATGTTGACTTAGAAGACCAGTTAATAAGAACATTATTATTAAACTATATTCCTCTGAGTTAGATGGGTAGCACAAGTATTATTGTCATGAGCATTTCAACTTTAGAGAAGAGGAAACTGAGCCAAGTGAGGTTTTTAAAAAAATTAATACATCAACAACACATTAAAATCAGTTAGGAACTGTGTTTTAATCTGGTTCAGGCTGCACTGGGGAGTGTTGTGAGCTGTGTGTTTGACACCTGCATCCTGTACATGTTGCCTCTGTAAAATTTAATAGAGATAAACGTGAAGTCCTACAGTTGGGTTTTAAAAATCAATGTTATACATGTATAGGATGGGAGAGACATGGCAAGACGGCTATTTACGGGGAAAAGATCTGGTGGTTTTAGTAGATGACTACCTTGGCATGGGCCAACAGGATGATGAGGGAACCAAAGAAGGCTAATGAGATCTTGGGCTGCACTGGTGCTGTTTTATTCTGTATATAGTTATATCCAGAATTTATACACATGTTGGTTTTTCCATTAGACTGTAAGCTTCTTGAGAGCAGGGATTGTTTCATTCTTTGTAGTGTATTGCCAGTGCTCAGCAGCGTGCCTCACACATAGCAGGTGCTTAATTAATGCTTGTGATTGAATGATTGATAGATCCAAACCTAGGTTTTACTAGATGGTCTTGGAGTCTCCTTCCAGCTCTGAAATTTGGTGGTTCTACTTATTCTTAACACCAGAGTTTTCCTCTCAACTGTAAACTTAAAGCACTATAGCAAATGAGACATTCGTAAAAATTGCTTAGCACAATGCAGCACGTAGTAGGTACTTTATTAAATGCTTGTTCCCTCATTCCCTTGCCATCTAAACATTATTATTATTACTAACTATAGTCCTCTGAGTTAGATGGGTGGTATGAGTATTATTTTCATGATTATTTCTACTTTAGAGAAGAGGAGGCTGAGCCAGGTGACATTAAGTCAGTGATGGGATGCAGCCGGTTCGCACTGAACTGGTACCTAATTTTGGGTTGAGTTCTGCAAACCTGTTGTTAGTGAGGGCGGCACCTCAACCCTGTTCTCGGAGAACCGGTTGTTAATTCATTTGAATATCGCCGCTGCACTGTCTTGCCCATGTTCATATGGATACGTGTCAGAGCCAAAATTCAAACTTAGACCCTATAATACCAGATCTAGTAATCTTTCCATTACACCACAGTCACTAACCCAGCCCTAACCTTTTCAAATATAAAATACTTGTGTGTTAGAGAAGGCATCAGGATTTATTCTTTCTTTCTAAAGGGCAGGCTAACTGCACCACCTTCTCTCCAGCATCCACTGACTCCCTACTTTAGTTTAATGTGACCTGCTGTCTGGCCTGCTTGCTGGCTTTTTAGAAGGCATTTTGCTTTTTGGTGATGATTTATGCTTTAGGGAAGGCTTGAGCCTAAGTCAAAGAATCATGGGATCATAGATTTAGAGGTAGAAATAGACCTCAGAGAACATTTTGTCCAGCTTATTCGTTTTTTAAATGAGGAAGCCAAGACCCAAGAAAACTAAATGATTTAAGTTCACAAAAGTACTAAGTAGCAGATGTGGGATCTGAGCACTGGAATTGAAGCCACAGGACCTGGGTTCAAGTCCTGTAACTGACTAAACTATTCTTCAGTTTCCCCATCTATAAAGTGAAATAGTGGACTATACACACATATACACATATATATGAATGTATATATAATGTATATGTATATATGCATATATACATATATATACACACACACTATATCAATATAGTGGACTAGGTGATCTCTAAAATCTCCTCTGGAATCCATGGTCCTGGGGTTAAATCCTGCCCCTGATGTTTACTACCTGGGTCAATAACCTAGCTGGCCTTCAGGTCCTCATCTGTAAAATGGGAGAGTCAGCCTAGGTGGCTTTTAAGGGTCCTTGCAGCTCTAGAGCTAGGTTTCCTTTCAGCCCTAGATCCGAAAAGGTGAGAAATTGACAGAACTCTTGATCCTGACCTGGCAGGATGGTTCGTTAACAGAGGAGAAACATGGACTTCATAGAAGGAAGAACGTTTTGGTGGATGGGAGGAAGCGCGCATTTGCAAGTGACAGGCTCTGATCAGAAACCCCAGCCCCAGTGGCACACACTTCAAGGCAAGTCCCTTAGTACTCCTTCCCCAGGGCAAGGGGAGAGAAAATCCCCTGAGTTATTTCAATTACATGGATGACTGGGGAGAGCTTTAGTATAAGTAATGGAGCCAGCTCTGGATTGACAGGTGGGACTCCCCCCACCTCCCTCCCTCCCTGGGACAATTTAAATAGGCACCATTGACCTTCAAAGGGTGAGACACTAATGCAGGTGTTAACCCTAATGCCATTCACTCAGGCCTGTCATTAGCACTTACACCCTTGACAGGTGTTTTCTGTTGCACCAGGAGGAAGGTCAGGACCTCAGAGTTGCTGAGTTCCCCTCCCTGAAGGCAACACTTCAGGGCTGGCAACCGGCCAGGCTGCAATTGGCCTAGCTTGGCCTCAGTGTAGGGCTGGGGGTGGGGAGGGGAAAGAGCTGGGTCTGGGAGCTTCTCACGGCTAAGGAAAAGCGTTTACGTCCATTGTTCTCCCACAAGAGAAAAAATTTCCTTTTCTTGTCTTCTTCGGCCTCCTGGTATCTTTTTAGAAGGCTGTGGACAGAGTCCTGGGCCTCTCGGGGTATGGAAGCTGATGGGGGAAGGGAGGGAGCAGGGCACTGGCCTGGTCTATGCTGTATCGCTTCCCACTCTGCTCCCCCTCAGTCTTGAGGCTGACATTCCAGAACTTCTCAGCTCTCCTCTGTCTGGACGGTCATGTGATACCTTGGAAACTATCCTTTGGCACCAACTCTCGGGCAGAAGAGGAGGCCCCAAGAGATCTGGGTAATTGTATGACCTCTGCCAGTCCAGGTGCTCAGCTTACCTGAAAGGGAGGAAGTCTTAGGGTAAGAGGCAAAAGAATCAGAATGTCACAGGTGGAAGGAAACAGTGCATAGCATAGCACAAAGAGTGTTGACGTTGGAACCAGGGGATATGAGCTCAAGTCTGAGCTCTGCCATTTACTACTTGTGTGACCATGGGAAAATCACTTAACTTTTCTAGGCCTCAGTTTCCACTTTCTGTAAAAATGATGGGTTTGGCTTACCCTCTAAGGCAGGAGTTCTTAACCTTTATGGTGCCAGAGACCCCTACATATGGTTGCCTACATTCATAATGGGAGGAAGTGCTAAATTTCAGCTAGAGGTTAGTGAAAATAAAGGTGCAATTATTTTCCAACCCAAGTTCACGGACCCTCTGAAATCTCTCCATGGTCCATGGACCCCACGTTATCCTTACTCTAAGTTCTTCTAGCTTGAAATCTATGGTTTTATAGAATGTTAGAGTTGGATGAGAACCTAGAATATAAAATGCAGAATGGGAAGGGACTCAAATCTAGAACATAGAATATTAGAGCTAGAAGGGACATAGTCGAGTTCCTTCATTTTAAAGATGAGATGCTGAGGACCACTGAGGAAGAAGTGACTTGATCCGAGAGGACATAGAAGAGACTGTCTCAAGATCATCAAGAGTTGGAAGAGGTCTTAAATATCCAGCCCAATTCCCTAATTTATAGAGGGGGAAACAGACTTTAAGTCCTGTTTGACTTCTGTGAGAATATCTTCATGTAGCTCTGTCCCCACTGATAGCTTTCCTTTTCACCAAATAAAAGAGGGAATCTTCAGGGTTTATGGTTGCCTCTGTTCCTGCCTGCTCGGGGTCCCTGCTGGAGGAGGGATGCTAAGGGCTAGATTCCAAGACTATTGACTAAGCACTCACAGGTACGAAGTGCTAGTCCCTGAGCTGACCACACAACCTCGTGTTTAGCTCTTGTGGCAAGGCTGGGGACCAGCCCAAGCTGAGCTGTTGATACCACCCACAGAGGTAGTTCAATGAGCTTGTTTCATCAATATACTTCTGGAAGGCCCAAGTGGAAGAGGAATCCCTTTGGGTAAGTAGTGTAAGTAGTATGGGAGGATCATTGAAGCCAGAGTCAGGTGAACTGGGCTCAAACCCTCATTCAGACATTCATTCAACTGGATGATTCTGAGAAAGTTCTAGAATTTTACTGGTTGAGTTTCTTTATCTTTATAATGTCCCCAGTAGAATGTAAGCTCTTTGAAGGTAGGAGTTGTTTATTGCATTTCTTTGTCTTTTTATTCCCTGAAGCTTGCCATAAAGTAAGCAATAAGTAAGTAATTCTCAAATGGACCTTAATAGAATGAAAATAGAGATATGCTGTATCTGCCTTACACGGTAGTTGCTGTAGTGAAAATGTTTTGCTAACCTTAAAGTGTTAAAAAGACATGAGTAATGTTCAAGTCATGGCTTTGCTACCAACTAGCTCTGTGACCTTGATCAAGTCATATTGTCTCCAAGTCCTAGTTCCCTCATCTAAAATATGGATAATATTTGAACTACCTACCTCAGAGTTGTTGTGAGAACCAAATGAGATAATGTTCATAAAGCACTTTAAAAGTGTATGTATAAAACTGAGTTATTGTTATTTCAAAAGAAGATAGGAGAAAGA
>CM053625.1:246807149-246867275 GCA_028646595.1 Phalanger gymnotis
TCCTTCCTTCCTTCCTTCCCTCCTTCCTTCCCTATAGTTTTCAGAGCACTGTACTACAGTGCTGGAAGTGGTACAAAATATAGAGAAGGCATTATCTCTGCCCCCATGACATTTACTCTTTAGAAGTGGGATAAGACTCCAGCACAGATAGCTTAAATACAAATAAGTTCATTGGCAAGGTTCAAAACCAAATGATCTATCAAGTTCCTTTCAACTCTGAGATTCTATGATTTATGGGATAATTTTAATCAAAGGACTTCCTAGTTCTAAAATCATATCATGTAAGTGACAGTCTATTAAGCTATGGGTGAAATAGGACCTGGTAATGGTCTTTCCTTGACTTTGTCATTTGACATTCACAAACATAAAATTCAGTAGAATGTAAGCTCCTTAAGGAAAACAACTGTTTAGTTTTTTCTTTGTGTCCACAGAAGCTAGTGCCATGTCTTGCACCTAACAGGCATTTAATAAATGTTTGTTTAATCTAACTGAATTGAATGTTGTTTTCCATGTCCTGGAGGCCATTTCTGAGAATCTTCTTCTCTACTTCACTCCCTAGAATTATCCCTTCTGATTTGCATACTCACCCTAGCTGGGGTTACCTAGCTAGGCTAGCGCATACTCATACATAGCCTAGGAGAACAGGAAGGGTGCTAGGGGGCATGGGAGGAACGAGCCAAGCAGTTTCACATTGGTCATAGGAGCATAAACCCATCAATTACACCTGTCCAACTGAGGGAGTCCAGAGCTGGTATGAAAATAGGGTCATGTGTTGGGGCTATCATATGGAAGGAAGAGTAAATGTGCTACCCAAGAGTTATATGACACTGCTTCCAGGCCTTTCTTTTTCACTACTGGTTTTGCTTTCTCTCATATCTCTTGACATATTGGTCCCAAAAGGGAAGACAGAATACCCCTTGGCCCCAGTTGCCACTTTCAGACCTTCACTTTGCCTCCATCACCCAGCAACCTGTTCTCTCTTTTGAGGTTTACACTATCCAGATATATCACCCAGTCCTGGTGGTAGTTAGTAGTTAACTACTAGACCCCAGGTCATTCTTCTTTTCTCGAAGAGCTCAATATCTACTTCAGTTTTCTTCTCTACCCTAACCCCTGACTTCTTATTCTAGGGGATTTCAACAGTAATATTGAAGGTCCCTCAAACACCCTAGTTCTTCACTTTCTTTAACCCTTTAACTTCTTTCATTCCACTTCAGCCACACACAAGGATAGTCATACCCTTGGTCTTGCCATCATCCATGAGCATTGCATTTCCACAATTAAGAATTCTGCAGCTCCTTTTATTGATAGCCTCCTATCATTTCATCTTTATGCCTTACTCTCCTAAATCTATTATCTGTACTCATCATTATCACCAGTCTCCCCACCCCTCTGTACTTTCTCAAGCTCCTGCTTTTGCTTTGGCTTCACTTTCTTCTTCCCTTTCCAATCTTGATCCTACCGTTAACAAGGTCAATGACATGCTGTTCTCTACTGTTGAATCCCTTGACCCCTTTGTGCTACTGACATTTGTGCCTTGCCAAAACCCAGCCCTGGATGACTTCCCTGTCTGTCTCTTATCCTACTCAGATGTTGCTTAACAGAGCTGGAGAAAGTCACAGAATCCAACTAACTGGGTCCACCTCAAATTTATATTTTCTGATCTCAATTGGGATCTCACAGCAACAAAGTAATTCTTTTACTACTCCTTAATTGATTGTCTATTGAACTCTCCCTAGCTGTTCCAAATCTACTCATCTCTTCTCAAACTTCCCACCCCACTGCCTTTCAGCAGAAGACCTTGTTTTGTAATTTTCTGAGTAGACAGAGACAGTTAATTATGCATTCTCTTTTCCCATCAAAACTCTTTGACATCATCCCCCAATCTCTTATCCATTACTGCAGTTTCTAATGAAAAGGCTCTTCTCTTCAAGGGCAACCCTTCAACTAGTACTCTATATTCAATCTGCCCCCATTTCTCTGAAAGATTGACCCCATACTCATTCCCTACCCCCCAATTTTCATCAGCTTATCTATGTTTGTTCTTTGCTAACTAGCTATAAGTACACGAGGGTCTTCTCTATCTTTAAAAAACCTTTAGTTGGCCCTGCCGTTCCCTCAAACTACAATACTGTATGTTGTTTTCTTTACGCAGTCAAACATCTAGAAAAAGATGTCTATTCTGGTTTCTCTACTTCTTTTCCTTATTCAATTTTCAACTTCTTGGAACTCGAGTTAAAACCTTACATTGTTATCTCTTCCACATCGAGGCTTTCCCCATCGAGGTTTTGATATATTGCAGGTCAACATAAGAAATTACATAGGAATTTTTGGGGAGTTTTGCAGAAGCCACAGATGACACTTTCAGGCCAGCAGATGACACAGAATGAGTTTAGAAATTCAGAGATGCATAAAATATATGTATAATATCAGCATGTTTTATCTTTTAATTTCATAATAATTCAGACTTCTTCTCTGGTATGAAGGGAAGGTCAAAAAATCTTCACACAGATTTTCCAGATTGTGGGGGTGCTGCACCTCTAACCCCCTCAATGTGGAAGGGATAACTAACTCAACTGAAACTGCTCTTTCCAAAGTTACCAATGGTATTTTAATTGGCCAATCTGACTCCCCCTCCCCATCCCCCCAGTCCTTAACCTCTTTGACTTCTCTGTAGCATTTGATGCTATTGACCATCCTTTCCTTCTGGATAATCTCTAGGTTTTTGTTATTTTCCTTCTCTCCTTCTACCCTCCTCATTGCTCCTCAGTCTCCTTTGCTGGGTCACGATACATATTCTACTCTAACTATGGATATGTCTGAAGGCTTTCACCTTAGCCCTTTTCTCTTCTCTGTTTCACTCTCTTTTTTGGTGACCTCCTTTTCTCTCTTGGGTTAAGTTATCTCTACACAGAAGACTCCTAGATCTATATATTCTAATATATATCCTAAAGCCTATCCTGAGCTCTAGTCCAATATTGCCAATTTCCTATTGGATATTTTAAACTGGACGTCCCGTAGGCATCTCAAACTCAACACATCCAAAACAGAACTCCTAATTTTCTTCCTCTCTCCCACCTCCCAACAACTCCTCTTTCCAACTTCTTTCCCATTTCTGTTGAGGGAACTATCATCCTACTCAGAGAAGCTGGTAAACTGTGAGCTGTCTTCAACTCTTTACTCCCCTTACTCCACATATCCAACCAGTTGCCAAATCCTGTTGATTCTACCTTGAGGGAATTTTTGCATATGTATCTTTCTCTCCACTCAGATGGCCACCACCTTAGTTCAAACCCTCATCACTTCCAACTTGTACTATAGCAAAAGTGGCATCCCTGCCTCAAGAGTTTTCCCTCTCCAAATCATTCTCCATATAACTGCCTAAATGATTTCTAAGCACGCTTTACCAGAGTGGTTGCCTTATACATCTAAGATCAAAACCAAATACCTCAATTTGGCATTTTAATCCTTTATAACCTGTTCCTGACCTACCTTTAAGTTATTATGCATTAATCTCCATAATGTACTTTTTAATCCAACCAAACTGGCCTTACTGTCCCTCATATGCAATATTCCATCTCCTATTTTCCTGCCTTTCTACAAACTAACTCCTATGCCTGGAATTAACTTCTTCCCTACTTCCACTGCTCAGAATCTCTAGTTTCATTCATTGATCAGATCAAATGCCACCTCCTACATGGGGTCTTTTCTGATTCTACCAGCTACTAGTGTCTGTCTCCCAAAAATATCTATTGTGTAGACTTATGTTCCATATGATAGTGTACATATTTTCTCCCCGAGTAGAAAGAGAACTTTAGGAAAAGGATCCTTCCCTTTCCTTTCTCCTTCTCTTCCCTTTCCTCCTTTTCTTCCTTTTCCCTTTCCTTCTCTATTAGAATTCCTAGTTTCCTTCAAACCCACTTCCTGTATGAGACCTTTCTTCATTCTGCCAACTGCAGTGCCTCATTCTCAAAATTATCTCGTGTTAATTTTTGTACATACTTGTTTGTGTACATGTTGTCTTCCTAAATATAATACAGGCTTCTGGAGGGTAAGAACTATTTAATTTTTGTATTTGCATCCCCAGCATCTAATATAGTACCTCATATGTGATATGTTCCTAATAAATGTTTATTGATTGTTTAATTTCCCAGAATATTATGTTCAAATCAGCTATTATGCCTGGAAATTACAGGGTCCAGTAGAGTGGTAGGCTTATCTCTCATTGATAGATGTTTTATGACATACTATATTCTTGAAATTATGTCTTGTTTATTTGCTTCTTGATTGTATGCTGTGTAAACCCTGAACACAATATCCAAGTATATTTTTCTGCTTCTGTTGAGGACCAGCTCCATTATGCCAAGGTTATCTGACAAGGGCTCACTGAAATATAGCAAGCTGAAGAAGGAAGAAGGGTTTGCCACTGTTTGGTCCTTGAGAGCTGGTTTTTGATTGAGTAGATATTCTGATGAGAAAAAAACTCATAAAAGGGAGCTTAGAAACATGAATAGGGGAAAGGGAAGAAAGAAAGTGGAAGTGTAGTCAAGAGAGTCAGGAGCAGAGTTGTTTTGGAGGTGAGCATAGCTGGCATGGGTACTTCCCCAAATGGAAGTTCTGATGAGGAACTCACCAATCAGAGGAAGAAGCTTTAGGAATTAGAGGCACACACCAATGTGAGAAGGTAGCTGAGTCAGGGGTGGGAAAAGTAGTACAGAGAGTCAGGACCTGAATGAGGTTAGAAGGTAAATTTACACACTCCTTGGCAATGAGTTGGCACAAGTCCTGGTTGTGATTTCATGCCTAGTACAATGGGTCACTTGATCCTGAAGATTCAGATAAATAACTCCCTTAATAAAAACATATTCTAATCCCTAGGTCAAAGAGAGTAAGAGAAGAACCACATGAAGGTAAAAGAAGAGTAAAGCCATTGTCAAGGAGATAAAAGCAGTGATCAAGGAGATTCCCTCAGATTTCCAAAACTCACTGACAAAGTCCTAAAACTGTCTTTATATATTCCTTGTCCAGGGACTCATGGCTGGGTCCAAGGTCATTCTGTTTGCCAGCAAAGTTAACTTAAATTGTTGCATTCTGCTCTATAAAGTTTTGATTCAAGATGATATTGGTTGAAAGTGTAGGGGTTAACTCAAGCTACCCCAATTCCACTACTGTCCCAGTTCATGAAAGTGCTGCCCCATAGAAAGAACCAGAGCTGAGGGATAGGTCAATGATTGCTTGAGAATCATAGAGGAAATAGAATTTCTTCAGCACTTCTGCTCAAATGGGACATGTGCAAACTGCTAGAGTGAGTGTGGGACTCCCTAGATCCAGAGCTGTTTTCTGAACAGGATCGGGTGAATGGTTATCAGTGCCATCTAGTGGTCAAAGCTATAAAATGGGGACATGAATTATGTTTGGGGCAATTACTTTGCAAACCTTAAAGTTAAAGACAGTGAATTGTTATTATTGAGGTGGCTAGGTGGTGAAATAGAGCAATGGGCCTTGAGTCAGAAGACCACACCTGAGGACCTAGAAGGCCACATGTGACCTTGATTCCATAGGTTCCCCACCCCTGAGCTAGTCCATCGGTTCTTAAAGTTTTTGGTCTCAGGATCCTTATCTGCCCAAAGAGCTTTTATTTATGTGAGCATATTATTATTGATTTAGCATATTAGAAATTAAAACATCTTAGTATTATTGTCAAAAGAGCTTTGACTTTGTGGATACCCTGAAACGAGTTTGGTGATTCCCCGACCATATGCTGAGAACTGCCAATATAGTCCAATCCAACCCCTTCACCTAACAGATGACAAAGTTGAAGCCTAGAGGGGTTTGCCCTGGGTTGTAGGAATAGTAAGTAGAAGAACCAAGATCAGTTAATATAATGAATAAAATTATTGTAAGTATATATGCTTATTAAAAATTGTCTCTGTGTATGTGGCAAGATTTAACTGAACTCATAAGTAGATTATTAGAGAAGTTCTTAGCAGATGGTTGATTATTTGACTATTGTCTGGGCAGAGTATGAAGGAAGTGGCTGTACTTCCTTACCCTCACTTACTGAAGAGCATATCTAGGCTCCTTTAGTTAATCTCTGGGCAGCTGTAAATTCCTGCCAATCAGTAAGAAATGATGTAACTACAAGTTGTATAAGTAACTAGTACAGATTTGTTTCTGTGAATGATGTGGCAGAATTGTGGTTTGTAAATGCGAAATAAATGGGGAGCAAAATACCTGGATTGCGCTCCCTGGTGTAAACTAAGGAAATATAATTAATTCCCATATTGATGAATACTGGCTCTCTGATGATTGTGAGCATATGACTGCCCATGAGAATCTTTGGTAAAGTGCTGGCTAATGTTCACCTCTACCTACAATCCTAGTACACTCTCTATTCCTTTTTCCTTTCTAGTATCCTAGATGGAATATTAGGTATTGCCTAATTATTAATTAATATAGAATATAATTCATCTGTTATATCTAATATTATATCTATGATATAATCCATACTACATTAAAATAATCACTAGTTGAAGTTCATAGGATTTAAAGCTAGAAGGAATCTTAAATACTATCTAATCCCCTCATTTTACAAATAAACTCAGAGATTATTTGTTCAAGGTCACATAGAGAGCAAGGGTTTGTCATAGGATTTTAGCATAATATATACTCTAGGTTTACTCTCCCACCTCCCACATGGAGTAGCGGTATGAGTTCCCACAGGGCTGAAGCTATATCTCCCTTCAGAGTTCTAGGGGTAGCACAGGTGAGTTGGAGGGTGGATGGGTATCTTTCTAGCATTATAGCTCATAAACCCCGACTTGTGTGCCCCCATTGATTAGCGGTTGATAGCAATTAGTCCGACTGACTTAACTTTTCCAAAACTAATTAGTAAGGTGCTAGAAAAAGAACAATTGATACAAAATCCTCCCCCACCCCCACCTCCCAAGTCTGGGATACAACTCTCCTACTAGAACATGCAGAATCCAGGGGAAAGTGGGCTCCAGCTTAGAGTGCATATGGCAAAGGGGATAACTAACAGATCCTGGAAGTCTTTTTGCTACAGACCTCAAGATATTCTCATTAGACATGGAGGAGCTTTTCTGCTGAGATCCTTGTAGAGTCTCTCAGCTGCCTTTCCTTAGTAAGTCTAGTTTTTACTCAGGTCCTAGTGCAGGCACTGTCCCCATTTACTCCTGATCAGGGGACATTACTAGGTTGTTGATGAAAAAGTTCAAATTCTCTGGCACAGGGTCCTCCTCTGGTAAAAATATTAGGGGAAGCAGGCTGAGTTTCTCTCCTCCTTCTACATAATTCTTCCTAGGGAGTGTGGATGACTATCTCTGCTACTAAGTTATCAGATGCTCATATCCCCAATTTCAAACTAACTTGTTGGTATTATAAAAGTTTCACGGGACAGGCCAAGTCTTCTCGACCAACCAAAATATACTACCTATGTAGCATCACCTCATATCATCTAGGGGCTTTCAAAGTCTTTTAAATTCATCAAGGAATTTTTAAATCTTATATAAAGTCTTTGATTAATTCATTAAAGCTGCCTAGGCCTCTTTCACATTTGATACATGCCTCTGATTGATTGCCTCTGTGGAAATGTTCTCACCTGATAAAAGTATCAGAGCTAAGTGGGGTAGGGTGATTGACTGATTTAATTCACTTCCCCCTACTCGCTTTTACTATAACATCAGAGATCTTAGGGTTCATAGAGTTCAACCGTCTCAGCTTATGAAGGAGGAGCTTAGGTGACTTTCCCATGGTTACATGGCAAACCACAGCTCCAGGATTCTAACCCAGATTCTTTGATTCCAAATCTAGCACATTTCCCACTGTACCACATCATCTGGCTTAAAATGTAGGACTTTGCTTGCTATACCATAATGCCTCTTGAAATAAATACCTTCTTCCCCCTAACTTGAGTGGCAATGTGGTATTGTGGATAGAGCACTGGGCCTGGAGTCAGGAAGACCTGAGTTTCAATCCAGCCTCAGATACTTACTAGCTGTGTGATCCTGGGCAAGTCAGTTAACCTGTGTGGGCCTCACCTGTAAAAGGAGGGTAATAATAGCACCTATTTGCCAGGATTATTGTGAGGATCAAACAAGATGTGATTTGTAAAGTGTTTTGCAGACCTTAAAGTATAATGTACATGTTGTCATCATTATATTATTATTTTTATTAATTCTCTTTTTCTGAAAGAGGATTTTCCTAGGTAGGCTCTGCTGTTCAGTTTCTTAGTGGGTTGGACTACTCCAGAAAGCAGCTAGGCAGTCTGTAAGGGATTTGAAACTTTCCTCTTTTCTAGTGGTGAGAGGAAAGAGAGAGGAGTAGGGAGTGGTAGTGACCTGCCTTCTCCTCCCCAAATTCTCTCCTGCTCCCCCATTCTCAATAGTGGCTTGGCCTACTTGGCTTTGTGGAGATCATAGAATCACAAAATCTTATGGTTGAAAGGGACTTTAAAAATCATGTATTCTTCTTTAATGTGGAAATATTTTTAATATGGTCATACATGTATAACCTATACCAGATTGCATGCCGGCTTGGGGAGGAGGAAGTGGAGGGAAAGGGAAAAGTTTTGAACTCAAAATCTTATAAAAACAAATGCTGAAAACTAAAAATAAACATGTGATGTGTCTAAGACTCCCCAGATAGTAAGAGGAAGAGTCACTTAATTGTTTAATTCAGTTCTTCTGATCCCAAAATACAATTTTTTTTCTACCACACCATCCTATCTCATGCTTATTCCTGACAGTGGGGCCCTGATGTGGATGGTGCTCTCTTGGTCATGGCCAGAGACAGTTCCTGTCATCTCTTAATGAAGCTAGAGGGTTTGGAAATCATCTTTCTTTCCACTGGTGGTCAATGTTTTCCATGGCTTGAAGAGACAGCAGCTGAACAACAAATACATGTTTGCCTCTCCCCCTCTTCTCTCTCTCCCTCTCTCCCATTCTCATAAGAACTTTTCCAAAATCATAGACTTTTTGAGCTGAGAGGGACCTTAGAGGTCACTGAAAGAAGCACAGATTGGAGAGATTGTTTATAATGAATGATTATGACAGTAAGAATAACTTGTGTTTGTATAACGCTCTAAGATTTACAAAGCACTTTCCTAACAACAACGAAGTAGCTAGTACAAGTATGATTATTGTGCTCATTTTATAGATGAGAAGACTGAGGCACAGAGTCTAACAGATCTGTCCATGGTCACACAGTTTGTAAGCTTAGAATATAGGTTGCATTCCTAAATTTCTCAGAAATCTGTTTTACACACATGCACGCACGCACACACACACACACTATACAAATATATACAAGAGTATTTCTGTGCCCCCTACAACTCATTGGTATAAGGCAGGGGTGGGGAACCTGCAGCTTTGAGGCCACTTATGGCCTTCTAGGTCCTTGGGTGTGGCCTTTTGATTGAGTCCAAGTTTTACAAAACAAATATTTTTCTTAAGGGGATTTGTTCTGTGAAGTTATACTATAGGGTGTTCCTTGTGAGGAACTTTCTCTACCAAATTAGATAAACTCTTTCTCCGCAGTTTATAATTGTAAAAGTTTGTCTTAGGGGTACTGAAAAAGTAAATGACTTACCTAGGGTCACAGAAGCAATATGTATGAGTCAGGACTTGAACCCAGGCCTTCCTGACCCTGACTTGCACTCTTTCTACTAAGCCAAATATGTGTATATACGTATAAACACACAAGCCAAATATGTATGTGCACATATAAACATATACACAGATGTATGCATACATATATATACACCGGAAAACCTCACTAATTATAGGTCGCAATCAGATTTTCCATTTGTTTCCATTTCCATAGTGGATTTCCAGAAAAATATGGTACTTCTATTGATGTCTGCGTTTCAGGCCCAGAAGACAGGAGGATGAACTCGATGACCTAATGAAGCACCTTCCTGGAAGCATCCTGGGCAGATAAGCAGCCACTTTTATTTTGTAAAATCTCTAGGAAAAAAAAGGAATGTCTTCAACAGCCCCTTGGGGACCCCATTATAGTGTTTCACAACCCTCTAGCTAGGAAGCTGTTGTTAATGTTTAACCTTAATCCCTCCTGCTGTAATTTAAGGCCCTTTCCTCTTGCTGAGTTCTCAGTGTGAATGGAGAGCAGCTGTTCACCCTCATCATCTGACATCAGCTATTTCTCAAGATGACCCCATGAGCCAGGCCAGGGTTATTATCCCCACTTTGCTGCACGCAGTAAATATGTATTTATTGGAGAACACTAAGGCCATAGTCTCGTTTGCTATTTTCTGTTGAGAAGCTTTGAGAATAACAAGAGGCTTCTTTACATGCGTGGTTTTGGTTCAAATACAGGCTGTCTCCAGCAATAGGTCTGCATCTTACAAATGAGATCTCTTTTAAACTATCTAGGTGTGCACAGACAGATAATGCATGCCTGGAAGAAAGAAGGCTTTGGGTAGAGGTGGGAGGCATGTGACAGGTGTCCTCAAATATTTGAAGGTCTGACACATGGAAGTGAGATTCTGTTTGTTCTGATGAACCGAGAGGGAGGGACTAGGAGCAATGGGTGGAAGTTTCAAAGACACAAATCTAGGCTTAATGTCAGGAAAAACTTCCTCATAATTAGGGCTCTTCTCAAGGAAAATGGGATGCTTTGGGAGGTAGTGAATGGTTTTCTTTTCCTTGGAGGTGTTCAAGCAGAGGCTGGATTCCCAATGGTTGGAGGTGTTGTATTCTCTTTCAGGCATGAGTTGGACAAGATAGACACTAAAGGCCCTTCTGACTCTGTGACTTTGTGTTTATAGGCTATATCCACATTTTATAGAAACCACATTTATGTATGTATGTATGTATTTATTTATTGCTGTGGGAAGTGGATATTGAGACCTAACTTTGGACCGAAATGGTTTATTTGTTGAATTTTTAAAATTATTCTCCAGCCTCTAGGAGGGCATGGTTCTTTAGCTTTAACTTTTAAACTGTTCTTTAACTTACTTTGTAGTGTGCCTTCCATAGCCCCAGGAAAGAGAGGGATGAATAAGGACTCATTTCTCTAATATTTTAAGGTTTATAAAATAAATCTTCCCTCATAACTTTGAGAGGTAAATTGTGTAAGGATTATTAGCCTCCTTTTGTGTACAAAAAAAATGAGACTCATAGAGGAGAAGGGAGTTCCTTCAGATCACAAAGCTAGAGTCAGAACCAGGATTTGAACCTGTTTCTCTCCTGAATCCAAGTCACTGCATCTTTGTAGGTCTCGTTTGTCTTTGTCCTTAGTATGTCTATTTGTGGAGAGGAGAGCGATTTTATGGATGAGGCTCAAGAAGGCGCTGATGTTATAATTTTAGGCAACAAGTGAACAGAAGGGCCCACATTAGGACTATAGAGACAGAAAGCACCTCTTGGGGCTGCTATTCCTGCCCACTCATTTTGCAGATGAAGACTAAGACCAAGAAGGGTGGAACATCTTGTCCCAACATGCTATCACACAGAAAGCAAGTATTAGAGGCAACACGTGAACACTAAGTCTCTAACTAAAAATAAAGGGTTCTTCTACTCGACCACACAGCCTCCAGTCAAGTTTAGAACTCTTTTCTCCTCTTGGGTTTCGTTTCTGGGAATTTTTTCCCAGCTAGGCAAGCTGATGACTCTATAGGAGGAAAATTTAGATTCCCCATGGCCTTGAGCTTCAGAAGTGGGTGCATGCAGGAAATCATAAAGATCCTTTTTCCAGGCCTGTTTTAGGGGCCCTGATCTCAGTCCAGTGTGACCCTGGACCCAGATTCCTTAGGCGGGAGGGTGGAGGTAACTCAAGGCAGATGCTCATATTAGATACAGTGAGAGTTAAAGAATCATAGTTTCAGAGCTGAGAGAGACCTGAGGCACTTACCATCCCTATAAAATCTGTTGCCAACTTTTGTTGATTCTCACTCTACAACATTTCTCACATCTATTCCCACTTTCTCTGTTCACATCACCACCACGCTGGTCCAGGCTCTCACCACCTATCACCTGGAATATTTCAGTCTCCCGGCCTCAGCCCCTCCCTCCCCAAGACATACTCCACACAGCTGCCAGAATGAAATTCTTAAAGTCCAGCTCTGACCAGGACATGGCTAAAAGGGCTCAAGAAACTCCAGTAATTCCCTAGTTCATCTAGGATGGAGAAAAAAAAAGAAAAAAAAACCCTTCTATTTGACATTTACAAGCTCTTCACAACCTAGTTTCAACCTATCTTTTCAGACTCAGTACATGTTATTTCCATCATGTACGTTAAAATCCATCCAACTGGTCTACTTGCTGTCCCTCCCACACACTCCATCATTTCCCATCTCTGTATCTTTGCATAGGCCCTTCCCTTCCACCTTCCCTCCCAGCCTTTCTCACTTCTACGTTTTAGGATCTCTAGCCTTCTTCAAAGCCCAGCTCAAGACCACCTCCCACAGGAAGCTTTTCTCGATACCAACAGTTACTACTTTGTTGTTGTTCAGTTGAGTCCAACTCTTTATGACCCCTTTTGGGGTTTTATTGGCGAAGATACTGGAGTGGTCCTTCTCCAGCCCATTGTATAGATGAGGAAACTGAGGCAAACAGGATTAAGTGACTTGCCTGAGGTCATGCAGCTATTAAATGTCTGAGGCTGGATTTGAACTCAGAAAGAAGAGTCTTCCTGACTCCTCGCTCACCACTATCTGCTGTGCCACCTAGCTGCCCCAGCTACTACTTCATTTCGCCCCAAATAACCTTGAATTTACTTTGTACATTTCGCATCTACTTACATATGTATATATTGTTTCCCTGATTGAAAATAAACTCCTTGAAATTGGGGACTTTCATTTTTTCCCCAGAGCCTAGCAATCAATCTCTTACTTAGTCCCCAAGCATTTTATTAAGCCCCTGCTCTGTGCCAGCAGACATTGTGCTGGGTGCTAGAGAGACAAACATGAAACTGCTTCTCCCCTCAAAAAGCTTACATTCTCTGGGTGCCTAGTGTCTGGCACATAGTAGATGCTTAATGAATTAAGTTAAATTTCTTACTAACTTAATTATGTTGATTAATTGACTACAGATCAGCTAGTTTAGTCTGTTCATTTTTACAGATGAGGAAATGGGAATCCAGACAGTTTATTTAAGTAAGATTGCCCAAGATTACTCAGAAAGTAGCAAAGCTGGGACTTTGAAAACTCTCTCCCTGTTTCTTCCCACTGCTGATACACACATAAACCAGGATCCCCTTACTCCCCCAGCACACATGCTTGCTCTTAGTCCTATTACACTACTAGTCTATTAGACCAAATTGGAAAAACAGGTAAATGAGCACGATGAGGACTCAGAGTCCATGACAAATACTTTCTTCTCTCTTTACAGCATTGTTACTGGGTTTGGGGTGGAGTGGGGGGAGGGATGGGGGTGGTCAACTGCCTTGTCCTTCTCAGTTCCTCTCAAAGGGCAAGGGTAGCTCAGAGAGGTTCCTTTTGATGAGAGAGTTTTAATGGCTCAGCAGGTCCCAGTGAACCTGAGACCTCCTCCACCCCTTTCCTGCAGGAGACAGCATTCTTGCCCATAAACCCTTCCCTTTCAGGGCTTATGGGTTGAGCTGTTCTTGATGCTTATCAAGAGGAGTGATCAAAGCTTCCCGAGGTTGTAAATCTCTTTCTCTGCCTGTCAGGCTAGAGTACAGCTGAAGAAGAGGGCTGTAGGCCCCTAAGGGGGAAAAAAAATCAGTTTCTTCCACCCACCCCAAGGCCTGCCAACAAGCCGGAGGAGCCTGATGCATGGCTTCTGGTAGTGGCTACTCCTCAGGCCTGGGAAGCTCACTTGTGGCATTTGAGGAGAAGTAGGCTTAAAGAGCTGGATAGGACAGGATTGAGAAAAAAGAGGAGAGGAAATGTTATTTCAGTTGTGGCCCTCTGTAAGGGACAGCTCACTCTTCCCTAGCCAGTCCTTGCTGTTTGCCTGGTTGTGGGAGCACTTTTCAGTGTATGCTCCTCCACATTTGGGTAACTACATGTGTTGGATTACATTGGTGCTGCTAAAATATCAGAGCTGGAAAGGACTTCACATGATACAATGGAAAAGAAATCCGAGCATTTGGGTTGGAAACCCAGTTCTGCTATGTTTCTTGGCAGTGGGGCCTTGGGCAAATCACTTGACTTCCTTGGACTTCAATTTTATCTTCTTTAAAATGGGGACAGAAGCAACAGCAGAACCATGTGCTTGCGGCTTCCTGTTGAGCCAGGTGTCTGAAGAATTGAAAAAGCATATCATGTGGTAGGTAGTAGAGAGGCACGTGGTGGGTGTCAGCAGGATTTAGCATGTATAAATAAGGACTAACAAAGTTGAGGAAAGGATGTTATCCAAGAATCAAAGAGCCAAAGAGATGGGATGTTATTCATCAAAAGCGAGGGATGACTGACAAATGCTTTGCTCCACTGGTACCCTCTTGATGTTAAGAGAAAATGATGGCAGCCCCTAACATGTGGGGTGGATTCCCGGTGTCACAGGGAGATAGGAGAGTTGCGCAGACTGGACGTGCATGGTTGGCTTTCAATCCATATCACCAGAAGGAATACCCACATCGATAAACTCAAAACGCCACTGGAGTGTTAGAGTACAATTTCATTCAATTTAATATTGCTATGTGGGTAATTTTTTGTGTGTGTTTTCTAGATCCTGTTTTTCTTTTATGATTTTACAAGTCCTTGTGATGCACTAAAAATAAAAACAGCCGCATTAATGGCTTGTTTTTATATTTCAACTTTCAAATAGAAATTAAAATGTTAAAAACAACTTGTAAATAAAAGAATAGGATGAGCCTGTTTTCCCTTTAGGAAGTTGAAACAATCAAAATAACAACACTTTCTCCCAGTAGAATGCCATATAATTTTGTTTGTTTTTAAGTCATGAAGTATGAGGAAAGGCACCCAAAGTCTTATCGCGGAGGGGTCCAAAAGAGTCTTAACGTGCCAGTGAATGAGGCATCTCTTCCTCTCCTCCTGCCACTACAAAATAAAGAGCTTAGAGAAGAAGAGGGTTTGTTCAGACCAGTGCTTTTTGAGATGAATCAAATACTTAGTTCAATGACCCTTGGACATCAGTAGCATAGGTGTTATTATCCCATTTTCCAGGTGAGGAAACTAAAGCTAATGAAGATTAAGGAACTTGCCTGTGGCCCACTGACTCCCTAGCCCAGCGCTCTTTCCTCTAAGCACTTCCTTGAAGTCCAAACAACACCCGTCCATTTCAAACCATAGGGGAAGTGTGCCCAGACAGATCTGAGCTCATACTCAAAATCTCAGGCAAAAGAGAGTCTGTATGTGTTTAGTAGGTTCCCTGTTACGAAGGGTGTGGAAAAGTATTGAACTCCCCGGTGTCTTGGTCTTGTCAGAGCTGAGCATGACAGATGCACAAAAGGTACCTTTTATAGGTGGGAAATTATAGGTGCTGTTACTTCAAAGGCTTTGCCAAATAGGGTTACTCCTTTGATAAATGACAGTATTATTAATGGTGATTTATTGCTGGGGCCAATTTAACAACAGAAAGAACCAGTTTCCCCACTCCGCCTGGCCTCCACCTTGATGTTTTTTTTTTTTTTTGGCTATGGAATCACCTCCCTGCCTAAGGAGGCTGGGGCATCTGTTTAACTCACACAGTGAGATACCTGGCTTATTAACCTGTCATCATGTGTCATAAAGTTTAGTGAAATGCTGGCAGATTGTAATCCTAAACAGGGCAATTACCCTATTATTAAAATGGCTCTTTCTTTCTTTTTCTTTTTTTTTCTTTTCCTGTGAATTCCCTTCCTACTCCTGCCCCCTTGGCCTGGCTCTTACCTCTGCTTTACCTGTTTGATGAGTCACCAGAGCGGAGCTAAAGTCCTTGCTTTGCAGCATAAATGTGGCCTCTTCCATGCTGAGGCTTTGAGGGAGAAAGTACTACGGGAAAGCTAAGTACCTCACAGCTACTGATTGGTGTCAGGGTCACCTAAAGGGGTTTTGGAGAGGTGATTCCTATTCCAGGGGTTGTTAGACTAGATAAGTGAGTTCTCAATATTTTTGGTCTCAGGACCCTTTTATACTCTTAAAAAAATTATTAAGGACCTCCTAAGGAGCTTTTGTTTAGGTGCGATATACTTATGGATACTTATTGTATTAGAAATTAAAATGTCTTAGTGTTACTGAACTAATAGACCAGACTTCCTCTAAGGGCCCTCACCTCCAAACCCTGAGAGTCTATGATTCTGGACTGAGTCAAGGGCTACGGTGGAGAGAAGAGGCTGGGTTACCCTGCTATCCAGGCTTGTGTATAGGTAATATCTCTTTCTAGACACTCGGCTCCATAACAGCAGGGGTCCCTGTCTTATTTTATCTTCCCTAGAGCTAAGCATGGTGCTCTGTGCACAATAAATGCTTCATAAATTAGCTAAATATGAACTTATTATAGGCTGACAAAGTGCTTTCTTTCAAACAACCCTGGGAGGATGATGGTGTGTATATATACACATACATATATAAATATACACTTATTCATATACATATTCACAACACACATATTCACACATACGTGAATGCACACATATATGTGAGTATATACATATATGTATATTTATATGTGTACATAAACACATATATGCTTATACACACACAACATAGCTCTATCTTTATCTCCATCTCCATCTCTATCTCACATATATTTTGGTCAGGATCTGTGATTTCACAAGTGTAACGTCTTCCCAGTGTAGAAACTCTGCCCACAGATGCCAATTGGCAACTCCTGAAATTTATAGTCTTAGAAGATTTCTTGGAGGCATTACGAGGTTAAGTGACTTACATCTTACTTAAGGTCATACATCTCATTCTCTTCTGAGGTTTTTGGTGTTGTTGTTCAGCTGTGTCCGACTCTTCATGATACCATCTCAGGTTTTCTTGGCAAAGATAATGGAGTGGTTTGCCATTTCTTTCTCCAGCTTATTTTACAAATGAGGAAACCGAGGCAAAGTGAAGTGACTTGTCCAGGGTCACTACTAAGTGTCTGAGGCCAGATTTCAACTTAAGAAGGTGAGTCTTCTAGACATCAGGCCAGATGCTCTGTCTACTGTGACACTTAGCTACCCTATTCTTAGGTTAATTGGTACTAATTTGGATTTTTCTGACTCCAAGGCTGGCTGCCTTTCTATCCACTATAATATGCTGACTGCCTGATAATCTTGTCTTTGCAACTGAAATAGAGAATTGGAGGAGAAAATAACAAAATGAGGAGGCTTCAGATTTGCCAAGGCAGGGCATGTTTCATGTGTATTCATCTTGTTGCCTTCAAAATATTGTAAAATGTTTGAGGGCAGATCCCTTTGAATCCTCAGGCAAAAGTCTCTGGCTGAGCCTCGACTTGCTGATGGTTCTACTGACCCAAAGAATCTCTGAGCTGGGGCCATAGGGGCTACCAAGTACATAGCTGAACAATAATTTGATCTATAACTCACTGGACATGTGGGCATGTAGTTTTTGCTTGGAGGCTTCTCTTGGATAAGTCTAATTATTAGAAAGTTTTCTCTTCAATAAAGCTCAAGTTTATTTTCTTGGTGTGAGGTACTGCCCCTTTCTTATGTGGGTATTTTATTTATTAGAAGGGGGAAAAAAAGCAACAGTAAGTTAAGCAGCATGGGACAGTTCTGAGGACCTGAGAGGATCTAAGATAAATGTACCAAGAGGAAGCATTTGAAAGGAGCTCATAGTAAAAGCACTGATAGATTGTAACAGTGACTGCAGTACACTGTTTCCTAGCAGCTAATTTGAATATAATTGTTTTCAGGACTTTGGATGTCATCGCTGAGAAACTCTGCATCAAAATACCATTTTGGGACCATGGGAATATTAAATAATAATTATTTGTGTTATACCTGGTAGAGATGTGGAATTTTGGTTTTTCACCATCAGTTGGAGGTGACTCAGTTTTCATCTGGAAGCAGTGCTTGAAGCAGGAGAGTGAGAAGAAGCTAACTGGGAAGAGAAGGTGACTTCATCCAACAGGAGGGGTGTAGAAGAGGAGGGCTATCTCCTAACAAATGATTTGTGGTGTAGACCATACTCTAAAGAGTACTCAAGAAGATCAAAGCTTGAAGACTAGAGTAGTGATTCGCCCAAAGCATATGGGTTTCCTTATTCTTGAGCCTTATTACTAGGTTTCTTTAAGTTTGTACCTACCATCCCCTCCCCCTACTTGTGGACACTAGTGGACTTTAGTGGGAGAATTAAATAGCTGTTATTATTATTTTTGCTTTTATCTTCTACGTTAATAAATCTTATTTCACAATTAAGAACTAATGTGACTGATTTACGGTATTTAAATGGGAAGAACATTGGTTGGGGCTCAGGAGCTATAGGTGTGAGTGTTTATGTATAATTTTTCCATACCAAGATTACCCCTAGGACTGAGAGTGAGTTGTAGCAGTGTGGTGGCCATGGACGACCTCCCTCCCCTATCCACCCTGGAAAAAAGAAAATCTCAGATGTATTTGTGTGAGCATAAGGTGGATGAGTAAGACAGGTCATAGGAGATGGGGGAGTATCTAATGGCCATGTGCTGTATATCCAGATCTACATTTATAACTTCTATCTATTGTTTCTAGTTTGGGCCCCATGGGACCACTCAATCTACTAATAAGTCAGCAATCATTTATTAAGCACCAGCTAATGCCAGGTACTGCGATAAGCCCTGGGGATACAAGGACAAAAGGAAGATACTCCCTACCCTCAAGGAGTTTATATTATATTGCTGGGATACAACATCCAGCAAGTAAGTTAATACAAGATACATACAAAATAGGCCCAACCTGTGATATGGTCCTCTCTTCCTCCAATCTTGGAAGTAGGGTGTGTACGTGTTGGGGGAAGGCAGGACTCTAATCTAAAAAAGTGATTTTTTTTTTCTCTTTGGCTCATTGCTGCCATCCAGAATACTCCAGGAAAATCTCTAAATGTACAGCTCATGCCTATGTTTCACCAAATGTGGATAACAGAGTTCTCAACTCCTTCCTGTAAAAGCACTCAGGGTATGCAATGCATAACAAGAATGGTACACCCCCACCTCCACTGAAAATATATAAAATGCAAAGAATTTGCAAGAGCTCATTAACAAATACAGAAAAACAGAAAACATTCAAACATCCCATTAACTCCTCCTGGGACAGTACTCTGACATTTAGATGAAATCTTTCTCTCCCACTGGATCATACATGGTCCTTCCAAGACTCTTGTACTGCTTTCTGGTTTAAACACCCACTAGAAGATAAAAACATTTTAAGGGCTGCTGAACAAGCAATTTCCTCCTGCTTGACCTATCTCTAAGTAGTTCCTTGGCTTTGCTTCCAAATAGGATACTGTGCAGAAATATATCCATGATCCTCTCCTTTCTCTAAGGAGCATTCTGGATCAGGGAATTCCCTTCTCCCTCTAGAACGTCTGATTCTGGAACTCTTGAACTTGTGAACTGTTGAATTTATTTTACCCAGGAGACCTGTGTTTTACCCAAAGCTGGTGCCGCTCAAGAAATTTCCCAAGCAGGATAAATCTGATCCCTCTCCCACGTGAAAGCCTTTCAAGTACTTACAAACTTCTGTCATTTCTTCCTTAAGTCTTCTCTGCTCCAGGATAAACATTCCTAGTCCTTTCAAATAATCTTCACACAGCATTATCTTGATGCCTTCACCATCCTGTTTGCTCTCTTCTGGACACATTGTAGACCTCCTAGAATGTCATACCCAGAACTGGACCTAACTCTCCAGGGTGGTCTGATGAGGGCGGAATACAGTGAGAAGTATATTCTTCTTTTGAACATCATGCTTCATTCAATGCCAAGATTACATCAGGCGTTTTTTAGGGTTGTATATCATAATGCTGACTCATTTATGATTGCAGTCTACTAAAATCTCTAGGACCAAAAAAATCTTTATGACCAGTTGCTGACTTAGGACAAATCTTTTTCAGTCAAGCTGCTATCCAGCATTTGTCTTCTCCATCTTGTATTGTGAAATTGTTTTTTTTGGGGGGGGGTGCAGTGCAGCTAGATGGTGCAGTGGACAGAGCACTGGTTCAAATCTGACCTCAGACACTTACAAGATGTGTGACCACGGGAAAGCTGCTTAACCCTGATTGCTTCCAAAAAAAAGTGATTGATTTTTTAAGCCCCAATATTAGGCTTTGCATGTCAGTCCTTTATGTGTCATGACATATTGTGTCAAGGACCAATGGTCCTTAGAGGAAGTCTTGTGTTTAGTGGTGGTAAAACTCAGAATGAGCTGAGGCTTATGAGGAAAGCTAGGGGACAGTAAAGGGCCTTTTGAATAATTACATTGGGGAAAAGAGGAGGATCACAGAAAGGGTAGGACTGTTGCCTAGGCTGAATAGGATAATGATAATAGGCAAAAGAGAGAAAGTAGAGTTACTAAACTTGTATTTTGCTTCTATTTTTCTTTACTAAGGTAAATACCATTTGGATCATAAAGGAGACAATAAAAATAGCTAACAGAAAGTTGGTACACAAGATAGTGAGAACATCTAGCTGCCCTAAAGCCAATCAAATGACCTGGCCCAGCTAGAGATGAACTATATCCCAGAGCTAGAGCACTGGAAGGGGTGGTAGATGTAATTGTGCAGCCACTGTCAAAGACATTTAATAAAACTATGAGTAATGGGAGGGGGACCTCAGTTTTAGACACAGACAAATTTCAGAACAGGAAAGAGTGAAATCTGCAAATCCTAGGCCAGCAAGTATAACTTAATTTCCTTGAAAAACTTGAGAACAATTAAAAGGGTGGTGATGATTATAAGAAACCGGTATGGATTCATCAAGGATAGGTTGTGTCAGAATAAGCTTATTTCCCTTTTTTGACAGGCTTAGTTAACTGCAGACCAAATAACTATTCATGGTTTGCCTAGATTTAAGCAAAGTATTTGAAAAGCCTCAAATGCATTCCTGTAGAATTATAGCGTCTGGCATATAGTAATTGCTTAATAAAGTCCCTATCTACCTGTCTCTGACAGAGATGTGAACTAGATCAGTAGTCTCCAAACTTTTTTGATCATGTACCCATTTCATTGAAATATTTTTAAGCACGTACCCAATGTATTCATATTTACCTATTTATAAGTTATATATGTGTGCTACTATATTAATATATGTTATAAAATGGGAACAAAAATAGAAATTCAAAAAATGAGATGAAGATGAAATAATTTTGTTAATTATACAAAACTTTTTGCTCTCACTAAAATATTATTAATGATGATATTTCTGAGAGCATTGTGATTGAATATGCTTCATTATTTTTGAAATCTGGTTTTAACACTTTGTGGTAGGCATTCAAAGGTTTGATTCTAAGTTCAGTTTATTTTGATATTTAGTTCTAATGGCTGTCATAATTGAAAACACTACCTTGCAAAGATTCAAATGAATATCATCCTTGACTACATTTCCTAAATTTCACTTAGTTTTCAACCCCATCCACTGATTATATAAATATTTTTGCTAAACTTCCACTAGTAAATTTTCCTCTTTCTCATTGTCCTTTGGTTGTTGCAAAATCTTTATTTTTATATTTTTAACAAATGGGTTCAAAATTTACTGAAACTCCTTCTTGGGAAGATTTTTAAACGGGTTAAAAAATCTGGTTTCCAAGTTTTTAAATTATGCAGATATGAAAGCTATCATAAGTGACACATCATTTTTTTCACAACCCAGAGAGAAGAGAGTAAGTAACCAGAGAGAACTGTGTCAATAGAGTTAAATGTTGTAAAGAGGTCAACAAGCAGGAAGATTGAGAAAAGGCCATCAGATCTGGCTACTAAGAGATCGCTATAATTTTGAATTGAGTACTTTCAGTTGAAAGAGGAGCCAAAGGTATCAAGGAAATTGAGAACCTGGGAGAATGGATTGATTCTCTCAATGGAAATAGAGAGGTTTGGAACAGGGATGGATTTGGGGAGAAAGATAAAGTGATGAGGCTGGCTATTCAGTTTGCAACCTATCCATCCAAGCTCATCCTTTGCTAGTCCTACTCTTTCCCAGTGAAAAATGGGGAAAGGGGCTCACTCACTGCCTACTGCCTTAGAGAGCAGAGCCTACCCACCGAGGGTACTTGTGGCAGACCTGAAGCGATCTGAGGAACAGGGTTTGGGGACACTGGGGTAAGGGTTGGAATTTTGATCGCACTACTATTACTTTGGGTGACAGTTTGTTTAGTTTATAACCAACCACCCTGAGTGGTTGGCCCAAAGTAGGGCAGCAGTATGAGGGGACGCAGTGAGGGAGTATAGAGCTATAATGGATAAGAGGATGGTGTAGGTATGATGGAGATAAACCTTAAATTGACTATCACAAATAACAACATTTCCATCTTCTTTTTGGTTGATTGCACACAGCTGGGAGTCATGACCCTCTCTTACCCTCCCAGCACACTAAACTTTGGAGACCATTGAGCTAGGTGGTAGTACATCTAGTGAGGAGGATGGATTTGGAGTTGATTGAATGACCAGATTCTCCTTTTATTTTAATTTTTTAAAATTATTAAAGTGCACTAAGAAAGGAATGTTTCAATGTACAAAAAGAAACCAAAAAAGAAAATTCTGTGTGTAATTATAAATATCGATAATGCACAGCTTGCTTAAAAAAAAGTACGTAATTGATTTAATATGTTACTTTCAAAGCTATCTTGCTTGTCTGAATTTCCTTCTAATTTTTTTTCTGTTCCCTTCTTTGCATTTTAAAACACGTTTCCACGTTCTTGTTCTTCTTTTGTTTCTTTCTTTTTTTTTTAGGACAACTCTATTGCTAATTTCCCTTTTCCCTAAATCCTTTCTCCCCAATAAAAAAGGAAAAACACAATCCTTATAAGAAAAGAGCATAGTCAAACAAAGCAATTCACACATTTGCCATATCAGAAAATGTATGTCTCATTCTGAACCTTGTGGTCATAACACCTCTTTTAGGAGTTGTATAGCATACTTCATCATCAATGTAGTTGTGGTTGGTTATTGCATTGATCAAGGTTCTTAAGATTTTCCAAATTATTTTTCTTTACAATGCTGTCGTTCCTATTTAAGTTGTTCTGATTCTCCCTACTTTACTCTGTATCAATTCATACAATTCTTCTCAGATTTTTCTATAATTGTTCCTTTCATCATTTCTTATGGTATAGTAATATTCCATTATGTTCATATACTATAACTTGTTCAGCTATTTCTCAATTTCTTTGTTATAACAAAGAGAGCTGCAATAAATATTTTGAACGTGTGGGTCTTTTTTTTTTCCTTCTTTGATCTCTTCAGGGATATAGGCCTAGTAGTATTACCTCTGGGTCAAATGGTGTATATAATTTAATGACTCATTGGATATAGTTCCAAATTGTTTTCCAAAAAATCTGGACCAATTAACCCACCAATCATGTACCAATGTATCTGTATCCCCACAGCCCTCCTATCAACTGTCATTTTCCTTCATTTTTATCTTTGCCAATCTGTGAGATATAAGGTAGAGCAAAAGAATTTTTCAAATTTGAAATTCTCTAATTAGTGGTGATTTGGAGCATCTTTCATAGAACTATTGAACACTTGAATTTCTTCCTTTGAGAACTGCCTGTAGATATTCTTTTGTTATTCAGTTGTTTCGGTCATGTCCAGCTCTCTGTGATGTCCATTTGAGGTTTCCTGGCAAAGATACTGGACTAATTTGCTATTTCCTTCTCCAGCTTATTTTACAGATGAGTAAATGGCAAATGGGGTTAAGTGACTTGCCTAGGGTCACATAGCCAATACATGTCTGAGGCCAGATTTGAATTTGGGAAGATGAGTCTTCCTGACTCCAGGCCCAGCCCTCTATCCGCTGTGTCACCTAGCTGCCCAAGATATCCTTTGACCGTTTATCTATGGAGGGAAGAGCTTTCTTGAATGACCAGTTTCCAAGAAGTAATGGTTCAATGCCAGTTTGGAAAGAGGTGTATAGAGTATTTCCTCAAAGATCTCTGTTTGGCTCTGTGAAGGTTAAAATATTTATTTATAACTTAGGTGAAATTTTTATCAGTGACTTGACGTGTTTATTAGATTTTCAGATGACACAGAGCTGGGAGGGATAGGTAAGATTCTAGATGACAGGATCCAACAGGATCTTGACAGGCTAGAATGTAGGGTCGAATCTAGATAGATTAAATTTCATAGGGATAAATATAAAATCTCACACTTCAAAAAGATCAACTTGACAAGTACAAAATGGGGGAGGTGTGGCTGGATAGTTTTTCTAAAAAGATCTGTTTAGAATAGCCAGTGATCCTGGGCTGGTCACATAAACCTTAAATTCCAAGGGAAGAAGAGATGGCTTTCTTCAACCACACAGGCAGCATTGTATGAATGCTTCTGTTCTATTGGATAATTGAAAATCCAGGTTTAATACCAAGTAACCTCAATAACTTGAGTTCAATGGTTACACAAAGCTGATAACCAGCAACGGGTAGGACCTTTCTTCTGGTTCATGTAAATTCAGCTTGAGAAGAATAAAGAGTCAATATTTCCTTTGACTCTGCTATTGAGTAATCTTATTTATTACTACTGACCAACCCGACCCCATGGGTAAAGTTCTACTGAACCAGGTGACCTTGTTAGGCTGCTGGCTACCTAGTAGTCTCCAACTTTTTTTGTAACTCTTACAGTGCCTCATACAGTCCTGGGCACAGTTCATTTCCTGATAACATCACTTCTTTAAACATTCGATCCAATGGAACTATTTCCTCCTGCTTCATCCTGCTAGTCATAGTATGGCAGAGGGATTGGTATACTCTTTACCACCATCTCTTAACAATGACCCTTGGTGGCTTTAACATCCATCTTGATGACCCTTCTAACACTCTGGCTTCCTAATTCCTTGAATTCCTTAGCTCTAGGGATCTTTATTACCTCTTCACTTCAGCTACCCTCCTGAACAACCACAACGTGGACCTGCTCCACTCTAAGATTTTAAACTCTGAAATTTCTTTTTCTGATTCCATCCTCCTAGATTCCCATTTTCCCTGCTCCCTCATACTTATTAAACCCGCCTTTCTCCCTAGCCAGGATCTCTATTCCCTCCATATTTTCTCTGTTAGTCATGGGAGGACAGTCTGTGTGAATGCACAGAGGATGGAATATTACATTTGGGGAAGACCTAGTAGTCTAGTTTGGCTGGAACACATTTAGGGATAACATAATTCTCCATCTGTACCTGCCTCAGAGGAAGAAGTCAGCTGCTCTTTCACCCTGGAAATTCTCTCATCTCCTCTGGCCATCTCACCCTGGAACGTGCCTCTACCCCTGCAGCCCTCATCTCCGATTGGTGAATTTCTTCACTTGTCACTTGTCACTATGTCCTCCCCAACAGCTAACTTTCCCCTCTGCCAGGACCTTCCCCTCCACCTTTAAACTCCCTTTTATATGTGATCTTTCCTCATTAGAACATAAGCTTCTAAGGGTAGAAAATCTTTTTCTTTTTGTCTCCAGTGTCTGCCACACAGTAAGTACTTAACAAATGCTTATTGACTTGACTTGACTTGAAAAAAGCATCATTGCTTTCCAAGGATAAATACTTACTTTAGTCCTCAAGGAGGTATCCTGGTACTGTGGAAGGCACAGCACTGGTTCTGAAATCTGAGGACCAGAGTTCAATTCAGCCTCTGCTGCTTACTTACCTATAGCAAGTTAGGGTAAGTCATTGAAATTTCCTGGGCCCCATTTTCCTCAACTGAAAAAAAAAGAGAGTAGGACTAGACAACCTCTGAGGTCCTTTTTAATCTATGATCTCCTTTATTCTCATCATCTCCTAAATCTTCTTCTCTCTGACTTCATTCTTGAAGTCCAAATCTGGATTTCCATCAGGGTACCCAGACACTTTCACCTGGGTGTCTTGCTGGCACCACTAACTCAATATGCTCCAAACTTAACAAATCTTTATTGTGGTCACTGGCACTACTATCCTCCCCACTGAATGAGATGGAAACCTAGACATCATTTTGATTCTTGCCTCCATCTTATCTCCACATTCCAATCATTTGCTAAGTCCTCAATATTAAAGATCATTTGCTGTCTGCTATTATCCTCAAAACAACCCCATGAGGTCAGTGCTTTAGGCATTATTCTTCCCATTTTGTAGATGAGGGAGGTGAGGTACAAAGATGTTAAGTGACTTACCCAAGAACAATTCCCTGAGGTTGAAGCCGATGCCAGTTTTCCTAACCCCCAACCAGCCCTCTTTCCATTATTCTACAAGCCTCCCTTAAATAACTTTTTTCTATCTCTGCTCCTCTTCATTTCCATTGCCACCATCTTAATTTAGACTCTCATTAAATCTTGCCTGGACTCATAGGCTTTTAAACAGTGTGTATGCCCAGGCATGACATAATGTCTCCCCCCCAAAATTGGTATTTTGCATATTACTTTTAAATTTTGTATTTCTAAGTTTAGTTGTTAATTTAAAAAATTTAGTTAAGCTTTAGTTCCATTCTTTGATGAATAAAAATAATATCTTTCATGATGAAGTACTCAATAAATGCTCACCTTAAAAAAAAATTCCTGGATTTCCTGGAACCAATGACACGTATTCGATGGGGTGCGCCTGTTCTTGCTGAAGATTGATTGACTGTAAGGGAAGTTATTCAACACAGCGATCTTTAAAAAGTTTGCACTGGCCAAGCTCCTACTTAAGAAACCCTTCAGCCTATCATAGCAACGGGATTTTTGGCACCTGGGGTAGACTGAGGTTCTATGGTGTCAGAAGAAATTTGGAAAATTTCAGGGGCCTGGCAGCCCCTGAAATACCACTAAATTCTGGCTCCTTTCAGATCAATTTCTACAGCCCATCTGTTGTTCTATGTGATGAAAATATTTTCTAACTGCCAATGTTGTCAGTAATGAGCCAATAATGCCTGTATCCTTCCCTCTCCCGCCTCTCCCCCTCCCCTTTCTCTTGTCCCGGGGATTGAATGCCCTGTCATTGTAAACACACCAGGAAATCGATGATGACATAAAACTTATGTCTCCCACCCTTTTAAGGCTAGGCCCCAGCTCAAAGTTATGGACAAGCTCTTGGCCCTCATTTGGAGAAAGCTTTGCTGAAGCATTGCTATTGGGTGCCTGACCTAGCCTGGGGACTGCCTTATGAACTCGAGTCCCTTGTAAAAAGAGGATAATTGTTCCTGCCCTGCCTACCTTATAGGCTGCTGGTGAGGATCAGATGAGATAATGGCCTTAAAGCTCTATACAAATGTCAGGGATTAAAGGGCCAGATTGCCTTCTATTGAATTCCAATCTATAGCATGGTGTTAGGAGCTGGCTAGTTTTGAGAGTTTATTTTACTTCTAAGCCAAGTGAGGAAGCTTTCAGCTCCTTTGTGAGAAAGAGAGAGGGAGACAGGCAGGGCTGGGAGGTTGATCAAAAAGAGAACCCCAGGGCTTTGGTTCAGCCCAGTGTGATCCGCAGGGAAATGACTCTGTGAAGGCTCTGAATGGAGCCTGAGCAAAAAATAGGTCAGCGTCACCCCTGAAACTTAGAGGGGGCTGACAACAGCATCATGCTTGAGCACTGTAGAAACGACTAAGTCTAGGATAATAGCTAGCATTTTAAAAGAACCTAAAAGAAGGTTTGCGAAGCACTTTAAAGATATTATCTCTGATCTCACAGTAATGATAGCTAGAATTTCTATGGAGGAGCCTACTATGCGCCAGGCACCATGCTAAGAGCTTTATAAATATTATGTCATTTGAGCCTCACAACCACTCTGCAAGATAGGTGCTATTATCATCCTCATTTTACAGCTGAGGAAATTGAGACAGATAGAGGGTTAGTGACTTGCCCAAGGTCACATATCTAGTAAGCGTCTGAGGGCAGTTTTTAACTTAGGTCTTCCTAATTCCAGGCCCGATGCTCTATCTACTGTACAACCTAGCTGCCTCACAACCCTGGGAGATAATTGCTATCATCCCCCACCATTTTATAGCCATAGGAACTGAGGCAGATAGAGGTTAAGTGACTTGTCCAGGATCACCTAGATAGTAAATTGTCTGAGGCCAGTTTCGAACTCAGGTCGTTTTGACTGCACTTCATCCAATGGACCACCTGCCTTCATCACATTTAATACCTAATTATCAGGAATAATTATACAAGGTAGCGTGGGATTTCTTCTTCCAGGAGGATTGCTCCAGGGAAGCCTGTCTAGGCCGTGGCCTCGTGGTGTCCCTGGCTTCCCCCTGAAAGCAGGCTCTTCCCATCTCTGTTAGCCTCACCATGCCTCGTGGCACAGGTGTCAAAACTGCTAGCTATGACTCTGAGTCCTGGTCCTGTCACTTGATTGCAAAGAATTTAGACAGGGAAGGTAGTTTAGAGGTCATCTTGTCCACGTATTCTTAGCGGACGAGAAGAAAGAAGTGTCTACTTGGAGTTGGGGACCTGGGTTAGATACTTACTGGTTTGAATGGTCAGGAGCAGGTCACTTCCTCACAGACCCTCAGTTTCCTCTCCTGTAAAATCGGGACACTTGCACAACCTGCCTAATGGAGTTGTGAAGGAGGCACTTTGCTATTATTATATGTAACTTGAGGCAAACTGTTTCACCTCAACTGTACATTGGAGATACAAACCCTAGTAGAACCCACTTACAGTAGAGAGACTAGTGTGAGGAAAGAACTTTGTAAAGTGTAGACATCCTATGTACACGTGAAGTGTCATTGTCAACATTGTTGTTGCCTTTATTTCTGTGCCCTCACAATTCAGAGGGTGGTCCTTTGAAGTACAACTTGTGAACCAGCACTCCAAACTCTGGATCTGTAAGGGCCAAGCTCAATTTTTGGGGCCTCTCAAAAAACTCCCATCTCTTTGACTTGCATTGCCTCCACTCAGAATTTACTCTGGGACCCTCAGAAGAGAGCTTTCATCTAGGTCTCCACTGATGGTAAAAAAAAAAAAAAATCTCTTTTTTTGATAGAGGAAGGCAGGGCAATTGGGGTTAAGTGACTTGCCCAAGGTCACACAGCTATAATTTTGTCAAGAGGTTGGATTTGAACTCAGGTCCTCCTGATTCCAGGACCGGTGCTCTACTCATTGCACCACCTAGCTGCCTAGAATGTCTCCCTTTTTTAGACAAGTACTCAAGGTAATGTCAGACCTAGGGCAATCTTTATTTCATCTCAAAGAAAAATGCAAAACTAGACAAAGGACTTGCAGTAATCAATAAATAGCCGATATAATTCTTTATTTCCAATGAGTCTCAGCTTTACCCAAGGGAACCTATACAGACCTGCAGCCTGTAGTACTAGCCTAAAAGGTCAGCATTCACCCCAGAAGAAAAATACAGGAGGGGTTGCTAGAGAGACAATGCCCTCACATTCCAATGAGTGTCACCTTCAAACCAGGGCCTTCAGTCTTATAATAATAGCCCCAGGGGTTTAGATTCCCCTTGGAAGGGAAATGAACTTGGGGTTGCTAAAGAGTCAACCTCTCCCCCCATTTTGGTGAGTCCTACCTTCAGTGAATTAAGGAATGACTCAACAAACATAAAACACTTACTAGGTGCAAGAGCTAGGAATACATACCCCAAATATGAAACAATTCCTACTGATCTTATATACCAGTGGGGAAGACAATAGTAAGTATATAAGGAGACTTGTTCAGGCCTTCAACCTTACAGTATTACCCTAAGGCAGAGGTTCTTAACTTTTTTTTGCGCCAGGGTGTTCTCAGAATAAGGTTGTTTTTTTTTAATTAATAATTAAAGAAAATGCTAAATTTCTTAGAAGTTAGTGAAAGTAAAGATATAATTTTTTCCCCCCGTCCAACTGCATGGACCCTCTGAAATTCCCTGGCCTAATGTCTTCAGTTCCAGCCAAAAGAATAACAAATTGGGGTTGCTAGAGAGGTAGCCTTTTCTCATTAGACCTATATTGTCAGAGTAACTAGTGTTAGTAATGGAGGTCCAAGTCCAGATTTTTGTTCCTCCATTGTATAACTTAGCTCCTTATTGCTCTTTCAGCTCTAGGACTCTATACTCAGTTGTCTTCTCTCTAAGATATGTCCACTGTTCACTGAGAATGTTCCCTTCTTTCACCTGGGTCCCAGGATCCTTTTATAAAGGGCTGGCATTGTTTGGGTGCTCCACCGTCTCCCTCTAGAAGGCTGGGTTGCCAAACTCTCTAGGAAGCTGTCATTATCAAGGAAACCCCCATTCTTCTATGCAGAAAACTCATTTTGAGAACTCTCTGGGTATCTGGCATTTTCTAGGAAATCTTTCCTCCTCTATCCAGGAGCCTGGGCCATGTGGTAGAGCCTTTAAACCATTACAATGCATCTCTGGCCCTGATTTGCCAAGGCTGCCATTCATTATAGCATCTCTCAGGGGAGAGGCTGTGTGGATATCCAAGCTCCTCCCCCTCCCCAACCTACTCCCCAAAGGCTGGAACCCACATCTGCTCTTAATTCAACTGAGGTTCTCTTGCCCCAATTACCCAACTTCAACAGAAGACTCCATGTTTCCTTTTATAGGCCTAGTACAAAGAGGTGGCTCTGATCCATATCCACTTGAGGCAACCAAATTGTGTTCTGCCTCCCCTCAACCCCTGCCCAAAGCCGAGACTCACCCTCAACAAGGTGTGCATGGATTGGCAAGTGCCCAGTTCCTGGAGATTGCACTCTGCCCTCTCGAGGACATGGTGATGAGCATAGTCTCACTGAAGATTTTTCTTGTTGTTCAGTCATTTTCAGTCTAGTCCGACTCTATGTGACTCCATTTGGGGTTTTCTTGACAAAGATACCAGAGTGGTTTGCCATTTCCTTCTCCAGCTCATTTTGCAGATGAGGAAATGGAGGCAAACAGCGTTAAATGACTTGCCCAGGGTCACATACTTAAGTGTCCGAGGCCACATTTGAACTCAGGTCTTCCTTACTCCAGGCCTGGTGCTCTATCCACTGGACCACCCAGCTGCCCTACTTAGTGATCCCACTTAGGAACATGGATTTAGAGCCAGCAGGACCTGAGAGGCCATTTAGTCCAATCTCATCATTTTATAGATGAGAAAACTGGGGCCCAGGGAGTCTTAGGGCTTGTCCAAGGCCACACAAGTAGTAAATGTCATAGGCTGGATTTGAACTCAGGTCTCCTGACTCCAGGGGTTAGCCTTTCCACCGTACTCTTTTTTACTATACCACACCACCTTGATCTCTCTGGTCATTCCTTCCACAAACATTGTTTTGTTTGCTAGGCAGTGAAGTGGAAATAGCAATAATAATAGTAATAATTAATAATAATAATAACAACCAGCATTTCCATAGCACCTACTGTGTGCCAGGCACATGCTAAGTGATTTATGAATGTATTACATCCTTTCATCCTCACAACAACCTTGGGAGGTAAGTACAATTATTATGCCTATTTCATAGTTGAGGAAACTGAGATAAACAGGTTAAATGACTTGCCCTGGGTCATACAGCTAAGTAAGTATCTGAGGCTGGATTAGAATTCCAGTCTTCCTGACTCTTGGTCCAATGCTCTATCTATTGCTCAACCAACTAGAGCATTAGCATTGGAGTCAGGGAGACCTGAGTTTAAATCTGGCCTCAGATTTTTTCAGGCAGTGTGACCCTGGGCAAGTCACTTCACATATCTCACCCTTAATTTCCTAATATGTAGAAAAAAGTATAATAATATCACCTACCCCCCAGGGTTGTTGTGAAGATAAATTGAACAGGCTGGCAGAGTGTTACAGGAGTCTGGAGGCTTGGAGGGCAGCTAAGTGGCTATTGCCATAATCCAGGCGTCAGATGATTCATTAGGGTGGTGTCAGTGTGAATGGAAAGGCACAGACAGATGTGAGAGGTGTTATGAAAGAATCAATAAGACTTGATGACTGATTGGCTCTTGGAGGTGAGAGAAAGATGAGTCAGAGAGTTGGTGCCTGGGTGCCTGGGAGAGGGTGTAACCCCTGAAGAAATAGGGAAGCCAGGAGGGCTTACTTGGTTGGAGAGGGAGGAGGATGAGTTTGGTCCTGGATGTGTTTGGTTTAAGATTTTGTTGGGATAGCTGTGTGGAAATTAGAACTTGAGATTAGAGCTTGGTCAGGAGGTAAGATATGGAGAAACAGAATTGGGAGTCATCAGCATGGAATCACTAGGGGATGCCATAAATTATATACTAAATTACATACTACATACTAAATTTCATACTCTTTGACATAGTGAAATACAACTGTGCATACACCCTGAGGAGATCAGAGATAGAGATAAAGGTCTCATATCCATACAAATATTTATAACATCATTTTGTTGATAGCAAAAACTATAAACAAAATTGAGAAGGGAACTTGATTGGGGAATGGCTGAGCAAACCATGTTCTATGAACATAATGGAATGTTATTTAATATCATCAGAAACAGCAAATATGAAGAATTCCAAGAACCCTGAGAGGGCAGAGGAACTGATGGAGAGAGAAGTGAACAGGGCTGGAGAACAATGACCACATATACTACGGTAACATCAAGGAAAGGAATAATGAAAGATGTGAGAGCTCTGACCAATGCAGTGGCCAAGTTGGACTTCAGAGAATTGATGGTGAAGCATACCATCCTCTTCTTGGAAGGAAGGTGATAGACTGCAGGTGAGGAATGGTGCTACCATTGTTGGATGTAGTTAATGTATTCACTTGTTTTGTGTAAATATACTTTGTTATTTATTGGAAGTGGATAGGAATATAGTGGGAGGAAGCACTGAGAAGTATCAGCCATGTAAAAGAAAAATAAGTCAGTCAATGAACATTTATTAATCACCTACCATGTGCCAGGCACTGTGCTAAGCACTTGCGATACAAAGAAAGGCAAAAGTCAGTTTTTGCTCTCAAGGAGCTCACAATCTAAAAAAACCAAAACAAAACAATGACATTTTTTTTTTCAAAATGATAGGATTCAGCATAGTATATTGGGAAAAGTCCTAGATTTTGAGTCAAAAGACCTGGATTCAACTAGATTCATTACTTATTACTTAAGTGATTTCAGACAAGTCATTTAACTTTTCTGGGCATGAATTTCCTCTTCTGTAAAATAAAAGTTTTGGACTAGGTTTTTCTTTAGGGCCTTTCTTAGCTCTAAATCCTATGATTCTATGATCTTGGCCCCAAGAATAGATGAACATTCAGAGAATCTCTTGCATCCTGGACCATCCAGTCCAGTAGCACAAGGTGGAGAGTGGAACCATAGAGTGTCACAGCTGGAAAGGACTCTAAAGGATTATTTTTCTCCAAACTCTTTGTATTAGAGATGGGACCCAGAGGGAGGGAGCAGGGAGAACCACTTGTTGAAGTGGTTTAGTTTATGCGTGTTTGTTTTTACCTTTCATCATTGTTGCCCCAGCACTTAGCACATAAGCCTCCTGGTCCCTAATAAGCACTTAATAAATGTTTGTTGAGTGACTGATTGGAAAAGCTGGGATTAGAATTGAGGTTTCTTGGGAGAAGCTAAGCCTCTGGAAATTGTAGTTTACATGGTTTAGAGCTGGAAGAGACTTCAGAGATCATCTATTAACAGTTAGCATTTTAAGGTTTGCAAAGCACTTTACATACATTATCTCGTTTTAGGCTCATAATAGCCCCATTATCTCATTTGAGCATTTTAACAAGCCCTTGAAATAGGTCTGTTAGCAGGGGTGTGCTGGGGCCAGCTCCAACAATTTTTGCTGTGAACATTTACACCTTGGAAATTGGCAAATGCTACAAATCAGAGCTTGATTTATTGTTTTGTTGATTGTCTCGACTTAAGAAAGTGATAGAAAAAAAATGTTCACGATGCAGATTAAATTTAAAAGTGTGTTTGTATACATTTTCTCTCCCTGTCCCCTAAGCCGGTTGTTAAATGTCTATCTGGAGGAAAGAGTAAGGCTGAGGACTTTTGCCCAGTTCTGCCTCATTTAGATTCAATTCACGAGCAAGTCAAGCTATCACTATCATGGTATCATCGGTCTTCTTCAAGAATGAAGGACGAGCAACAGCAGTAATAAACAGCATACTCCTATGTGACAGGTATTGTTATCCCCATTTTCCAGATTAGGGAATTAGTAAATATTGGAGCTATTAAGTCTTAGAGGAAGGATCTAAATCCAGGGTTCCCTGACCCCAAGTTTGCCATACCACCTCTCAATATAGTCCGGCTTCCTGGTTTTGCAGATGAAGAAACCGAAGCCCAGAGAAGAACTGACTCGCAGACTTGGCGGCAGTAGGGAGAAGGGTCTGGATTCAAATCCAGATCCTTTTAGTAGGTCTCTCAATGTCCAGGCCAACACAGAGCCAAACAAGCTGGTAAAGAGAGAGAAAGGCACGTTAGACTAAGTAGCATGAGGTAGTTGAAAGGACATTGGAATTGGTATCAGGAAATGTGGGGTGGAATCTCAGTTCAGCCATTTATTAGCTGTGTGACCTGGGTCAAGTTGCCTGTCCTTGGGCCTCAGGCCCATCATTTATAAAATAAAGGGATTTGATGAGAAGATTTTTAAGGTTCCTTATCCTCGCTAATATTTCCACAGGAAACAAAAGATAGGAAGGTGTATGTGACATGATTTCCTCTCCTTCTTTACAGAGCTTATTTATTAAGAATGAAATAAACTTTTTCTGCCTGTGATATGTTTATGACAGAAATGTCTTATCTGGACGCAGAGTATTGCTTGTGAGGGTGGATAGGAAGGGGATGAATTTGAGGTGGGAGTAGGGGGAAATATTTCTAGAGAACTACAATAGATTTGCATTTATTTCCCCCTCTTTCTCTAAGTATTATTAAGATCTTCTGGAATTTGGATTTAGAAAACCTGGGTTTTGATCCTGACTCTGTTACTTTGAGACCTTGGCTAAGTAATTTGCTCTCAGCCTCTATTGCTTTATATATGAAATGGAGAATTAACACCTTTCAGTCTGACTTGGCAGAGTAATTTGTGAGGAAAGTACTTTGTAAACCTTCAAAGACATAGACATGTAAGTCATGATTCTGCGTCTGTATATGTATCACCCCACAGAGGCAGTGTGGTGTAGTGGAGAGAACACTGCTTTAAGAATGAGGAAGATCTGGATTCAAGTCCTACCTCCGACATGCACTAGTTCTGTAATCAGAGGCAGGTTGCTTGGTCTTCCAGTGCCCATAGGCAACTCTTTGAGACTATAAATTACAGACAAGTTGCCAATCTCCATGAGTAGAGAGAGTTTCCACAATGAGAGTTCCTTCTGAAAAAAGAGGCATTCCTAATATGCATAAGACAGTACCTTGCCCATAATAAGCACTTAGTAAATATTTGTGTATGTCAAGTTCAGTAGGGATGCTCATAAAGATAGGGCTCTGAGACAGGACTATTTCCTTCATCCCCATCCATTGAGTTCAAAGTAGTTATGGAATAGCAACCTGTATTTTTATAGCACTTTAGGGTTTGCAAAGTGTGGCATATAGTAGTCACTTAATAAATGTTTATTGATTGATTAATATTTATTTCCTACTCTAGCCACATATTAGATCCTTTGAGGTGACTACTACAGATATCACCACGACCACCACCACTACCACCATCATCGTCTTCATTGTTGTCATCATCATCATCTATAAAATAGGAAAAGGAAGCTCAGAGACTTCCCCAGGGTCACATAGATAGCATATGAAGCAGCATTCAACCACATCTTCCCATCTCCAAGTCCAGTGTGTTACTATCTACTAGCTTCATGTTGTCTCTCTGCTGAGAAGGTGGACTCACTCCCTTCTCGCTCTCTAGGAATTCAAGTTGGTGAGGCAGGCTAAGTACACGTGAATTAGTTAAATATGAATTCAAACCAGCCTAAGTTAAGGACTAAGTACTAAGCTGAACCCGGGTACTAAGCAAGAATGACCAACAGAAAGTGGTTTAGGAAGGCAGAGAAAGGAAAGATTGATGTGGGTAGGAGTCATAATGGTAAAAATGATCCAGTTGTCTAGCACTCTAAGTTTTATAATGCCATAACAACCCTGAGGGGTGGGTAGTACAAATATTCATATCCCCATTTTACGGATGAGGAAGCTAAGGCTCAGGGAAGTTTTGGAGAATTACAAGCTTAACATCTGTCAACACTGTAATGTGGTAGCCAGAAATGCTAGGGCACTCTTAGGCTAAATTGGCAGAGACAAAGCATACAGAACTAAGGAGATGATAATATCACTGTATTCTGACTTGGTCAGACCCCATCAGTTCTGGATCCTGCATTTAAGATACCAGTAAGCTAAAGACTGTCCAGAGAGGGCAACCAGGGCAGAGAAGGGGCTCAAAAGCATATCATATGAAAACCAATTGAAGGAATTTGGGGTAGTTAGCCTGAAAAAATAAAAAGGCTTGGAGGGAACAGGATTTCTGTCGTCAAGTATCTGCAGGGTTGTCGTTTGGAAGAAAGATTAGATTTGTTCTACTTGGCTCCAGAAAGCAGAAGTAGGAACAATGGGTGAAAATAACAAAGTAGTACTTTTTGCCTTGATCTAAAGAAATATTTTCCTAACAACTCAAGCTGCCTCGCTGGAAGTTTTCAAGCAGAGGGTGGATGACCACTTGCCAGGTATTCTGTGGAGGGGATTCATGTTCCTGTATGAGATGGACCAGATAGTCTTTGAGGCTTCTTTCAACTCTGTGATTCTGTTTCTGAGAGCTCCACCTTGAAGGAAAGTAAGGTCTCATAGAGGCAGAAGTCAGGAGGGAGTGCATTTCAGGTGTGAGGATCAGCTTGAGGAAATGCAGGGAGGTGGGACAGGGGGTGTTGAGTTCAAGAAAGAACTAGTAATTTATGCCCAACAAGTAATGCAAGAGTAGGGGAACTAAAGATTCTGCTTTACTTTCCCCATACATTAGGTATTAAGATGTGTATAATCTTATAAAGTTTCTCCTTGGTTTGTTATTTTAACTCTCTGTATGTTTCTCTGTAGAGATTAGTATAATAAAACCCTTTAAACAAACAACTGCTTAGAAGAAACCTTGTATGTTTTTCCCAGGAGCAGGGCAAACAAGAAGGGAATAACCCTCTGGACTCTCCTGGATGTTCAAGAACTCAGGCAAGGTGGGGAACCTGGGGCTGGCATGTAGCTTTTTGTGATATTCATTATGGCTTTTGTACATAATCACCAGAAACAAAGTGAAATGTGAGTTTAATAACACATAGTAGTTATACTGACTTAGATGGATCTGTGATCTTATTGGTGTGAGTGGCCTCTTCTTTGGTACACATTACAGCCCCATTCTCACTTCCCATTCTATGCCATTATTTTTTAAAACTTATTTTTTTCTGATTAAAAATTTTTTAAAATTTATTTTTAGTTTTCATCATTCACTTTTATAAGATTTTCTATTCCAAATTCCCCCCCTCCTTTCCCCTCTCCTCCCTCCCCAATATGGCATGCAATCTGATACAGGCTATACTTACACAGTCATATTAAAATATTTCCACATTAGTCATGTGGTAAAAGAAGAATCAGAACCAAAGGGAAAAACCATGAGAAAGAGAAAACAAAAACAAAAAAAAAAGAGAAAATAGTATGCTTTGATCTGCATTTAGACTCCATAGTTCTTTCTCTGGATCTGGACAGCATTTTCTATCATGAGTCCTTCGGAATTGTCTTAGATCATTGTATTGCTGAGAATAGCTAAGTCTGTCAAAGTTGATCCTTGCACAATGTTGCTGTTACTGACTACAATGTTCTCCTGGTTCTGCTCACATCACTCAGCATCAGTTCATGTAAGTTTCTCCAGATTTTTCTAAATCTGCCTGCTCATCATTTCTTATAGCACAATAGTATTCCATTATATTCATATACCACAACTTGTTCAGCCATTCCCCAATTGATGGGCATCCCCTCAATTTCCAATTCTTTGTCACTACAAAAAGAGTTGCTATAAAAATCTTTGTACATGTGGGTCCTTTCCCCTCTTTTATGATCTCTTTGGAATACAGACCTAGTAGTGGTATAGGTGGATCAAAGAGTATGAACAATCTTATTGCCCTTTGGGCATAGTTCCAAATTGCTCTTCAGAATGGTTGGCTCAGTTTACAACTCCACCAACAATGCATTCGTGTTCCAATTTTCCCACATCTTCTCCAACATTTATTATTTTCTTTTTTTTCCCCATTAGCCAATCTGATAGGTGTGTGGTGGTAACTCAGAGTTGTTTTAATTTGCATTTTTCTAATCAATAGTGATTTAGAGCGTTTTTTCGTATGTCTATAGATAGTTCATGCCATTCTTGTTTTACCTTTTTGTAAACCACTGGGTCGAGTGGAAAATGAATTCAGTATTTAGTTCAACAAGTCATTTTGTTGATAAGGAAAAATGAGACTGCCCCCTCAACTCTACTTAGTGAGCCCTCTCCTCTAGCAAAGAAAATAAAAGCAACTAAGATGATGAATATATCTGGTAGAATATACCACATTCCATAACCCTAGTTCCCTACCTTACCAATAAAAGGAGGAAGGTATATTTCCCCTCTCTTTTCTGGGATCAAGATTGTCTATTACTATTATAATTTGTTTTTGTGCCTTTTTGTTTAGTTTATTTTGGTGGTCATCAAAAATATTATTTTCCTGATTCTGTTGACTTCACTTCATATCAATTTATACGAGTCTTCTCAAGTTTTTTTCTGAATTCCTCATATTCATTATTTTTATGGTGAAAAAATGTTTTATTACATACGTTTACCATGATTTGCTCAGCCATTCCCCAACTGATATGTATTCATTTTGTTTCTAGTTTTTTGCTACCAGAAAAAGTGCTCTTATACTTTGGTTTGTGGTTGTTCACCCATTTTTCAGTCATGTCTGACTTTTCATGACCTCATTTGGGACTTCTTGGCAAAGATATTGGAGTGGTTTGCCATTTACTTCTCCAACATTTTTGTATATATGGTACCTATCTGTCTTTGACCACCTTGGTGCATGTGCCCTGCCAATGTATCTCGGTGTCCTTGGTGTGAAGGGCTCACATTTCTATAGTTTTAAGGTTCACAAAATGTTTTTCTCCAAACAATTCTGTCAGGAAAATAGTGCAAAAATTAATACCTCCATTTTACACATGAAATAACTAAGTCACCAAGTAAGTTACCTGTACAATGTACCTCAATCAAGGAGGCAGAGCAGTTGAGTTGTGGGACCAGTAGGGCAGCACCTGCTGTAATGACCCTGATGAGGACATCAGCCTTTCTCCCACTCCAAGACTACCTGTAGGCAACAGCCCAGTGCCTCTGGGCTACTGTTCTTAAACTGGCCCTATATTGTGGCTGCATAGCTGAATGTGATTACAGGAGGAAAAGCAAGAAGGCCAGGTGATATCTCTTCTTGTCAGAGTAGTAAGTGCTGGGGAGTATGGTTACCTGGTTGGATTTCCCTTTGTGTTTGCATTTGTGTTCCCCAATGTTGGGTGTGTCCTTAGGAAAGTCTTATACACTCATCCGTGCTGAAAAGTACTGTAGAGCATAGGCATAGAGAACCACAAAGGGATGGGTGATTATGACTGTGCCATAACATCAATTGTTTTGTTTTTGCCTTTGTATCCCTACTTCGTGTGATAGTGCCTAGCACCTAGTAGGCACATAATAAGTGCTCGTTGAACGACTGAATAAATTTCAGATGCATTGTTGAAAAATCTTAGCTCCTCCCTGTTGCCTTGGGTATGTGTGTGGCATAAATCACTGGATCCCAGCAGTCATAAGTCATGGATCTTGATGCCCAAGGTCACTCAACTGATAAGTGACAGAATTTGGATGCCTGAAATCCAAATCCAGTGATCTCTCCACTGCACTATACTGCACTATTTCTAAATTCAACAAACATTAATTAATCACTTCTATTATGCAACTAAAGGCTGAAGAAGGCAAAGACACACACACACACACACACATACACACACACATGCACACATGCTCCCTGTCCTCAAGGAGCTTATAGTTCACTTTTACACAGTTAACTATAAAACTAGTAAACATGGACTTACGGTTGACCAGTATTTTGATTTTTCTGGAATTCCATATAAGACCTATTGCAATTACACAGTCTTTGATTTTTTTTGTATTTTTTTTCCCCTTGACCACTACAAAGCTGTTTGTGATGGAGCAAAACGATCCCATTGTTTGAAGTGGATCTCTGGCTAAGAATCAATAAATATAGACATTTTTCCACAAATGATGGGAATAAAAAAGGTGCCTGTGATCACAGATGACCCTTGGAAGACCAGCTGAAGGTAAAGACAGCAAAGCCAGAGCCAAACATCAGTTCTACCAAGTAGGTGAACAGAAAGTCAGTAAATCATATTTAATGAGTTGATAAATTTAAACATGTTTTTGGTTACTGTGAAGGAGGGCTTTCCATTGCTAGAGGAAGGAATAACTGACAGTTTGAATGTTTTGCTGGTTCCTATAAATATGAAGAGAAGTAGAGATAGGTTTTCTGTTTTTTGGTGAATGTGTGGGGGAAAAACTAGGGAGAATGGCACAGGGAGAAGGTGTTGGATGAGGTCTTGGAATGGATTGTAACCTGTACCTGTGGAGGACCCACTTATTGATGAGATCACAGAACCATCAAAATATTGAGCCAAAGGAATAAACCTTTACATTGATTCACTTTTGCCTGTGTGCACAATTGAAAAAAATTCAGTCACTTAGTTTTCTCTGTCTATGATGGTATAAGGCCTCATTGAGATTTCTTAGTCTTATCTTTTGGTCTAAAAATAGTTTTTAACTTATGATCTAGGCCAAGGGGAAATACAGTGGTAGCAAAAATCCAATGAGCAAAGCCAAGGGTGGGGCGAGTGCCTTGTAGTTAAAAAAAAGGGCAAAGCAAAGTAGAATCGTAAGGTACAACAAGACCTGGTGCCATAATCTATTTTATAAAGCAGCATGGCAGAGTGGATAGGACATTGGACTTAGTGTCAGTATGACCTGGGTTCAAATCCTGCCTTAGACACTTCTTAGTTGAGTTACCTGGGGCAAATCACTTAATCTCTCTATGCTTCTGTTTCCGCATCTGCAAAATGGGGGAGTTGGACTCATGATTTCTAAAACCCATTCAAGCTATAACTCTCTGATCCTATAATCTCAGCTCTCAAGTGAGTAATGGAGAGGTCACAGGATTTGGAATGAAGACCTGGGTTCAAATCCTACTTTAGATATTTAGTAGGTATGTGACCAGGTAGGTCCTATGATCTCAGCTCTCAGGATCCATGCTAAATAAATTCTCCTTCTTGCTTTGTGCTAATGAGATGGGTTATTTGGTCTGTTCTAGATGAGGCCTCATGTAGAACCTGCCAATCTATAAATAAATGAATTTTGTCTGGGTCTCTAGAGGTCTAAAGATAATTTATTGCATTTCAATTGAGGGGAACGATGGAATAGTGATGATACAATATTACTGGAGACAATGACAGTAATAGCTTACATTTCTACATTGCTTTAATGTTTGTAGATAATTTTCTTCAAAACAAACCCGTGATGTAGGTAGTATACTATTAACTGTATATGACAGATGAAGAAACCGAGGCTCAGAGAGATGAGACAATTTGCCTGGAGCCACTCATCTATTAAGTGTCACAGGCAGGACTGGAATCTAGGCATCAGCACACGTCCCCCTATACTAGGCTTCTCCTAATGTTGCCTAACCTATCAGCAACTCAAAATGGGTAATTTTAAGCTAGGAAGACAGACTGGGCAGCACTGTAGAAGACCAGTGGAGGAGATATTTTTGGATGCGAGAGTCCTGAGATACCCCTCATGTCCCCCCCATATGCTACCCTTTTGCCTGTGTGCAGGGGTGGTCCTGAGTCCTGGCCACATGTGTCTTCATTCTGAAAAAAACATTGAAAATGGGAGAGCAACCTCAAGATTGGAGAAGGCAAATCTCCTGATGCTCCAAAAAGGTGAGAGAGTGGAGTCTGCCACGTATAGGGCAGGGAGTTTGGTTGACAAACCAATCCAGAAAGGGATGTGGTGATTACTGAGAGCCAGCACAGCTTCATCAATAACAGGCCGTGCCAAACAAAATGGATTTCCATCTTTTTGGACAGGGTCAAAACCTGTGCCTCCACATGGTTCCTCTTGGGAATTTGCCTCATGCCTTAGTTTCCACAAAAAATGTTAAAGTCCTTAGCTGCTATACAAGCATTCAAGGAAACAATACAGTGAATAAGGGATGGGTTTTATCTAAATTGACAAAACATGCAAAGATTTGCCCCTGACCCCATTAACTGTTAAAACAACTCTCCTTTCCTCTCTACTGACCACCACCTTGACTTATAGCTCTGTCTTGGGATTGAAAGCCTACCTCCTCCTAAAATAGGAGACACTTGGCATTGATATATAGTAGAAAGATTAGACTCAGAGGACTTGGTTCTAAAACCTACCTTTGTCACTTGCTACCTATAGGACCTCGGTTGAGACATTTTTTTCCCCAGGTGTCCGTATCCCCACATAGATGGCACTTAGTTCTATATCTATCGGCCCAGTTAGCTTCTCTGTCACAAACCCATATGGTACACACACCGTTGTCTTGACTTTTGTCCTGCCACTGGACTTCAATTACTCTGGAAGAGAGAGTGAGGCTGATGACTTTGTGCAACTCTGCCTCACTTAAAAACAATTCATGCAAGAGTCAAGACATCACCCTGTGATGTCATTAGTCATCTTAGAAAAGATAGACCATGATGACCACCACCACCAATAACACCACCACCACCACCACCACCACCACCACCATCACTACCATCACTACCATCATCACCACCGCCATCACCACCACCATCACCACCACCATCACCACTACCACCACTACCACCACCACCACCATCATTACCACCACCACCACCACCAACAATAACACCACCACCACCACCAACATCACTACCACCATCATCACTACTACCACCACCAACAACATAATACTACCAGCACCGCCACCACTACCATCACCACCACCACCAACAATAATTCACTATGCCAGTGAAGGGCAATGTCTAGCTTTGCTCTTTCATATCATAATATCATTCTTTCTGTTCTGAACCAGAAACAGGATTATTCATGAATATTCTACTGGGTCTTAAGAAACTTGGTCCAGAAACCCTTTTGGGTTCAGGATCTTCTCTATCACTTTCCTGTTGTCTTGTCATTGTTGCTACCTTATATTTCTGCAATTCTCAGCAGGACCCAAGATCAGCTTTCGGATCGCTGCTGCTCCAGCCTGATGTCATCTTTCAGACTATATGGTTCCCCTCTTTTCTGGAGGTTAGGCTGTTATCTCATACCTATGGTTGTCTGGAGGGACCATATGGCTCTCTGGTGGGGCTGCCTGGTTGTACAGTCTTCCCTTTCAGAGAACTGGGTCCTCTAAGTCTCTGTAGCCCCTTTCCCCTTTGTTAACTATGCTTCTTTCCATCCATTTGGACTTTTTAAAGTCTAAGTAAAAGAGCGTGGCCCAGGTGTGTGAACTGGCCTTGAATTAATCCATCATGCTTAATGTGGTGTTAAAGGGATAAGAGGAGTATCCAGGGCCCGTAGAGTTCATATCTTATCAAAGTGTTAACCTTGTCAAGAGAATTTAACACCTGGTTAAGGAGAGATCATCAACGCCAGAACAAAGTCCTCATCAGTTAAGGCAATGAAGATCCAGGACAAAGCCTGGGTGCAATCATCATATTCATTTTCATGGGTTTAAGCCTTTTTCTCCCCCCAACTGTTCCTTTTGCTTGTAATATCTTCCCTTCCCCCTTTAATATTTGGAAGTCTTACCTATCCTTCCCCCTTTTTTTTGCAGGGTGGGGGAAGGCAAGGTAATTGGGGTTAAGTGACATGCCCAAGGTCACACAGCTAGTAAGTGTGAAGTGTCTGAGGCTGGATTTGAACTCAGGTCCTCCTGACTCCAGAGCTGGTACTCTACTCACTGTGCTACCTAGCTGCCCCTTACCTATCCTTTAAAGGCTAGATCAAAGGGCTATCTCCTCCATGAAGACCTGAATCTCCCCTATAGGTAAATATCTGTCCTTCCTTGTACCACATGAGCATGTGTTACTGTGATTATCCTAAAGCTGTAGATCTTGTCATTCTGCTATGTAATAAACTCCAGTGGTTCTCCAGCACCTCTTGGATAAAAGACAAAGTCTTCTGGTTGGCATTTAAAGCCCTCCCCAACCTGACTGCAACCGACCTTTCTAGGTGTATTACACATTTTCCCTTCCACATGTCTATCTGGCCCAAACGATCGGCTTGCTTGCGTTCTCCCTACATGGCACCCCATCCTTAGCTCCACGACATTGCGCTGATTGTCTCCCATCCCTGGAATATACTTCTTCCTCCCTACCTCTTAGAATCCCTTGTTTTCTTGGCTTGGCTCGAGCATTGCCTTCTAAGTGAAGCCTTTCTTGATCTTCCCGGTTCCTAAGGCCTTCTGTCTTCAAACTGCCTTGCATTCATTGTGTGTGTGCGTGTGTGTGCGCGCGTGTGTGTGTGTTCATGTGTGTGTGTGCGTGTGTATACATATCCATATGTATTTCTATATGTGGATATGTATTCATATGTACACACATATATGGATATATACCTACATACACATACATATACTGTTGTTTTCCCCAATAAAACATAAGTCTCTTGAGGACAAAGGCTATTTCAATTTTCCCTTTGCATCCTTAGCACCTAGTGCCAGACATAGTAGATGCTTAATACAGGGGGACCTCCATACATGCTTGTAGATTGATTGATAGCCTGTATATTTGTCACATCCCTCTGTACTTTTTGTGGTAAAACAACAACAAGAAAATGAGTGCCCATCAATTAGGGAATGGTCAAAGAAATTGTGCTATCTGAATATAAGGCAATATTATTTTACAACAAGAAGCAATGCATATAAACAGACAAAAGTACAGTTAGCAGAATTAGGATTACAATACGTGCAATGACCATAATAAATCTAAACCAAAAAAAGCACTAAAACAAGTCCAAAGGCCGTGTGATGGTCATAGCCAATGATGGTCCCAGAGAAGAGAGGAGGAAATATGCCTCTCTTCCTTCATTGGTGACGTAGAGGGCTACGGGTGTGGAATTCTGTGTGTGCTGTGAGATGTTTGTCATTCCTGTTACTTTTATTTAATTCTTTTTATTTGTTATAAGAGGAGGCTCATTAAGTGGGGATGGTGGGGGTAGCCTCAGTTATGTTCATCTGTAAAATGAGTGTGTTGGGTTAGATACTTTTAAAACAAAGATTCCCAAAAGACAGACAAGAATAGCACAGAATGGGAAGCAGAAAGATCTAAGTTCCATGAGGTAACTGCGTAGGGCATCTAGGTGGTGAAGCGGATAGGACACTGGGCCTGGAATTAGAAAGACTCCTCCTTCTGAGTTCAGATATGGCCTCAGATGCTAGCTGCGTGACCTTGGGCAAGTCATTTCACCCTATTTACCTCAGTTTTCTCATCTGTAAAATGAGCCAGAAAGGGAACTGGCAAACCACTCTAGCATCGTTGCCAAGAAAACCCAAAAGTGGTCATAAAGAGCTGGCTGAGACCAAAAAAATGACTGAACATCAAGCTCTGTGAGGAAAGAGGCCATATCTTATTGGTAAAGTTTCTTTCTAGCTCTAAATCTATGGTGTTATTCACTAAACTGTGCATCTCAGTGCCTAGGACAATGTGCTATACACAATGATAATTTAATAAATGTTTATTGAATCAACTCATTAATATGCATTGTATCTCATATATTAATGAGGAACAAGGGATACACCTCTGGATTCTCTAGAAAACAAATGACTTTAGGTTCATAGAGCATTAAAATCAAAGGTAACTCTGGAGAAGAGAGAAATTTGAGAAATGAAGGTTTATGACCAGATGACTTAAGATTCCATGTCCTCTAAAAATTCCTTTCTGCTCTAACATTCCAAGATTCAATGTGTTCAGATTAATCAACCAACAAGCATTTAAACACTTATAGTGTGCTAGTTATTTTTGTTGTTGTGACATTTCAATTGTGTCCAACGTGACCCCATTTGGGTTTTTTTTTTTTTGGTGAAGATATTGGAGTGATTTCCCATTTCCTTCTCCAGCTCATTTAGATGAGGAAACTGGGGCAAAGAGGGTGAAGTGACTTACTCAGGGTCGAGTAGCTAGCAAGTGTCTGAGGTCAGATTTGAACTCAGGTCTTCCTGACTCCAGGCCTGGAGCTCTGTCCACTGCAATACCTAGCTACACCGAAGAACACGATTAGCTTAAAGAAATGTCACTTGCTGAAATGTCTTGGCAAAAAGTAGCAACAAAACGTCACTTTCAGAAACCTAGGGCACAAATACACACCGTGGCGAGGGTTCTTTCCCTTGTATCGAACTCTGACATAGACATCCCAAGGGGTTTCCTTAAATTGTTGGGGCAGAGTTTCTGTGGATCTTGGTGTGGGATGATACAAATTACCTCTGGAGCAAGAAGGTCTACCAAGGTTCCTAGATATTATCATCAGACTTGTACCCTTCTTAATCTGTTCAGTATTTGTCATAGGGATAAAGATCCAGAGCTGAAAGGGAGCTTAGAGATCGTTTAGTCCAGCCCTCCCCTTTTATAGATGAGGAAACCGAGGCCCAAGGAAGTTAAGTGATCTGTTCAAGGTCACAGTGTGTTCTAGAGTTCAAATCTGAACTCAAGTCTTGTGCCAAAATTCACTGCTCCAGGTTCCACGCTCTTTCCACTGCTCCCACCCCCACCCTGTAACACAAATTCTTCATGCCTATCTTTCAACTCTGGGAGCAGTCAAAGAATTCAATGTTCAATGTAGATTTCTGGGTCTTCTTGGGGCAGCTAGGTGGTGCCACGGTTCACAGAGCACATGAAAGCTCATCTTTATGAATTCAAATCCAGCCTCAGATACTAGCTGTATGACCCTGGGCAAGTCACTTCACCCTTGCTTCAGTTTCCTCATCTGTAATATAAAGTGGAGAAGGAAGTGGTAAACTACTCCAGTATCTTTGCCAGGAAAGCCCCAAATGTGGTTATGAAGAGTGAGGCATGACTGAAATGACTGAACAACGACAACATGGGTTTTCTCTGATAGGGGCCAGCAGTACTGTCCAGACAGCAGAGTTGTGTTGTTGTGTTGATGTGCTGTTGTGTTGATGACCTTCTATAAGAGAAGAGGAGAAATGTATTCCTGTGGTTATAGTTTCCAGCCCAAGAGGGCAGGAAGCCAGCAGCTTAGCAGCTGTTGCTCTATCACAAGCTTTAAAAAATCCAGTCACCCTGCCTAGATTTGTGTGAGTGTAGACAAAACTCCACCATTTCAGCTGGGTTCAAATTGGAGACCAATGGTGAGGTGCATGGGTCTTATCCCCTTACTAGATTGTAAACTGCACAGGGGCAAGGGCCCGGTCTTATCTAAACTTTGTATCTCATGGCACTAAATGCAGTACCCTACACATACTGGGCACTGGGGGTATGCTTGTTGAATTGAATTGGGGCATTCATTTAAATTGTTTTGAGGATATTTTGATTGGCAACGCCTATGAATTAGTCTCTCTTTCTCTTATCTTCTACCTCCTCCACCTCATAAATCTGAAATAGAGCCTTGTGAAAAGTATTGGGTTTATGAGACTGGCCAGCAGAACAGAGTTGTAAGATGGTAGAACTGATGGGAAAATTGGGTATAGCCACTTAGTCATCTAGTATTTATTAAGTGCCTACTATGTGCCTTGGAGATACAAAGAGAGGTTAAATAAAACAGTTCCTGCTTTTGAGGAGCTCATAGTGTAATGGGGTGGACCCGTGAAGACAACCACATACAAACAAGATATATACAGGTTAAATTGGGGATAGTCTCAGAGGGAAGGCACTAAAATTAAGAACTGGGAAAGGTTTCTTGCAGAAGATGGACTTTTAGCTGAGATAGAAGGAAGCCAGGGAAGTATAGAAGAAATTGGTTCATTATGAAGGCAGGAGGAAGATTAGGGAAGTTTATTTTCTTTCTACATCCACTCTTATGATGTCATTAGTAGCAATACAGCAGTGCTACAACCATGGAGGCCACATGAGCCTTGCCAGCTTCTGAAATAACCAAGGCAGTGATCAGGGAAGCCACGCTCTGGTTTGGCAAGAGTCTTGCCATGTGCTCCTGCTGCTAAATTTAAAGCTTGTATCTTCTGTCTATCCTTCCCCCTTTCCCTCTCACTTTTCTGCTTCTGGTTGCTTGTCTCTTTCCCTCCCCATGTTCATAGGTCAACTGGGTACTAGAAAGCTGGGCTCCCAGGAAAGGAAGTATGGGATTGGCTGAGGAGCCCCTGGAGTAGAAGACCAGTTGAAAGGCTTCTTAAAGTGATACTAGAGGGCTGAGTGTTTCTTTTTCTTTCTTCCCCTCCCTCCCTCCTTCCTTCCTTCCTTCCTTCCTTCCTTCCTTCCTTCCTTCCTTCCTTCCTTCCTTCCTTCCTTCCTTCCTTCCTTCCTTCCTTCCTTCTTTCCTTCCTTCCTTCCATGCTTCCTTCCATCCCTTTTAGAGGAAGAAAAAATAAGAAAGTCCCTGCTACCCAGCCTGGGGAAGGAGCTACAATTAGTAACAGAAGAATCATCTGGTCAGAGGCAAAGCAGACCCCTTTGAGACAAGGGTCTGGGCAGGCCTGGGTTGTGTGGGAGGAGGTTAACTTCCCATCAGCTCACCCAAGCGGGGTTACACGTACTTGGGGAAATGAGTTACAGGGATTGAAGAAAGGAAGGCTGGGCTGATGCTGGAGAAAAGAAGGGAGGGGCAGCCGGAGGGGAATTTGTATGACTCAGCATGTGATGTCCATCCACTGAGCTGGGGACTCCAATTCGTGAGAGGAGTGATTTCTGAGTTGGGTTTTGACAACCCCTTGGGAAGCAGCATAGTGTGTGTGTGTGTGTGTGTGTGTGTGTGTGTGTGTGTGTGTGTGTGTGTGTGTTGGGGGGGGAGTGTGGTGTGGGGGAGCAGGCAGGAGGACAGTGAGAGATGTTTCCAGTTGGGGGCAAGATGAAGGATGAAAGTGAACAGGGCTGATGGCGACGAAGGCCTGGAGGGGATGTTACTGGAGAAAATGAGCTAAGGCAGAAGCTCCTTTTGGGAGAAGAGAAGGATTGTGTCAGCAAAAATCCTTGAAGTCGAATGTAAAATAAACATGTTTGTTGGGGCCGTATGGGAAGCAGGAAGAAAGAGGACTGAGGTAGATAGAAGGAAGCCTGAAAGCATCAGTGAGAAGGGAGGTGCTTCATGATAACGCTTTGTTTATAAAGTATTGTAAGGGTCACAAAGTACTTTCCTTACAACATCTTTTCAAGGTCGGTAAATGTTAGCATCATTACCCCCATTTTACAGATGAGGAAACTGAGATTCCATGAGGCTGAGGAAGTTGTTCAAGGTTCCAAAACTAGCTGGTTAAGTAGCAGATCAGGGATTCGTGTTGTCTCTTTTGACATACAATACTCCGTCTCATTGTGGGGCCTTCGCAGTTACCGCTTAAAAATTCACTAAAACAGTTTAGATTGAGCTCACATATGTCTCTATATCCTCAAGTCCTTCCATTCCAGGTAATAGATATCAAAACAAAGTCCAGGGTCAATGGAAAGTCTGATGAATGATAGTCAAAGTCTTCTACATTCTGCACCTAACCTTATTCCCCAAACTTGCTACTTCAGCCAGGTCAGTCCATTTTTGTCCCCTAAAAAGTAGGAATTGTATCATTTTTGTATTTACATTCCAGAGCCTGCTACAGTGCCTAGCACACAGTAGGCACTTAATAAGTGTGCATCAATTGACTGTTTGATGTTCATTCTGCTGTTACTCCGTACCACTTACTCAAGCCATTTTGTGTGCCTAAAATACCACCTTCGTTCTTCTTCACTCATCCAAATCCTTGTCAGTCTTCAAAACTCAGCTCAAGTCCCATAAGCTCCATGCTATCCTTTTTGACTCTTCTGGCCCACAACAACTTTTTTCAGAGTTGTAATCGGGTAACTTGGTCCTTGTGACAAGGTGAGGGAAAGACAAGATGATGGCCTTGGAAAAGGAGCGAGGTGGGAAAAATGCAGAGGAACTCACCCAGGATTTGGGAAGGCCTTGGCATACTATCTATAAGGCAGGCCAGTTTTCACTTTCATTGAATACCAGATGGCTTTCCCCTGATCCACTCTTCCCTGGCCACAGTGTCTCAGGGACAAGGTTAGCCTCTTCTCTGATGAGTCAACCTGTGCCCCTTGCATTGTAGCTGATAACCCTCAAGGACACAGCCTTCTTCCCCAGAAGGAGATGAAGGGCAGGGACAAGGTATGTTAATTGTCTTTATTAACTTTGGGGTTCGGTGAGAATGAGCATCCGACTGGATGAACAGCAGGCCATAGATCCCGGGAGAAGTGAGAGTTAGGTCCAGGGGAGGGAGTGGGGGCAATTGCTATGGCTTGGTGGCTGGTGGTGTAGGGGTCACACAGGGAGATGATGGCAGTTGGGGGTTGGGCCTGCCTTAAGACTTCAGCCCCTTTAGCTTCGTCTTCCTAGAGCCAGGTTCCTCTGACCTCCTCTGGGTTTTTATGGTAATCCCTGTCTCGTTGAGATGTCTTAGGCAGAACATTTATATTCAGCTTCTGAAGCAGTTCTGGAAATCTTTCTCTTCTTTTGCCTTGGATGTTGGGACTCGGGTGCCTGCAAGGGATGGTCTTTGCAGCAGGAGCCAGTGCCTTGCCTGGGGCTTGCTGGCAGCCAAGGCAAAGAGTGCTTTATATAACGAGGTTTTTCATACCTTAGATGGCTTCTTTCCAGTTCACTCGCAAAGGCCTGTCAAGATGAATGAGGCTGGAGACCAAGCTCTTTGGGAGCAGGAACTGTTTCATTTTTGTCTGTTTCCCCAGTCCCTAGCAATAATAATAATAGTAATAAATAACATTTACATAACAATTACTATGTGCTAGGCACTGTGCTAAGCACGTTACAATTATTATCTCAACCTGGGAGGTAGGTGCTATTATTATCCCCATTTTACAGATGAGGAAACAGAGGCTAAATGACTCACCCAGGGTCACACAGCTAGTGAATGTCCGAGGTTATATTTGATCTCAGTCTTCCTGACTCCAGGTCTATCCATTGTGACGCCTAGCTGCCTGACGTACGGTCAATGCTCTGACTATTCCTTCTCAGTCTCCTTTGCTGGATTTTCTCATCCAAGTCATGTCCGCTAACTGTGAGTGTCCCAGAGGGCTCTGTCCCACCCCTTTTCTTCTGCCACTCCACTATTTCACTGGGTAATCTCAACAGCTCCCACAGATTCAATGATCATTTCTGTGCTCACGATTCTGAAATCTCCTTAACCAGTCTTGATTTCTCTACTGACTTCCAGTCTCACATCTCGTTTCCTGTTGGACATTTCAAAAGGATGATCTGTAGATAGCTTAAGCTCAACACGTCCAACCCTGAACTCCTTACCTCCTGCACAAACTTTCTCTTCTTCTTAACTTCCTTAATACCAGTGAGGATGCCACTGTTTTCCCTGTCGCCCAGGCTTGAGACTCAGATGTCCACCTCACCAAGCCCTCACTCTCTCTCCTACCCAGGCCTGAGCATCTCTAATGTATGTCCCCTTCTCTCCTCTGACATGTGACCCCCTCACAGGTCCTCATCATCTTACACTCAGACAGCTGCAATAGCTTGTTGCTAGGTCTCCCTTCCTCAGATCTCTCCATACTCCAGTTCAGTCCATCCTCCACTCACCTGCCAAAGTGGTCTTCCTAACGTGCAGGTCTGGTAACATCACCCACCTCCCCACGCACTTCCCACTCGACAAATTCCAATGGCTTCCTATCATCTCCAGGATCCAATATAAAAACCTCTGCTTACTGTCCAAAGCACTTCATAACCTGCCCTACCTCCACCTTTATAGTCTTCTTACAACTTTCCTCCTCCCCACTCTGTAATCAAATGGCACTGACCTCCATGCTATTCCTTGAATAAGACACTTCAGACATTTTTACCATCTGCCTCCCGTTCTCTTCTCATAACTACTTCCTGGCTTCCTTCAAGTCCCATCTAAAATCCTGCCTTCTGCAGGAAGCCTGACCCTGATCTCCTTTAATTGTGGTGTTTTTCTTATGTTGACTATCTTCACTTTATCTTGTATGTAGATTGTTTATGGGTACATCTAGGTGGTGTAGTGGATAGAATCCTGGGCCTGGAGTTCAAACACGACCTCAGGTGAGTACTAGCTGTGTGACCCTGGACAAGTCATTTAACTCTTGTCTGCATTAAACTGGAGAAGGAAATGGCAAACCACTCCAGTGTCTTTGGTGAGAAAATATCATGTACAGTTGGTCCATGGGGTCACAAAGAGTCAGACACAACTGACCAACGAAAATAGATTGTTTGTGCATACTTATTTGCATATTGTCTGCCCCAGGGGTGGGGACTTGAGGACCTAAAGGTCCCCATGTGACCTCAAGGCCATAGGTTCCCCACCCCTGCCTGCCCTATTAGTCTGGGAGCTCTTTTAAAGCCGGAGCTGTCTTTTGCATTTATATCCTCAGAACTCAGCCCAGGGCCTGGCATATGGTAAACACTTAATAAATGCTTCTTTACTGACTGCCAATTGATTGGTTGGAGTGAGATCTTTAGGGGGAGTTACTAGTAACATGGAGGTGAATTGTTATTATATCTTTGCTGAGGCCTTTGTCTCCAGAAAGATTCGTTGTGAGTGTTTTTTGAAAATAGGAATGTAAGTAGGAGTATTTTTTTTTGAAATGTACCATTAGAATAGAGGAATAGAGAAAATAGTTTTAGAGGGTTTTCAGAGCAGAAGAAATTAGGGCTAAGAAGGAAGAAGGCCTTCCTACTTTAGACAAATATTTTGGTAAACAAGGATAATCCCTTTAGTGATCTGTTTTTGTACTTTATGTGGGCAGTTAAATTATCTATGTCTACCAGCTGAAGGAAGAAATGGTGCCCCTCTAAATTTTAGAGCCTAGGACAAAGCACTATTTGCCTTGCCCTAGTTCCAGCTTTGCTCCTATGAGCCCTTTATATGTATTGCAAGTATGATCCATCTGCATGTAAAGATGCTATTTATTGTTTTGTCACATCCCTTTCTTTGTCCTCTTCTGCTATGTAACTCATATGGCTCCCTTTTCATATGTGTCCGTCTCGTCTCCCCAATTAGATTATGGTTAGTTCACCACTGCCAGAATGTTATTCAAGTAAAAGCTGGATGCTCATCTTGCCTTGAATGAATTCTTACATCGAGTAGCAAGTTGCTGCCCTTAGAAATCCTAGCTATGATAATAAATTAATGGAAAACAGATCTATTGCTACATTTCTTTGTCTTCCCTAGTGTTTTGGATATAGTGGGCGCTCAACAAATGTTTGCTATATGGCAGAGTTGGTTTTGAATCTCGGCTCTGCTTCGTACTGTCTCTGTGAAGCCGAGTAAGTCACTTCATCCTTTTTGTCCTCAATTTCTTTATAAAATGTGAGGGTTTGAGTCAGGTGACCTCTAAGGTCCTTTCTCCATAAAGTATAGATCCTATAATCATATGAATGAAAATTCTCAGGGACTCTGTCTCTTTCCCACCCCCAACTTTTCCAATCTTAACCTGGCTGAGAAATTATGAAGAAAAGGACACCTTCAATTGAATAAATATTTATTAAGTACCTATCATGTGCACAGCATTACACTTTTAGCAAAGGGGAACACCATATAATTCATGACAATTCAATTCAAAAAGCATTTATAAAGTGAGCACTACATGTGAAACACTGCCCCCTCCTTCCCTTACTCAGGAAACTCTCCCCTCCTTTCTCACTTCTCAAGACTTGCATAACCAGTGACTTAATGTTCTCTTGGGGGAGAGGGTGTGTGTAGGGTATTGCGTTGAAGAGTGTGGGCAACCGGGCCGCCAAAGAGCTCAGGCTCTTTGAAGGACTCCACTGGAGCTTCTCCCCAGCTTGGCCCTCCTCCTCCTCTCCCTATCTTTACTGGATGGGAGGGGGTGGGCCCAAGCCCAGCTCCCCCAGGCTGCTCATTGGTGACTTGCTCTACGACTGACTGCAGGATGTTTATAAAACTCTGAATCAATTTGAGGCACAGAGATTTTCAACCAGGGAAGCAGATTGTGCTGATAGGGTCAAAAGGCCCGTCGCCAATGTGGATCACAGCAACTGACATATTAATTTGAGCTGTCAGAACCAATATGTGTAAGGAGGTGGGAGGCACAGGCCCTATTGAAGAAAAGGGAAAAGGGGGGGTGTGCAAAAAATACTCCCAACAAGGTCTAACATTTCCCAGATTTCTGTAGAAGCAATCCTACCAGCACGTGACCAGTTTGTACCTTTCGAAGGGTGGAGGGAGGGCGTGAATAGCAGAGGGGGGCAATTGTGGTTACATTAATGTGATGAATGGGTCTGTAACCATATACATAAACTCAAGAAAACTTTACACCACTTTGCAAAAACACAGATTCCTTCTCCCTCCCTCCCCCTTGAGAGTTCCAAAGCTCCCTTGCTGGCAAAAGAGCCAGATCTGAGGATTGGCAGGAAGTACATTTGTTATTGGGGACCCTTTGATATTTAGCATGTGAAATGTCTGTGAGCTGGAGAAGTTCAGGCATCTGGCAGGAAATTACCATGAATCCTGTTTCTCTTAACAGTCACACACATATGCCTTCACTCTAACTCACCCCCTCACCTCTTTCTCCCACCTCTCTGCCTTCCTCCCTACCTTTTCTCTTTTTTATTTCTGTTTTCCTTCCTCCTTTATCTCCTCCCCCTTTGTCCTCTCCATTTCCCTCTCCTCTACCCCACATTTGTCACCCCTTTAAGTGATGCCTCTGTCAAGATCATATACCTTCCCCTATTCTGTGCCCAGATGGCATTTAGAGAGCCCAAGGCAAACAGACAGAGGGGAGAAGGGCTGAACATGGAGGGAGAAGACCTGGGCTTGAATCTTGATCTGTTTTGGGCTACCCATGTGGCCTTGGGCAAATAATGTCATCTTTCTGGGAATCAGCTTTCTCCTCTGGAAAATGAGGGAGTTGGATTAGATGGTCTCTAAGGTACCTTCCATCTCTAAATCTTATGGCATCAGCTCAGAATCTGCCCTTGCCTCACCTATCTGCTGTCCTGTCTTACTCAATATGTTTTCCAAGAAAGATTTTCTTTGCACACCGCAGTTATAGAATGACAAATGGTTCAATGGAGAGTTAATTAGGCTAGGAGGAGTCAGAAGATGCAGGTTAGAGTCTTGAACTATCATGAAAGGTAATGTGGTAGAAGAAAGTCCTCTAGTACTCTGGGAGAGAGGGTGCTCTTAGCTGCAAGTGCACGGGATAGAAAAACCCAGCTTGGAGTCAGGAGGACTGGAATTCAAATCCAGCCTCAGACACTTATTAGCTATCACTTCACCCTGTCTGCCTCAGTTTCCTCATCTGTAAAGTAGGGATAATAGTCCCTACCTCTCAGCGTTGTTGTGAGGATCAAATGATATAACTTTAAAACACTTAACAGAGTGCCTGGCACATAGTGTGTTACATAAATGTTACCATTAGATATTATTATTAGCCCTGACAAAACCACATCACCCTCTAGAATAGGGCCTACTTACAGAGACTTTGTAAAAATTGCTGGGTCTGGTGTTTCGAGGGCTCCCTAAATAATCTCTGAGGTTGAATCTGGAACCCCAAAGTGGCTGATAACCCAAATTCCAATCCTTAAACATCATAAACCATGTTATTACCTCGCTGTTGAAAACACCTGCAATGGGCTTTCTATTACCCAGAGGGAAAACTTCAATCCTCCCCAATCTGTGGTTGAAAACCCTGCATAATTGGCTTTCAGTTTTCTGGTCCTGTTTCACATCACTCCCTTCGAATAAATTCTATGGTCCAGCCCAGCTGTTTCCCCAAAGCAATATTCCATTGTTTATTTGTACATTCGCACACAGGCTCCATCCCTTCTTCCTCCTTCTCCTTCTGGGCCTAGAATGCATTCCTTCCTCACCTCTGCCTTTCAGAGTCCTTATCTTCCTGGGGCTACCTTCTCCTCAAAGTCTGATTTTCCAGCTTTTGGTTCTTAGTCTCTCTTCAAATGACCTTGTATCCACTTATCTTTGAATGTGTTCTAGTCCCCTAGGAATGTAAACTCCTGGAGGATGAGGGATTGTTTTCTTTTTTGTCTGTGCATCTTCAGTACCTGGTAAAGTGTCTGGCCTGCATTCAGCAGGTGCTTAATGAATGCCTATTGAATTAAATTGTTACACTGAGAATATAAATGTAAAGCGTCCTTTGGCAGGGGCTTTACTCCAGGCCCTGCCGCCTGACAACCTTCTCAGAGAGGGTTAAGGCTAATTTCTTAATTGGAGTTTCAGACTATAGGCTGGGGGCAGCTGATTAGAATCTTCTGTCCTTTTCTATCCCCTCTATTTGCCCACCTTCAGGGCTTTGTACAATAGATGACACTGTATCAGCTCTGCCACTTTAGGTTGGAAAGTCCCCTAGGTTGACTTGGGGCCTGAAGGTTGCGATGTAGTGGAAAGAGCAGGCTGAAGTCAGGGGACCTGGAGTCAGACTCTACCTCTGCTCTTGCCTTACCCATATAACCTTGAGTTCTTCCCCTTCTCCGGATCTGTTTCCTTTTCTGTAAAAATGAGGGAGTTCCCGTCCAGCCTGAAACTGAAGGCAAAGGATGAAGATTCCACTTCCATTTATCACTTATGTGTAAAAGCCAGTGACCTATGAACAGAAAACATCTTCGCAGAGAAACTCTCAGTATGCACATAGCCTTGATACATAGAAAGGCATCACCTATGGGGGTTTAAGAGCCCTGGGGGAGGAAGACACATGTAGAACCCAGGTGACATTTTAAAAGTAAATGAAAACTTGCACAGGGCTCACCAAAGCAAGTGAAAACAAGTATCGCAAAGAGCTCTGGGCTCAGCATGAAGTGATGTGGGTTTTAATTCTGGGTCTGCTCTTGTATCTTGGGACAGTCGCCCAACTTTTGGGGGCCTCTCTTTCCTCACCTGTAAAAAAGGAATAAAAAGCACCTGTGCTAACCTGCCTCATAGGGGCCTTGTGAGGAAATGGAACCTTAAAAGTGCTTTAGAAATACAACTTATTCATGTTATCTGTCCCTTGACCTTGTTTTCTCTCACTCCCAGAGACACTCCTCTCCAGAGTGGCACAATGGATAAAGCTCTGGGCCTAGATCTGAGTTCAAATCTAGCCTTAGACACTTACTGGCTGTGTGACTCTGAGCAAGTCATTTAACTACTGTTTGCCTTTAAAAAACAAAACAAAACAAACTGCCGTTTGCTTTGGTTTCTTTATCTCTAAAATGGGGTTATAACACCTACCTCTCAGGTTGTTGTGAAGATTAAATCAGATAATATTTATAAAAAGCACTTAACACAGTGACTGTCACATACGAATTACATAAATATTTATTCCCTCCACCCCCACCCCTGCCCCCAACCTCTCTCAAACATTTTTAAAGCAAAACCAAGCCAAAACACTGACCCAGGTTTAAGTCTTGGTACAAAGCAATATTTTGCCCCCTCCCTTCTAATCTAGTACATGTTGAAATATCCTTCCCCACATAATGAGGTTGTAGGATATCTGTGTCCATTTTGGGTCCTCTAAGCAACTTGTGGGCTATTTGGGTGGGAATTCTACTTACCCCCTAAGCTCTTCCTCTTCTCTTCTTCCAACCCCTCTTCCCCATCTAATTATACCGATGTTGTCATTTTGTACCTGGTACTTTATAACTGCTCGCAGTATTTCAAGTGATATAAAATCACAAGATCATAGATATAGAGCTGGAAGAGACCTCAGAAATCATTCAGTCTAATGTTTATAGGCAGAAAAACTGAAGGCCAGAAGGGTTCCAATGACAGGTAGCACACGATAGAGCCTGGATTCAAACCCAGGTCCTCTTTTTCTAAATAGACCACTTTTTTCATGACATCACATTCATCCTTCTGGAAGGAACAGAAATAATATCCATAGGACATTTCTCCTCCCATATTACCAGGAGAAAAAGAAAATCTCTTCTTTAATAGTAGCAGCACAGGAAGCTAAGAATCCAGGGCACCTGAATTCCTTTTTTTCCCCTACAGCTTTCCTGGTGATCTCTGAGAGTCACAGAATGCTAGAGCTGGAAGGGAAAGGACGTCAGAGTTTGAATATCTAATTCAACTCGTTCATTTTACAGATGAAGAAAATGAAGCCCAGAGGAGAAATAACTTATCTATGATCACACAGTCACTAAGTCCCAGTTTCAGTAATCAGATCCACATCTGTTTACTCCAAGACCAGGGTTCTTTCTACCACTTTTATGACACTTCTCCATATAAAGGCTTGGTTTTCCCTTTTGGGTTGGAAAAAACAAAATGGCAGAAGCATTTCATGCTTGACAAATTACCCTGGACTGTTAGGGTCAGTGTGCTAGGGACCACCTAAAGGTCAGTTTTCTAACTTGATGGTTTCCGATGTCCATTCCTCTTCCTCATCCTATTTCTCTTGTTTAGTTTCATTTCGGGAGAGGGTTTCAGATGCTGACCAAAGCCCTGACCTGGGGTCCTCATGCCCTGACCAAAAGAGGAAGAAGGGAGAAGACAAATCATAGTCATTTTAAAAAAGTTGTTCCCTAATGCTGGTCAATTTTCTTTGTGGTACAGGGAAACTTGGAAAGGTAATTGGCTGGGATGATTTGGGCTAGGGGGAAATATGCAAAGGCCTCTCCAGAGAGGTCTGTCCCTCTGTATTCAGAGGATTCAAAACTAAACCCACATTTCTACCTTGACACACATTTTCCCCTCTCTGATTTACTTTGGCCCTAGTGGATAATTCATTGGTAGGTCCACATCCTGGCTTGGGGCATAAATCTCTCTGGTTCATGTGCATGGTGACAGTTCTTTCGGGCTCTTGGACTTTCTTCCTGGCATTTCCTATGAATGTTGTCTCTCCTCTCATCAGAGAAGAAAGGCCTTCATATGATTGCCTTTCTCTGAACTCATTCTTCTTCAGTGCCTGGGTCAGAGGCCAGGGGTAGGGATCATAAAAGAGCAGAGGGAAAAACGGGCTGTCCCAGGGCCAAAAGATTTTTTCTCAAGTGAGATTTGGAAACCCAGGGCCTCTGGACTTTCAGGCAACTTTGTAAATAAATGCACCTGGCCAACCCACACCAAGGCTTTCCCTGCCCACACATGCCCCTATGCTGGCAGCAAAATGACTAAAATCAAGGGTCTTTTGGACTCTCCCAAAAGGAAATTGCTTGTTGCCCCGGAGGGGGAGTTAGGTGGTTTGTTCTGAGGCTGGTTTATTGATTTCAGTTTTCTTCTTAAGTACCAAATACTTTTCATCCTTTGCCAAATGAGCCATTTGTTCCCACCCCCATTCTAAATAAGAGCCTTTTTTTTGGAGATCCCAGGAGAGCCCCTTTTAAGCCCTGCTGAACCCCATATTATATTGGGGTTTGGAGCAGTGGGATCTACCCCTTCATTTTATTCCAAGGTCATAGGATCACAGACTCTCAAAGATGAGAGTTGACCTCAGAGGTCATTTAGTCTAATCCATATTTTAGCAGGATTCTGAGAATTGCTCATTTGTCCTCCACTGAAAGATCTCTACTGACCTGGAACTTACCACTTTATGAGACAACTCATTCTATTTCTGGACCATGTTAGTTGTTAAGATTTCCTTCTATTGAGGGCAGAGCCAAGATGGTGGCTGGAAAGCAGGGACTAGTGTGAGCTCCCCACCAAGTCCCTCCAAAAACCTATAAAAAATGGCTCTGAACCAATTCTAGAACTGCAGAACCCACAAAATAGCATAGGGAAGCAAGGCTCTAGCCCAGGACAGCCTGGATGGTCTCTAGGTAAGGTCTATCCCTCACGGAGCTGGGAGCAGAGGGGAGCGCAGCTAAGCGGAGCAGAACCCAGTGTGGGTGGTGTAGACCAACAAGACCAGGAGCCGGGGGGAGCATGCCCTAGTACCCTGAATCAGTGAGCTGCAGCAGTTACCAGACTTCTCAACCCACAAACACCAAGGACAACAGAGTAGGTTAGTGGGAGAAGCTGCTGGGGACTGGTATAGAGTTTGTGGTT
>CM053625.1:246867775-246893021 GCA_028646595.1 Phalanger gymnotis
CCATTGCCTGTGTATCTCATTTTCTAGTTGCATGCAAAAACTTTTTTGTTTTTGTTTTTGAACATCTATTTTTTAAAACTTTGAGTTCCAAATTCTCTCCCCTCTTCCCTTCCCATCCACCCTCCCTAAGAAGTCAAGCAATTCAACATGGGCCAAATGCCTATCATTAGGTATAACCCTTCCACAATACTCATGTTGTGAAAGACTAACTATATTTTGCTTCTTCCTAACCTATCCCCCTTTATTCAATTTTCTCCCTTGACCCTGTCCCTTTTGAAAAGTGATTGTTTTTGATTACCTCCACCCCCATCTGCCCTCCCTTCTATCATCCCCCCTTTTTTTATCTTGAATCCTCTTTTTCTTGACCATTCTGGCCTTCCCTGATCTCCTGGCTGCTGACCTCCTGGAGTATTTATTAAGTATTTTGTACAATCTAGCAATTTAGTTTTCCAAATTCAGTTCAACAGATATTTTTAAAGTACCTACTATGTTCAAAGTATTGTATGGGGTCCTGGGAATACGAAGACGAAATGAAAATTGTCCTTGAGCTCAGACAGGCAGTGTGCTATAGGAGAGAGAGAAAGCTGCTTGTGTCTAATACATCCAAGCTTTGTAACCCTGGGAGGATAGTCACTTTCCTTCTCTATACTCTAGAATACTCTAGTATCTCCCTAAGACTAAAAATTGCAAAGAAGGTGCTGATCTGAATTGACAGAAAAAGTTCCCTTATCTGGGAGTTTGGATTCCAATTAAATATATCCCTTAACCTCAAGGGCATTTCATTATAAACAGTTTTGCAAGTTAATTGTTTCATGCCTATTAGCTCCATCTTCCCAATTAAACAGTAAGTTCCCTGAGGGACAAGAGCCCTTCTATTATATTCTCCACTATCTTTTCCTCTCCCAAACCCAGCAAACACACATAGGTACCTCAATGGCTACCAAAATGATGGGGTCAAAGCATTTTCAATAAATTGATTTATTGATTTTTGTACATTTCCTGATTGAAGAGAGGACCAACTGTTCAAGACAGTGATAGCTTGGCAACCCTGGAATTGCACCCTGAGGGCCTGACCTTAAAGGAAGTTGTTCAGATTTCTTTATGTAAGTCATCTTGTCCCTGGGCTGCAATAGATGTCTCATCCCTAAATCAAGATGGTCCCAGGGAATCTGGTCTGGCCAGTTAGTCTATTAAATGACAGGTTATTTACTCACCAGAGGACAGATCCTGTTGGAGAGAGATTAGGCCATAGAATTATAGAATCTCAAGAGTTGAAAAGGAACTGTAGAAGTTACCTAATCCCAGTCCTGACAAGTGGCCAATCAGCCTCTACTTAAAGATTTTCAGTGATGTGCTATGTACTACTTCCTGAGGTAGCCATCATTTTTCTTTCAGGAATCTCTAATAGTTAGGAAACTTATTTTTCCCATTTATTAAGCTGAAATCTGTCTATCTGCAATGTTTGCTGGACAGTGATGGGTCCTTGTTCTTAGACAGAACAAGTTGAATAGTCATCTGCATATAGCAACCTACTTAGGAACATTTGTTAATGTCTTTCCTAAAATGTGGTGCCTGAAACTGGGCACAATATATATTCTAAGTGCAGTCTGACTATGGCCAAGGACAGTAAGAATTTCATCTCCTTCAATCTGGACACTTTGCTTCTATTGAAACCTAAAATCAAATTAGCTTTTTTGGTTGTTTTGCCACACCATTGATTTTCATTAAGTTTTTAGTCCACTTAAATCCGGGATTTTTTTTTCCGTCTGAACTGCTGTCTAGCTACATCTCCTCCCTCCCCGCATTTGTTTTTAAGAGTCTGAATTTAGGACTTTACATTTATCCAATGTAAGTTCAATTTATTAGATTCGATCCAAGATCTTTTGAAGATTTAGTTTCTGTCATCCTGAATATTAGCTATCTCCTTAACCATCCCCCTTTCCTTCCTCACCGCAACTCTGTAGGTAACCTCATACTGCAAAAACTAAGCTGGAGGTGTAAGGGAGTTAGGGAGATGAGGGGTGTAGTTATTATTGTTGCTGTTTGGTCATTTCAGTTGTGTCCATTACATCACAGAAGTGTAGTTATATGGTACTTCAAAAGAAAGTGAAAGAAACTTTGCACTGGGTGCTGTAGCTTTCACACTGGAAAAAGAAGCATATCTAATTTCTGGAAACTGTCTCTTATAGAAAACCCCTTGATGCCTAGGAAATTTAAAAAACAAAACATCTCACAGAGAAAAGGCAGCTCTCCCCAAGAAAGTTTCTGAACATGGATGAGAAAAGAGAGTGGGTGGCAGGGGGGAAAGGAAGGAAGCAACATTCCATCCAAAAAAATAACATGTGTCTCTCCTTCCCTTCCTAATCATGCCCACCACCACCACCTTTCCCTTTCCTAGGCAGGACATTCTCTGGCCTGTGAACAATGGAGAATTAAGGATGAGAGGTTGATTGAACAGATCCTACTGTTAATACTGTGTAGTCTCTTCAGTACATAGTAGGCCCTTAATAAATGCTTATGGACCTTAATTAAACAGTCAGGCTCCATTAACCCACATACATAGGGGTTTCTCATTACTCCCAGGTGCCTGCTGTTTGGTGGTCCCAACCTCATCCTTGCTTCCTAGGTGGTTGATGCACATCTTTGCCATAGAACCTTCCATTCATCCCTTTCACTTATTAATGCCCCTAGATACCTGTACAGTTTGGCACTATGGTGAAAACTGCATCCCATCTCCCCCTCAGCTGGAGTGCCTTGGATGTAGGCTTGGAAACACATATGGCCTATCTCTACACGTTGTCACCCATTCTCCTGTACCCCCCTCTCCAACCTGATCTGACTTCCTATGTCTCCCCACCATTTGTCTTGGTCCTGTCTGTTTTCCCCATGAGTCAAAGGTTATAAGGGCCCAGTTGGCAGCAGGGCTCCAGCTCCCTCCGAATGAGAACATGTTTGTGAGCAAACAAAGGGATCCCAGCTCACAATCATCCCCTCCCCCCACTTTCCAAGAGGATGATTGAGTTTTTCCCCTGTTCTGCTTGATATTTCTGCCAAAGAAAGAAAAATCCTTGTTGAAGTCTAGCAGGAAATCCAATAAAAATTCTTCAAAAGATGGGCCTGACATTGAAAAACAGCAAAATTATAAAATAGGCCTCAGAAAAGAGAGGGGAGAGTTATTATATCTGGCACCGAGCAAAAGCCCTAAGCCCCCGTCCAAATGAGCCATCACAGGCTGAAAGTGTTTAGCTTCCCGTTGATTAAATATGGAGAAGGACCCAGGGCCTGCCAAGCCTCGGGGATCCAAAGTTTGTTTTCAGTCAGAATGTGTTTTCAGTCAATGGAAAAAATGGTCGGCCTGAACTAGGCTATGTAACCGAGAAGCCCCAGGTTTGGAGTGAGTAATGACTGGGATGCAGAAAAGCATGAGGGTTGTTAATCATTCCGCCCAGGCCCCTGTAATTTAACTCAGCAACTCTTTCGACTTAGAGAGCTCCCCAACCCCACCCCCACTTCTCTTCTTTCTTTCTTCCTTTCTTCCTTCCTTTCTCTCTCTCTCTTTTTTCTTTCTTTCTTTCTTTCTTTCTTTCTTTCTTTCTTTCTTTCTTTCTTTCTTTCTTTCTTTCTTTCTTTCTTTCTTTCTTTCTTTCTTTCTTTCTTTCTTCCTTCCTTCCTTCCTTCCTTCCTCCCTCCCTCCCTCTCTCTCTTTCTTTCTTTTTCTTCCTTTCTCTTTTTCCTTTTCTTCTTCTTTCTCCTTCTATCTCTTCCCTCCCTCCCTTCTTCCTCCCTTCCTTTATCCCTTCCTCCCTCTCTCTCTCCCTCCCTCTCTTTCTTTCTTTCTTTCTTTCTCTTTTTCTTCCTTCCTTTCTCTCTCACTTTCCTTCTCTTTTTCTTTCTCCTTCTGTCTCTTCCTTCCCTCCCTTTCTCCCTTTTTTCTTCCTGCCTGCCTTGTTTCCTTCCTTCTTGATAAAGAGAGGAGGAAGGATGGCCACTTCTGATATTCTTTTTATGTTTTTATTTCTTTTATTAAGATCCTTTCCCTTCAAATGTTCCATTGCCATCATCTGTCCTCTGTATACAGGCATATAAGAGGATAGAACAGGAGAAGCATGGGGATTTGGTGGCTTTCTTTCCAGAAAAGGCTCTTTATCCCCTGGGCTTTCTGGAATGAAGGCAGAGAAAATTCTCTCTTTTGCTCCTCTGCCATTCTACCTCTTGGGCATCAGAGCTTTTGGGAGTTATTTATGGCCAGTGTTAAAGCAAGAGTATGTATCTGCCTCTAATCATACAACCTCTTGCACAATATCACTCACACAGTGAGTGCTTAATAAGTGCTTGATAATTAGTAGACTGGCTATTTCTTCCCCTTTACCTTGTCTTGATTTCTCACCCCAGATCCCTGAATCCTTCTGATTTGGGGAACCCCAAGTTTTTAAAAAAATTTCCTATTACCTTTCAGAAACAGAGTCTGAAAGAGATCTGCAATCCTCTAATTTGTGAGTGACAAATCCAACGGATTGCCATTTTGAGGAAAAAAAGAAAGTTATGTCTCCTTTTCTGTCATGCACATATATCTGGGTACGTTGTATTCTGCCTGCTCTGTCTTCCTGAGTTCTTCTTCTTAGTTCAGGGTTTGCACACCACAGTAAATGTTTCAAGGGATCAGGGACTGGTATATTTTTTATTCTCTTTCATATAACCCCACAGAAAGGCAACCAGACCTGTTCAGTATGAACTCGTGGTTTTGTGAACCGAAGACCTCACACAGTGCAAACACCTCTCTTCAAGAGCCACATTTCCCTGAAATCAGTTGAAAATTGCAGAAGATACACCCAGGTAAAAAGTTTGCTAAGCCACTGTTTTATTTCAGCATGGTAGACTGAGCCACAAATCAAACTCAAGGTATGTCTTGGTGTCATGTATCAATGCACAGAAATATGGGGAAAGTCTTCCAAAGTGATTGCGTAGAAGCAGAAAATAATCATGACAAATGGGGCAAAATCAGACCATGAAATGGGGAATTCTCAGAGGCTAGGATAAAACACAGGTCACTTTTTTTTTTAAGATTAGCAAATCCTTGGCAACTTGCAGAAAATGAACCCAATTAGCAAATATCAAGAATGGTCTGTAACATCAAGATGTGAAAAGGATTGTTGCTCTGTGGGGCTGAGGCGGTTCTAATATATTCAGCTTAGAGAACTTCTGGGGAGGAAGAATGCTGGTTAAACAAAAGACTGCAGTGTGTGTGTGTGTGTGTGTGTGTGTGTGTGTGTATGTGTGTGTGTGTGTGTGTGTGTGTGTGTGTGTGTGTGTGTGTAAGAGAAAGCAGAGGAGAAAAAAAGGGGTGAGAAGAGAAGGAAAAGGAATGAGAGAGAGAAAAACAGACGAGGAAAAAGAAAAAGAAAAGGCAGGGAGTGAGAGAGGTAGATGCTGGGATGCACTGGCACAGGATGAAATTTTGAGAGGGCGGGGGAGAAATTCAAGGAAGTTCATTCTTTCTCATTGTTCTTTTTCTTTCTCCTCCTCTTTTCCTCTCTCACTCCTTTTCCTTCTCTTCTTCCCCATCTTATTCTTTTCTGTTTTCTCTTTCACATACACACACAGAGGAGGAAAAGAGAGATCACAAAGTCAGAGCTGGTCTTTGTGTCCATTCCAGGGTGCTTAAACAATAGGGCTGCAGATTTAGAGCTAGAAGGAGCCTCAGAGGCCATCTACCCCCCCCCCATTTTACAGATGAGGAAACTGAGTCTTACAGAGAGGTTAAGTCACTTGCCCAAGGGTACACAGGTGATGCTGCTTGTTTGCAGATTCTTGGGCCTTGTAGTATGCCTAATCTTTTTTTTTTCCTTCTTGAGAGCTGGAAGCTGAGGGGGCAGGGAGTATGTAGGATGGTCTATGCAGGTTTTCCGTGGACATGCTAGGGGATCAGAGGCCCTGCATGAATACAGAGCTGGTTACACATCAAGGGTTTCTTTTAAAAGTTGAATAAAACCATCAGTAAATCTTGGGCTGGGGTGTCTGCATTTCAAACACCACCAGAGGCAGGCTGGACTCCTCGTGAGCATCAGCTGGTTCCCAGGTTAGGAAGGGTCAGTGGTGGGTCACAGTCATCATCAATCAACCAGAAGCGTTTTATGAACCTTCTGCGTGGTGGTCAGGGAGGGTCCTGAGCAAGGTGCCATTCAAAGCTGGTTAAACAGTCATGGTCCTTGCCTACTGAGGGCAGGATATGGAGAAGGAGTACTTTGAGGTGTGAGGAGAAGCTGCAAGAGTTTCCCTAATGGAAGATCCATGTGTTTCCCCAGGTTTCTTAACGATGGCCAATAAATGCCATTCTGATAACAAAGTACAACGTCCCTAATGTTCAACCATCCTACCTTTTCATTCATTCATTCATTCATTCTTTAATAAGTACCTACAAAATTTAATATCTACAAAAAAACCTTACAAGTTCATTGGGAAGAGAAAACCCACACGTACAGGAAACAGATAAGAATGTACATATGAGAGCCAGAAGGTACAGTAAGAATTCAACAATGAAGTCAGTGACTATAGGCTTGATTGGTCTGGGAAAGCCTTATGAAGCGAGTCTGAACCTTAATGGATGTTTAGGATTATTATTATTAATTATTATTATTATCAGTAGTAGTAGTAGTAAACAACAACAACCACCATGATGATAACTCACATTTGTATAAAACTATAAGGTTTACAAAGTACATAACACACATGATTCATTTTGATCCTCTTGACAATCCAGTAAGGTAAAGAGGTCTGATTCCCCCTATTTTATAGAAGAGAAACCTGAGGCTTGGCTTAGAGTTAAGATCAAGTAGGAGGTTTCTGAGAGTCAGGTGCCAAAGGATTTATAGAGCTGGAAGCTGGATGGGAGCTTAAAATCTATTTATTCCCACTCTCCTCATTTTGAGCAGCTGGGAGTAGCTAGAGTCTCAGGCTTGGAATCAGGAAGTTTCATTTTCATGAGTTCAAATCCAGCCTCGGTCACCGGACGTGTCGCTCAACGCAGTTTGTCTCGGTTTCCTCATCTGTAAAATGAGCTGGAGAAGGAAGTGGCAAAGCGCTCCAGTGTCTTTGCTGAGAAAACTCCAGAAGGGGTCACAAAGAGTTTGGACGTGAGTGAAATGACCGAACGACAACAAGCCCTCATTTCACAGATGGGGAAATTAAGATTTGTGGAGATTAAGTCACATAAGCAGTAAGGAGAAAAATTGGCATTTGAATGTCGATCGTCTGATTCCAATGCAACGTTCATTAGGACATACTGTCTCCTCTAGGTATGTATCAGCCAGTACCGGTGATCAGTTTGGTTGGAATGAAGAGTGATTTGGGGTAAGTGGTGAGAGATAAGATTGTATAGTGGTGAGAGATAAGCGCCAGACTAAGGATTTTATCCTATAGGAATTCAGGAGTTGCTGGAAGTCTTTGTGAGATAACATTATATTGCACAAAAAACACTGGGTTGGAAGTTAAGAGAACTGGGTACTAGTCTCGGCGCTATCATTCCCTAACTGTGCAACATTAGGACTGTGACCTCGTGTCTCTAGGCTTGAGTTTCCCTTCTGTACAGTGAGGGGTTTGGATACCTAACATCTTGAACACTGTAATGTTCCATGATGGAAGCAGTTTTAACAAGGAAGCTTACACAGATGGTAAGAAGTGTGTGTGACGTTGGGCCAGATGACCTCTGAGGTTCCTTTCAGCTCTGTGATTCTGTGAATATTAATCTGACTTCTTCATGTGCATGATATTTGAAACTGGGAGAAACTAGACAGGAAGGCCACTTAGGAGACTTACTGTAGGACATAATGAGGGCCTAGATTTGTTGGTCATGGGAATGGATGAGAAGGGGGGAATCTGAGATATGTATTTCTAATAATTTCTTAAGCCCTGGCCATCTCTATCTCTCAGGTCCATGCTGCTGCTATGTGGAGCTGTGCTCCGTGGGCTTGGTTTCCTCATACCACAGCCATCTTCCTGGTTGTTGAAGTCTTTGGGTAAATCTTTTGGCCTTTGTGCCAGAGACCTGGCCTACCTGAACTGACCTGAAACCCAAGGCAAAGTCTGTTTCTTTTCCTTTTCTCCTAATATCTTCAAGTATGTAAATGTTCGTTGTTTTTTCCTAAGCTGTATTTGCTAGTTCCATTTGGGGCCTGTGCTTTCGGTAGAGAAAGTGCTGACAGTGAGTTTGGAGTTCCAAGGATTACAGCTGTCCTCAAATTTTTAGTTAGTGCGCTCAGACAAGTCCCTTAGCTTCCTGGACCTTTTTCTTCATCTGTAAAATAAGGGAATTAGACCAGATGGCCTTTGAGGTCCCATCAGCTCTTTAGAGATTCTTAACCTGGAGTCCATGAACTTCTTAAAAAAAAACCAAAAACAACCCAATACAACATTTAAAAAAAAATCAATTATTTCAATACAATTGGTTTCCTTTAGAATCCTCACTATATTATGTATTTGAAAACTTGATTCTGAGCAGATCTACAGGTTTCACCACAGGGGTCCATGACATAAAAACAGGTGAAGAACCCCTGTAGATCTATGATCCCATATTTAATGATATGGGAAAGCTGGAGAAGGAAGTGGCAAAGCACTCCAGTGTCTTTGCTAAGAAAACTCCAGAAGGGGTCACAAAGAGTTTGGACACGAGTGAAATGACCGAAAGACAACAAGCCCTCATTTTACAGATGGGGAAATTAAGATTTGTGGAGATTAAGTTACATAAGCAGTAAGGAGAAAAATAATCTATGACCCCATATTGGGGTATTTGGCTTAATTTAATTCAAGAAACAAATCTTCAATGGCTTCTCATTGTTGCTGCCTTATTTCAGTCTTCTTGACTCTATGGGGGGGTTTTCTTGGCAAAGATACTAGAGTGGTTTGCTATTTCCTTCTTCAGCCCATCTTCCAGATGAGGAAACTGAGGCAAATAGAGTTAAGTGACTTGCCCAGGGTCACACAGCTGCTAAGTGTCTGAGGCTGGATTTGAACACAGACCTTATTGACTCCAGGCCTGACTGGACCACTCAGCTGCCTCATTACCTACCGAATAAAGTTCATAGTCTCTAGCCTGGAATTCAAGGTCCCTCACAATCCATCAGTCACCTACTTTTTTGATCTTGTCTCGCTCTACTCCTTGTCACATGGTCTGTGCCCAGCCACACTGGATTACTGGCTGTTCTGCGTGGTTTGCTCTATGTCTTCCCTCATGTTCACTTTTAAAAATTCCCGACTAGCCTTTAGTGTGCAACTAAAATGTCACCTATTCCATGAAGCCTTCCAAGATTCCCCTATTGGTAACGACATCCTGGTCAATTCAACAAATATTGATCAGACTCCTGAAATGTGTAAGACGTGGCTTAGGAGCTCTAGATACAAAGACAAAAACAAATCTGTTTCTGCCCAGAATGGAACATGCACACAAGTAAGAAAATACAAAGTCCGTGCAAAATACTAAACAGTGACTTAATGAGAGACTGTTACAAGGTGGGGGTCAGGAAAGGCTTCCTGTAGGAGGTTGCTTTATGTTCCCTTTGGGCACTTAATCATGTAATTATACATTATCTTTGTTTGAATGCCATCCCCTTAGTAGACTATAAATTCCACGAAGGCAGGGATTTTGTTTTATTTTGTGTCCATTTCCTAAACTGTGTATTTTCCCCGTCACCAAGCGTAATTAAGCAGAAATCACTTAATAAATTTTTTTTCATTTGAATTGAAGTAGATGTACAAAGCCACTAGCTGACAGCTGGGCAGCTGTTATTTTCCAGAGCTCAAAAGGCAACCTGCTAACTAGCTCCTATGAGTATGTTGGTAAATATTTAACAATGGGCTCTCCAGGGGAAAAAATGTACATCCAGACCCATTTGAAAGTTATATCCCCATTATTAATATTTCTCCATCCCTTTCTTAAGATCAGACAAACAACAAAACAATAAATCAAGCCCTGATTTGTAGTGTTTGTTGAATGTTTGATTGATTCATTTCCAAGGTGTAAATGCTCACACTGAAAATTTAACGGTTGGCTCTTGGAGTGGGTAGGAAAGACCTAGCAGGAGCCAGCTCCAGTCCATCACTGACAGAATAGACCTTCACCCCTACCCCTGGCTTTTAGCCTGGCTCTGATAGTAATTCACTGTAGGATCTCTGGAAAGTCCCTGATTTTCCTTGGCTACCTCCAGGGAGACACGCTTGGTATAGTGATGAGAGGAGTAGGGTAGGAGTCTGGGTCTGGATTCTAGTCCTGGCTTTGCTTTTAGGGGATAGCTGGGTGAAGTTGGGTGAGGTACTTTGAGTTCTCCTCAGTAAAATGCAAAGAGTCGGCCTACATAAAGTGGTCAAAGTCAATTAACCAGCGATTAGAGTTGGAAAATGACCTACCAGTCCTAAATCTGTATCCCCCGAGGACCAGTACCCAGTTTTTACCTTATATCTAAGTGCTTTTGGCCTGGTGAATCAAAGCTCTGCTAGGCAGAAAGAGGCAAGCAGGTTTGAAAACAAAACTTGTGTTCAGGCCCAGAGTTCTAGGACAGGGTTTGAAAGATTTGATGGTGGGAGAGATAAATGAGGCCCTGACACTTAGATGAACCTGGATCTATTGATACCTTCTCCTCTTCCCTGAATCCCCCTGCCCACCCCACCCAACCCAAGTCCTTCTCTCCCAGTGTTTCATTAGCTCTCCATGTCAAAGGAGCCTGGTAAAAGTTAACAGGAGGGCTCCTGCCTCAGCAAAGATCATTGGAGCCCATTAGGGTCAGGGAGAGGTCAATGAAATGTTCCTGGAGCTGTCAGTCACTAGCCAGTTGGCCTGTTCTTCTGGCCTTCCCTGCTACCACCTCCCCTCCACCCCTTTCCCCACCCTCTGGTTTTGAAACCCTGGCATCCTGGCAGGGGATCTAGCTGTCTTGGGCTTGAAAGGTCATTCAGTCTTGGGCCTCTGCTTTTATGGGAGCCAATCCCTCTTTCCCTTCTGTCCTTAGCAATCTTAATCTTTGCTGCTGGGAGGACAAGGTAGGAGGGAGAGGCAACTATCTCTTTGGATGGGGTCTGGGACAGAATCTGCACTGTGACTGGCCAGGTGTGACCCTTAATCCCTGACCCTTGGTGACCCGGAGTGGGGGAAGGGTGTGTGTCTCTGGTAGGAGGCTGTTGAGTAACATTTACCAGGACCTTTGAAGATGGAAAATGTCTTTTGTGCTCCTGCTGGAACTGATCGAGTTAGAGTTCATGAATGCAGGTTGCCAATTTTTCCAAGTGGAGCTGGGGCAGTCTGGTAGGCATAGGGGATCAGTGTTCTGCATCTTCCTCCAGTTCCTTCCCTCTCTAATCCATCTTCCATTATAGCTGCTAAATTGGTATTCCTAAAACACTCCACTCCTCTGCTCAAGATACCCTAGTGTCTCTTGCCTTGAGGATCAATCAGTCATCTAAAAAGCAATTATTAAGTGCCTACTATGTAAGGCATAAGATAAAATATATGCTTTTCTGTTTGGCTCTTAACAGGGTTCAAAATCTGGCTCCAACCTACCTTCCCAGGCTCTTCCCAAACCCTAGATTCCAATCACACTTGTTCCCCTACTGCTTGTGTTCCCGAATCAACTTTCCATCTCTTGTTCTTGTGACTTGGTTTAAGCTGTGCCTAGAGTCCTGGGACGTACTCTTTTCTCACCCACACCTTGGAAAATCTCAAATTTCCTTTAAATGCCAGTTCAAGCCTATCCTAGTCTGCCCAGTTACTAATGCCCTTCTCTTCAGTTGTATTTTTTTTTTCTGTTTCCCCCAATAGAATGTAAGCTCTCTAAGGGTAGGGACTGTTTTGTTTTGGTCTTTGTTTCTCTAGAGCCTGGCTCATTTGTTGTGAATAATAGCATTGCTGGTAAATGCTTGTCAATCATTGAAATGAATGAATATTATAGTCTTCTGTCACTTCAAGGAAGATGGAAGACGCACAGGAAAGACCTTTGCTGGAATACTTGGCTGCTCTGTCTCGATGAACTGAAAGTTTGTGGATCAGGGTTTTCTAAGTGAGGAGGGACATGGCTTCCATCTACACTTTTCTTCATGCTTCCATTTAAAAGCTCCACTTTGCCTATGTGGTTGTCTTATCTTCCCAACTTGACTATGACCCAAAGCACCATGAAAACACAGGGCTGGGCATATAGCAGGCACTCAATAAATGTCAGCAGCCCATTATATATTTTTATACAGCAGCTAGGTGGAGTGGTGGATAGAGTGATGGGCCTGGAGTCCCGGAAGACCTGAATCCAAATACGGCCCCGGATACTAGCTGTGTCACCCTGAGCAAGTCACTTAACCTCCCTTTGCCTCAGTTTAATCAACTGTGAAACGGAAATAATAATAGCATCTGCCACTCAAGGTTGTTGTGAGATTCCAATGAAATAATGCTTATAGTACTTAGCACAGTGATCGGCACATAAGTGCTTCCTTCCTTCATTAGCATGACTCTCATTGCCTGCTTTCCAGCTGGGACAAGGGATAACCCCACTGAGTTGTTGGAGGAGAGTGGAGTTAGGTAGGAAACGATTGGCATCGTACGCTTCTGTCTCTCTTCCTTAAATCTCCTATCCGCCTTGTTCTGGTATCACAAAATCTCAAAGGGACCTCCGAGAACACAGAATCCAGCCACACCTAAATAAGATTCCCTCTACAAAATACCCAACATGTGGACCCTTCACACACCCTGAGCGCAGAATCTCTTCAGTTTTTGTTAGATGCGTGCCTCTTTTGTTTGAAGATATCCAGTGAGGGGGAACCCATCACATCATGAAGAAGCCCTTTCCATTTTTGAATAATCCTAATAGAACAACTTAAGTTTTCCTTACATGAAGCTTAAACCTACTTCTCTACCTTCTATGCATTGCTCCACGTTCTGTTCTTTTGGTCAAATAGAAGAACTTTAATTCCTTTTCCATGTGCCAGTTCTTCAAAGACTTGAAGAAGTCTATCATTCCTCCCTGTTTCTCTTTCCTGACCAACCCCCTCTCCCTCTCTCACCTCCACCAACCCCTCCATCTCCATCCTCTTTAGGATCAACCTCATAAGTGCCTTCAATCAGTCTTCACTTGGCACAATCTTGGAGTCTTTCACAATTGAGATCACCATCCTCTGGACATTCTCGATCTTACTATTTTTTTCATAAAATGTGGCACCCCCAAATGAGCACACTACTCCTGATACAGTCCGACCAAGGTTGCAAACTCCTTAATCCGGGATACTATGCCTCTCAACATAATCTAAGATCACTTTCACTTTCTTGGCCACCATATCACACTTTTGACTCATATCTAGTTACGCCTTCTTCACCTTGTACTTGTATAGTAGATTTTTGGAACCCAAATACAACATTTTACTTATCCTTATGAAGTTTTGATATTGTCAAATTTAGCCCAGGATTCTGGACTTTTGGGATCTTTTTGGATCCTGACTCTACCATCCAATAAAATAGCTTTCTAACTTTGTGTCATCAGAAAACCTAAAAAGCATGCCATCCATGTTTTTATCTAAGTCATTACTCAAAATGTTAAATTGAACAGGACTAAGTGCTGATCCCTAGGACATGGCATTGTGGCTCACTTGATATGGAACGATTAATGACTATCCTTTGGATCGGGCTGTTAAGCCAGTGGTGCATCCACTTAATTATACCGTTGCCTAGCCCCCATCTCTCCATCTTGCCTGTAAGAATAGCATGACTTTGTTATATTTTTACTAAAATCTTGGTCAACACTTATCTTTAGCATTCCTCTGATCTCCCCACCTAGGAACCTTATCACAAAGGGGAGTATATCACCTGTTATTGAGAAAGCCATGCTAGCATTTTGTAATTACCAGTTCCTTTTCTAGGAATATATTCCTTTAGGAATATATTCTTGCATCTTGCCAAAAAAGTGAAATCAGTTTCTCTGACCTATATCCTGGAAGAAGACATCCACTTTCTTTGCTTTGTTTGAAAATCAGCATAAGACTACCTTCTTACTGTAGGAACTCTTCTGTTCTCTGTGATCTATGTAAGATCACTGCAATGGCTTAACAATTACAAGTATCAACTCTGGGATGTTGTTTGTCTGTGTCAGCTGATACAAACTCATCAAGGTCATGTAGGGACTCTTTTATACTCTCCCTATTTATCTTGGGTTTCAGTACTCTATTAGCCATTTTTGTTCTGTCCTTTCCAGTGTCCTTAGCGGAGAAAACAGAAGCAGAATTAGTTGAGCAGCTGTGTCATCTGTTATTAGTTTTCATCACGCCATCGACGTTGAGTAGAGAATAGCACTCCTGTGCCTTTTTAGATCTTCCTTTAATCTCTCCTCAACTTTTTAGCCTTCCTATATCTTATACCCCTGCCCCCCAATACTCTGATTCAGTGACACTGGCCTTTTAGCTGTTTCTAACACAAGAAACCCCATTCCCCTATTTTAGGCATCTTAACTGTCTTTTCTCCCATGCATGAAATGTTCTCCCTCCTCATCTCTGCCTCCTGGCTCTCCTGGCTTTCTTCAAGTCCCTGCTAAAATCCCACCTTCTATAGGAGGCCTTTGTAAATCTTAATCTTAGTGCCTTCCTTCTTCTGATTATTTCCAATTTTTCCTGTCTACAGCTTGTTTCTATGTAGTTTTTACATGTTCGGTTCCCCTATTAGATTATGAGATACTTGAGAGGAGGGACTGTCTTTTACCTTTCTTTGTATCGTTAGCACTTAGCACAGTGCCTGGCACGTTGTATACAATAAATGTTTATTGACTGATTGGCTGACTCCTATGTAGCTTTAAAAATTATTGTTCAGAAAAGTTCTGTTGTTCAAAAGAGAAACACTTTGATATTAATCCTGTGTTGATACATAACAGGGCTTTTGCTTTGCATAAAACCCACTTTAAACAGCTAAGGAAATGAGTTTTGTGTTAACTTTATTATAGTCATTGCTGGTGTGGTCAAGAAAAAACAGAACACTTGCACACATCCAAGGACCCAGAGTCTCTGTGTGAACAGAGTCACACCTTGGTTTGTGCTTCCTTCGGCCAATATGCGAAAAGGCCCCACTTAAGGGCCAGAAAGGAATACAAAACCCAGTCAGGCCAGAGGACTTGCTTTTTACACAGCTAATTCATGGCAGAGTTGGTTGGCATATATTGGGGCGAGGATCTGAGCACATCAGTGACACTTGGTACGTGTGTGTTGACTGATTGACTGAATCCCTCTTCTGTAGAGATCGTTTACAGGGCCAGAAGGCTCCAGAGCGAGAAGATTTAGTGAGATGCATTTTTAGTTAGAATGAGGTGGATTCTGCTGAGGCGGATGTGTCAATCAGATAAACATTTATCAAGTACTTAATACGTATCAGACTGTTCTAAGGGCTGGTATTAAAGAAAGGCAAAACAGTTCCTGCCCTCAAGCAGGAACTCACATTCTAATGTGAGACAGATTGTGCAAAAAAAAAAAAAATACAAGATATACAGTATGCAATGTAGATGGAAAATCATCTTCGAGGAAAAGCTCTAGCAGTGAGTGAGGAGGGTTGGGAATGATGGGTGGCTAGCTGGGTTATTACTTTCTGATGATGAGAAAGATATGGGCAGCTGTCTTCTTTCTTGTCTTGGGATGAAAAGCCTTCCAGATAAGACTGGATTTCTTGTTCTGTGTATATTGTTTTCCTTTGCTCTGGCTTCTCAAATTAAGTGGATGGGAAGAGAAAAATAATCATTTCTTCCATTTACACCCAGCGCCTAGATCCTTTGACAATAACAATAATGACAAGAAGCACTAATAATTTTATAGAGACAGTGCAATATAGTAGATAATATTAGTCTTGGAGTCAATGAAACCAGGATTCTAGTTCCTCCCTGAAACTCACAACCATAGGTGAATTTCTTGACATCTCTTATTGTGTCTCCTCACTTCTAAAATAGGGAAAATAATACCTGTAGTACCTCCTCAGCCAGGGTTGTTCTGAAGAACAAATGAGATAAGTTATGTAAAATACTTTGCAAATCTCAAAGTGCTACATTTTCCCAGAATAACCCGGGTAGGCAGGTAATGCAAATATTATTGCAAAATTTTACAAACAAAGAAATAAGGGCTCAAAGACTTGCCCATGGGCATATAAGCAATAAGTGTGAGAGCTCAGATTTCTACCCAAGTCAGCCATGGAACCATCTTTATCTTTGGAGGAGGCATAGGAGAAGGGGAACTCACTCATGTACTGAGATCTTGGAGAAATCCAATGCCCAAAGAAATGTGAAAGGGATGGTTTCAGAGAGACTTGGAAAGATTTATATGAACTGACGCTGAGTGAAGTGAGTAGAACCAGGAGAACAGTTCATACAATAACAACATTATAAAGGCCAACAACTTGGAAAAACTTAAGAACTCTGATCAATGCAATGATGGACTCTGATTCCAGAGGACACATGATATAGTATGTTACCCACCTCTTGACAGAGAGGTGATGGCTTAAATATATAGAACAAGACATATTTTTTAATATGGTCAATGCAGGAATTTGTTTTGTTTAGCTATGCATATTTATTACAAAGCTTTTGTTTTTCTTTTTCCATTGCAAGAGGGGAGAGAAAATAAATGCTTGTTAATTTAAAAAATTAAATTAAATTTTAAAATAAATTATCCAGTGTCATACAGAATCTTCCCCTCTTGACTTCCAATTTTATGCTTTCAATTAGACTACATTTTCTTACTGGAACCAGAGTTCTTCATGGTGTAACATCATGTCTGATTCTTCCCTCCGTAACTACTTATCTTTCTCCCTGTTCCTTATTCTCTGTGCCCCCTCCCCTTGTAACCAGTTCCTGCTTTGGTTAATCCCCTATTTTGCTTTTGCTTGGCTCAGAGTCAAATAAAATAGAATAGGATTCAAATGAACTAATCTAACTCTAATCATCAGTAGGTAATTCGATAGACAATTTGGCAATGTCCACCGAAGGAATTAAACAAAATCTGAGCCATAAAGATGTAAACAGCCATCAGCGTGTCTTTGTGAGCTGTTTTATGTTCAACCGGGAAAAAAGCACCAGCTTCACCTTCCTCTTTCATGTCAGGAGGCCATTGTGTCTGATGAGCAGAGTGCCAAGGACTCTGGGGGAAATTTGGGGAAGCAGAGTACCCTCCCATTCCTATTTGGTATATCTGTCTTTGAAAAGTGGCCTCATACATACCTAATAGCTCCATGGAAATCACCTTCACTCAACATCTGGGGCTCTTATTGTATATTGGATTTGTATATTCGAGTGTATTACTCAGGGAAATTGGTGGGGTTGGGGGATATTCTTAAGAAGGGTTTGATTCAATTTCATACAATTAAAAAAATTTAAGTGCAAAGTGCCACATTCAGTTTCCAGAAGTAAAGATAAATATAACTCGAACCCTGGTTTAAAGGATCATAAGTCCAATGTGGTGGGTGGTGGTCATGGAGAGAACAAGCACTTAAATGACTGTGTTTCAAGGATGGGTAGGATAAAGTGCAAAGGAGAGGTCCAAGCAAAGTGACACAATAAATTTGCAAAGGGATCCATTCCTTTGGGGGTGGTAGTAGGTATCAGCAGGTTTCATGTAGCAGGTGGCACTTAGGTAGGACTTTGAAGGAAGAAAAGGATTCCCACAGATAGAAATGGTGGGGAGTCCATCCTAGGCATGGTGGATTACATGATCAAAGACATGGAGATGGACAATGGCGGGATGGTAGCAGGTGATGATGGGTTCAATTGGAACACCGAATGCATGAAAGCAAGTAGCATGAGATTTTAAATTAAATCTAATTCATGAACAAGTCAAGATATCACTCTCATGATGTCCTCTTTGAGAACAAGGGACCAACAACAGCAACAACAACTAGTGTGAAATTAAAGTAGGTGGGAGACAGATTGTGGGAGGTCTTGAATTCCAGAATTAGGAATTACATTTTCATTCATTAGATAATGGGGAAACCATTGAAAAACCAGGTTTCAACATCACCTTCTGCCTTATTTCTTGGAGGCCACTCCCATGCAGAACTCTTAAAAATAAACTTTTGCATGATGTTATGGAAAAACCAACAACAATGACTTTAAAACCAGAAGACCTGGTTCAAATTTCAGTTCCATCACTTAGTACCTCTATGGACCCTAGCACAAGTCATTTAGCCTTTCTGGGACTTAATTTTTTTGTATTTGTAAAAGAAAGGATTAGACTAGATCAGAGGTTCTTAATCTATTTTGGATCATTGACCCCTTTGTCAGTCTGGTGAAGACTATGAACCCCTTTTCAGAATGATGTTTTGTTAACCTGCGATCACAAACAAAAGAAATTATAGAATTCAATGAGAGGTTAGTAAAAATAAAGTTGTAAAATTTCCCCCCTTATCCAAGTTCATGAACACCCTGAAATCTAATCCACATGCCTTTTTAGGGTCCGTGGACCCTGGGTTTAAGAGTTCCTAGACTAGAAGGTCTCTAAGGTCCCTTCCAGGTAGCTCTAAAGCTATGATCCCATGATCCCACATTTCTCTATTGAATACTCACAAATAAGAGAGGAAAACAATACTTGTAGAAAACCCATGCAGAGAGAGAGCATTTTATCTCAACTAGGTTGATGCCATAGGGACTTGGCTGATGCCATGGAAAATAACGAGGGTAGCAATGGTGAGAGATCACCAGCTGATGTAATATCAGAAAAAAACCCTACAACAACAAGAGAGAGGACAGATCAGTCACACGTGGGTGGATATTGGAAGATTCACACATCCACAGATCAAGTAGACTCGGCCAACCCAGACTCTCTGTTTTGCTCAGAACCAAATTATGGCAGCTTAAACCCCAGACCTTGCCTCTTACTAACTTCCTTTCAGAACTTTTTTTTTGAATTTGGGGTGATTCTTTTGGTTTTGAAGCTGCATCCATTTCGTATGCTCCCTCTGACTGTAACCCTTTCTTCCCTAGGCCTTGGTCTGTCCAGTCCTTAATCATCTTAACTTGTTTCGAAGTGTAAATCTGACTTTTCTCTATGCAGGAACTTCTGGGATATTTTCCCCTTATTACCTGCTCCCCAGGCTGGGGCAGGTTCAGTCTTGACTGGGAATCCTACTTACTTGAAGCTCTCAGGCAGATGGGTGGGAAAAGCACATAGCCCAAATGGATTAAGGTTAGGGTTAGAGGCAGAGAGTTAATTCTCCTGTTTGCAAGGTAGTGCTTCCTTTTCAGTTCTAGAGAGGGTGCCTCTGGTCACTGCCTAGGTTCAGGAGTATGAGAATTTTGAACGCAGCTCTCCTGGATTAGACTTTCTGTCTTTTAAAAAAATTTAAAATATATTTCATTTTTTCTTAATTCCATGTGAAAACAATGTTTAACATTTGTTATAATTTTTTTTTGAGTTCCAAATTATCTTCTTCTCTCCCCTCCCTCTCATTGGGAAGGCAAGCAACTTAATATAGATTATATATGTGCAGTTAAGTGAAACATATTTCTGTATTAGTCATGTAAAAAAAACACAGACAAAAATAAAGAAAAAATGTATGCTGTAATCTGCATTCAGACTCCATTAGTTATTTCTCTGGAGGTAGCCAGCAGTTTTCATCATAAGTCCTTTGGAATTGTCTTGGATCTTTGTATTTCTGATAATAGCTAAGTGATTCACAGGTGATCATCATACAATGTGGCTTTTACTGTGTACAATGTTGTCCTGGTTCTGCTCCCTTCACTCAGCATCAGTTCATGTAAGTCTTTCTGGTTTTTCTGAAACCATCCTGCTCATTTCTTACAGCACAATAGTACTCTATCACAATCATATACTACAACCTGTTTAGCCATTCCCCAACTGATGGGCATCCTCTCAATTTCCAATTCTTTGCCACCAAAAAGAGCTGCCATAAATATTTTTGTACATACAGGTCCTTTTCCTTTCTTAAAAAAATCTTTTTGGGATACAGACCCAGTAGTAGTATTGCGAGGTCAAAGGGTATGCCTAGTTTTATTGCCCTTTGAGTATAGTTAAAAATTGCTCTTTAGAACGGTTGGGTCGGTTCACAACTCCATCAACAATGCATGTGTCCCAATTTTTCAACACTCTCTCCAACATTGGTCATTTTCCTTTTCTGTCATGTTAGTTAGACCTCTTAATTCAATTGTTGTTCCAGAGAGTTAGAGCTTGTTTTCTAGACAACTAAGGGGACCAGTAACAGAATATGTTCTGAAGATGCTTAACATAGTCAAGCTTACACAGGCGCTGAGAGTAGTGAGATACTCTGGAGGTAGCGTTTATTATGATATTTGACCACTTTAATGCCTGAGAGTTTATGAATCTATTCCCAGAGAAACAATTACATGTAGAATCATGCTCTAGAACAGGAAGGGATGTCACAGGCCATCCAGTCCAGCCCTCTCACATGCTTTTCAGATAAGGAAATTTAGATTGTTTAAGTGATTGCTCAGCCACTCACACAGGTAATATCAGCTTCTTTGACATGAGACTAGGGCTTTTTCCATTCTGTCCTTTTCCAGGACTCGGAGAATTAAGAACCTTGCCTTCCATGCTCTTTCTAAGGCACAGTATCTTAACCTGAAATCTATGGACCTGTTGGTTTTTTTTTAATGAATATTTTGATAGTTGTATTTAAATATAATTGGTTTTCTTTGTAATCCAATGTATTTCATTTTACAAATTAAAAAAAAAACATTATTCTGAGAAGGGGTCTATAAACTTCACCAGACTGCCAAAGGATTCCATGACACGAAAAAAGGTTAAGAACCCTTATGTTTTAAGGGGTTCTTTAATGATATTCATTTTCAACTTAGGAAAATGATTGCCATTCCCTTTTCCCTTTACCCACTCCAGTGCATGCTTTGGATTAGCCCCAATCCCAGGCTTGCTATCAATAGACAAAATGAGAATACTTCAAACCTTCAGGGCTCTGTGATTTCATGGCCCCTGGAAGGGCTGCACTTGAGGATCTAGAAGGCCACATGAGGCTTCCCCACCCCTGCCCTTCACCAATGCAGATCATAACCTTTTCACACGTCAGGGGCTGATTTCATGAGTTGCTATGATCAAAATATTTTATCTCTAGATGACCACCCTTCTGGTGATAAGCCCTGCCCTATTTAGCTCCATTTGTGCTTGAATATCAGATGCATATAGTCTATAGCTGGGCCCATTCAACAACAATTTCTAGGTTAGTAGAATCTGCCAGAACTTGAGTGTGCTTTTTTGGCACTGGGTGACCTTCACCCCAAAATGAGGCACCCGATGTGGGACTCTATAGTGAGGAAAGATAGGTGACACGTTAAGTAAATGTGCATATTAAAACTCACTTGCAGAAACAGGCCCTTTCCCAAACAGATATATCTGTCTGCCCTAGGGGGCCATTCAAAGCCATTGGGATTCTCAGTTTGACTTCAGAATAAACAAACTTCCTCCCTAGTGGGAACTTGGTTTGTCCTCTTTTTCTGCTTTTCTAACACCGCAAAGCCAATTTCTCAAAGCCTAACTAGTCTCACAAGTACTTTCTAATGAGATTATTGTTTTCTTTATTATATTGAAAATAAAGTGCCTGGAAACTTCACGCCTGCATTGCTCCCAAGCCTCTTTCTAAGTCTATGGACAGTTCAGTGGTTTCTGAAAGCCTCTTCATTGGTTGTTTACATTTGAGAGGCTCTCCCAGTCTGGACCCGTGGAAGCAGCTCTTTTGACAGGAAGCCAGTTCCTTTTGTGGGGTAACTGATGATAATGTAGGATCAATCACCATAGGTCAGAGGCTGTTAGAGCTGGAAGGGATCTTAGATCAGAAGGTTAGAGATAAGAGAGGCTTTTAAATTCACTTTATGGAATCATGAGGCAGGATTCAGGAACTGTAGTGAGTACCTAGGTCAAGACCTGGTTGTTAGGCAGGGCCAAACAGACAGAGGGTATGTCCTGTCTCTGGCTTTGCTTCTTTCTTATTGAGGTTGCCTTGGACAATTACCAGATCTCCAAGGGAACAAGGAGCCACATCTGAACCATGGAACCAATCTAGCTATCTTTTTAGAAAGGGGAGAGGCTGGGCAACCAGAAGGCTCCCCAGTCAGCATCCTACCATCACTTCTCTTGGGTGACTTTCTACGCTCATTACCCAGAGCATTGAGGGTCAGAGGACAAAGTGGGAGTGGGAGGAGTGAAGAGTTTTTCTCCAAATATGAAGCTCCTAGTACTCATGGCCTTGCCCTTTTCATGTCTGTATTATTCCTTCCCTATCCTGCATTCTGTAGCATAATACACACAGTCAGTTATTTTAAGACACTCAAACTATTTTTGTTGCAGTGTGAGGGAATCTCAGGGTACAGGCTATATACAGATCTGAGCACTGAGACTGGGAGTCGTAGGACTTGGATTCTAGTCCCAGCTCTGTCACTTACTGACTGTGTGACCTTGGACAAGTTGCTTCTTCTCTTTGGGACTTGGTTTCCTTTTCTGTAAAGTGAAGGGATTGGACTGGATGGTCTCAGTTGTACCTTCTAGTAATAGAGCTATGAGGAGGTAGGACTAAAGGATTGGTCTCTAAAGTAATAGCCTTCTCAAGTTACCATTTTGTGACCTACGATTTAAGGAAGTTGCAGGTAGACAGATTTATATGGTCCAGTTGAGTTAGCAGAATTTTCAATCGTTTTGTGAATTGCTCCTGTATTATTTTATGAGTTCCTCCCAGACCTTTCCTATTCACACCTTTCAGCTTAGTGGTAGCATAGCATAGTAGATTGATCCCTGGCCTTGGAGTTAGGAGGACCTGGGTAGATTGGTCCCTGGACTTGGGGTTAGGAAGAGCTGGGTAGATTGGTCCCTGGACGTGGAGTTAGGAGGACCTGGGTAGATTGGTCCCAGGACTTGGGGTTAGGAAGAGCTGGGTAGATTGGTCCCTGGACTTGAAGTTAGGAGGATCTGGGTAGATTGGTCCCCGGACTTGGAATTAGGAGGACCTGGGTTCAAATTTTGCCTCTGACGCTTACAAGCTGTGTGACCTTGGCCAAGTGAGCCTTGATTTCTTTATCTGTAAAATAAAAGGGTGGGATTGGCTGGCTTCTAAGGCTCCTTCCAGCTCTAAATTTACTATCCTATCAAGTTGGTTGTTTCCTTTCAGGCCAGAGAACCACTCTCCTTCCTGCCTTATTTGCTCTGCTTTCACCCCCTAGAATCCAAGGCTGAGACAGCTTTCTCAGTTCCTTTGGTCCTGTTTCCTTACTAGGACCCAGGTTTCACCCCTTAGCTTCAAGTCAAAACTGCTTTTCTCAGTCTCCTGAGCAGATCCCTTGGACTCTGTTAACAGAAATTTCCTGGACTTTAATTAGCTTATCCTGAGGTTGTTACCGGCTCTCGGCTAGAGTCCTAAGCTAGGGTGCAGCCAATAGGGAAGATTGGCTGGAAACAAGTGCTTCAGTGGAGTCTCTAGGAGGCATGGGGTGGGGTTGGGGGGGAATAATGGATTAGCTCCTGGGTGTTGGTCAGCATATTCATGAATCAGTGAATCAAGGGGAGCCTTGGAAATGAAGACTGATGTTCTGGGCTCCCTGGATTTCCCCTATATAAAAGGAAGATTTTTGCAATGACTTTCAAACTTCCAGGGCGTCCCAGTAGGTAGAATTTTCATCAGGAAAACCCTATTTCAAATCCTATCTTAGACACTTACCAGCTGTGTGACCTTGGGCAAGTCATTTAACCTCTCTCCCAGGTTTCCTCATCTGTTAAATGGGGTTAACAATAGCACCTACTTCAGAGGTTGTTGTATGGATCGGATAAGATAAAAATGTAAAGTGCTTTATTGAGCTTTAAGTGCTGTATAAATGTTAGCTATTACTATGACTCATCTTTGAATTCACATTTGACCTCGGACACTTGCTAGCTGTGTGACCCTGGGCAAGTCACTTCACTGTGACTGCCTCAGTTGCCTCATCTGTAAAACAAACTGGAGAAGGAAGTGGCAAACCACTCCAGCATCTTTGCCAAAAAAACCCAAAAAACCCAAATTAGGTTACGAAGAATCAGATATGACTGAAACAACTGAACCATAACAACTTTACTATTACTACTATTATTAGGCCATATATGCCCCTAGGGATGATATTGTTTTCCACCCACAGTTCTCTAGAAATTCCCAGTTTCCTGACAACTTCATCCTTAACAGTCTTTATTCCACAATACCATGTGTGAAATCCTCATTTAACCTTCTTGTCCTGACTTCAATTACTTTCTTCCTTGCAAAATTAACATTCTCAAAACCCCCACAATTACATTTAATAGTGTACCACAGTCCATCCCTATCAATCTAGTGATTCAGGGGTGGGATGTTTGCTTTTTGAGAGCAGAAACTGCATTCGTACTTGTTTGAGGCCAAAGGATTCCATGCTCAGTTATCAGGGATAGAGACCAGGTAGACTCTGACAGGACTGGGCGTGGGGGAGGGAGAGGAAGAGTGCTTCTCTGTAAACGAGCCATGACATAGAATGACATATGGGCACAGTGCATCTGGAGTCAGAAGACCTGGATTTGAATCCTTGTTCGGCTAACACCCTGCTACGTGATCTTCAGCTGTATGCTCTTCCTTCCTTTGGCTTGGATTTGCTCATTTCTAAAAAGATGGGGTTGCCCTCAGAGATGTCAATCACATCGTCCATTGGCTACATGTGGCCCACAGCAGTCCTGAGTGCAGCCCACCCTAGATTAAAATGTGATGAGGAAATATCTAACAAAATAAATTAAAATATAATAAAACTTAGAAAATGTTAAAATGTGGTTTTCTGAATCAATATATAGCCCACATGAATCCTGATATATGGTTTAATGGCCCCTGTTTCTAATTGAGTTTGACATTTCAAGGCTAGATAATCTCCGAGGTTCTCAGTTTAAAATCTTGTGATCTAAGGCCTGTCCTGAAGACCAGTTCTGTTGTGAATCTGAGGCCAGATTTAGAACTCAAGTCCTATTCAAGTCCTCCTGACTCCAGCACTGGAGCTCCCCTAGCTCCTCTAGCTGCCCCTAATTCTGCACCTTTCTTAATGCAATCTAAAATCATATTTGCTTTATTATGTGCCAAATCACACCATCAACTCATATTGAGCATTAGTTCACTAAGGACTTCAGATCTTTTTCATACAAATTCCTACTTTGCTATATCTCCCATCTTATACTGATGAAATTAATTTTTAACTCAAATGTAAGATTTTATATTTCTTTCTTTTTCCTTCCTTCCTTCTTTCTTTTCTTT
>CM053625.1:246893521-246933942 GCA_028646595.1 Phalanger gymnotis
GGGTACTAGCTGTGTGTCAACTGTCTGAATTCAGATTTGAATGGAGGTCCTCCTGACTCCAAGGCTGGTGGTCTATCCACTACATCACCTAACTGCCTCTTATTTCTATTAAATTTCATCCAATTTAGCCCAGAGTTCTAGTCAACCTAGGTAGCACAGTGGATAGAGCATTGGGTCTGGAGTCAGGAAGACCTTAGTTGACTAAGTGCCTTACTAGAAGTGTGATCTTGGACAAGTCACTTAACCTCTGTCTGCCTCAGTCTCCTCAACTATTAAGTGGGGATAATAACAGCACCTATCTCCCAGGGTTGTTGTGAGGACCAAGTGAAATAATAATTGTAAAGCATGGTGCCTGGCATGTAGTAGGAATTTAATTAATGCTTGTTTCCTTCCTTCTCAAGATCATTTGGATCTTGACTCTGCCATTCAATCTTATAGCTATATAGTCCTTTTAGTTCTATGTCATCTTCAAATCTGATAAGCTTGCAAATCTTATAAGGCACAAAATATGCCTCTCTTCCAACCTAGCAATAAAAATGTTGAACAGCAGTGTGAAGCACAGTGGGCCTTCCACTAGAGACCCGATGTGGAATAATGCATTCATGCCTACTGTTTAGGTATGGCCATTTAAGCAGTTTTGAGTCTACCTTGGTGTACTATATTGTCTGGCGTACATCTCTCCATCTTGTTCTGTCAAATGCTTTGCATTGGAGTAAACTCTAGTGATAACATTCCAGTGACCTTGTCCATTGAACATGCCTCTTCTTGATACTGCCCTGCTATTTCTTTGTAATTGCTGATTCCTTTTCTAGATAATCAGTCTTCTTTATTAATGTATTCTAGAATTTGGCTAGAGATCCAAGTCAAACTCCTTGACTTAGAGTTCGAAGTCTTCATTTTCTTCTCCTTGAAAGAAATGAGAACAACACTTGTCCTTTGCTCTTGTAGTAACTTGTTCTCAGAGATCTTTTGGAGATGCCTAATAGTGGTTCAAAAATCACTACTGCTAATTCTTTTAGTACTCCTAGGATGTAGTTCATCAGGGTTGGGTGACCTGAACTTCTTAAGGGCTATTAGAGGCTTTCTTATGATCTCTGTCATTACTTTATTTACTCTCTATCACCCATTTCTATACCATCCTTTCCAGTCTAAAGATTATTCTTTTTGGCAGAGAGAAAAATAAGCAAGAGTGCAAAAACTCTATTTCCCTTCCAAGGTTCATTATCACCATCCCATCTACCTGGAGCAGCATCTGCATCCCTTAACCGATTCATCTCCTTTTCCTCCAAATTGCCAAACAAACATCTTTAGGAATCTTTGCTTTCACCATCAACACCATTCTTTGGATATTTGACATTACGCTTAAAGGACTATGCTTCGGTTTTGTATTCTTCCTTCTTGGCCAATCTTTTCTTCCAGTTTTTGGGACATATCTTTTTAACATCTAAATTTTGATGAGTTCTCTCTCCAACCCCATTATTCTGTTTGGGCAACTGCCCCCTATTCTTCTCATCAGAACTGTTTCTCTTTGTATCATTCTTGAAGCGTCTTATCCTTCCCAGGTTGGCTTCCCTTATGGTATCTTGAGCCATGGACTCTTACCTATCTTTTTTTCTTGACCCTTTCAAATGCGTTCTCTTAAAATCTAGGGTTAATGTTTAGATTATGTCTGACTTTCATCTCCTGCTAGAAGTTCCTATCATTTCTACTGAGATAATTAGTTCCTTCGTGTTCTTGAAAATTAGATCCAGAATAGCATTTTCCTTTTCAGGTTCCTCTACTTCAGAAGGATGCAATTGTCTTTAAGAAAAGTCAAGAAACTATTATATGCCCTGCTCTTGGTAGAGAGTTAGGACTCTAGTAGAGGAAAGGAAAATATGGTTGCAATTTATGTATGTGTACATGATTGTAAATGATAGAAGATTATTATCTACTTAGGATGCTGAAAGAAATTGATCTGCCTTGTGCAATAACTGGGTAGTTTATACACTTACTAAGTCTGCCTGGCTTTAAGCTAGATATACCTCCCAAACTCTAATAGGACTTGAATCAGGTTCCTCAAGCCTCTAGGCCTCTGGCTATATTCTCATTATGACCCTTGTCTGGCTGCCTGCTGGGGCTGGTCCATCTGTATCGTCCCTCCACAGACAGAACGATGTTTTGTTTCCCTAGCCCCCTTTGCCTTGTTTTGGTTTTGCTCCCTACAGAAGCAAGGCCATTAAAGGCTATTTAAAAAATGGTGCCATATCCTCAACCAATCAGGAGTGGCCCTCTCTACCTAGTTGGACCATGGTGCTATAGCCACTTATTTTTCTCAAAGAAGTCATCACTTCATGGTCAGCTTACTGATGATAAGTCTCTTTTCTATTGAAGTTTTTGCCCTCTAATAGCAGAAATAGCCTTTTGCCTCTCCAGCTCCTTAGAATTAGCCAGAGTTTTTGCCCTTGAATTGAATTCTGAGATTCCTTCTAACTCCATTCCACAATGAGGCATAGAAGGAAACCTGTTGTGAAGAGTGTACAACATACCTGGGTTAATAATGAATAGACACCACACATTTCATGCTCTCCCATCCCCATTTTCTCTAGGATGCCATGTTTCATCACAGATTTTCTTTAGGGTCTGTCCTTGATAAATTAGAATAGAAAATTAAAGAATTGAAAAATTTCATCTAGATATTAAAGGCTTGGCTCCCTGAGAACTTAAATTCTTTAGATAGTCCAGGCTAAATAAATATGAGTGACAAGATGTAGACAGGTATGTACACAAAGCATTCACTTTTCATGCTACATTAGATTTAGAGCTGGAAAAGATCTCGGTGTCCAATCTCATTTAAGGGATGAGGCAAATGAGGCCCATTGAGGTTAAGTGACTCGCCCAAGGTCACATAGGTGGTGTCAGAGTCAGGAATTGAACCCAAGAACTTTGACTCCAAATCCAAGATTCATTCTACTTCACCAAAAAGCCAAACCAAAACAAATCTATAGATTTAGGCCCCTATAGGGCCTAAAAATCTTATTAATATTGGAACCCATAGGGTTTTTAGAGGGAAAAGATTGTATCTCTCCCACTCAGTGTTTATTAATGGGCAACCTGATGTCTGATGGGAACTGGCCACCAGAAGTTCTCCTGGGCAGTGTAGGTTCTATAAGACTATCATTTTCCCTCAATGACTTAATCAGTGTGGGAGCTATTTGCCTGCCAGGATATTGGTTCATGGCCCTGGGAGAGAATTTATTCAACATTATGAAGACAAAAGTGGCTCAGAGAATCCCTGTTGGGTCTGAGGGTAGTGCTATTATCTCCATATTTATGATAAAGGGGACAAATGGTGAGAATCTGCAGAAAGGAAGTTCTCAAAGCCATAGACTCCAAACTCTTAGATACGGGAGAGAGAGGGCATCTGGTCTAGTTAGCCACCTTCAGGAGGAGGATGGTAGCCTAAGTGACTTGACCAGGGTAATATGACTAGTAAGTGCAGAGAGGGCCCTCCCTGCCTCCTTGGGCAGTGTTCTTTCCATAATATCATTCTTGCAGTAAAAAAAAAAGAATACAACTTGGATTCAGAAGGCAGATCTCATCCTTGTCATTTACTACCTATGTGACTTTGGACAAGTCACTTAACAAGGTTAAGCGGTCCAGAGAGGGCCTCATTTTCCCCGTATATAAAAGCAGGGATCTGAACCAAAAGCCTGTACAGCTCTATATCCATGATGCCGTGATTTTTAAGCCAATGCCAAACATTGAGGAAATCACCCAAGTGATGCCTCGTGGGGAGGTGTCTTTCTTGTGGTCAGCTGCTGTCTTGGATTGCTGCCCCATCCTTTAATTACACTTTCCCCTTTCTCGATTATCTTTCAAGCTGAGGTAGAATATGGTGAGGTCAGGGTATGAGAAGGGCTGAAGGGAGAGCAAGGAACTAAGATACATTGCTGTCAGTTCTTGACCTGGAATACAGCTAGCTCCCGATTAGTGCAAATAATGAATCCTGTGACATGGTCCCAGGTAGTGGGATTCTCACTGTTTGAAGTAAAAATAATACAAAACATGGTGATTGGTCTTAGCCTAATGGAAATATTTGGTGTGCCTTAGAACTGGCCTAGACCTTAGAGGAAGTTTACCACCTTTATTTTATAACTGAAGGAGCAGGCCCAGAGTAGGGAATCATCTCACCCAAGGTCACACATGGCAGAGCCTGATGGCCAGTTCAGGGCTCTGTCCTCCATACCAGGCTACCTTATTTCATGGAGAATCTGAAGGTGAGGACTTGACAGTGAAAGGCACTAGTGCCATTCCTAGAGATGATTGTCCTGGAGAATCGAAACCAGGAGGGGAAGTAAGGTCCTAGCCTCCCCCAGGATTTGCAACCTGATTAGGGACAGAAGGGTGAAGAGAATATGTAAGGCATTTGTCTCTTCCTTCCTCCCACAAGATGTCTCTCAGCAAGAGCCTGAAACTCTATGCATATTCCCAGCAGCCTTTAGCTCCATAATTTGCAAGGAAATACGATCTCATGCTTCTAGTGGAAACCACAGATACCAGCCAAGGTGGGGTTGCCCCAGGCACCCAAAGGGATGTGGACAGGGGCTTTCTGTCAGGCTTCAGTTTGCATCCCCAGGTTCTATTATAATACCATTATGTGCTGTGGGCATTAATCATGCCGTTAGGCAAGTATCATGGCACTTTTATGGCAGCTTTGAAGCTAATCTGTCACTAATTCCTCTTGGATTATCATGATTTCTTATGGTTGTGATTCATTAACTTGGAGGCCTAATAGTAATTCTATTAAACATCTTCTATTGGTGTGTGCCTTGACATGTCAGGGGTTTGGAAAATCCAGCTCCCGTGTTCCATTGTACTGCTTGAAAAGGCATGATGGGACACCATGTGTGGTCGCCAAAGAAGCAACCCCACTGAAGTGGCCAGATCCTGAAGCCATCCAACGAGCAGCCCAGTCATGAAGAATGGTACTGTCTTTCTCCTGACCAAGCCTGAAGTAATCCTTTCTGCCTCTCTCCGTACCTCCCATGTGTTCCTTCTGGACTTGATGGCTCCTGAGTGGGCTTTGGGTCTTCCTCTGAGAGAGGCCCCAGCCACCTTCCAAAACACTTGCTGTTCCCTAGGAAGCACAGAATCACATGGAAGAGAGGGGAAAGAAGCTGGAATAGCGGTTAGAGGGACTTGTGCATCTTACGGGTAAGCAAGCCTAGAGAGACAGAAAGAGAAAGGTGTGTCTCAGGATTTCCCTGGTTAGAACCAGATGAGAGAGCCAGGCAGGAGAGGATCTGCTGATTTCAGGAGGGGTGGGCAGAAGCCTCCCTAAGGAAATCTGGTCTCCAAGCTCTCTTCCTCTCTTGCCCAAGGCAAACAGAGCCAATGAAGTGCGCAAGAGGCAAAGCAGAGGAGGACTGCAGCCCTTTACTAGCAGGCTGGCCAGCATTAATAACATTCCTTAGTGAGGTTTTTTCAGAAATAAATGCTTCTTTTAGGCCGGCTGCTCTCTGCAAAAGGTCAGTTTCGGGGCAGCAGTTTGAATGATGGGCTGTGAGCAGGCAAGAGAAAGAGAGTAAAGGAAGGGGTAGGAGGAGGGGAGTGTCCCTCCTGGAGGAGGTCAGTGCAGGATGGAAGAACAGCGGTCTGTCCCCGTGCCAGAGGAGGGGTAGAAGAAGGAATATGTGTGGAGGATAGAAGCCCTCGTCTTCCCCCTTATTTGGCACCATCAATCAAGCTCGGCACTGATATCTCAACAATTTGTAATCCCCTCCACCCCCCTCTGACCTGCTCAAGTGCGGACCAGGGCTGACCCCTCTCACCCCCATTCATGCCTTTGCTGCTGTCGCTGGAGTTGATGGATGACTTCTCTTCCCACCCCCCCTAGTACAGCCAGGCCTTCCCCATCCTCAGTCAGGGAAACATGGGCAGGTAGAGGTGAGGTCAGCTCCAGGGCAGTCACAAGGACACCCGCGGAAAACCCAAGGCACTGCTATTGCTATTGCAGGTGAGGCCGCCACTTAGAGATGGATATCATAGAGGAACCCTAGTGAAAAGGGGTCAGGTGAACTATAGCAGCAAGAAGAAAAAAAATACCCAGAAGCCTCTGGCGTCTGGGCTTCTCAGCCTTCTAAAGATGAAGAAGGAGGTGAGGCCTTTTCTCTTATGTACACAATGAAAGCTATCTGAAAAAAGAAATTCTATCTGGGCTTTCTTACACCTGAGTACTTTAAAGTATTTAAAAAATTAAATACATTTATACATAAATGTAAGCATACATTATAAGTTAATAATAACAAAATGATACTAAACAATAAGTGAGCATAATAAATTATTAAATTAACTATACATATATTATATGTAATATACATATACATACACAGGGTGTTCCTAAAGTCTGGATACATAGGCAAAATGTATATTTTCAAGAAATGAAATGGATGAAATTTTCAACATTTTATTTAATTGGAATATTAGCTAATAACATCTTCAATATGATTTCCGTCACTTGTGATGCAAAGGTTGATGTGCTTTGCAAGATTCACGTGAACGTGATGCAATAACTCCACATTTCCTATGTTTCCAGACTTTAGGAACACCTTATATGCACACACATATATTCTAAAGCTGGTTTTTGAGGCATCATAGTGTAATGCAAAGAACACTGGACATGGGACCTAGAGACCTGGGTCCTAGTCCTGGCTCTGCCATTAACTGCGTGATCTTGAGCGAGTCATTTCATTTCTATGGGTCTCAGTTTTCTCATCTGTAAAATGAGAGCATTGAACTAAATAGCCATTAAACTCCAGTCATCTCTGGCTCTAAGATACTGTGACTGGAGATTCATATCATTGGGTTAGCAAGCTGCAGGTGTATTTAGACCATTCCTGTTGTTGAAAGATCATCTCATGGTTTCGTTGTTGTTTAGTTGTTTTCAGTTGTGTCTGACTCTTTGTGACCCCATCTGGGTTTTTCTTGGCAAAGATACTGGAGTGGTTTGTTATTTCCTTCTCCAGATCATTTTATATGAGGAGACTAAGGCAAAGAGCATAAAGGGGCTTACCCAGGGTGACACAGCTAGTAAGTGTCTGAGGTGAGATTTAAACTTAGGTCTTCCTGACTGCAGGCCAGGCACTCTAGCTGCCCCTATTTCATGGTACTATACTATATAAGACTAAATAAATAAATAAAAGTATAGGCACAAATCTATGTGTACATGCACATACATGTATAACATGATAGCCACACATGCACATACATGTATATATGTATACCAATGTGATACAGATAAGTACAGGGCTATACACACAATGCATACATGTATACACATAATATACATATATAGTGCATATATTTATATATACATTTACACATTCTTGTGTGTATATGTATATATGTAAACACACTATATTCATACTATATATTCGTATATGCATATGTGCAATTCTTTATCAACATGCATGTGTAGAGTATACATATATGCACATGTACACATCTATACATACATATGTATATACATATGCATGTACGTAGCTATGCAGCTTCCAGTTTTTTTTCAGCTACTGTTGTCTGAAAGGGGGGAAAAAAATCCAAAAATCATATTTCAACAAGTAGAATAAATCTGTCTGGATACATCTGCAGCAAGCTAATCCGGTGTTAGAAATATCTACTCATAGAATTTTAAACCTGGAGAAGATTTTAATGATTATTTCAATCAATCCTTTCCTTTTACATTTCAATCAATTAGCATTTACTAAGAGCCTACTATGTGCCAGGCACCAAGCACAGGGGCAAAGAAAGGCAAAAAACCCAGTCCCTGTTCTCCAGGAGCTCTGGTCCAGAGGAGCTCTGGGTGTAATTACGGTCACATAGTTAATGTCAGAGCTGGGATCAGAACCCAGGTCTCTGGGTACCATGACCCTTTGCATTACACTAGGCTGCCTCAAGAGCCAAAAAAACCCCAACCCAAACCCATCCCCTCAAAACTAACTCCCCTGTTAGAAGGAGGGGGTGGCATGTCTGTTTTGTTCTAGCTTCCAGTTTTCCATTTTCTCTCTTTATTTCTTGCTCATAGCCATTCTAAAATCCTTCCCTGGTGCTTCCTTCTATCATGACAGTGACCCTAGATTTTCAAAGGCTCTTCTAATTCCATTTAATTCCAAAAGCATTTATTGAGTGTCGACCCTGTAGCAGGCACTGTGCTAGGCACTAAGGATATAAAAACAAAGAAATAAGCCTACTTTCAAAGATTCTACTGGGGGGAAATAGCCAGTTCACAGAAAAGCAAATACAAACATGCATGACACACATAATATACATACGTGTATGTGACCTTTTTATGGGGATGTTATTAATAACTGAGAGGAATCAGTCTCTTATAGGAGGTGGCACTTGTATTGAGCCTTGAATGAAGCAGGAATTCCAAGAGGTATAGATAAGAAGGCAGCGAATACCAGGAAAGGGGAATGCCGTGTGCAAAGATGTGGAGTAGGGCTGAAAAGACTGTTCAAGGAACAGCAATTGGGCCAATTTGGTTTTACTGTAGAGGATATGAAGGGGAGTAATATGTGATAAGCTTATCAAGGTAGGCTAGGGGTGGATTTTGATGCTCCAAAGAGGAGTTTTTATTTTATCATGGAGGTCAAGGCGTGCCATTAGGATTTTTTGAGGAGGGGAATATCCTAGTCCAAGGGTGGGGAAACCTGTGGCCTTGAGGCCACATTCGTCCTTCTAGGTCCTTGAGTGTGGCCTTTTGACTGGGTTTTTCTGTGAAGTTTGGATTCATTCAAAGGGCCACACTTGAGGATCTAGAAGGTCACGTGTGGCCTTGAGGCTGCAGCTTTTCGCCCTCCTCCCACCCTCCCCTCCTAGTCTTGAGGGATCCTGACTTAGCTGCTGTGTGGAAAACTGATAGAAGTGACAGATGATACAGACACCCGTTGGTGTGGTATTGCATAACCTAGGTGAAGGGTGCTAAGGCCAGAGTCAGGGTAGTGTGATGTTTTGGATGTTTTTGGTTTTTGGGAGATGATGATGATGATGATGATGATGATGATGGCAGCTAGGATTTATATATCCCTTTAACGTGTGCAGCATGCTTTCCATAGATGATCTCGTTTGATCCTTACGGCATCCTCATGAAGCAGATCCTATATCATTCCCATTTTCCATGTAGAACCATTCTGGGCTTATCCTTCCAGGGCATACAGCAATGGCAGGCTGGGCATATGCTAGTGATCCTGGTTGCTGGTGGGACCTCTGGTGTCTTTGAAGGCTCTGCTGAACTTACTAGTGTCCTGAGCATTCCCTCTCATGATGCTTGTTCACCTGAAAAACACCAAGGGCTCAGCAGTTATGTACATTCACAGACACATGGCAGCCAGGTGGGAAAGCATAGCTGGAAAATCTAAGGACTGGGCTCTTATGGGGCAGTTCTTCTCATTCTCCCTACCCCTTATGTAGAGATGAAGAAGCTCAGGTTGAGAAGCTAAATGCTAGGAGGATCAAGCATATAAACTGATAAACATGCACACAAATACAGTTTTACTTTGAAATAAAATATTTTATCCTATTTTCTTTGTCTTATGGATAAAAAAGTTACCGTTAGTTGATGCAGCTTGATCCTTCTGGTATTCTTAAATTCTCATCCTAGTTCTAGTTAGTGTCTAAGGTAGGATTTGAATTTGGGACTTCTTGACTTTAATCCTAGAGCTAGTTCTGACTAATCAGACTCAAAAATTGATTTGATATAAGAGAGAGGGAAGAGTCAAGGATGAGTCAGAAACTGGGGTGGGGACTACCAAGCCCCCAAAATTTTAGAGTATAGGTCCTAGGAGAGACCAAGTGTCTGTCTACAGCTGACCAGCCTAACTAATCAGAGAGAGGCTCACCACCAGAGGAATGGCTACCAGGTATGGAGGGGTGGCAATCTATTTTGGTGAATGGAATGTCTAACCTAAGTGTTGAAGGAGTACATCTGGGTCAGATAGTTGTGTTTGTCCTTCACTCTCAAAGAGGACTATGACATCAGGGAAATGATGACACGACTTGCAATTGACTTTGATTTGAGCGACAGAGGGCTGTGCAAGGTCACCAGTCTCACTTTCTCCTCCAGAGCCATCTGGGTCCAGTGGCCTGATATTCACCAGGAAGACTGGAGATGGTCCAGGATGCATTAGGAGATCCCTCTGGTTCAGATATGAACTTAAGGAAAATCCTCCTGGTTTTCATATACTTAAACCTTGCATTTGAAAACACCTGGAAAAACTATTCTAGTGTTTGCAAGCAGACTTTAAAGATCTTTGAAGACACTAATTGATAGCGCTAATTGATAATCAGGATGCTGTAGGTGTCAAAGATATATGGGAGTGGGGAGGACCAGAAGAGACATCCAGCTGTGACATAGATGAGCTCGTGGCTGGCCTTGGGTGCTAGGGAAACCAGCTTTCCAATTCCCAGGCTGGCACTCCTGTCACTTAGCCCTGAGACCACAGAAGGCCTCAGCAAAATAAAGCAGGAAACATGTCTTTGAACCCAGTACCATAGACCCTTAGAGAAAATTGGTCAGAATGGAGAGTGGGGAGGGAGGCAAGGAGCAGGGAGAGGGAAGCATTGATTCAGTGATAGGGAGAGAAACACTTCAAACAAACAAACCAAAAAAGTAGGATGAATAAAGCAAAGAGAGCGAGAGAGAAAGGAGAGGGGGAAGCAGATGAGAAATTATGTGGGTGGAAAGGAAAATAGAAAGAGAAAGAGAAAGGGGAAAGGGAGCAAGAAAAAGAATCCAGTAATGGTCATGGGACAGGAGTCAGCAGGGAAAGAAAGGAGAAGGAAATTTAATGAGGGCAACTGGAAGGCCAGCTTTAACCAACAGCTGGCAGGGTGCCTGGTTTGATCTCCTTGTGAGTCAGGCTATTTGATTAATCGGGGCCTGTGGAGGAGGATGGACACCTGCCCCTGCTGGTGAGCCCTTTGATCTGGGGAATTCTCAGGGCCTGTGGGAGGGGTGTTATATAAATGTGTGTACTCCCAGGGCACTCTCATGCTTCCGGTGGGGGTTTCCTGAATGGATGAGAGAGAGAGAGAGAGACAGAGAGAGAGAGAGAGAGAGAGAGAGAGAGAGAGAGAGAGAGAGAGAGAGAGAGAGAGAGAGAGAGAGAGAGAGAGAGAGAGAGAGAGAGAGACAGAGAGAGAGAGAGAGACAGAGAGAGAGAGAGAGAGAGAGAGAGAGAGAGAGACAGAGAGAGACAGAGACAGACACAGACAGAGAGAGAGACACACACAGACACACAGAGACACAGAGAGAGAGACAGGGAGACACAGAGGGAGAGAGAGACAGAGAGGGAGAGAGAGACAGAGAGACAGACAGAGACAGAGAGACAGACAGAGACAGACAGAGAGAAAGACACACACACACAGAGACAGAGAGGGAGAGAGAGAGAGAGAGAGAAGGCAACAGGCTTCAGGAGGCAGGGAGGCAGACTCAGAATAAAGCTGCTGTCATGGTGGTTTAACAAGAGAAAGCAGCAGCGGCTAGGAGTTCATTTGCAGGGGAAAGTTCAGCCATAATCTGGGGGCCTTTCAGTTATGAGGTTTTCCACCCCCCCTTCCTTCCTTTTTTTCCCCGACAAGGAAATAACTGACTTGTTAGGGAGAACAAGGCTGAGAAAACCATTTGCACAAAATTGTATTCTGTTGCCTGTAGCTAGAGGACGGGCTAGTTTAATCAAAGAGAGAACTCTTCCTAGGGGCTTGGGGTGGGAGTGCGGGGAGAAGGGAGGTACATGGCTGCCTGGCTTGGAACTGGCTTGGCTTTATTCATGTTGGAACACAGCAGAGCTGGGAAAGGGAGTGACATATTGCAGGGGGTGGGGGGTGGGGGGAAAGGGGAAAAAAACACGTACCCAAAAAACTAAACCCTAATGCCCTCAAAAAAGAAAACCAAAAATACATATATATCCTCTTTTATCTCTGGATTAAATCCATTGGTGTTTCTGCCAATCCCAAATAATAGTGTTACTCGATGGGGGAAAAACAACTTTGAAGGAGATAAAAGTTATTGGTTTCTTTCACTCTTCCTTGAGTCTTTTCTCGAAGCTAGGCAGGCAAGCGTGCCAGGCTGCAGAATTCCTTGATCTTCTGAGAGTCTGTAGTGGACAATGGATCTCTTCTGTGCAAGATGAGTAATTTCATCAACACCAGATTAAGGGGGACCCAGGAGCTGTGAACATGGGCTACTGGAATAGGATATCTTTGCGTGTAAATGGCTCAAGATTTACCTACTTTGGGTTTCTTTCTGGATTGGTTGATCTTTCTGCTTCTACTGATGCTTCTGGTCACCAATGCAATTCAATCCAATATTTATTAAATTCCTATGAGGTGCAAGGCACTGTGCTATGACTTGGAGATACAAAGCCACATGGAAGTGAACCCAGTCCCTGGCGTCAAAGAGCTTCCATTCTACCATGGAGGCGGGGGTGGGGTGGGGGGGGGTGGGGTAGTGATGGTGGGGAGGTTGCACAGTGACAACGTATGTATGCATACAAGACATAATTGACATAGTCAACTCCTGGTGAGCAAACACCTTCTACTATTATACAAGGTGTTCCTAAAGTCTAGACACAAAGGCAAAAATACATATTTTCAAGAAATGAAAATGATTGAAATTTTCAACATTTATTTAATTGGAATATTAACAAATAACATCTTCAATATGAATTCCATCATTTGTGTTGCAAAGGTTGATGTGCTTTGCAAGATTCATGTGAACTTGATACAATAACTCCACATTGCTGTCAGTTTTAGCATATTCACTCTTTATGCATTTACGCATTCAATCAAGTGTGTCACATCTGTGATTTTCGTTGAGTACACCTTCTCCTTTAGCATACCCCAGAAAAAGAAGTCAAAGGGGCTAAGTTCTGTTAGAATTCCAAATATTTCAGAATATACATTTTTCCTATGTGTCCAGACTTTAGGGATACCCTGTAGATCAATACCTGCTCTGAAATTTATATTCTTAGTACTGGAGGAATGGAGAGGTTGTGACTTGCCCAGGTTCACACAGGCAATATAGGTTGGAGGTAAACAGGTACCCATTTCTTTTGACTCCAGGGTGGGTCCTCTGGACACTCAACCAGGATCCTTGAGGGAGGGAGGGAGGTTTTTCTGCCCCAAATTTTCTTTGTATTGCCAGCCCTTAGCACAGGACCTGGTACATAGTAAGGGCCTAATGAGTACTTGTTGAGTGACTGTCTACCTTTAACAATACGTACACATATAGTATTCAAACACATATACATATATGTTGTGTGTACATATGTATACATAAACATAAAGTAATACAAACAAATGATAGTGGGAGAGAACATTGTCACTTACCGAGGGCATCAGAGAAGACCCTAGGTAAGAACTGGTTCCTGAAAGATGCTTTCAAGGAAGCTAAGGATTCTATAAGGTGACTGTAGCCTAATCTAGACTGGCTTTGGGGCTGAGGCACACACCAAAATCAACATGAATTCCCCTGTTCTCACCCCAACACTCTACTATAGCAGGAGATACAGGTATTTAATTGGTTGTTGTTCAATCCTGTCTGACTCTTCGTGACCCTATGGACCATAGCACGTCAGGCCCTTCCATCCTCCACTATCCCTTGAAGTCTGTCTGAGCTCATGTTCATTGTTTCCATCCCATCTCATCCTCTGCCATCCTCCTTTCCTTTTGCCTTCAATCTTTCCCAACATCTGGACCTTTTCCAACGAGTCCCATCTTCGTTAAGTAGCTTTAGCTTCAGTATTTGCTCTTCCAGCGAACTGCCAATTGGAGACAAAGTCAAATTCCAGTGGGGGACAAAAGAGAATGGGACTTTTTGATCAACAAAACTGAGTTGTGTATTTCCACCTGTCTAGCTCCTTTCACATTTGTCCCCTCTACTCTATTAATCTCTGTCACCATGATCATAGAGGCCCTTGCCTTCACTGACACTCATCTCAACTATTGCCATAGTGTCCTGAGAGGTCTTTCTTGACTATTCTCTTCTCCCATCCAGTCCATCCTATGTACGAAGAGTCATATTTCTTATCTATGCCCTTCCTCTAGTCATAAATCTTCAGGGGAGGCTCACTGCTTAGTAGAGGTGAAGTTCAGTTTCCCTTGTTTGACATTCAAGGCCTTCTAACACCTGGCTTCACCTTTTTTTCCAGGGCTCTAGCTAAATAGGGATATTCTCAACCCACCTGTGTTTTCTTACCTTATTCCCTATGCTTAGAATAGCTTTTCTCTTCATTCTCAAGTGTTAAATTGCTATTTATCTTTCAAAAACTAGTTTAAATGCTTTTTCATGAAATGCTACTTGAGCTCCACTTTGGCAATGCCATTTACCCTTGGATTTCATAGTTGGTTTTTTTTTTTGCATTTTTCATACATTTCTCATTGATTTTATGCTTTCAGCATCTGCGAGACCAGGGGTGAGGAACATGTGGTCCTCTATGTCCTCAAGTGCAGCCCTTTGACTGGATCCAAACTTCACAGAACAAATCCCCTTAATAAAAGGATTCATTCTATAAAACTTGGACTCAGTTGAAAGGCCGCACCTGAGGACCTAGAAGATCACATGTGTCCTTGAGACTGCAGGTTCTCCACCCTTGCTTTAGACTGTAAGTCTTTTGGGGTCAGGGACTGTCAGAGAATAGCAGAATTTAAAATTGGAATATAGTTCAACTCACGCCTCTAAGGAGCCCCTACTATGACATACCTGGCGAGTAGTTACCTATGAAGAACTCCAAAGAAGGGTCTCGTGCTGCCTCTCAAGGCAGAAGCTCTTTGTGACTCCAAACCAAAATTTGTTTTTGTTTCACTTCCATCTGCTGCTTTTGTTTCTGCCCTCTGGGCTAAGCAAAACAAGTCAAATCCCTTTTTCACATGGCAGCCTTTAAAATACTTAAAGACAGTTATAATGTAGCCTCAAATCTTTTCTTGTTCAGGTTTAAACATCTCCAGTTCCTTCATTCAATCAGTCTTCAGGTGACATGGACTAGCCCCTTCTCCTTATTGTTTGTTGTTGTTACTGATTGTAATTGGGCAGCTGGGTGGTATTGTAGATAGAATGCTGGGCCTGGAGTCAGGAAGATCCCAGTTCACATCTGGATTCGGACACTCACTAGGTATATGAACCTGGACAAGTCACTTCATCTTTGTTTGTCTCAGTTTCCTGAACTGTGAAAAGGATGTGATAATAGCACTTGCCTCAGAGGGTTGTTGTGTTAGCATAGAGTTCATGGCAGACTTAATAAATGCTATTTCCTCCCTCCCTCCCTTCTTCCCTCCATTTCTTCCTCCCTCCCTCCCTCCCTCCCTCCCTCCCTCCCTCCCTTCCTTCCTTCCTTCCTTCCTTCCTTCCTTCCTTCCTTCCTTCCTTCCTTCCTTCCTTCCTTCCTTCCTTCTTTCCTTCCTTCCTTTGTATGCTATCCCTAGGATTCAAGTTCTCTCTTTTTTTTCCTCCCGAGATGGGGTTTCTGTCTTCTAATATTTGATCGTTCTCAGGCCCAGGTCTGCGGACAACACTCCATAGCATCTCTTATTTGTGGCCTCAGTTCACCTAGTTAATAAGCATGAATGGAATCCCCCAGTCGCTCAAGAGGCAGGCTACTTTTCACATGGAAGAAGCTGAGAAGAAAGAACTGAAGCTTACATTGATATATTCTTGTCATGTGGCAAATTCGGGATGCTGGAGTTCATATCCCTAGCTCTCTTCCTCTTCTCTCTACATTGGCACAGCCTTACAGATGAGTCTGGGATTGAACAGTAGCTGGAAGGTAATTCCAGTCTTCCCTTGGTCTACTCACTTCCACCTTTCATGGGAAGTCAAAGAAAAACACAAAAACCTTTACTAGAGGGTTTACCCACTCTACATTAATGTGCCACATGGGCATATGTGGCATAGTCAAAAGAACACTGAATCTGGAGTCAGAAGGACTTGGGTTTGAATCTTGATTCTATTTCTTACTAGCTATGCGATCACAATCAAGTTTCCATTCCTTTGCAATGTGCATGGAAGGGAAGGAAGGCCTCTCCCCTTCCCTTGCCTTCCCTCGCCTTCCCTTGCCTTCCCTTGCCTTCCCTTGCCTTCCCTTGCCTTCCCTTGCCCTCCCTTCCCTTCCCACCATATTACCTTTTGCAAAGGAGGTAACCTCAGCTACCTCCTCTGCAAAACAAGGGACCTGGACCAGATGATCTACCAAGACTGTTCTAGACCTAAATTTGTAGCACTAGACAGGAAAATCAAGTCTTGATTTGGGTTGCCAATGAGCACGAAGCAGCCTTTCCAGCTGATTTGGTCTTTATTGTGTCACAGAAGCTGGCTGTTTCCTACTGAGGTATCCCATTATGGCCGTTTTGTGTGTGCCTTTATTTTTCCTATGACTTTATCACCAACTTGCCTAATATGAATGTGCACGGATACCACACTGTCACACGCACACAAGTACATGTGACCCCTGGATGCTTATAAAACAAAGGAACACTGCTGCACATTTTACCAAATCTTCGGATTACAACTGCCTTTTGGAAGCCTCTGGCTTGTTTGCACATAGAAGCTGGCATGTGCCATTCACCCCACGCAGGAAGCAATGTTTTTATTGCTCCTTTCCCCTCCAACTCCCCCTCCACTGCTCCCGACCCCCACCCCCACCCCCAACACACACACCTCCCTTTTCCCTCCCTTGGAATCTCAGTCCCAGATGTGCCTCTCTGTGTTTCCTTTGGCTGGGAACTTGCTGCTTTCCCATAACCCAGTCCAATTGCCTGTTAGAGAGACCAAAAAACTCCGTCTTTCTGGGAAGACGTCTAATTAAATTCCAGAAGGCCGAAGAGGAAAGCCCCCTCTGAAACAGAGGTTTAAAACCCCAAAATAAATAATAATCACAGAAGAGAAAGCACCCAGAACAGGCCCAGCAAGCTGGTAATGCTATGTCCTGTTTCCTAATGTCCTTCATGAGGAAGATGTATTTGGGTTTAAAATATCCCTCTGGTAAATGCAACTATTTAAAGAGTATTGGGGTCTCGGCAAATGCAAAACAAAGTTTTGTTGATTAAAAACACATGGCTTGTTCTCTCGACATGAGTAGCCAGCAAAATCAAATGTGACAGTGTTTGGGATTTTTTCTATCCCGCAAGACACAATGCTGATTTATTACAGTGATGTCAGCTGTGGTTGCAAAAGTTTGCTGTGTTGTCTTAATAAAAAGGGGCTTTACCTTGAAGCTGTCAACTCACTGATTATTTAATGCTGTGACTACAAATGGACTCGGGCCTTTGCTAGGCCGTTGGTGCTTCCAACAGGCCTTTGAAGCTCCAGGGCTCCAAGCTGAGGGTAGCTCATGAGTCTATTTGAAATGATGTGGTCAGGGCCCCTTGTTCTCCTAAGAAAAGATCTGGAGCGTCCTTCAAGCGGCAAGTTAGTTGCTGAATCCTGAAGGGAAGGGAATATACGTTTATATAACTCCTACTATGTGCCAGGCACTGTGTTATGTACTTTATGCAAATATTAACTCATTTGATCCTGATAATAACCCCTGTTACACAGTCGTGGAAGCTGAGGAAGACAGAAGTTGGGTGACTAGCCTGGGATCCCACTTGTAAGTGTCTGTGGTGGGATATGAATCTGTGTCTTCTTGACTCTAGGCCTAGGGCTCTATACACCATTACTACAAGAAATGAAAGAGGGAGTGTGACTAGATGATCCTGACTCTAAATCTCCTATTCCTTCTGATGTCCTTCATGGAGCTAAATTCATGGATTCGGTGACCAAGTTGCTGCTTTGAAGGACGTTCTAAGTCTTAACCCAGAAGCACTATTTTAGTCCAAATTTAGTTTCATTTGGCAAGTGAGAAAACTGAGGCACAGGAGATGCTGGGTGGCTCAGCTGAGGAAGCGGAAAGTCTGGGCGCCTGGGTCTTCTAATTCTAGGTTCAGTGATCTATCGATTGAGCTAAGCATTCGATTCTTAATTCTTATGGTGATTAAGCAGAGGGACGTTACTGAGTCCTGAAGATCAAAGACAATCACTGGGTCATAAGATTATAGCCTTAAAGCCAGAAGGGCCCCAGAAGCTCTCTAATCTAGTCTACCCTGCTCACCTTGACAATGAGGAAACTGAAGCCCAGAGAGCTTCAATAACTTGTCCAAAGTCACATGGGGCGTAAGTGGCAGAGGTAGAATCTGAACCCAGATCCTCTGATGTCAAATCTAGGGCTCTTTGTGCCCATCAGGGGCAGGGGCTTGCATTCTATAACACTCACAATGGGATCGTGGCTATGGCCTATTTGATTGGTAGAGTCTTAGGTAGGAGGAATCTCATGGCTAGGTACAGAGCTCTATCTTGTGATCCCAATCCTGGGCACACAGAGACCCATTCCAAGCCTGAGTCATAGTTTGTTAGTAGAATGGATCATCTGTGGATGAATGATGGAGGTTGTCTACACTGGGCCATAGTTTGTTAGTAGAATGGATCATCTGTAGATGAATAATGGAGGTTGTCTACACTGGGTCATAGTTTGTTAGTAGAATGGATCATCTGTAGATGAATAATGGAGGTTGTCTACACTGAGCTGGAACTGGATTAAACATTTGGAAAGAAAGAAGGGGAAAATGAAGAAACCAATTCTTAGTACTTTTCAGATTCAAGGGTTAAGGAACTTTTGCCATGTTTGAGAATTTGATTTTGCTTTTCCTGGGTGGCAATAGAATATTTGGATAGAACGTAAGCTTCTTGAGGGCATGAACTGTTTCATTTCTGTCTTTGTATCGCCAGACCTTAGCATAGCATCTGGAACAAAGAGAATGTTTGATAAATGCTTGCTGTCTACTTATCTCCTCTCTCTTCTCTCTCCCTTTCCCAATTCCATTGGACCCTACCTTTCTCTCATAAAAAATGGCATGATCACAATTAGGAGGGCAGTCAGAGGACCAGAAATGGGGTATTGCAGAGCCATTCTCCAGTCACAAGTGCACATTCAACCCAGGGAACAAGACAAATGTGTAATTAATGTGGTTAATACCTTCTTGGACTTTGCAGTCTATAGAAGGGCTTAGAATGTAGGAAAGAAGAGCTGGACCTTTCTCGTCATTTTATGCTTGTAAAAACAGAGACCTGTAGAAGTTCAGCTCGTTAGGAGCGGAGCTGGGTTTCCTGACTTTCAGCCCACTGCTTTTCCTTCCACATCACTGTTGCCAGAAATCTCCTCCCTTGCCTTCATGCCCTTGTGGCTCCAAGTCCAACCCAATGGGAACTGGGGGAATCTGAACAAGGCCATCTGGACAAGTTTCAGGCTGGTCCAAGAGCTTTAAGAGGCATTTAGTTTTTATACTCTAGGTTTCAAGGCCTGTGGAAACAGACCCAGCTTTGCATTTCTGGAAATGGGCTTGATATATGGCAACCCCAGCCAGCAAAGTCATTACATTTCCTGAGATGATGATGAGTGCCGTGTGTGGAAAGAACATTTTCCTTTCCCTGCAAGGAACATGAGCCCTGGGGGCTGCTCCTGGCCAGGCAGGGAGGTGACTGAATGAGGTGGTTGTCCGGTGGCCTGCCACTGTGAGCCAACTTGGAGCTTGCTCACAATTCCCTGAGAAAAATCAACAAAAAAAAATGCCTTGCCCTTAGCTGAAGGCCCAAGCAGAGGGATTAGACAGATGCAAGTAGATGGGAGGTCATTCTGAAGCCAGAGAAGAAGGACGAACAGAATTAGAGAACTCTAAGACTATGAAGGGGCTGTGAAAGGTCACCTAGTCCATTCCTCCGCCTTCAATCAACAAAACCCCTATTTTTAAACATCACAAACATTTTAAAGGCCTCCAAAGAGGAAGGTTTCACAGGTACTCTCGCCAACTTTCCTGGTTCAGAAAAGCCTTCTATGTGCCAATCATTCAATCAGTGGACATTTATTAAGAGCCTACTATGTACAAGACATTGTCATAGAGATATAAAGACAAAAAAGGAGACAATTCCTGTCCTTAAGGAAAGTGCGTGCTTCTGGGGTAGACATCAACAAGCTTTTATTAAGCACTGTCTTTCAGTGTACAAGAAGAGAAAAGTGAGTTAGGGACAGAGTTGAAACCTGAATTTTCTCCTCTCAAGGAGCTTCTCCTCTAAAGAAGAGCATACATTCTAATGTACTTATATAAGTGCAGCAGGCACTTCCCTAGCTCATACTTATACTTGAGGATTGGGGTCCCCTTTCCTAACATAAGTTTATATAAAATACAGGCAAGGTAATTTTGGGGCAGAGGCATTAGCAGCCTGGGAAATCAGGGAAGGCCTTATCTAGGAGATGAGATGAATCTGGAAGGAAACTAGAATTTCTCAGAGGGGGAGGTGAGAAGAGAGGCGTGGCCTGGGGCGATAGTCGGTGGCCGAGCATGGAGATGGGAGATGAAGCATCATGGTGAGGAACAGCTCAATCCTTCTGATATTCCTTTTAGATGTGAAAGATCCCTCAACATAAAGTTCTAAAAAGGATGAACAGCTAGGCCTTGCAGCTCCAGCCAAACTAAGACCCCTTGATATGTTGGGGTATCTGTGAAAGGGAACCCTGATGGGTGTTCCTGCTGGTGGTGGACAGAGAAAAGGCCTGCAGCATCAGAGCTGGGCTACATGACTTAGCAGCCCTTTGGGAGCCTTTAAAGAGCACAAACAGCCTAGATTCTCATCTCAACTTTGGGGGCTGTGTGACCTTTCTGGACGCTGTTTCTTCATCTGAAAAATGAAGGTTTATGACTAGGTGGCACACAACTTTGTGTCCTCTAACATGTCCTGCTCCAGCATTCCAAGATTCAGTGTAATCAGATTAGTCAATCGACCAACAAGTATTTAATTAAATACAATGTTCTGGTTATTTTTGTTGTTGTGACATGTCAGTTGTGTCTGACTCTTCATGACCCCTTTGGGGTTTTCTTGGCAAAGATACCAGAGTGGTTTGCTCATTTGACAGATGAGGAAACTGAGGCAAACAGACTTAAGTGACTTTCTTAGTGTCACACAGCTAAGACCTGTCTGAGGCCAGATTTGAACTCAGAAAGATGAGTCTTCCTGACTCAAGGCCCGGCACTCTAGCCACTTTGCTACCTACCTGCCCCCCTCATTTTATAGAAAAGGAGACTGAGACTCAGAGAGATTAAATATCTAGGGTCACACAGTTGTTAAATAGTGGAGGCAGGATGTAAACCTAGGTCTTCTTGACTCAAAGTACAGTAATCTAACCACTACATCGTGTTAACATTTATTCAGACTTAAATATTAGGAATTTAATATGTTAGCTTTGCTGAAGATGATTGAATTTTTTTTAAAAAAGGGAAAAACAATGCAAAATACCAAGTCCCTAATGCAGGAATGTTAGCCACTGTGGAACCTGTTGAGGATAATGTTTTGGGGCAAGAGGATTTCCTGGTACCCATCAAATTATATAATGTAAGGATATTATGGAGATTATGGCATGGTTTGGAATAGACTAGAGAAGTAATCTCTAAGGTATCTCCCACACTAGGTGGTAGTGAAACTAAGGATCATAGGTTTGGAAGGAACCTCAGAGGTCATTTCTTCCAGACAAAGTAACTGAAGTTGCAAGAGTGGAAGGAACTTACCCAAAATGAGACAGGTAGAGATGAGTGGAGTCAGGTTTTGAACTTCGGTCCAAATCCCAACTCCCAAACTTACTAGCTGTATAACATTGTACTCACCATGCCCTCTTTCTGAAACACCAGAAAAAAGAAGAGTTTTAAGGGTAGGGAACCTGCAGCCTTGAGGGCACGTGTGGTCCTCTAGGTCCTCAGGTGGGCCCTTTGACTGAATCCGAACTTGGCTCTCCTCAAGTAATTCAGTCAATTCAGTCAGCACTTGAAGACTTAGAGGGCCACAGGTTCCTCACCCCTCACTGATGTTGGGTCTTTACATTCATCCTCATTAAACTTTGTATTCTTAATCATCCCAGTGTTCCAGTCTATTGAAATCTTTTGGTATGCTAATTTTGTGTTAGCCATCCCTCTCAGCTTTCTGCAACCTGCATGTTTGAAAACATTCAATCTTTGCTTTTGTCAATGTTATGCATGAAGGTTTTATACAGATGGTCCATCCAAGAATATCCAATGATGACCACAGCCAGGGGAGTGGGTCAGACAACCATGAGGGCTCTACCAGCAATATATTGAAAGATATACCCGATATGAATTATAACTACTATCGATAAAAGTACTGCCTTCTTCACTGGGTGCTGTTTCTTAATACTTTAGACAGGAAAAGTCTCATGCTCATACATTGACATGACTTTTGTTTATTTAGCAAGGGGCCAAATCTCATCAGTAATTATTGCCCTGAGTGACCCAAATGACTCAAGTTAATTTTTGCATCCTTCTTGCTATGTAAAGTCTTATAAGGGCTACAGAAGCCCAGAAATAAACTACTGGGATCACTTCCCAGGGCTCTCTCTTCACTGAGCAACATACAGACCCCTAGAGCGCTTCAGCTACCATCTGTGAAGCTTTTGTCATAGGCGTAAGGTCAGAAAGGGGCAGAATCTTCAAAAGCTGAAGGTAGGGTCACGATAGTTTTAAATGAGCTTTCTGGCTACAGATTTATACAATTTCTTTCCTGGTAATTACTATTTTGAGACAAACAACTAGAGATCAGATCACCAGCATTAAGGATGTCTGCTACTGGCTTTTAAAGGCTAGCCATTAATTGGTTCTAATAAAGATACTGGATGGTGAGAGAGCTTTAACTGCATCTCTAGCTTTCTGTCTCTTCCCACTTGATAACTAACTCATATTTTTTTTTGAGACTGTGGTGAGTGGGGATTACATCGAGTACTGGGTTTATTCTTTTCTGGGTTCTGTATCTTGGTCAAATCGAACTTAGACGGCCTACACGATCCCTCTCCAAGATTAGAAAAACAGCATATGCTGGGGAATCAAAAAAGCCTAAGCCATAACCTGAGCCATTTACCCAATATGCTACTTGTCTGCCCCTTTCTTTCTGAAGTATAAGATAAAAAACACAGCTGCCTCCCCTTCAGCAACTCCTGTTTATTCATATCTAGTATTATCTTGCCTAGTCAAAAAGGCAACTCAAATGTACTTTATACACAATCAATGCCTCCCTGGGAAGTTGGTTTGCACGCTTTCTATTAAATCCTATGAGAATGAAGGGTATAAACTACCTGCTATGTAATGAAACCCCTGAAATCTTTTGATTCCTGATTGAGCAGACTGTTTTCGTAATAATCACACTCTCCTTTTGAGTTTTAGCTCTATTGCCAACTCAATGACCTTGGCTGCCTGGGCCTCGGTTATCTGTAAAATGGGTAGATTGTAGTAAGCATTCTTGAAAGTTCTTTCCACAGTAAAAAAAATCCCATGATTCTTTGATTTGTTGGTTTGGCCAGCTCTTTTATGTTTGATGAATGTTCTCAACATGGCACTCACTTAGAAGAAGAATGTAACTCCCAAGGCTGAAGCTACAGGAGAGAAAGAAGACAAAGTAGGTTTTTTTTCTTTTTCTTTTCCCCCCCCCTCTATCTTCAGAAGCTCTTCTCTGGAATCCTTCCCTTCCTACCTCTCCCTCTCCCCCATTTTTTTCTTTGTCAGGAACATTTATCTCCCTATGCTTCTCTCTAGGCCACCCCTTGCTTGTAGTCATCTACAAAGTAACTGTCAGGCGATACCTCCTGTTTGAACAGGCCATCTCGCAGTGAGACTGCTAGAGTGGTTATCTTTTATTTCTGGCATGTGCTGTAACACAAGAGTGATCTTGACTTCAGAGATTATCACCTCTCATCTTTTATTCCCCTTTTTCTCCTCTTTTCTTTTTCTTTCGGCAAGACGAATGATAAAATTACCAGACAAGTCCTCCCTTCCTCCCATCCTAGGCAAAGCTGAGTAATATTTACTTCTCCGGTAAACAGCTGTAATCTCCCTAACCAGAGTTTATCTCAGTTAAGCAAGTTAATTTCTTCTGGCTTAATCCCTCCGGTTGCTGTGGTTTTCTGAGCATGAGGCATCAGACATCTTTTGATATAAAGTGACTGGCTCAGGGCCAGTGACTGTGATTAGATATTGGTGAAGGGGGCTGTGAATGGATTTAGTTGGCTTTGAAAACAGAAAACCCTGGAAAATAGAAGGGGCTTCTCTGCAAAATCATTTTGGGTGGATGGAGGGGAGAGAAATAAGACACCCTGAACATTTTCCTTCACTTGAGATGAAGCCAAAAGTTTTTCCTTTCCTTTTTAGTATAATAATACAAAGATGAAAGTGATGATGACTGACATTTATATAGCACCTAAAGTTTTACAAAGAACTTTATGAATGAATGGGTGAAAAAACATTTATTAAGCCCCTTTTTATACAAATAGAAACTCCAGTGGTATGAATAGAAAAGCAAGACATTTCTTCCACTGAGGGAGCTTTGCATTCTAATGGGAGAGACAGCAGAAATAAGAAGTTTCAGCTTCCAGGTAGATGAAGAGGTCCCATGTTCCTTGGGTGCAGCAGCAAAGCAGAGGGTAACACATCTTCTTTAGTGCCATTTTCACTGATGAATTCATATCGGTTTCTTATGTTGAACCACTTGACAGTGACAAGGACTTTGGTGTCAAGTTTTCTGGGTCTTCAATAGTTATGACTGTCGAGGAGTTGGGAGCTATACATGGTTCCATTAGGAGCAGTTGTCAGGTTGCACTTAACTGCATCATTTAGACCTTACAACAATTTTTGAGGTAGATGCTATTATTATCCCCATCTTACAACTAAGTATACTGATACTCACTGAGACTAAGTGACTTCTTTAGGCTCACAGAGTTAGTACATGCTTGAGATAGAATTCAAATCTAGGTCTTTTTTACTCAAGGTTCCATATAACTTCCCATAGCCAAAGGACACATATTGCAGGTTGGTTACATAGATTGTTCAGGATGATAAATAATTCAAACCGTCAGCAGCATCAGTTTAGAGCATCTACTTATTGGTAAATACTGTGTTGGTATTTATAGGTCATTGACCAAAATTCCCCTTATTTTGCGCTGGATTTTCATCTACTCCCACAGGGGATGGGTATTGTCATCATTGACAAATATTTCAATGTTCGTATCAAACTTCATCTAGCTGGAGGTGAACGTTTGGATTTCTGAGTTATTCCCTGGCTCCTGCTTCCCAGATTGGTTGCAGTGTAAGTCTAGGTTCCTGCTTTCAAGGAACTAATGAAACATGAAACCTAGTACCTACTATGGGCATGAAAGCAAACACCTGCCTCATTAATCTCATAATACCTACTCTTATCCACCTGGATATGGACCTTGATTTTCCCCGAATCTGGATTGGATAAAACCTGAGTGAATCCTAGAATCACTGGTATTTTTCAGTATATTCCTTTATGTGTTTTTCCTTCAAAGAGATGTCATTTGGGGGTGTGGACTATATTTGAGGGGGTAACTTATATTTGGGCCAATCTAGTATATTTAGCAAGCGTGCCTTGGCGTTTCTTTCTTATAGACCTTCCAGTCTCTGAAATTCAGTTGCCATGTTGGCTGCCTCTTGTGGTGTGCCAATGCCATGCCAACAGCCAACTGGTGACATTTCCACAGAGCATGTCGTTTGCATTTTTAAAGCCACAGAATACTTTTGAGTTTGATCTCTATTAGAAAGAGAAGGGAAAAAAATGCCAGGGTCCAGGCAAGCTTAATAAAGGACCTGCCTTTCTCTGATCTAGACTTCTCTTTCAAAGGAAGCAAATTCATCAGCAGGTACTCCCTCAGAGAGCAGCTGCCATGGTGGGAACTCTTTGAAAACAGCCCGTTGCTGTGATGAGTCTGGGAAGGAGACAGGCTATTTTCTCTTCTTCCACACACACTGCTACTTGAGTAATTGCCCTAATGCACTGGTCTGATTACATTACTTCACCTCTAGAATGCTCTTCTTCCACCCCTCTTTCCTTCCTTCCCGCCCCCCACCCCTTCCCCTGCCTTGCCCCCATCTCTTTTCTCATTCTGGAATGTGCTCTTCCATCTTGGTTCAATTCATTTGTCCTTCTCCTCATTCAAAGCTGAGCTCAGGTACCTCTTCCTCCCAAAGCCTTTCTCAAGGGCAAGTGATCTCACCCTCCTCACAGTTGAGATGGCACTTTCCTTTGCACTTATCTTACTTTCCCAAGTCCCAAAGCTATTCATTTTAACCCTAAACCCTCCCCATATCAGACTCCTCAAAGGCCTTGTCTGTGTTTTATTTTTATCTGTGCTTCAAATGTCTGGCACAGGTGCTTAATACATTCTAAAACATGTATTATTTATTTATTTTAAACATTAATTAAAAATTTTTTTTGAGTTCCAAAATTCTCTTCCTCCGACCCCTCCCTACCCATTGTGAAGGCAAGAAATGTAATATCAATTATACATGTGAAATCATGCAAAACACATTTCCCCATTAGCTGTGTTGCAAAAAAGCAAAGAAACTAAAGAAAGTGAAAAAATTATGCTTCAGTCTGCATTCAGAATCCATCAACTCTTGTTCAGGAGGTGGATAGAATTTTTCATGGAATTGGATTGGATCTTTGTATTGCTAAGAATAGCTAAGCCATTCATAGTTGATCATCATACAATATTCCTGTTACTGTGTAAAATGTTCTCCTGGTTCTGCTCACTTCACTTTGCATGAGTTCACATAAGTCTTCCCAGGTTTTTCTGAAAGCAACCTGCTCACCATTTCTTATAGCACAATAGTATTCCATAACAATCATTTATCACAACTCGTTCAGCCATTTCCCCAATTGATAGGTATCCCCTCTATTTCCAATTCTTTGTCACCACAAAAAGAGTTGTTATAAATATCTTTTACATATAGATCCTTTTCCCTTTAAAAAAAATCTCTTGGGAATATAGACCTAGTAGTGGTATTGTTGGGTCAAAGAGTATGCACAATTTTATTGCCCCTTGGGCATAGTTCCAAATTGCTCCCTGAAGTGGTTGGATCAGTTCACAACTTTACCAGCAGTATATTAGGGTACTGATTTTTCCACATCCCCTCCCTCCCTCCCTTCTTCCCTCCATTTCTTCCTCCCTCCCTCCCTTCCTTCCTTCCTTCCTTCCTTCCTTCCTTCCTTCCTTCCTTTCCTTTCCTTTCCTTTCCTTTCCTTTCCTTTCCTTTCCTTTCCTTTCCTTTCCTTTCCTTTCCTTTCCTTTCCTTTCCTTTCCTTTCCTTTCCTTTCCTTTCCTTTTCTATCATATTAGCCAATCTCACATCCTTTGACTATTTATCATTGGGGAATGACTCATATTCTTATAAATTTGACTTAGTTTTCTATATATTTGTGAAATGAGTCCTTCATTAGAGAAACTTGCTGTAAAAATCCGCCCCCCCCCCGCCATTTTCCTGCTTTCCTTCTAATCTTGGCTGCATTGGTTTTATCCTTTTACATTTTGCAATGCTCTGTTTTGTTTGGTCATAAATTCTTCCCTCATCCATAGATCTGACAGGTAAAATTTTCCATGCTCCCCTAATTTGTTTATGATATCACCCTTTAGGTCTAAATCATGTATCTATTTTGACCTTATCTTGGTTTATGGTGTGAGATGTTGATCTATGCCTAGTTTTTGGAAAACGTCTTTCCAGTTTTTCCAGCAATTTCTGTCAAATGGCAAGTGCTTGTCCCCAAAACTTAGATCTTTGGGTTTATCAAATACTAGATTACTATGGTCTTTTACTACAGTGTATTGTGTACCTAATTCATTCCACTGATCCACCCCTCTATTTCTTAGCCAGCACCAGCTTGTTTTGATGATTACCACCATGTAACATAGTTTAAGGTCTGGTACAGCTAGGCCACCTTCCTTCAAACATCTTTTTTGTTGATTCCCTGGATATTCTTGACCTTTTGTTCTTCCAAAGGAATTTTGTTATTATTTTTTCTAGCTCTATAAAGTATGTTTTGGTCATTTGATTGGTATGGCACTGAATAAATAAACTTAGGTAGAATCATCATTTTTATTATATTGGCTTGGCCTATGCATAAACAATTAACATTTCTCCAATTCTTCAGATTTGTTTTTCTTTGTGTGAAAGTGTTTTATAATTGTGTTCATATAGTTCCTGGGTTTCTCTTGGCAGGTAGACTCCCAAGTATTTTATATTGTCTGTAGTGATTTTAAATGGAATTTCTCTTTCTATCTCTTCTGCTGGACTTTGTTGTAAAATATAGAAATGCTGATAATTTATGTGGATTTATTTTATATCCTGCAACTTTGCTAAAGTTGTTGTTTCAATAGTTTTTTTACTTGATTCTCTAGGATTCTGTAAGTATACCATCATATTATCTGCAAAGAGTGATAGTCTTGTTTCCTCATTGGCTATTATAATTGCTTCAATTTCTTTTTTTTCAGTGCTATAGCTAGTATTTCTAGTACAATATTGAATAATTGTGATGATAATGGCCATCTTTGCTTCACCCCTGATCTTACTGGGAAGACTTTAGCTTATCCCCATTACAAATAATGCTGATGGTTTTAGAGAGATAATACTTATCATTTTAAGGAAAACTCCAATTTTTCCCATGCTTTCTAGAGTTTTTAATAGGAATGAGTGTTGTATTTTGTTAAAAGCTTTTTCTGCCTCCATTGAGATAATCATATGATTTTTGTTGTTTTTATTATTGATATGGTCAATTAAGTCGATAATTTTCTTAATATTGAAGGAGCTTCTCATTCCTGGTATAAATCCCATCTGATAATAGTGTATGATCTTTGTGATATAGTATTGTAATCTCCTTTCTAGTATTTTACTTAGTTTACATCAATATTTATTAGGCTAATTGGCCTATAGTTTTTTTTCTCCACTTTTCTTCTTTCTTGTTTAGGTACCAGCATTATAATTATGTCATAATAGTAATTTGGTAGGACTCCTTCTTTGCCTATTTCTCTAAATAGTTTTATATAGTATTAGAATTAATTATTTTTTAAGTGTTTGGTAGAATTCACTTGTGAATCTTTTCTTGTCCTGGTGATTGAATGTATTTTTATTAGATTGAATTCAATGAACTCTCTTCCTTCCTTCTCAACTTGTCACCCACAGGCATGGAGGAGCTATTTTCTGAACCAAAATTTGGGAACTGCTGAGGAAAGAAAGTCTGTACAGGATGCCCTAGGACCCAAGGATCATATTACAGAGTTAGAGTTAGAAGGAATATTAGAGATCATATAATCCAAAGGCTATTAACCTGGGGGCTATGAACTAGGTTTTTTAAAAAAATATTTTGATAACTGTATTTCAATATAACTAGTTTCCTTGGAAATCCTATGTATTTTACTTTACAAGTTTAAAAACAGCATGCCAAGAAGGAGTCCATAGACTTCATTAGACTGCCAAAGGGCCCATGACCCAAAAAAGGTTAAGAACCCTTGACATAATTTAGCCCTGTTGTTTTACAGCCTCCCCTCCTCCACCTTGCCAATCCTTCTGTATTAATGTTCCTAAAATACACTCCCCTGCCCAAACATCTCTAAAGGCTTGGCATTGCCTTTCAGATGAAGTTTATGTTTTAAAGACTGCCATTTAAGACCAAACTTAGCTTTCCAACCTTATTTCTTACTATTCTCCAATATGAATTCTCTGCTCTAGGTAGTCTGGTCTTCTTACTCCCAAACATGCCAAGTTCTCCATACTTTTCTTCCTGCAGTTTTCCCTGCTTAGAATAGCCTGCCCACTCTAACTCCATGTCCTTCAGAAAGCCTTTCTCATGGTGATGCCTCTAGCCTCTGAATGCTTATGTTACAGCACTTACCACTCATTTAGCAATCTGGATATTTTATCTTGTATATTTATTTAAGTTTTTTTTTAAAAAGTATGTGTCATTGTGTCTCCCAACTAGATTGTATACTTATTGAGGGTAATTGCTCTTTAATGTTTTTCCAGTTTAATCCTAAAGGGAATTTGCTTGAAACTAGTTATAATAAGAGCCAAGGACCGACATATCCCAAGTTTACCTTAGAGGTTATATACTGAACACAATAGCAGGAATTCCAGGGAAGTACCAAACTCTCCACTGTCCCCAGAGAAGAGTTGGCTGTCACCTGTAACTCTACCCCTGTCTAGGTAGCAGCTGCTTAAGTCCTAAACCTAAGGTCTATATTAAGTGTAGATTTACCCAATCAGAATAGCTCTTAAAGGTATATCTCACCTGGAAAACTCTTCCTTCCTCCATGGGTGACTGTGTTTCACTCACTCCTAATTTGGAGAGCAGGGCATAACGAGGTCAGCCACATATAAACAATCAGAGAAGCATTTATCTGACATGCATTAAGTGCCTGCTGTGGGCTAGGTATTAGAACTAGACATAGTATACTTGTTTTTGTTATTCAGTTGTTTTCAGTCATGTCTGACTCTTTGCAACCCCTTTAGGGGTTTTCTTGGCAAAAACACTGGAGTGGTTTGCCATTTCCTTTTCCAGATCATTTCAAGATGAGGAAACTGAGGCAAACGGGGTTAAGCAACTTGCCCAGGGTCTGAGGGTAGATTTGAACTCAGGAAGATGGGTCTTCTTAACTCCAGATCTGGTTACCCACTGCACCACCTAGCTGCCCGGTATGCTTGTTAACCATTGGCCTTTCAAAGACAAAACCCAAATTTCCCCACTCTCAAGAAACTTACATTCTGGGAAACTTACATTCTGCCTTTAGAAAGGCTAAGGCAGGGGTGGGGACTCTGTAGCCTCGAGGCCACATGTGGCCCTCTAGGTCCTCAAATGGGGCCCTTTGACTGAATCTAAACTTCACAGCACAAATCCTTTTATTAGGGGGTTCCCCACCTCTGGGCTAAGGTCATCCACTGACTACTGGGCCATCACCAGTCATCTTGACTTTTGTCTTGCTACCAGACTTCAGTGACTCTGGAGGAGAGAATAAAGTTGATGACTTTGTGTAGCCCTGCCTCACTTAAATCCAATGTACTTGCAAATCAAACATCATTGATCTTCTTCAAAAAGGAAGGACCAACAGCAACAATAACAACATTCTTATTAAGAGGAGACAACATACATGAGTAAAGTTAAAAACAATATTTACAGATATATAGATAGAGTATTTATGAAGCTCTTACCATGTGTCCAGTGCTGTACTAAACTCTGGGGATCCATTACAAGCAAACAAGATATTACTGGCACTCAAGGAGCTTACCTTCTAATGAAGGATGACAATACTTATGGAGGATCTGGAAGAGAGAGGGGAGTTACACAGGTGGGGGCAAGGAGGATGATGAGCACGTGAAGTCCGGATAATGAGTTGAGCCTAGAGTGGAGCGAGCATGACTGGGGCCGGCCTCTTGTGAAATAGCGGCCTAGGCTAGAGACTCACCAAACTGGAGAGTGGGCCTCCGATTTCTCCATGTGGGAAAGCAGCTGGAAATATATAAAAAATAATTTGACCTGGGGAGGATGCTTGTAACCGGGAGGATTAGGACTGGTTTTCCTTAAGAGTTAGAAAAAAGCCTGAAATTCAAGCATGGGAGATAGCCTGTGAATGGAAGGGCACAGAGATGGAGGCTGGAATATCATCTAAAAGGAACAGCATGTAGTGTCAGTTTGCCTGGAACAGGGGTGGGGAATCTGTGCCCTCGGGGTCACGTGTGGCCCTCCAGGTCCTCAAGTGTGGCCCTTTGACGGAATCATTTGGAATCAATCAACCTGTGGCCCTCTAGCCCCCTTGTCAAAGGGCCACACTTGAAGACCTAGAAAGCCACAGGTGGCCTCAAGGCCTCAGGTTCCCCACCCCTGTCCTGGAATTTAGTGTTTGTGAAGGAAAGAATCTATAATAAAGGTTAGCTGTAGCCAGACTGTGAAGGTCTTTACATACTTTATCCTGCAGGTAAGAAGGATCCTTAGAATGTAATCTTCTTGAGAACACAGGCTGTCTCATTTCTCTATTTGTAACCCCAGTGCTTAGCACTATACCTGGCACCTAGTAGTTGATTAATAAATGCTTATTAATCTAATGAGGTACTGGAACTTTAAAAAAATTAAAAATTAAAAAAATTTTTAGCAGAGAAATAGCATGTCAGTTCTAGAGTTCAGAATGCTTATTGTATCCAGTTTTTACTCCTAGGCATAGAGTCAACAAAAGGATTAAATCAATGTATAATAGAACAATTGCCATCAATCTTTACCTTCGGCTTCTTCTGGACCTCTAGCAGACCACAACTCAAAGAGTTTTATGAAAGACAGAATTCTTTTTAGATCTGCTAGCTATCCCTCCCACCATCCTTCTTCCCCCAGCTCCAACTCAGGAGTAAACAATGGGGTTTATAAATAAAACGGGCAGCTAGGTGCCACAGTGGATAGAGTACAGGGCCTAGAGTCTGGAAGACTCATCTTCCTGAGCTCAAATCTGCCCTCAGACACTTATTAGCTGTGGAGGCTAAGGTCTAGGTTTTCCATGGGGTGTGACTTGTCAACTGAGGCCAGCTCTTAATTCTACCACCTTTCACTGTGCATAGAATAAAGCTCCCTCAAGTGCCATTCCTTGATCTTGACCTTCAATTCCCCAAGGCACTGCCCGCTTTGTGGCCTCATCTGTGACGTTTCTGTCTTCCAGGCATTCATTGTTGTTGTTGTTGAGTAGTTTCAGTTGTGTCCAGCTGTATGTTACCCCATTGGAGGTTTTCTTGGCAAAGTTACTGCTTTGCCATTTTCTTCTCCAGCTCATTTTTAAAGAGGAAGAAATGGAGGTAAACAGAGTTAAGTGACTTGTCCGGAATCATACAGCTAGTAAGTGTCTGAGACTGGATTTAAATTCAGTGCTCCTGACTCCAAGGCCATTGCTCTGCCCACTGTGCCAGCTGGCTATTCTTTACACCTTTTTAAAGTATCTTGGCCTCATGGGCCTGCCTACCCCTTAGTAAATTCCTGAGTAAGCATCAACGACACACACCAAACTTGGTTGCTTCTCTTCTACCATCTCCCAAGAAGAAGGTGGTGGTGGATCAAAGACCCTGCATTTATACTGCTTATTACAATGCTTGGCACATAGTAGGCTCTCAATAGTAGATTTCCTCCTAGAAGAATGTTAGTTCCTTGAAAACAGGACCTATTTCATCCCCCTTCCCCTTGTATTCCTAGCACTGAGCACAATGCCTCCTATTCAATAAGTATTTGGCTCTCAATAAGGATTTGGTGAATTGAATTTAATAAATATTCTTTCAATGAATTTGTTGAATGAATTTGAGGCAGTAATGATGGTGATTATGTTAACAATGACAATGAGGAAGAAGGAGAATTAAAAGAGCAGGAAAATGAAAAGGAATTGAAGAACTACAAGGATTAGAAGCAGAAACATTAAAAGTAGAAGAAATGGAGTTAGAAAGGTTTGGGGGTAGAATGGGGGAAATAGATCTGTGATTTCCCTGCTGCTTGGGATTCCTGGTGAGGAAGTGTCCTCTACTAAAGCAAGGGTACTCTGAAGCCAGATCTCTACCCTTTAAGCCTCTTCGAAGTAGGAGGGGTTGGAGAAATGCTTGATTTCTGTTGAACAAGAAATGACTGACAGCCCCACCCTTTGACTCCTTTCATTTGTTGCAAAACCTGAAACGCTGCTCTTCAACAGATGTTTGTAGCTTAGCCTTTGTGGCCTGGCATCAAGGTGGTTCCTAAGGGTCCCTCTGTCTCTTCCACTTGACATTCTAGGTGGATCCTTCTAGGAGTCGCTCTTACCATATGCCAGCCTCACATCTTCCAGACACAAAAATGTTTTCTTCTTCACTTCCCTTCATCATCTCACTCTGAAGGTTTCCTGACCCAGGTCCCAGCCTCCTCAAGAGGCAACTTTGAGAATATTGCATTCAAAGGATGACTTTTCTGAGGGGCAGGAATTGAACACAATGTGGCATCTGGTAACACATCTGAGGCACTGTTGGTGCGCTCGACAAATATTTGGGAATGTTGGCTTAATGTAGGAACATATGAATCTAGAAAGGATGGATAAAAAAATAGCAGTTTAATGGAATACAACATCACCCACTGTAACGATATGTGGCTGCATATTATAACCATAATGACAATAGCAGAAATAATAATAGGAATGAAGTGGTGGGAGGATGGGAGGTTGGGGTGGATGATGGGGTGGGGTCCCTTAAAGGGATCCCATTTTAATCCTGGAGATTCAGGGTTTCAAACTAGGCTTGAAGTTCTCTGGGCCTTTGCTCTGTGCCCGGTTGGCAGAGCACCTCCCTCTTATTCAAAGAAGGAAGAAGAAACCTTCACCAGGGATCTTGGGGACGTCAAATGGCTTCTTACGCAACAGCCTCCTAATGAGTTAAGTGTAAATGAATCAGAAGCAGATGGATTAGATTGTTCTGGAAATACACCCGGGGTTTAAAAATTAAGGGAAAAAGCACTTGGCAAAAGACATTTTGGGGTTTGCCAAGACCCAGAACATTTGAAAAACAGTTCAAGGTTTTTTTTTTAAATCTCTTTACCCCCCCCCCCTGCTTCTCCTCTCCCTTTTCTTTTTGGTTGCAAAACCCCAAATGCTGCCTGGAGGCAGCAGAAAAAGATGGGCCTCAGCTCTCTTTCCTGAACTAGAGTTCCTCCTGCCGCGTGGGTAATGGACCCCAGATAGGAGGCAATGGGCTATAAAATTGCAGTGGGGACGAAGGTGTCTCAGGGGCAAAGCACTCTGTCTCCATCTGCAGGGGAGGGCAAAGCTTTGGGAGGCAGGGCAGCTACTGCCCAGACTGGGCCCCAGCTCTTTCATCTTCCTTTGTCTGAGCCTGCTGTCTTGGCTTTGTTGGGCGCGCTGAATGTCTCTTACTCCCTCCCAGCCCCATTCCCACCCCCCCAACCTCTGTTGCCTGCTCCCAGATCTATGGGAATACTTGATTCTTTATGGCCACAGCATCTTACATCTGGAGAGAACCTTACCGGTCGACTGCCAGGTATGTTGTAGCAGGAATTCCTTTTTAGATATGGGTTAGACTGGATGGCCTCTTGGGTTTCTTCCAAATCGAATCCAACACTCTCATTTTAACAAAGGAGAAAGCTGAGGCCCAGAAGGGAAGTTTATTACTCAAGGTCACACAGCTAGTTAGTGGCAGTTCTGGGATTTGAACTCTGGTTCTCCTGAGTCCCAGTCCATTGTCTTTTTCACTATTTTTTGTCAGAGAAATGACCTCTAACTTGACAAGCCCAAAAAACTTAGAACATCTGGGCCTATGCTTAGCAGACTAATTCCACTGCCAATAAAATGTCACATGAAATTTTTAAAAACATTAAAATATATTTTATTAATTGCCCTTCGTGTGACAATGTCTTTCTCTGAGGGGCCATTTTGCTCAAGTGCTGTTGGTGGTCTAGTTCTCTTTGGGGGAGAGGACAGCACCAAAGTTCTAATTCTGCTATTGGCTTGCTGTAGGATATGGACAAAACATTTTATCCCACTGGGCCTTTAGTCTTACTAGTCAGTGTCTTCAGAGTATGGTCCACTTTGAGAAAATGTGATATATTCCCCAATCCAAATTTACTTAAGAAATAAATTAGCAGTAATTCACTTTAAAAGGGTTTCTTTTTTGTTTGTTTCCCAGAAGGATTAGAATGTATTTAAATTCCCTTTAAATGTTTAAATGACATTCCCTTGGTTCATTTAAAATATGACACTGTTGACCACATTTCTATTTATATGCAATTTTCCAAAAGTTAAAGGACTGCATAAAGTGAAATGTACCTGAATATTTATTGCATAGTCAGAGGTGATTGAACAAATACTATTCTTCTTTGGGCCGTGGGATTATAGGATCATTGATTTTTGATGGCAAGGGACCTTAATGGTCATCTAGTCCAACTTTCTTATTTTACAAATGAGAGAAAACTGAGGCCCACAGATGATGAATGGTTTGCCTGAGGTTGCATGCATAGGAATTTTCAGAGACAGGATTTGAACTCAAGTCCTCTGAGTCTAAATCCTGTGTTGGGTAAAGACAAAGCAACCTGAGTGGCTTGTAGCTCTTATCACCAATGTTTAGTCTAGGCAGCAATCAATCAACAAACATTTATTAAACCCACAGTGTGCCAGACACTGAGCTGGGTGCTAGAGAAACAAAGAACCAAGTGAGATAATCCCTTAGCTGTAAATCACTTTCTCAGGTTTAAGCTCGTTAGTGACAGAACTAGGGTGTGAACCTGAATATTCTCCTTACCAGTTGTTGAACTGAATAGTTCAGAGTAGAGGGAGAGAGTTGGAGGAAGAGACTGGGGAGCAGTCTGGCTCAGAGTCTTATCCATAGTAGGGCAAGTCACTTAAACCTGTTTGCCTCAGTTTCCACATGTGTAAAAAGAGCTTGGAGAAGGAAACAGTAAACCACTCCAGCGTCTTTACCAAGAAAACCCCAAATGGGGTCACAAGGAGTAGGACATATTGAAAACTACTGCACAACTATGACAAAATACATTTAATGATATTCTGGAGAGTTATTTGAATACTTAGATAATTAAAAAATTCTCATATCATCAGGTTAGATGTAAGCCTTTTAAAAGGGGGAATCTTATTTTGCATATTTTTCAATCGAATATATATTTATTAAATGCTTGCAGTGTGACATGAATTCACTTGAGTCCCTGCCTGCCTTCATGGAGTTTACAATCTACTAAAGGCAAAAGAAATACATACATACACACTCACACATACATACACACATACATATATGTACACATATACATATATACTCACATACATATATACACATACACACAGACACATAGACACACACACACACACAATGAAACCATGATTCCTGAGAACTCAACTCCTCACAGAGAAATGATAGACTCATTCTGAGATGCATATTTTTGGATATGGTCAATGTGATTTTCTTAATCAAGGGTATTTGTTCCAAGGATTTTCTTTTTCTTCTCCATTGCGAGTGGGAGACGAAAATAAATGCTTATTCAATGAAACATATTTAATTTAACCAAAAATAAATAGACACAAATAATTATAACCCAGAGTAGAATATGATTAGGTGTCCAGGAGGGATCAGAAAGTGCCCTGGGGAAATAGGACTTTGCCCCAGCCTCGTAAATTTGCTCCAATGTGGGAGATCGCTTATAATCCTCTAAGGAAGAAGGCTGGAGCAGAGGGATAGGGTGTCAGTCCAGGGAGGCTGGAGCAGCAGCACTCTTGCCTTAGTTCTCTCTCTGGTGGTGCCCCAAGGGAGGTTTCTGACCTCTTGGCATGGCCTAGGGGTGGCCTGGCCCTGATCCAGGTGAGTCAGTCAATCTTCCGCTATAAGCAGTTGGTGGGAAGATAAATGAAGATGGCGGTTGTGTGGCCTCATCCCCACTGTGCATGCCACCACTTCCCAGCCCAGGGGATGCCCCTGTAGGAGACCTCTGAGCTGTTCTCCCTGAGGTAGGTGAGTTTGAGGCCGGAGTGAGTTTGGGAATGACGGACGGCTTCCCCTGCTCCTCCCCTCCTCCTGCTCAGTTGCTGGTTCTGAGTCACAAGACCAGAGGTTATTGGAAGAGACTGTGGCCCTGAAGGATCCTTAGCAGTAACCCAGAAGGCCAGATTTCAACATATTGATTGGAAGTGCTGGATTGGGAATCAGGACACCTGGGTTCTAATCCCTTCTCTGACAACTCTGGGCCTTAGTTTCCTCATCTGTAAAATGAAAGGGGTTGGACAAGGGTATGCTCTAACGTCCTTTAGCAGTCTGTGAATCTGCGGGTTCCATTTGACTCTATTTCAGGTCAGCCTCCATAGGAGTTGAATGAATGAACCTTTCTCTGTGACCTAGGGAAAGCTACTCCCCTCCTCCAGAGCCTCTTTCCACCTTTGTAAATGGATGAAGGTTGGTCTAGATCAGGAATTCTTGATCTTTTCTCTACCATGGGCCTCTTTGGCAGTCTGGTGTCAACTATGGGACCCCTTCCATGTTTATAAATAATTGGAAGAAATACCAAGTTTCAATTAGAGACAAGGGAAAATAAAAATGTAATTTTTGTTCATCTAAGTTCACTGACTCCCTGAAATCTAATCCCATTCCTTGAAGATCCATGGATCCCAGGTTAAGAATCCTGGGAGTAGCTGGTCCCTTCCAGCTCTAACAATTTCTCATAATCATTCCAAGGGATGTTTTTTTTGGTGGGAGAGGTGGTAGATTTTGATTCTCCTTCCCTACAGCACTTTTAAGAGCTCCTTTCCCTTCCCCATACCCATTCCTCCTGACCTCCTCCTCTCCAGTAATCAGACATCATGGATTCCAAGTTTGTGGAAACAAATGACCTTAGCACCGAGTTATAAAGAATAATTAGTTTAAATAGGGAGCTCTCTTATGGCATTCTTCTTCTTCCTGGAGATGGTCTCCTCAGGAATCATGTTCTGGTGTCCCGGAGCTCTTTGTCTCCCTTGGTAGGTCAGCATTATTCCTATTTCTCCATCCAACTGAAGGCACCTGTCAGGCTGCTAGACCTGGGTGTGGTTTGTGGTACTTGCTTCTGCCTCAGGTGCAAAAATGCTTTGTTGTGGTCCTGCCTAAGGGGTGTTTATATTCATCACAGTGCCTTGGTTGTGGTAGGTGATCAATGTATGCTTACTATTTGAGTAATTGAGTGAAAGAGAGAGAGGGAGGAAGAGAGAAAGAGGAATATATGTTGTATATACATATGCATATAATATATACAAACATGTCTGTATGTGTGTGTACATGTGTATATACTTGTACATATACACATGCATGTATATTTACCTGACAGGTAAGAGAAGTTAAATAGAAGTATTGGGTGAAGGCCAGTTCAGATGGAGGGAGATGGGGCTCATGTCTGGTCACGAAAGGTAACTACTGATCCACGGCGGAGGGGCAGAGTGTGGGAAAGTTGGGCCACAGACTGGGAATTGGGAATTCTGAATTCTACCTCTGACTTTCTAGGTGATGCTAGCATCTGGATGTTTTTTTTTTCATTTTGGGGCCTCAGTTTCCCTCTCTAGGCAAAGTTATAACCTTCCACTTCCTTCTTTCTGCTTCCCAATGGCATAAGCGAGAAGGCAAAATGAGATCAGCTTTGAACTCTGCCAAGGAAAGGTGGCAATAATAACAACTGTTAGTCAGTGGTTAGGAATTGTTGAGGTTTCCATTAAATAGAAAACAGCTCATTGCCAAAGGGTTGACGTCTTCTAGAAGTACAAGACTGCTCACCCCTTCCCCCTCCAAAAAAAAATCCAGTGGCACTGCTTTAAATTTCATGCCCATGTGGAGAGGGTGGGGATTAGTTTATTAGATCTGTAAATATGTGCAGAACTTGGCTGGAAGGGGCCTTAGAGGTCACCTATTCCAACCTTCTCACTTTGCGGATGAAAATAAGACACAGAGAGCTCTAACCGGCCTGTCCAAAGTCATAAGTGAGTAAGTATTTGAGCCAGGATTTGAATCCATGTCTTCTGAATCCAAATCAAGGTCTCTTTTCCCTGAACCAGGGGTCTTCCCATTCCAGACTATAGTTTCTATCTCAAATTTATTAACAGTAGAATAGAAAAATCACTCAACTTGGAATCAAGAGACCTGGGTTCATACTCCAGGTCTGAGATATAATAGCTATAGGACCAGAGGCACATCCATTAACCTTTGAAGTTTTCAGTTTTCTCATCTGGTAAATGGGGATAATAATATGTGTACCACTTACCTCCCTGGGTTGAGGTAAATAGTGCATTTTTTAATAGTTCTTTGTAATCCTTTATATATTGCAGTAATGTAAGGTATTATCTTTGTTATTCCTGGTTTCTTTATCATTCATGATTCAGGACAAAAGTGGACCTAGCAGAGACAAAAAAGAAAAAGCAAACATACACACACACACATTTATATATACATGTTTGCACACATATGGATAGCCATGTAGATGTATGTGTTTATACACACATGAACATACATGCATATAGACACATGTATAAATGTGTGCATATAGAATAGAAATGCTGTTAGCCCCCCAAATATATGTGCATCTACACGCATGCTCATATAATACACATATGTATAAACACATGCATATATACATATATGCACATGTGTGTATATATACATAATATACATATGCACACAGAATATAAATGATGCTAGCCCAGAGTATAGTTTGTGGTATTTGCTTTAGGTGCAAAAATTCCTATATCACTCCAGTGCCTTGATTGTGACAGGTGATACAGGCTTGCTTTTTGAATGATTGATGTATATATATGTGTACATATACACACATGTATATGCACAAGTACATATATATGCACACACATAAACGTATGCACATATACACATATGCGTATACAACATATATTCTTCTTTCTCTTTCCTTCCCTCCCTTCCTCTCTATCTCTCTCTCTCTCTGCTTGTCTCTCTGTCTCTATCTCTCTCTCCCCATATCTATGTTTATGTTA
>CM053625.1:246934042-246959877 GCA_028646595.1 Phalanger gymnotis
TTTCTTTCTTTCTTTCTTTCTTTCTTTCTTTCTTTCTTTCTTTCTTTCTTTCTTTCTTTCTTTCTTTCTTTCTTTCTTTCTTTCTTTCTTTCTTTCTTTCTTTCTTTCCTTTTTTCCTTCCCCACCTTAAAGGAACATGGAGCCTGAAGAGCCAGCCATGATGCAAGTCTCTGGGAAGCCAGTCCTGTCTCAGGGCTCAGCCTCCAGCTCTTGGCCTCTGATTCACCAAGTGGGGAGCTTCTTTATGATGGATAGGCCTCAGCTTGAATGGAAAGTCCAGATTCCTTGGAGGCAGCCTAAGGAGGTGGGAGGAGAATCATTCCTCTCACATCTGCAACAAAATTAAAAATTAAATAAATAAAATTTGTTAGTTTACAAATAGAACTGTTACTTGTTACTCGGGGTATTAACAATCTCCTTTTTTATTTTTATTTTATTTTATTTTATTTTTTTTGGTGACGCCCGTGAAAGACGTTTGTTTCAGTTGCCAACATTTCTACAGAAGTAATGTGGGTGGATTGTGACAGATATAATTTCTCCATCCTACAGTTTCATCAACTTGAGTTCTGTTAAACTATACCCGCTGGGCTTAGCTCCTTTTAAAGTTTCCGCTTTGACAGGTAGATTTATTAGTCTTGAAATTTGTACAAATCAGATGTCACTTGTGGCAACTTGTCAAAATGTCAGTCTGGTAAGGCAGCATGAAAGGATTTCTGGAGAGAGAGACAGACGCGAGGCAGGCTTTAAAGAACTCTTGTGCAAGCCGAAGAAAGGAGCTGGGAGGGATTGCAGCCCTCTTGATCCTGGGGGTTTGACTTTATTAAATATCTCGAGCCATACAGTGGGACAGGCTACTGGATCCTGTGTCTCAGAGACGTCAAGTCTGACAGCTCTCTGAGTGTGGCTTCTGTCTGTTACCACATCAAGTTTCTCTGTTTGTGATGTAGAGTCAGTGGGGATCAGATGGAGGTGAAGGGTGGGGCAGCGGTCGAGGTGTACAGAGGGTCTCCGGGTTGGGGAACTGTCTCATGCTTTGCCCCCCTCCTTTTGAAGCACGATTAGGAATTATGTAGGTGCTCTCTGGCCCATTAGCCACAATCTCTATTTTTCTTCAGTGGCAGAAAGCAGGAAAGGAAGAAACAGGCAGTGAGAAAGGTTGTTTTTTTTTTTTTCTCCTGATAGCACTCTGAATGGATCAAGGTCTTCTTTATGGCCTTAATACCCTCTTTCCAGGAATCCAAGGAGATGTTAACCTTCAAGCCTGTCCCCTGACACCAAGTTAGGAGCAGTCCCCTGCAACCTCTCTCCCCCTCATCTCTCCTGAACCTAGTCTCGGTGCTGAGAGCCTCCCAGACTGCTCTCTTCTCCCATGATTACCCTGGGGATTTGGTAAGCTCGATCATTATCTTAGCTGGGCCTGGCAAGAAATGTTGTTATTAGCAGACAGACAATTATTTGGCTCTTTTTTAAGGGGTGGGTGGAGGAAGAACCTCACCAAGGGAGGGAGGACAACAGGGCTATCACTTTTCTTGTTCTGAACACTCTACTCCGGCACTTAGTACAGTGCCTGGCGTATAGTAGGTAATTTAAAAAATGGTAGTTGACTGGCTGATTGTTTTTACTAATATAGCCCAAGATTGCATTAGATGTTTTTTTAAAAAAACATCTGTCATGTAATGCTGTTAGCTGATATGGATGGTTGCCTGAGCTGCTGTGACGGGGCTCAGGGAAGATTCTGCTGATCTGTTTAGGAGGCAGCCTGGGAATAATGGAGAGAGCAGTGGATTTGAGGTTAGAGGGCTTGGGTTCAAACCCCAGACCTGCCAGTTATTCCCTGTATGACCATGGGCAAGCTCCTCATTTATAAAACGAGGAGCTTGGACTAGATGACCTCTCAAGTCCCTTCCAACTCACAATCTATAGTGATGATCATTGTATCCCCAGCACTTACTTAGCACAGTGCCTGGCACACAGTAGGTACTTTAAAAATGCTTTTTGACTGATGGATACTATCATTTATTTGGGGCAGCTGGGTGGAACAGCGGATAAGGCACTAGGCTTGGAATCGGGAAGACTCATCTTCCTGTGTTCGAATCTAGTCAGACATTTACTAGCTGTGCTACCCTGGGCAAGACACTTAACTCTTTTTGCCTTAGTCTCCTCACCTATAAAATGAACTAGAGAAGGAAATGGCAAACCATTCTGGTATCTCTGCCAAGGAAACCCCAAATTGGGTCACAAAGAGTTAGACATGACTGAAATGATTAAACAACAAAAAATCACCAATCCTTGAGGCAAACCTTGAAGTACTTTGCTGCTATGGAAAATAAAAATGTAATTTATGCCTCAGGCCCCCTGAAATGTATCCCCATCCCTTGGACCCTAGGTTAAGAACCCCAGGACTAGCAGCTCTCTTCCAGCTAAAAAGGCTCTGGAAGCCACTGGGAGGGAGATGTGTTGATGATGAGGAAAATGTACGTCACCCAGGGTAGAATCTTTTCATCCCTGGTGTGGCCGTTTTAACACTGACTGGGAAACCACAGAGTGGGGTTAAGGTAGAAGGTCAAACACGCAGCTGCTAACAGCCAGAACCAGATTACAATGCAACTGCTCAGTATTTCATGAAATAAATAAAAAATACAGTTATATATATATATATATATATGAACATATAAATGTATGTATACACACATGTATATGAAATAATACATTTTAAAGTAGAGTCAATATGCAGTCTATTGGGATCCTTATGTATGATTCAGAGAACCCCATTTCCATGTTGAGTTGGACACCACTGGGTTGAAGGCACATGAAAGAATGGCTTGCTCCAAGTTCATACTAGGCCAATTCACACAATTGGGTCTCTAGCTTCTCCTTTGACCTCTCCTATCTTCTATGAACCAGGTACATTAGGTCTTTTTTATAAAGTGCACTTTAGGATATGATAGGGATTTCTCCTTTGACTCTATAGGTAAGAAAGGCAGAGAAATGAAATCATAATAAAAATAGTTGACAATGTATGGAAAGTGATTTGTAAACTTTAAAGGGCTATCTATGTAAAGATCTTATTCAATTCTCACCACCTTCAGGTAGATGTTTAATATTTTATTAAACTTAATTTACAAATGAGGAAACAGAGTCTCAGAGATGCTAAGTGAATTGCTTATTGGCCACACGATGAGCATCAGAGGTGGGTTTCAAACCCAGGTACTCAACAGTTCTGAAGTCCCTCCCAGGGTTGGTATAACAGAAGACAGTTACATCAGAGATCACTACAGAATCTGCCTAGTACCTGAAGATCAAACTTTGATCATGGGGCAGTAGGTATCTAGAGATGGTTCCCCAAGCAACTACGTTAACATGGAAGGGCGGAGGCAGGAGGCAAAGTCTAGTTCAGCAGCATAGCCAAGCATAGTGGAAAGAGCTTTAGACCAAGAGTCAGTTGTACTTTTGGCCCTTACTGGGCCGTGTGAACATAAGCAGTCATGTTATCTCTCTATGCCTCAGTTTCTTTATCTGTACAATGAGGATAATAATACCAATAATAGCCCCACGTAAAGTTGTTGTGAGGCTCAAAGTAGATAATTATTCACACACATGTGATGTTAGCCATTATATACATACACATATGTGTATATATACACATGCATCTCCACATATATAAGTAATCCATATGCATATATAGTTCATGTGTTTAGTCATATATATGTATATACATATACACACATACACATGCATATACATATACATATATATATATACATATACATACACATATACATATACACACACACATAGTCCAGGGGGAATGGGCAACCAAACCTGCAATTTTGGTGGTGTGAGGTGAATACCAACGTGAGTAATCACCTGTTCTGCAACATAGCCTTAGAGAGGGGCAGCTAGGTGGTGCAATGCATAGAGCACCAGCCCTAAAGTCAGGAAGACCTGAGTTCAAATATGGCCTCATAACACTTGACACTTACTGCTGTGTGACAAAAACAAATATATAGTCTTAAGGAGTACCTGGGAATCACCTCTCTGTGAGATGTTAAATGACTTGGCTAATGTCACATAGCCTGTATGTATCAGAGGCTAGACTTGACCCTTCTGATGCCCAGGCTGATGAGAGAAAGAGAGAGAGAGAGAGAGAGAGAGAGAGAGAGAGAGAGAGAGAGAGAGAGAGAGAGAGAGCCTGTGTGTAGTGCAGAGTAGCAGAGTGCATGGTAATTTGTTACACTCAGTGTCTTTGTAGGCACATATGTGTACTTATGCCTGGGAACAAGAGGCCAGTCTTCCTTGCTTCTCCTGGATGAGCCTCGGCTAGACCTTTCTATAGTGCCAGAATCATCCTCCAGGGAAATAGCTCTCTTTAAGTGGCAGCAAAACTTCTCTCCCCACAGTCGCCTGCTTCTGAAATTTTACTATTAGAACTTCATTCCTTTGGGTTTTGAAGGCTTTTAGATCTTTCAGAATCTCCTATTAAAAATGTAGATACTCCTGGGACTCCTTCCTGGATAGATAGATGGAAATGCAAATACTCTGAGCTGTGCTTAGCTCACATCTTATTGGGGGTGAGTTGACAGCTAGTTGAGAATAAGATGGGCGATGCTATGGTAGTCGTGGGAAGGAGGGAGGTGGGGGAGGATGGGCTCCAGGGGCCCCAAGAGTGAGGGCAGGACAATGAAAGGGAAGGTAGAAGACTTTAGAAACACATCTTGCCCATATTGTAGTTTTGCTGAGGATTGAGTCTGTACAATACCTTTTTCTTCATTTTCTCTGCCTCCTCCCCTACCTTATCTTTCATCCCCCCCAAAAAAATTGGGGCAGAAATTTAATTAATACTATGTCCCCTCTTCTCTTCCCTGAGGTTGTTTCCCCAGTGGTCCTGGGTTGAGGAGAAGGGAAGGTGATTAGCTCACCTTTCTCTGACACTCCCTCAAAGCTATCACTGGTTCTGTTACTCACCATATATCTTCGTGCATATCACTACCTCTTGGGGACTCAGTTCTTCTATCTTTCAAATGAGAGGGTTGAAATCCATCTGGAATTCCAGCTGTAGGTATGGGTGGTTGATGGAGCCCTCAGGCAGTCTGGCAAAGTTTATGTACCCCTTTCTCAGAATAATGTCCAAATGCATAAAATAAAATACATGTGATCGCAAAGGAAACCGATTATATTGAAATACAGTTATCACAGCATTTAAAAAAATGCAACAGAAAGCAAGCTCACTGACCCCAAGTCAAAAACCTCTGGATGAGATGATCTACTTAGAGGCAGCTGGCGGTGAAGTAGATGGAGTGCTGGGCCTGGAATCAGGAAGACGAGTTCAAATCTAGCCTCAGATACCACGTGACAATCTCAGTTTCTTCAACTGTAAAATGGGGATAATAATATATTATTACTAATACATAATAATAATATTATTAATAATAGTATAATAATACTAGCATCTGCCTCGCAAAGTTATTGTGAAGATTAAATGAGATAATATTTGTAAGAACCTGAGCACAGTGCCTGGCGCATGGTAGGCACCATATAAATCTTTATTCCCTTCTTCTCCCCCTATTACACGAAGCCTTTCAGGAAGATGAGTTTGAATCCAGCCTCAGTCAGCTGTGTGATCATGGGCACGCACGTCATGTAAATTCTATCTGGATCAGTGTTTTCATCTGTAAAATGGGGGTAAAATCACCTACCTCACAGGTTTACTCTGAGGACCAAAGGAGGTAATATTTCTAAAGTACTTTGCAAACTTTAAAAAAAAACTGCATAAATGCTAATTCTTATATAGATACTTGCTATTATCCCACAGCTGCTGGCACCCTGGCTCCCTAAGTATCTTATATTTAGCTGCCTTGTATTAATTTATATTTATTCTCATTTTTATTTTGTATATCCTTATGTAACATATATGATCTATAATCATTCAAATATTAATTAATTACTATGTGCCAGGCCCTGGGACACAAATAGAAAGAATGAAACAATTTATACTCTCAAGAAGCTTGCATGTAAAGGGATAGACTACACACATATGCACACACACACACACACACAGATAGACATACGATAGCTGTCTCCTTCATTAGAGTGTAAGCTCCTTGAGAGTAAGGATTGTTTCATTATCTGCGTTTCTATCCCCAGTCCCTGGCACACAGTAGGTGCTTGTTGATTGATTGCTGGATCTATATAGTCTCTTTCAGGGTTAAATTTTATGATCCCATGATCTCACTGTGGTCCCTAGTGATGCTCGCCTCCACCTCTACCTACTTTGGACAAAGTGCTTTTGCCATCTTTCTGGAACTGGAGAAGCAAGCCTATGACTTTGCAGTACACCAAGCTCTGAGGTCTGAATTGACCTTGTAAGTTAGTGTGATTATCCCAGACAGAAAAATTCAGGCACCGAGAAGCATAATAATGATAATAGTTATGATGATGATAGTAATTATCATAATAACCCCTGGCATTTATATTATGCCTTTCCTCCAAAGAGCTCAAAGCACATTTACATCTCTGATCTCTGTTTGTCTAACCCTGGGAGAAAGGTATAGGTCGTTCTATTCATAGGGAAACTGAGGCACTCATTTCACTAATCCCTTCCCCCACACAAACAAAAACTCACTACAAAGATGGATCCCAAGTCTTAGTTCCTACCGACCTCCCTCCCCAATGAAAAAGACCAAACCATCTATTCCAATGCCCTCTAATCCTCTGCTGTTAAGTTGTCCAACCGAGGGGAAAGAAAGCCTTCCACTCTCTTCCTCTTTTCCTTCTCCTGCCAGACCCTCTCCATGTAATTATGGACAGATATCGCCTTAATACTTCTCTGCTCAAAGCTCTTCAGTGGCTCCCTACTCTTTACGGGAATGAAGTTTAGATTCCTTTGTCCAACAATTAAGATCCTCTATCCCTGGCAGCTAGGTGAAGTAGTGGATGGAGTACTGGGCCTGGAGTCAGAGAGACTCATCTTCCTGAGTTCAAATCTAGCCTCAGACACTTACTTGTTGTCTGATCCTGGACACTTCACTTCCCTCTGTTTGCCTCAATTTCCTCATCTGTAAAATGAGCTGGAAAAGGAAATGGCAAACCACTATAGTATTTTTGGCAAGAAAACTCCAAAGGAGGTCACTAAGAGTCGGATGTGACTAAAATAACTGAAGAGTAATGCGCTTCTCGTGTAATTTGTATGATGTTTTCCTGGGTATGCCTTTCCCCCTATTCCATAAAGACAGAGACCATGGCTTGCTGAAACTTTACACTGCCTAAAAATAGTGCTAACTCTAGCATTTATATAGTTCTTTAAAGTTTGCAAAGGGATTTGCATGTGATCCTCACGATAGTCCTATAAAGTAGATGCGATTATTTCATGGGTGATGACATAGAGGTTAGTGTTGCTGAAGGGACTACCGTCCTCCCAGTCATCTAGGCTGGGAATCTCACCTCTGTTTAGCTTGTTTATATCGTATTCATTTTTAGTCGTTTGCATGTTGTCTCCGCCTTTAGACAAAAAGATGTTGTGGCCCCTGTTTTTAGAGACCAGAGACTCTCTTTTGCTTTTCTTTGTATCCCCAGCACTTAGCACAGTGCCTGGCACATAGTAGGTGCTTAATAAATGTTTATTGACTTGTCGATTTGCCCAAGGCCCCATAGCTAGTAAGTGTCTGAAGTAGGATTCAAACTTGGGTCTTCCTGACTCCAAGTCCAACATTCTACCCATGGTGCCACCTAGCAGCCTCTCATCTGTGGCTCCAAGAAGCTGTAGCATGCGCAGAGGCCACACTCTGGTAAAACCATCTTGGCAGAAAGGCACTAGGTTGAGGGTAACTGGCAGGCTTCAAATCCATTGGCAAGTTAGGGAGATGTCTACCCCAAGCATATGAAGACTTTCCCATTGGAATGAGTGGATGAGAACATTGTTCCAGTGGCCACGGAGGCAGCTGAAGAAGGCACTGTGGAGCACTTAGAGCTTGGTCAGGCATTGAAGACTCTAAGGTCATCATCTGCTGCATCCTGGGTCATCATCACTTGTCTTGACTCTTGTCTCACCACTTGAATCTGATGACCCTGGACGAGAGAGTGAGTCTGAGGATCCAACTGACGTACAAGTCATCACCCTGTGATGTCATCAGTCCTCTTTGAAAATGCAGCACGAGGGACAATAACGATTGGCTTAATGCATGGCACGCTGTTGTTGTTGTTTAGTTGTCTCAGTCATGTTTGACTTTATGACTCTATTTGGGATTTTCTTGGCAAAGATACTGAAATGGCTTGCCATTTTTCAGCTCCTTTTATAGATGAGGAACTGAGGCAAATTGGGTTAAGTGACTTGCCCAGGGTCACACAGCTAGTAAGTCTCTGAGGCTGGAGTTGAATTCAGGAAGATGAGTCTTCCTGGCTCCAGGTGCCATGCTCTATCCTCAGGGGTCACCTAACTGCCTCAAGCATGCAGTAGGTGCTTAATATACATTGAACCAAATTGACTGTTAGTTATTGTGGTAGTTATCTCACCAGAGAGGCATATTATCCAAGATGCTCATGAGACACATTCCTAGTAGGTTCCATTGACTAGTTACTAGAAGCAAAATGGTCAGCCTAGCCTTAGCTGTCCCTCCTTCTAATTTTCCCTTCTATTCGATTCCCTAAGACAGAAGGATTAGAACAGGCAGCTCCATTCACTGACACTTTCATCTCCGGTTTATCCTACATGTATCTCGTTTGTACGTAGTTGTTTATATGTAGTCTCTCCACCCTTAGACTATGAGTTCTTTGAGGGTAGGGACTGGTTTTTGTTTGTTTGGTTTTTGGCTTTTCATTGTATCCTCAGTGCTTAGCACAATGCCTGGAACATAGTAGGCACTTTATAAGTGTTGCCTTGACAGCCCCATGGGTAGACAAATGACCAGCGACACTCATTGGGTGGGATTAAAAGAGGAAACCAGATCACGGACAGCACTCCGAAGAGAAAGGATGGGTGAAGAAGATCAACGCCAGGCGTGCCCTACCTCCTTATCTCCTGTGAGATATCACTAGTAGCTTTCTAGGAACTAGGGAGGGCACAGCCTGCTGGCCAGTTCTACTAAATGGAGCAAATCTTTCTTGGCTTTGGTGCCTCCAGGCCCCCGAGAGAGTCTTCATCCACGACTGCCTTCTGGGGCTGGGCCATGGAGGAGCTAGGGGTAGGAGCATTCTTCCCAGGGGAAGACTTTCCTTGAAAGAAATCTCTTTGTGTCACATTGAAGGTTGCCTTACTTTAATGTGGCAAATGTGTCTTGGCAGCTCACTACATTGCTTTGAGTATGTCATTAAATTAGGTATTTGTGGAGGGGGATTTTCCCAGCCCTTGAGGTGGTGGTGATGGGGGTGGGAGGAGGTGTGTTTTCCCATCTAGTCCTGGCCAGGTACATAGGAGTCACTTCTAGGTGGGGAGAGAAGGAATCGCCAGCAACTTAAGCTGGGGGAGGGAAGAAGAGGCAACCGAAATGGGTGCTCTCTCTTAACTGGAGCCCTGCTTTTCCACTTAACTGGAGTCTCTGTTTAGCAATTTCAGGGCAGTCAGCAGGGAGGGGTGGGGGGGGGGGTAGGGTGGGGAGGCAGAGAAGGAAGGGGAAAAAAATTCCACCCGCCCGCCCGTCTGGCAAGAGTTCAGAAAGCTCTCCAACTCACACATCTGGTTCTTATATTTCAAAGTTAATTAGTCATATTGAGACTGTCTGAAGATAAATTTATCATCCAGAAAAAACACAAACAGTTTGAAAAATGAAAGGAAGTGAGGTGACATGGTTTGACGTTTAAATAAATCATTTTAACATGATTAAAAAACTTGTCCTGTCTGACACCCAGCACTCGGGTACTTTGTAAAGACTTTTTGACAAAGACAAGTCCCTGTTTGGTATACAAAGCCCACGCCATTCAATTACGCAGAATAATCTTTGGCCAATTACTTTCCTGAGTGACTACTGGGGAGAGCCAGCTCACACACAGCCGGACCTGCTGCTGCTCTCTGGGGCCGGAGCAGGGCTGCTGTGGCAGCTGGGCTGCAGGGGCCTGCACCAGCCGACCTGGGACTGTGACTCACCCACTATCTGGGCCTGTTTAGTCATACGGGGTTTAAAATTAAGGGGAAAGGGGGGAGAGGGAGGTACATGCAGGGGAAGATGCTGCAGGAGGGAAGAGAGTCAGTTGGAAATGAAATATGCTGCATTCAGAACAGGGCAACACCTCTACCCCACCCAATACCGCCCCACCCCCCCAACCTGCTTAGTTTATCTGGGAGGGACCTGGAAGGCTGACTGGGGTGGGGAGCAAAGAGGGTGGGGGGGGTTTCTGAGAAGTCAGGGTAACTTCAAGGCAAGTCCCAACTCTCTTTCTTTGGATGGCTGTTAGGTTGGGGCAGAAAGTTCTTTCATGGCTTAAAAAAAAGACATTGGCTTGGGTGGAAGGAAAGAAAGAAGCATTTATTAAATGCCTACTATGTGCCGGGTACTGTGCTAAATGCTTTAAAATGTTCTCTCATTTGATCTTCACAAAACCCTTGGAAGTCGATGCTATTATTATATCTATTTTATAGGTGGGGAAAGTGAGGTAGAAATTAAGTGACTTGCCCAGGGTCACACAGCTAGTAAGTGTCTGAGGCTGGATTTGAACTCAGGTCTTCCTGACTCCAGGTCCAGTGCTCTATTTACTGTACCACCTAGCTGCTGAAGACTTGGGTTCAAATCCAAACACTGTCATTTGTTATTATTATTAATTATTAGCTATAAATAGCTAGCATTTATTAGTGCTTTAAGGTTTGTGAAGTGCTTGACATATTGTATCCCATTTGATTCTTACAACAACCCTGGGATTATTTACTGTCTGTGTGATCTTAGGTAAGTCACTTCTCTAGGTCCCAGTTTCTCCTCTGTAAAATGAGGAGTTGTACTAAATGGTCTCTAAGGCCCCTTCCTACTTCTAAATCTATCATCATCTGACCTAAAAAAATAAAACTTCTTCCAAAAGTCAGAGACGTATGGTTGGGATCATATCCTTCCCATATCCCAGGGACAAAGATGAGAGCTCTGGCTTAGGTGTCTTCACCCCGTGTAGCCCAGGGAATTTTCATATTTTCATTTCATTTTCATATTTCATTTTCATTTTTCAATTTCGAGCTGAGAGGTACTTTAAAGATTATCCAGTTAAGGTGGCACGGTGGATAAAGCGCTGGGCCTGAAGTCAGGAAGACTCATCTTTGTAAGTTCAAATCTAGCCTCAGACACTTACTAGCTGTGTGACTGTGAGCCCTGTCTGCCTCAGTTTCCTCATCTGTAAAAATGAGCCAGAGAAGGAAATGGCAAACCTCTCCAGTACCTTTGCCAAGAAAACCTCAAATGGGGTCATGAATAGTCAGACACAATTGAACAACAACAAATCCTACAGTCTACAAATAAAGAAACTAAGGAACAGAAAAGGGAAATGCCTTACTCAAAGTCACATAAGTAGTAACTGCTATTGGTGGAATTTGGTTCCAAATTCAAGGCACCTTCCACTAAACCATACTGTCTGTGTGTTAAAAAACAAAACAAAACAAAACAAAACTGCTATTTTTGTAGACTTGACTGTGGCCAGATGAGGGTGATAAGGTCCAAAACTTATTTTTTTATGAGTTCTTACTGAGTTTCCATCACTGGCCAATCTAGAAGCCTACTTACCCCACTAGCCTCTGCCTTGTAAGGCCCCTAGACTTTTGCTTTATCCCAGCCCAATGTAACAGTCCACTGGAACCCAGCACCTTTGTCTGGAAGCTGTGGAGTTGAAAGGTGGACCCTAACTAAGAATCCTGGAGTCAGGGGCAGAGTCTTTTGAGCTTGGGGACTAGGGAAAGAACATGAGGACGATGGGCCCTGGAAGAAGGGTGCCGTGGTAACAGGACCCCGTGGGGAGGAGAGGTGGATTGGGGGCCTTACCTGCCCCAACAGGTCCCCTAAGGAGCATGTGTATCACCTAGCTCCCGTGTTAGAGTCCAAAGGCAAAGCTTTGATCATCTCATTATATAACTCAGGACCAGGCATTCCTAGACATCCCAAGGCCTGCTCAGGTTGTGCCCAAGGCCAGGTTGCTCTTGGGAGATTTTCCATGTGCCTTTCTGTCTGTTCTTTGGTTTGGTTCCCATTGTAGGATTAGAGTGATGTAATACAACATGAAAGTTTTCTCCTATTAACAATTTGGTCTCATCACTTTTGCTAATAGGATAACAAGAGGTGCTGGTTATGGTGCAAAAGTCTCATCAAGTTGGTAATTTTCACTGTAACATGCTAGCAATCTGTCACTATTTGTTTCTGGTAATACTGTGTAAAAGTCTGATTAGATCAGGGGCTTTCATTTCTAGCCACGTGATCAGACCTCTGTCTCTCTCCGGTTTGGCCGGTCTCCTTCTCAGTGTCTCTCCACCTCTGTCTTTCTCTCTCTCGCCCTTCTCTGGGAGTGACCGTCTCTCCTTCCTTCCTTTTTTTTTCTTTTCTTTCCCCCCACCCTCTCCCTCTTTCATAAAGTACACTGGCAGGAGCCAGGAGACCTGGATTCTAATTCTGGTCCCTCCTCTCAGTACCTGGGTTACCTCAGGTAAGCCGCTTTTCCTTTTTGGGTCTTTGCTCCCTCACGTGCTAAAAGAGGGGGCTGTATGAAATGATCCCTGACAGCTTTAACATTTTCTATGATTCTATAATGGGCTTAGATTAGTCACGCATCATCTTGACCTTTCTTGCCTCTGGACATCATTCACATAGGCTATCCCCCATGCCTGGAATGTAATCATTCCACATCTCTTGAGATAGGCTAGACAACCTCTAAGCTCCATTCCAGCTCTGAGACTGTTAGAATAATTTTCTCTGCCCCTGATGAGCCCTGACTGTTGAGATTTACCATATTTGATTGGAAGGAAACATTCTGTGTTAAAGGAGACCTTCTGCACAAAGTCTAAAGTTAAAATCTTTTGGCAATGTATTGTTTCTCTAGATCAGGGACCCAGTGAGTGCAGAGGCCAATGCCCACCCCCATATTCTTCGGGACTTCTCTTACCCAGGCAGGGCAGCTAGGGCTCTAAAGTCAGGCCACTTCTAGGAGGTGAATCATCCTAACAGTTGAGGTTGTCCAGCCTCAGGGGCCTCACCAGAGCCTCCAGAGCTTATCAGGAGAAATCAAGAGATGCTTACCCTTAGAACCCTGGGCTGGCAGATGGAGAGGGCCCTGTGCTAATGGTCTTGTGTCTAGGCAGCAGCTGTCAGCCACAGGAGCCTGGTCCATAAATAGCTATCTCCGGGCAAGGTGAGTTGCTCTAGCCTTCTCTACAGCAGCTTCGGGGTGTCTGTCCTTCAGCACCCTTTGGCACAGTTGCCGGCATAGCTGAGAGTAATCCAGGCAAAAATGGTTCCTTCTCCCAGTGGGTTACTGGAACCAGGCTGGGAGCATGGCATGGGAGCCGTGCATCTGATGCTTTGGAATTACAGGAGGCAGCTTGAGTGTGAGAGCCAGTGTTGATGTAATGAAGAAAGCCCTGGCCTGGGAGATAGGAGGCCTGGGTTCTACCAGCTAGCTGTGTAGGGAAGGAACACTGAACTCTGAGCAACAGGATGGATCAGAGGATATGGAATTGGAAGGGGCCATGGTATCCATCCAGTCTTTACAGATGGGGAAAATGAGGCACCAGAGATGGAGTTTGAACTTGAGTCGTCTGAAGCCAGGGTCCTCTTTCCACTGCAGTATGCTGCCTCCCATCACAGAGCCCAAGTTTGAATATCAATTCTACTCTTTACTGTCTGTGTGACCTTGGGTCTTAGTTTCCTCATTTGTAAAATGACAGGGTTGGCCTCATCCTCATGAGCCTCTCCAGCTCAGTCTCTGCTGAGGCTCCCCTTTACCTGCTAGACCTCAATTGATGGAGCTTCCTGCACGTTAGTACCAAACCAAGAAGACAAAGTGGGGCTGGGGTGCTCTCCCTAGATGACAGAGCAGAGGCGCCTGTGTGGGCCCTGGGAGAAAATGGGCCAATATTCCAGGTCAGAGATCCTCCAAGACTTAACAGTCGTGAGCCAGATGCCTGGCGTGCGGAGGAGGAAGAAACCAACAGCTAATAGACCTAGCACAGAAATCTGGATGCTTAGTGGGTAAAATGAATATTCAAATTCTTGCAGAAAAAGGTGGAGGGGGGAGGAGGAAGAGAAATATTTGACTTTGGTGCTAGTTACAGCTAAGAGGCTTGTGCGCCGGTTTTCTCTCTGTCAAAACCTTCCAGCTAATTGTCCAAAGCCTCCTTGATTGCTTCAGGGAAACCGCCAGCCCGCCTTTGAAGCCTCTGAACAGTCTCATCATGCCTTGTTGAATAATAAACATTGTTCATATGGATAGACAACCTGTCCACATAGTCCTGAGCGAGGGGTGGAGTCAGCTCTTTTACAAAGGAAGGAACCACTGCCAAGTCCCCCTACTCTGCTCTTGCTGGACTTGGGAAAGGTCACGGTTCTGAACTGCACCAGCCTCAGGACCATTCAACTCTCCTCCAGGTCACTTGGTCTCCAACTCTTTCTGTCTCTGTCAATTAGTTCTTTTGTGGTTATTTCATGTGTAGGCTGCCTGTTCCTGTAGGATCCTGCAAGTAAAAGACACAAATATGAATACATTTGTGTGTGTGTGTGTGTGTGTGTATATACATATATATACACATACTATACATATAAACCATTATATATATACTTCTATTTCTTAGATCTTTCTCTGGATGCAGATAGTGTCTTCCTTCATATGTCCTTTGCAGTTATTTGAGTATCGAAGTATTCTTAAGTCTCAGTCCTTCTAAATGTCTCTAGACCCGAGTTTCCTCATTCATCAAATGACAATAATAACATTTGTCCAATCGCTTTTCTTTCCAGAGGTGAGATCCTAGGAGTACAGAATATCACATGTGCTGTCAAATTTGGTTAGTTTTGCTGAACTACCTTTCCCTCTCCCAACCTGTTTTTTTTTATTATTTGTTACAAAGAATGATTAATTGAGTAGGTAGGAGAAGGGAGAGATATTTGGAATTGAAGGTGATATAAAAGCAAAGGGTTATAAATAAAAATTAAAAATTTAATGATCAGTAACTAAAATAACCTTTAAAATACTTGCCCAGCTCATCTTAGAGTTAGCATCTCCGAGTTGGAAGGGACATTGGGTCAGCGCCCATCCTTAGCCAAAGTCTGAAAGCTTGAATACCGTCTATGATGTCTCTTTGACTTGGCACTGCCTGGAATGAACTTTCTCTTCTCTTCCACTTTAGAGTTTTCTCCAAACCTCAGACCAGCTTTGCCTTCTATACAACGCCTTTCTTGATCACCCCATCTGCTGGCGCCTTCCTTCCCCGCCAATGACCGTCTATTTTGTATATGCCCATATGTGCGTGTTGTCTCCCCCACTAAACAGGTCCCCAAGGGCAGGAATTGCTTCTCTTTTCTCTTCATATTCTTTGTATCTAGCACAGTGCCTGGCACATAGTAGATGTGCTTATTGAGTGATTGCATACATCCTTGCTGATGCACTTGCCATCCACGAGATGGGCTTATCTAGCGTTCTTGGGAAAGACTGAAAGATTCCAGCAGTGATGGCGTTGGTAAAACATGAACGTAAAATGAGGTGAAGAAGTGATAACAGTTCAAACATACCAGGAGCTCTCTAGACTGATAATAGCTGATGTGTATAGGATACTTTAATATTTACAAAGTACTTTTTACACATGACCTTATTTGGCCTTCAGAACTGAGGTAGGTGCCACAGGTATTATTATTATTATTATTATTTATTTTCATTTCACTGATGAGGCAACTGAGACTCAGAAAGCTTGGATGACTAAGTAGCTTGGCCATGATCACCCAATTAATGTTGTTGGGATTCAAAACTAGATCTTTCCAAATCCAAGTCCAATGTTTTCCATTATGCCATGTGGCAAGTTATTAATTAATATCTGATAGGAGATAGGGGAACCTCCTGCTTTAGTTTAGAACATCCTCTCAATATTGGTAGGCGAGGCTAGGATTCTAGATGTCTCACTTGACACTGGTTGATGTTTTTATTTTCAGTATTATAAGATCATCTATTAGGAATTAGAAGGAAATTTAGAAGTTTTCTGGCCCACCCCCTCCTTTTACAGATGAGGAAACTGAGTCCCAGGGGGGTTGAGAGACATGCCCAAGGCAATGCAGATAGAAAGTAGCAGAACTGGGATATAAATACACAGTCCCTCAACTACAAATCTGCTTCTCTTTCTGCTGTATTGTGTTGTCTCCGGTGCTTGACTTTTTTGCCCTCTAATGAATTATTTCACACCTCTAATGTTTTTTGGGTTCCTGTAGCATCTGTGGTTTACACCACACAGGTCTGCAAGTTCTCAGATAGATTTGTGATATCATCAGTTTGGGAGTCACATTCACAACCGACCTGTGCCTTTTGGACTCTTGTCAGTTTTGTTCCTTAAGTTAGCCACGGAGAACTCACCCAACACTCCTGGGGGCCTGCCTCGCATACTTCTGAAGTCTCACGGGTGTGAGAGGAACACCCTGGCTGTCAGCCTTTATCCCTCACGGTTGTCTAGTCTTATATTAACAGCAATAGTGTTTTAAAAACAACTTTGAATGAATAAGTTATTTCGTCTTTTATAAATACCCAAATTAATTGTAAAGGACCCATGAAGAAAGACCCTATCTGCATCCAGAGAAAGAACTGATAAATAGAAGTACGTATAGAATAATTGTACGTACATATACACACATACATACACCAATTTGTGTCTAATGGTAGTCATCTCTGGGTGGGGGGAGAGAAGAAAAAAAAGGAAAAAAAAGAAGTTTCCATGATAATTTTGTTGTATGTTTGAAATAAGTAGCAAGTTGTACATAGTAGATTTGAAGCTTCATGGGCAATCATCTTTTTAAAATTATACGATGTTATGGAAATGCTTGTTTTATTCCATAAATTAAAAATAAAACAAGTAAATAAAAAAGAAAAGAAAGAGATTATAAAGAATTTAAAAAAATAGTTATATTTTGACCGAATGATTCAGGTGATGGACCTGTTCAGAAGACCTGGGCTCCTGTCCTGCCTCCGACAGTTACTAATTGTGTGAAACACTGGCCAGCAAAACTTCTCAGTTGTCTTGTAGCTACAATGGGGAAAACAACACACATTCCTATGTCTCTATGCTAGTGTGGGCTTCAAATAATACACATGTACAAAGGGCTTTGAAAACCTTGAAGTGTTGTCAAAATGTCAGCACTTGGTTTTCGTACATGCTCATGACTGCGCTGATGTGGGGCTCCCAGTGTGGAAATTTCCTCCATGGATGCAGATTAACAACTACTCTGCAGCCAATGGGGTCTTAGAGAATTGTTTGGGAGCATGGAGAGATTAAGGTTCTTGATCATGGTCGTGCAGCAGGTATGTGTCAAAGGTAGGACTTTAACCCAGGTTTTCCTCACTCTGAGACCAGTTTCAATCCTCCATGTGCAGCTAGAGAGCACAGTGGATATAGTACTAGGCTTGGAATAAGGAAGACTCATCTCCCTGAGTTCAAATCTGGCCTCAAACACTTACTAGCCATGTGACCCTGGGCAAGTCACTTACCCCTGTTTACCTCAGTATCCTCATCTGTAAAATGAGCTGGAGAAGAAAATGGCAAACCGCTCCAGTATTTCTGCCAAGAAAACCCCAAATGGGGTCACAAATAATTGGACCCAATAGAAATGCTTCTCCCCGATATTTATAATAACACTTAAAGGGTTTGTAAACCTCTTAGATGCATTGTTTCATTGGTCTGTCAAACAACCCTATGAAGCAGGTACTACTTGGTGACCTATTAAAACTGGAATCAGGCACACCTGAATTCATAGACTGCCTTGGATGCTTACTAGTTTTGTGACTGGGGACAAGTCACTTAGCCTCTCGGCCTCAGTTTCCTCATCTGTAAAGTGAGTATAATAATAGCATCTACCACAAGGGATTTTTGTGAGGATCAAATAAGACAATCTTGGTAAAGTGTTTTGGGAAATTTTGTCGTTGTTGTTGTCCGGTCGTATCAGTTGTTTCCATCTCTTCATGATCTCATTTGGGATTTTCTCAGCAAAGATACTGGAGTCGTTTGCCATTTCCTTACCCAGCTCATTTTATAGATGAGTAAACTGAGGCAAACAGGGTGAAGTGACTTGCCTGGGGTCATATGGCTAATAAGTATCCGTGGTCAGATTTGAACTCAAGTCTTCCTGATTCCAGGCTCTAACCACTGTACCACCTAAGTGCCCATTTGGAAAATTTAAAGCATTATAAAAAATGTTAGTTACTATTATTACCCCTCTTTTACATATGAGAAAACTGAGACTCAGAGAAATTAAGTAATTTGCCCATGGCCCTATAGCTAGTAATTATTAAGGGCAAGATTTGACTCAGAGTCCTCTGATTCTAAATGCATTGCTCATTGTCTACCACTACTGGGCCAGGCACTGTACTTGGCACTGAGAGTACAAAACCTGAAGCAAAATAGTCCCTGTGTTTACATTAGAAAGGGGAAGAAAACATGCACATAGTTAGGTATAAACTGAACACATGTGAAATGCAAGGTAGTACAATGTTGGACAGTGACCCGATCATTCCTGGAGGGCCTGGATTTTAGTTTTGCCAGAGAATCCCTAACTTGAGCGTTTTGAATCGAATGTGTTTGTCAATGCCTCCTTTCGTGGGCCTCTCCCTAGAGCAAACTCTGGTTGGGTTGGATTAGTTGAGACGTTCCAACACTATGCTCCACAAATTGCTAGGGAAATTATATCCCTGTCATATTTGAACACTTTGAAATAGGAAAGAATTACTTTATAAGGTGCTCCCTCCCCTTCCCACACTCCTGCCACCCCTTCCTTTAAATGGTTGAAGTGAGCACAGTGTTTTCGAGTAATTTCTTGCCACTAGATGCAGTGAAACTTAACTTCAAGTGTCTTTCCAGAGCCCTTCATAGAAAAGTAATTGTGTAATTAGCTATAAATTAGTAAAAAATTATGCTAATTACTTCCAGGTGTGACATATTTTGTGCTTAAAAACAAGGAAGAGAAATAAAGGGGCTGTCACCACGACTCTAAGCAAAGATTAGCCTGGGCAGTTTGACAGTCTGATGTGTGCATTTACTTAATATTACTTTTCTTAATTATGTAATTTCTGAATAAGTACAAACAGACCTGGGAACAAAAGTACAACAGACAGAATCCAGATATTCATGTATATATGCGTGTTTATATATTTATTATTATATTAATCAGAAGAAACCAAAGAATGCTTTGCTTCTCATTTATCTTTTCAAATACATTAGTGGGGAGGGGATGTGAGAGCTGGGGGAAGGGGAGGGGATGTGAGATCTGGGGCAAAGGGAGAGAGCTGTCTGTTGGCATAGGTGGTCAGAGAGGTCTATAGGCTTTTTGGTGGGGTGCTCTGAAAGATAAACGATTTGAGCTATGATTTTGTTCATGTGTAGGGACACATGGGTGGCCCCTCCAACCAAGGCAGATGCAGCCTATCTTTGTCTTAGTAGATAAATTCTAGGGAGTTGCCTGAAGCCTAGAGAAGTGTAATGCCTTGCTCAATTGTGACACAGCTAATAAGTGTTGGAGAGAGATAGGATTTTATTCCAATGTTCTTGATTTCCAAGACCAGTACTCTAGCTACTTTGCCAGCTGCTTTTTCTTGGTGAGGTGATTCACTTAGAAATAGGCTAATTGGTACACTGCGGGCTCAAGTTTTCTGTCTCCTTCATGCTGTCTTCCACTGCACTTCAAGGCCTTTTTATTCAGGGTAGTGTCTGTGCTCAAGAGGGTAGGGGTAGGCTATAGTCACAGAGCAAAGCTATCTCCTCTCATTTGATTTCTTTTCAAACTTTGGATGTTGTGAAAGTCAGGCTTTGTTATGTAGTTAGTGGCAAAAGCACTAGAAACCCAGGAAAACTGGGCTGCAGTCTGAGGATTAGACTAGGTAACCTTTATGGCCCCCTAGCTGTAAAGGTCTAGAGATTGAGCCCTGGGCCTTGTGCCTTGCTGATTTTTGTCAGCTTCTTGGAAATACCGTTTCATGCTTGGGACTAGCAGAGGGAGCCTTACCTGCCCTCTGGCCAAAGATTATCTCTTTTCACCCTCTCTAAATTGGTGATTGAATGATTCAACGACATTGATTAAATGCCTACTATGTGCATGTTTTTGGAAATACGAAAATTAAGCATTCATTCTTTCGACAAATGTTTACTAAATTACAGCTTTGACTTCGAGAGATACAAAGTCTGGTAAAATATAGTTCCTGCCTTCAGGAATCTTACGGTCTAGTAGAGGGATAAGATGCAAAAACATACATGATAAAAGCATTAGAGAGTTGCAAAACTAGATATTTTGAGAAATGAATGGGTTGCTTACTAGGGCTAACAGGGAAGAACTCATGGAACAAACCTACACATATTTCTCCACCCTAACCTCCGCAACACCTGGAGTGGGGCCTAACCCCCTTTGTACCACTTGGGTCTTCGGAGAGGGGAAGGAGACTAGGTTCACAGCTTAGCTAAGTTTGTATCTAGTATTATTCCACAAAGCTCTAAGTCCAAATCTCCTCCTTCCCCCTTCGCCCCTCCCCACCCAGGCTCAAGTCCCAGGCACCCTGGCTTCTCAGGGCTTCCCTGCTGGGCTGGAATCCTGCCTCCAAGGTTATCCAGTCTGGAGTCCAGGTCTAGTGACTCCACCCCTATGTCTAGAACTGAAAAGTATAAATGAAAGAAAACAAATCCCCAAACCCTCTTCTCAGAGTTTCAGGGCCTTAAGGGAACGTGGAAAGCGGCCCTTCCACCTATCCAGCTTAACTTATGGTGCCTGCACTATGGGTAAACTGGATAGTCACTCTTTTGGACACTGCTGGAGAGACAGAGACAGAGACAGAGACAGAGACAGAGACAGAGAGACAAGGACAGAGATAGACATAGAGCTAGAGAAAGACAGCTTTTTCCAGTCTGGTAGTTCCATACATGCAGCTAGTGGAAGGGACTGCTTCCACCCACATGGTTAGGGAATGGAAAACATTGTGCCTCCATGGGTGCCTCCGTGTTAGGTGATCCGCACATGCACATAGTAAAAGCTTTGTAACATTTGTGCTCAGCTTTGTGTCACATTGTCCATTAGACTAGGTGACCTCTGTGGTCCTCTAGCTTTAAATGTCTAGAGATACGGTGTACACTATGTACACATATTGGATGTTTAATAAATATTTGTCGAAATGAATTTTGGGATATCCAGCAATTGATCCCCCTTTTTCCTTCTTTCTTTTGTTGCTGCCATATTTGGATGCCTAATTCTGGCATCGACTACGTCTTCCCTTCTTACCCCTGCTGTCATGCGTACGATATAGACTATAAATCTGAAGTGTGTGGTGGTTTGCGAACTTTTAAACAAGCCTGTCTTCCTCTTCAGACACCTAGTATCAGAAGGGACCTTAGGGGCCATCTAGCTCAAAACCTTAATTTTACAGATGAAGAAATTGTGCAATGACTTTGGTGATGACTTGTCAGATAGCATAAAAGTGGTGAGTAGCTGAGCTGGGATTTGAACTCAGCTCCTCTGGTCTTAGATCTAGTTTCTACTGTCCACATTGGTCCTTAGGCCAATTTGGAATGGATTAACTTGGGTTTTCTTGATATTGATTCTAGTATCCCCAAATCTCTCAGAAAAATTCCTGACTGGGGTTCTGCCTATATTCTTATATAATCCCTGGTTAGCTGGATATCTTTGTTTTGCATTGATTCTCTACTTTCTTTACTCCCCAACAAAGGAAAAACAGGAAAATGTAAACTGTTAAGAAACTGTGTAAACTAAAAAATAGAATGCCGCCACTCCAACAATACACAGAGAGAAATTTTAATCCCTACTTTTCACAGGGATGGAGGAGAAGGGAAGAAAAGGAGCCAAGAAGGGCTTCTCCGTATGTTCTCAGGCTGCCACTAAGTGTGGAGTGCAGAGGTGAGAGCAAAGGTAAGTGGGTCAGAGATCCAAGAGACCTTTGGGTTATGAGAAGAGCTCTAGGGAAATGACTTAATCAGAGTTAGAAGAGAATCGGTGGTCCAGCCAAGTCCAATTTAATTTCAATTCAATAAATATTTATTAAGTGCCTACTTTGTGGCAGACACCGTGCTCAGGGTACAGAAAAGAAGCAATAGATAGTTCCTGCCCACAAGGGGCTTATAATTTAATGGGGGAGATGACATACCAACGAATATATAAAAATCAAGCTATATACACAGTACAAATAGGAAACAATTAAAAGGAGGAAAGCACTGGAATTCAGAGGGATTGGGGAAGGCTTGCTGTAGAGGGTGGGATTTTAGTTGGGACTTAAATGAAGTCAAAGAGGTCAGTAGTTAGAGCAGAGAAGAGAGAGCATTCCAAGCACGGGGGACAGTCAGAGTAAACGTCCAGAGACAAGAAATGGCGTGTCTTGTTCGTGGTACAGCCAGGAGACCAGTGTCATGGAATCAAAGTCCAGTGTTCTATTTGCTGGATTCCTAGAATCAGAGGACATTAGAACTAGGTAGGACTTTGGAGAGCATCTAGCCCAATGCTTTGATTTTACAAGTGAGAAATCTCAGAGCCAAATCAGAGAAGTACCTTTCTTGTATTCCCAAAGCTAATAAGAACTTGGGTCTTCTGAGTTTTAGGCCCAGACCCTTTTCCATTTACTTCACGTTTCATCTCTCGGTTAAACAATCTTTCTTTTTAGTGGACCCCTCTCAGGTGGAGGTACCCAGTGGGACTGGGAACCAGCTGCTCCCCGCTGCTGGATATTTCACACATTTACCATCCCACCCATGGTTCCCATACTACCCTTAGAGGCTAAGAGGCATAGACAGAAATGAAGAGCCAGCTTTCTATGACTATCTATCGCACTTCAATGAAAAGTCTGTTTGATTGGGAGCATCATGAAGGCAGGAAGGAAGGTCTTAGCTAAACGTTTTCCCTAATCCCCTAATCCAAGCACAATGCTTTGCATGGAGCCAAGTAATGATGTTGAACCATGATTATTCATCCATGGTTGAATTGAAGCAAGAGGGAAGCCCTACCTGCCTGACCTTCCTCAGATGCGTTTTACAGAGTTGGTTTTAAAGAAGAGACAGCTGGGGTTATAATAATCCTGTCTTGCCCGCAGTAGCTGCCCAGTCAGCTTGTGTGATGGAATATCACTCTGCCCTCTACCTTCTCATCTCCTAACACGCTGGACAGCAGGTCAATCCTTGAATCACTTAATTTAAACTGACGTGGAGTATTTATAAATGTCCTAACGGGCAGCCGAGTTGAGGTGCAAATCTTGGTTGTGTCCATTTCTAGCCATGTGACTTTAGGCAAGTCTCTGAAACTCACTTACCTTATCTATAAAATAGAGATGATAATATATGTGCTATTTACCTCCTTAGCATTATATGTTATAAATTAAATAAAAACATATATTACTTGTTAAATTTAAAAATTAAACAAAAATAATACAAAAGAAGGCACCCTTTCTTTGTCATTTAAAAAATAAATGGGGGAAATATTTATGAATTTCTGTAGTTTTAATAACGTCTCTAGTAAAATTTAAATTGTTCTTCAAAACTTCATTTTTAAATAGGGTTAGGATCAGGGTTATGGTTGGTGTCAGAGGCTTAGGGTAAGAATTAGTGTCAGAGGCAAAATTAGGGTTAGGGTTAGTGTTGGAGGCATGAATTAAGTGTATATATCTTTTTGCACATATGGCAATTTTATATATGTGCATATGTAATCCCCTCTGCCACCCCAACTTGGCTCCTGCCCTTCTTCATGGCATGGTTGCACTTTGCCCGTGGGAACCAAGAAAGACAGTGGGTAAACAAAAGTGCCAAGGTGTGGTATTAAGGCCCTAGGGACTGAGAGTGGATGTGCCATACCTCCTGACCACTGGGAATGAGAACCAAAGGTCCTCAGGTCAGAGAGATCCCAGACTAGGATGGGAGTAGGCTGTTATCTTTTCTGGGGCCTGCTGTTGAATCTGTTCCATTTACTTCTTGATCAGCATGGTAGCAAGATTTAGTAGCTGGAGGTCCCTGCTGATACAGGGCACTGGGCAGAAAAACCAAGAGTTCCAAGTTCATGCCTCATGCCATAGGGAGAAGGAACTATGTTTCAGGTCTAGAGTATTGGAATCTTCATCTGATGACTAGACTAGAAGGATTGCACATGCCAGACTTAACCAGGTCACTGGTTTTTTTTTTAACTGCAACAAGGTCAATCACTTGTCCCTTTTCTACTCCTGGGACTTGGCAGAGACCACTTACTCAGGACCCTCCTATACAACTGGGCAGGTTGTTCAACAAAGTTGTGTTCAGGAGTCCTCCAGCACAAAACAAAACCAAACGTTTCTTTTTAAGCACATATTTAACTATTTCCCAATTACATGTAAAATTTTAAAAGTATATTTTTATTTATCTTGTTAAATATTTCCCAATTATGTGTAAATTCTTTTAATATTCATTTTTTAAAAATTTTGAGTTCCAAATTCTCTCCCTCCCTTCTGCCCCTCTCCCACCACTTGAGAAGATGAGCAATATATCAATTATACAGAACCAAAACATTTCTTTAGTTTTTTACAGTATACAAGGCATCACAAGCCCCCGGCTTGTTATTAGAGGACCTGGGTTCAAGTCCTGACTCATTACTTAGTACTTGCTTGTTTGCTTTTAGGAAGAGCAGCTTTACTAAACTCATTAAACCGAAGTGTGACTTTTCGAGACAGTTTTGCGTTTGGAGTGGCTTTTGTATTGTCTAGAAGAATGTTGGATGGGTGGTAATTATGTAATTAATTATGTATTGTTGATTATTCCTAAGTCAAGGACAGAAGCACAGAATGTAACATCCAAGTGTAGCCTCTGTTCTCATAGGCAGCTGATTCCATTATGCCATGGCCACCTGACTGTAGAACTCAGTGAGTTAGAAATGTTTCTGGAGACATGAGTTTCGCCAGGAGAAGGAAGGCTAGAGAGCTCATTGTGATTGGGTAGATCCACACCATGCTTTCCCCCTTCTACCTTGAAGACTGATCGGTAAACAACACAAGCCATTGAGAGTGATGGAGCTGGAGGAGAGAAGATTGCTCACTGTCTGAGAGGCGTAGAGAGCCTGGTGCCTCCCCAGCAATTCAGCTCAGCTGGGTGGAACCATCGGAAGGAGCCTAGGATTCACCTGTGGTTTGAACCTTTCTGCTGAATGTGGATCAGATTAGTGGCCAGTGCTGCTCCCTGGATTGTCGCTCTTCCTTTGTTTTTGAAGAGGAACGATGGGTGTTGTCTTGACTTGGATTTAAATGAGGCACAGTTGCACGAGGTCATCAGCCTCACTCTCCCTTCCAGAATCATCAGGGTCTAATGGCAGGACGAAAGTCCAGATGACTGGTGATGGCCCAGGATGCAGTGGGTGACCTTGACATCTTTGATGTCAGACCATGCTCTAAGTGCTCTGCAGAACCTGCTTCAGCCACCTGCATGGACATTGGAAAAATTATCCACCCATTCTGCTGGGGGCAGTCTTCAGGTGCTTGGGGTAGACATCCTCTTAACTCACCAGTGTGAGGCCCTTTGGTTACCTTCAACCCGGTTTAGCCGCTCTGCTGAGACAGTTTTACTGGGGTGCAGCGGCTGCACGTGCTATAGCTTCTTGGAGCCACAGGTGAGAGTTGGGTGAAAGGTGAACACCAAGGGTGGACGAGCAGCTCTGAAAAGGCCTCACTTTATACCAAAGGTACTAGTCTTCTTGGTAATCGTACAG
>CM053625.1:246960377-246980052 GCA_028646595.1 Phalanger gymnotis
TTCCTTCCTTCCTTCCATCAGCTGATGAATTTTGGGGGCCATAGCCACTCATAACACCACCTGCTAAGGAATGGAGAGGCTGTTATCTATGTTGGTAGGTCTGGTGGCCACAAAGGTGAAATCATGGCTCTTTTTTCAAATGTTAAAATATCTATAAGGCTGCATTGTTCCAGGTATAACAGGGTGCCAGGTGTTAGTAGATGACATGTAAAATTTTCTACTGGATTAAAATCCAACTAACTTGTAATATCTAGGCAATCTAATTTCTAAGGCCTTTTCTAGCTAGCATTAACTTAATACTATGATCGCATATATGTTGTTGGGTCTCTGCCAATGATTTTGAGAAGTGATTTTCTCACTAGGGATGACCTTTCGTGTTATGAGATATAAATGGTTGATAAAGATGCACCAGCTAGAAGATGTTTTTCCTGGCTGGTGTATCTTTATCAACCCTTTACCCAAAGTTTTCTTCATGCACCTTGACTATTTTGGGTTGTTCTGTTTCTGTTAAATTTTCTTTTGCTTTTTTTGGTTGTTTTTACTTTTGCATTTAAGAATATTAAATTCGATCTTGTTTTACTTAAAAAAATAGGAGGTGGGGGTTGGTAGCTGACATTTGTGACCTGTGGGCGGTTGTCAGAGTAAGCAGTGCTGGGCTGTAGCCTCCTTAAAGGCTAGACTTGTTTTTTGCCTTTCTTTGTATCCCCAGCACTTAGCACAGTTTCTGGGAAATATGAGGTGCTTAATAAATGTGTATTGACTAACTGACTAGTAGGAGTTTACTCCAGCTGCCTCAGGATGATCCAGTTGTGGTGACAGAACTGAGAAACAACAAAGCTGAAGGGCCAGGGTAGTGAGCAGATCTCAAGCCAGGCCAAAGTGGTTTGAAAAATCAGCAGCAAAACTAGATGGAAGAAGGGATAGAAGAAACAGGGCAAAACCCCCAGCATTTGGGAATCAGGGGGCAGTCAGAAATATACAGAGCTCATACAATCAGTCCTTATGAAGGTGGATTGTTGGGTGACAAGGAGCCCGTATCCACACCTTCTGTTTGGTGGACGCTTGGGGCACAAGGACCATTGCCTATCTATGCATCTTCAAGGAGATGCACTGGTAGGATCTGGGAAATGGACAGGGCTTCTGTCTGGATGTAAGCAGCTTGACTTCCCTGCCTGATCAAGTTACAGCAAGTCAATAAGTATTCAGCAGCTGCTATGTGCCCAGCCTTCCATAAATCTTCTATTGCCTCATTATGATGTGGAGGTGACCCTGGCTTCTTCAAGGGTATGCCAGTAGAATGCAAGTTCCAGCAGGTCCTAATCAAGGGCTTTGGGTTCAGGCCAGGACAGTCTGTGTGTCTATCATCTGAGGACCAGCCTTGCTAAGTTCAGAGAGGCTCATGATGTGAGACTTAGCCTCCAGTTCGTGATTTTTTTTAGACCAGGATAACTCACTAAACCAACTGCTAGGGCATAGAGGAAGCTTCAATTTACATTGGTAGAGGGTACACTTGCACTCATGAAATCATAGATTTCTGAAGAATTGAATGAAGTTTCTGTAGGACTCTGGGGGGAACACAAAAGTAGCAGAAGACACAGTTCCTGACTTAGGGGAGTTTAAGATGTTATTGAGGATGTAAGTCATACGAAATACAACCAACAGAGAAATGGACATTAAACTTCATAAAATCAATTGATACCTATCACACTTCTGTAGCAATCCAGGTTTACAGGTGATACAAGTTATAAGTGGCATTGGTATTTAGAGGAAGGAGAGAGAAATGTGGTTCTGAGGCTCAAGGAAAGTCTGTAGAGGTGAAATGAATGAATAAAAAAAGCATTTATTAAGCCAAGCCTAAGCTCGCTGGGGATACAATCAAAAAAGCAAAAACATAAAACAAAAAGCTCCTGTCCTCAAAGAGCTTATATTCTAATGGGAGAGGCAATACACACAGGGGAGTGGTGGCCAGGGAGTGGTTCTTAGGTTTGGAAAAGTTACAAGAATGGTGAGTGGAGTCATTGGAAGAAGTCTGACATGCCTTATGTAATAGCAATGGAATGTCAATAATTTGATTGTGGTTCTAGAACAGAAGAAAGAAGTGGGGGTGGCTGATGGCACCCATCAAGGCAAAGCTGAGGAGTAGTTGAAGCCTGTCTAGGTGTAATAGGTCACAGGAGGCATTTAGCCGAAAGAAAAGTGGGTCCTTGGAGCAGGGATTCTGGAGCTGATAGAATTAAGAACTCTAGGTCTTGGCCCTGTTGGCAAGGTGACTGTTTCAGAGATAGACTTGAGTTAGGCCTTGAAAGACGAGTTGTTTTTGTCTCCAAAAGACTCATGATGGAAAATGCTGTCTATATCCAGAAAAAGAACTATGGAGTATGAAGGCAGATCAAAGCATACTATTTCCTCTCTCTCTCTCTCTCTCTTTTGTTTCTTCTTTCTCATGGCTCCTTCCATTGGTTTTAATTCTTCTTTACAACATGACTAATGTGAAAATATGTTTAATAGGAATATATATGTAGAAGGCTATGTCAGATTGTACTTGAAGAGGGGAGAGGTGTAAGGTTAATGAGGAATAAGATCTTCCCCATCCATCAATAGGCCTCATAAGGAGCCCATTAAGGGAAGCTTGCTTGCTTGCTTGTAGGAAGGCTTGCACACCTTTTGTTAATTGCTAATTAGGCACTGAGCCTAAAGAGTATATATTCTGAGAAGTGAGCTTTTGCTTTGGGAGCTTGCTTACGAGAAAGATATTGTGATTCTGGTTGAGACTCTGAGTGGCCATGTGTTCAGAACTCTCTGACTCCTCAGAGGTAAAGGCTCTCTCGATTCAGTGGTGGATGTAAAGCTTTGATTCAGGCAATAGAACCCTGTCTGTTGTCCTTACTTCTCTTCTCTGTATTTCCTGTTTTTGTATTTTATGTGATTAAAAAAGAAATATTGTTGACCCCTGAAACAGCTGTTTTTTCTTAGTAAAGCAGATGAAAGAACCTGTACTAGCAGCCATCCTGGATATGCCAGTGTGGTTGCTGTTAGAGGAGGGAAGGTAGGGGGAGAAAATTTAGAACTCAAAATCTTGTGGAAGTAAATGTTGAAAACTAAAAATAAATGAATAAATATTTTTTTTTAAAAAAGATGAATTGTCTTTGAATAGATGGAGGAGAAGGTCATTGTAGCCAGGAGGACCAACCAGACTGAAGTAGAGAAGCAGAAATGATTTAGGGGTCTTCTCAGCATAAAATTCTTTGCCCCATCTTTCTAAATCTTATGAGATCTCCTTCACTCTTGCTTGTCACATGCTTCTCCACTGGAATGGGATACGGTCGATCTTGCTCTAACCATGTTGGGAAGATGTTCTGGTGTGCCTTGAAATCCACCCTGAATGACGACTGTATTTTCCAGGGGCCATGGCTATAATGATCCCTGCGCTCTTAGAGCATAAATTTAGGTATAACGGAGAGAACACTGGATTTGGAGTCAGAAAACTTGGTCTCTAGCACTTGCTCGGCCACTGGAGAGCTGTGAGACCTTAATGGAAGTGTGTTTATTTTTCTGAGTCTCAGTTTACTCATCTACAGGATAGGGATCTTCTGGATGAGATCTTCAGGGTCTCTTCCAAGTCCAACAGCTTATGACCATGAACCACCTGTCTGACATTTGTCACTGGCTGTCTTTGGTATGTGTATATCTTGTCTTCCCAGTTAGCCTGTAACTTCCTTTGGACTTCTTTGTCACCCTCAGAGTGCTTTGCACATGGTAGGTGCTCAGTAAATAATAGTAATGGACTGATTTAAGAGCTATGGTGAAAGAGTCTGGTACTTTTCAGGGGAGTGACCATGATTTAATCAGCATTTGTTTGAAAAAAATACTGGAGGCAATATGATATAGTCAGGAGATCACTGGGCTTGAAGGCAGAACACTTGGATGCAAGGTCCATTTATTTCTCTACTTTTCTGTTTGACTTTGGGAAAGTCACTTGGAGCCAGGAAAGATCTCAGTTCAAATCCTGCCTCAGATACTTACTAGCTGTGTGAGTTTGCGCAAGTCACTTAATCCTGTTTGCCTCAGTTTCCTCAAATGTAAAAAGGAGTAATCCTATCACCTACCTTCTAGGGTCATTGTGAGGATCACATGAGAGAGCACATATAAAGTGCTTTGTAAACCTTGAAGTGTTATATAAATGCTAACTATTCGTTATTATTATTACTTAGGCTATAGTTTCTTGTTGAGTCATTTTTCAGTTGTGTCTGACTCTCTGTGACCCCATTTGGGCTTTTCTTGGGGAAGATACTGGAGTGGCTTGTCATTTCCTTCTCTAGCTCATTTGACAGATGAGGGAACTGAGGCAAAGAGGGTTAAGTGACTTGCCCAAGGGCACATAGCTAGTGAGGGTCGGAGGCTGGATTTGAACTCACAAAGAAGAATCTTCCTGACTCAGGCCCGTCACTCTATCCACTAAGCCACCTAGATGCTTGTTTTTTAGGTCACATTTTGCCAATTTGTAAAATAAGACTTGTGAAACTTAATAGCTGTGTGTTCCTGGACAAGTCATTTCATTATCCTACCCTCAGTTTCCTCATCTGTAAAAGGACATAATACTTAAACTCTCTCCCTCATGGGGTTGTTGTGAAGGGAATGCTTTGAGGACAGTAAAGCAGGCTCATATTAGTATGAGTTGCTATCCTGTTGGATGTTAAAAGGTATAGCAATGACCTGGAGAAAACCCACAACCACAGCCTCACCTACCACCTGACCCAAGAATGAGGAAAGACTTTTAAAAAATCCTCTTTCGTGGCTATGATCTTTGTCTTAGCTTAATAAACCAACCTATGGGCACCCTGAAGGGGAAATTAATTCCTTTTGAGGTGGGAAGACTTTGGCTGGAAGCAGGGTGTAAGTAAATGACTCATTTGAAGAATTATTGGAAGCCTATTATTGAAATCTTTCAATTCCCAGGCGCGTTTATTCAAGACCTCTGCCAGCTCCCCAGGAAGCCTACAGCTATGTGATCGTATCCCCTATGATTTCATTCTACGGGTTAAACAATTTCCATTGGGCGATTTGCTAATTGATCCAGAGGACTCCGTTTACCTGGCATCAGAATGAATCTTAGGCAACTCTGCCCTGGGTACTATTTACAGGGTACATGGTGTCTGTGTCTTAGGTATGACTTTCTCCAGGTGCCAAGTAACTAGCTCTCAGGTAAAGTAAAGAAAACAGAGTGATTGTGAGCATTTGGCTTGAGAGGTATTGGGGTTGAGTGGGAAGAACTGTGGGTCTAGAGTCAGGAGATCTGGGTTCAAGCCTCCATTCCCTTATCTGTAAAATGGGCATAAAAATACCTGTACAATCTATTTCACTCTGGATGAAAGGAGATAATGTTTGTAAGGTTCTCAGTCAAGCTTAAAGCACTGAGTAAAAGTCAGTTCAAAACTCCATAAATCTTCTTTGCTTTCTCTGTCTTAATGTAGAAGATAGATTGGGTTGGCTGAGACACTGACCAGTGAGACCTACCTATAACCATGGCCAGGCCATGTGGGAGATTTGTGTAAAAGATTTCACAGCAACATAGAAATTACCGGGGAATAAAGGAATCCTTCCTCGGTAGAACCTCTGAAGGAGCTAAGTGGCTCAGTGAATAGAATGCTAGACCTGGAGTCGGGAAGACCTGAGTTCAAATTGGGCCTCTGACACTTACTAGCTGTTTGACCCTGGGCAAGTCACTTAATCTCTATCTGCCTCAGTTTCCCCAGCTATAAAATGGAGATGATAATAGTACTTAGCTCCCAGGTTGTTGTGAGGATCAAAAGGGGTATTTGTAAAGCACTTTTGCAGGGGCATACAGTAGGCACTTAATAAATGCTTCTTTGTTTCCTTCCTTCCCTCATGACATAATCTGATTCCATGAGACAAGCACTATTTGAGGTTGGTTGTTGTCCTTCATTCTCGAAGAGGACCAAAATGACATCACTATGCCAAGAGTTTTGATTCAATGTGTCCGATTGTGGCTGGTCAGACCAATATGAGCTCGGAATGCTCTACCACAGGTCGGGCACACATGGGTAGTAACCGAGGGGGGCAGGGTAACCGAGGTGGGGGGTAACCGAACCATAAAGCTATCTCTATGATATTTTTTTAACCATCATGCCTTAGTTTGCTTTTCTGTAGAGTTCAAGAGCTGGGCTAGGTCAGCAGGACTCAAACTTTTATATCCTTTTATACTCTTAAATACTTTATATCTTTTAAATACTTAAATACTTTATATCCTTTTATACTCTTAAAATTGAAGCTTCTGTCCTCCCCCCCATCCCTCCTCTTCCCCCCACTCCCTGCGAGAGCTTTCCGTTATGTGGGTTATATTTGCTGATATTTATCATATTAGAAGTTTAAACATTCTTAACATTAATATGAAAATGGTTTGACCTCCTGGGCTGCTTGAGAAGATCTCGGGGTCCCTGGACCCTACTTTGAGAGCCTCTGGACTCGATGGTCTTTTAGGTCTTTCAGCTCTCTAAGTTACTGCGTCTACGTTTCTGAGACAGGAGCCCCACTTGGGTCTGATGGTGACTGGGTTATAAATTCCTCTTAGAGCTGCTGTGGCGGAAATATTTATCACTCCGCAGCTAACCTGGTGATGATTCTCTCCTAGTCTAGTCAGTTCTCAGATAATTTGTTGTTTAGTCATTTCGCAATAGCTACTAAGTATCTGAGAGAGATTTCGAACTAAAGTCTAGGGGGCAGCTTGGTGGTGCCATAGTGCGCAGAGTGCTGGGCCTGGAGTCAGGGAGACCCTGAGTTCGAAATTGACCTCAGACACTGAGCTGTGTGACCCTGGGCAAGTCGCTTAACCCTGTTTGCTTTAGTTTCCTCATCTGTCAAATGAGCCGGAGAAGGAAATGGCAAACCACTCCAGTATCTTTGCCAAGAAAGCTCTAAATGGGGTCCTGGAGAGTCAGACATGACTGAAAAACGACTCGAAGAGCGATAGTTAGCACTCATGCCACCTAGGTGTTTAGTGGAATACAAACTATCCACATGAAAGAGAAATAAGGGAAATAATGCTTTTTTTTTCTTTCCTCATGCCTAGGATTTTAAAAAAGAAAGAGGAGGGAAAAAGACTGAGAGGAAGGCAGAAGGAGAGAGAAAGAAGGATGAAGGAGAGGGAAGGATGGGAGTGGGAAAAGTGCCTTAAGAAATCCCTTTTAGTAATTGCCTTTGGGACCCAGATCGTGTCTGTGGGTAATTTATACCAGGAGGGACCATTTTGATCTGGAATGGAATCTTGGCCTCTCTGGAGGTTATATTTTGAGCTTCTCCAGACTGGGACTTTTGCTGGTGGAATGCCAGCTGAATTTCTCCCCCTGTGACTTTGGGTTTGCTTCTCGCGTTGGAGGCTCACCGCCCACGATTTCTGTCTTTTATCTCTCTATTTTTGGAAGGGGCCTTGTCCTTCATCTCTTTGTCCCCTTCCTCCTTCCCTCCCCCACCCCACGGCAGCTGGAATTACCATGTTCCATCTGAAGAGCTTAATGGGAAAATTCAGCCTTGTCAGGTAGTGAATGATAGAGGTGAGAAGCTCAGTGAGAATTCGGGGCTGTACTGGGCTGGCCTGCTGAGAGGTTGAGCAGAAGCAAACCTGGGACTGGAAATGGGAGGCCTGGGCTTCTGTCTGAGCTCTGTCCTCGATTCCTTCCTTTGTCCCATCTCTTCTTTTCTGCCTCAGTCTTTTTCCTTTCTCCAGTCCATCTCCCACACTCTTGCCAGATGAATTCTCCTTATCCAAATATCTGGTCATCCTACTCATTTTCTGCGGTGGATCTTCAAGAACTCTTCAGTGGCTGCCTTGTTCAGCCACTGTCCAACTCTTTATGACCCCATGGACCGTAGCACACCAGGCCCTTCTGTCCTCCCTTGTTTCTTAAAGTTTGTCAAGTTCATTGTTTCCACGATACTATCTAACCTTCTCATCCTCTGCCATCCCCCTTTCCTTCTGCCTTCAATCTTTCCCAACCTCAATGTCTTTTCCAGTGAGTCCTATCTGCTCGTTATGTGGCCGAAGTATTTAAGCTTTGGGCTCAATATTTGACCTTCCAGTGAACAGCCTGAATTATTTTTTTCTAAGTATCAACTGATTTGATCTCCTTGCTGTCCAAGCCTGTTGCTTATCAAATAAATTCCAAACTCCTGGTCTTCAAGGCCCTCCATAATTTGTTGCCGTCTTGCCTTTCCAGTCTTATCCAATATTATTCACCACCTTGAACTCTTTACTTCAAGGCTACTCTCAGTCCCTTGAGTGTGCCTCATGCCCTCTGCCCTCTTTCTCTTTGCTCCTGATGCTCCTGGAGGCTTAGAGCCCTTCTCCACCCACTGCCTGTTGCAATCCTTTCCATCCTCCGAGCTTGAGCTTGGATGCCAAGCCTTCCAGGAAACCTTTCCAGACCCTACCCCGACTTGCCAGCATCTAGATGGCACAGTGCATAAATTGCTGGACTCGGAGTCAGGAAGACCTTGATTTGCATCCTGCCTCTGACTGTTGTTAGCTGTGTGTGACCCTGAGGCAGTCCCTTGACATAGCTTCACCTAAGATTTTTCATCTGTAAAATAGAGATTAATAATACTGCCTACTTCCTGGGCTTGTGGTGAGGATCAGAGAAGTTAATACATGTAAAAAACAAACTTTGCTGACTTTGAAGAGCTATATAAATGAGTGTTGCTATTATCATAATCTCCTGGACCCCCCTCCTCCACCCTCAACCTCATAGGGTCCCTTTATTTTTGGCGCCTCTCTTATGTACCATTATAATTTATAATAAAAATAATTTATAATTATTTCTATATGAGCCATAGCTGCATAGTAGACTGTAAGCTCTACGCGGTCAGGAATGGATAGTTCAATTTTGTTTTACTTCTTATACTAATCACAGTGCTCTGCACAAAATAGATTTTTTAAATGCACTTTTGTTATATTTAATTGAATGATAATACCTTGCCCATGACTTATCATAGGGGAGTAGGCAGGACATGAGGGTAGTTGTGGCGCTGGAGATGAGTCCTTAGAAAACAAATCACATTAAGAAGGATACAGGCATTGATTAAGTGCCTACTATGACAGGCTCTGTGCTGAGCATTTTACAAATATTCCCTCATTTGATTCTCACAACAACTCTGAGGATAGGGGCTATTATATTCCCATTTTACAGTTGATAAAATGGAGGCAGGCTGAGGTGAGTGACTTGCCCAGGGTCATAAAGCCAATGAGTGTTTGAGACAGGATTCAAACCATCTAAAAATTAAAAGATCATTGGCAATCCAAAGTTTCTTTATCATGTCCATGTTTTTCACTGACTCTCCAGGATTAGGAACAGAAATGTAGCTGAAGACGGATCACATTTATGTGGGGCTTTAAAGTATATTTTCATAGCTGGGAATCATATAAGTACATTAAAAAAGAACTTTACAAATAGTATCTCATTGGATCCTCACAACAACCTCGAGAAGTGGGTGCTATTATTATCGTTGCCATTTTACAGATGAGGAAACCGAGGCTGAGAGACATTCATTTTGCTCATAGCAGCCCTATGGTGTAGGAAATACAAGTATCATTTTTCTCTATTTTACAGATGAGGAAACTGAGGCTTAGGAGTGAAATGACTTGACTGAGTAACAGCTATTTAGTAGCAAAACTAGGATTCAAACTCAGGTCCTCTGACTCTAAGCCTAATGCTTTTTTTTTTATTACACCATAATACTTCTCTTATATTTGGAGTGTTCCACACAGACAGGTGCCTTCTTCCTGAATCTATCTGACTTTTTTCCAGTGGTCTCAGAGGGTAGATTCGACTCTGAAGCAGGTCCGACTCACCTAGTGATGACTTGCAGCCCACAAGTCTACCCCTTCTCCAGTGGGGAAGCATCCAGAGAGGAAGGTCCACATCTGGACAGCAGTTGTTTTATCTCTGCAAACAATGCTCCATCTGTTGAACCCCTCGGGTAAGCCAACCCAGAGCCCTCCCTTGACATTGCCTGAATGCTACTTCAAGGGAAGGGGGAAGGGAAAGGCAAAAGGAAGAAAGATAAAGACCAGGCCCAAGGGCTTTGCTTGGGAGAACCTCCACAGGAGACAAGTTGGTCTGAAGGACCAGGTGGCCAATTTCTTTTTTCAAACGAAGGATGGCCTGGGTTTTCCCTGGGAGTGGAATATGGGGCTCTGGTCTCTGAGCTTCTTGCATGAGAAATCCCTGTGTCACAAAATGCCCGAGTACCCTTTGAGTGGTTTTCTCACTTCTCTTGGTTCATCCGTTGCGCTCTAAAGTCTTTTGACTCTGTCCGCGAAGGCTATCAGGAAGGGGCATAAAGTCCCTGAAACCTTGAGATTCTGAGATTCTTTGATTCTGTGGATTTCATCCTTGAGCAAGAGATTGGAAGAGGCCAGGAATTTCCTTCCCCAATTGGGCCTCCCTCTTTTTCCTCTGCTATTAGCATTATAGGTCGGTGTGTGTATATGAAATCATGAATACGTATTACATGTGTGTGTGTATATAGCTGTATGTGAATACTCATGTATATTCAATTCAAGAAGTATTTCTAAAGAGCCTACTATGTGCAAGGTACTGGTGATACAAAGACAAAAATGAACAGTCCTTGTCCTCTATCAACTAACCTAGCAGTGAAGAGGTATAACGTGTATGCAAATACAATACTACATAGAGAGTAAGTACATTTGAAGAGGAAGAGAATACTAGCAACTGGAAGGGGATTAATAAAGTCTCCTGTGGGAAGCAGTCCCTGGGCTGATTTTTAAAGGCATCTAGGGATTCCAAGCAGTGGAAGAGCCTTTGTGTCTATCCCCAGCACCTCGCACAGTGCCCGAGGGTTGGTAGGCCCTTAATAAATGCCTTGTTAAACAAACAAGGAGGGAGAGGGGAGGGCATTCCAGGTACAGGGAATTGTCAAACACAGGAGTTTGTATTTTAGCCTAGAGGTAATTGTGGAGTAATTGTGCATCCTGGAGCAGGGGAGAGATGGGGTCATGCCTGCATTTTGGGAATATCGATTCGGCAGCTGTATCAGGGTTAAGTTGGAGAAGGGAGATGCTTGGAGCAGGGAGACCAAGTGGAAAAATATTGCATTAGTGAGGGTGAGAGGCAATGATGGACGAAACGAGGAAGGTGGCTGTGTGAGTGGAGAGAAGGGGAGAGATGTTGGAGAAGTGTAATTAATAAGACTGAGTAGCTGGCTGGGTATAAGGGGTGAGGAAGAGTGAAGAGCCAAGAATGACCGCCCAGGTTTTGGACCTCGGTGACTGGAAGGATGTTGGTGGCTTTGATAGAAATAGGAAAGCTAGGGAGAAGGTAAGCAGGGACAAAGAAATCAGAACACAGTCATCTGTTGATTTAGGCCTTATGCCTTGATTATGGGTGTTAATTCAGGAAAGAGATGTTTGAATCTAGGCTTTTGCAGGGATTTTTTTTAAACCTTGGTGGACCCTTAGGGTGGGAACTCCTTCCATTAATGTGAATTGCAGAGTATAAGACTTCTCATCTTGGGCGAATCTTGTCCATGCATCGATATTTTTAAGGATCCACAATCTCATTAATGTGAGTATTCCCTCCGTAAAAGGAGAATGTGGTCTCTGCATATGGACAAGATAGTTGATCACGTGGTGGTTAATCTTCTAGGGATGAATTTTTCTTGGTACTCATCTAGGCAGGCCCTCTGATACCACAATGACAGGCACAATCCATCAATACACAAAGCTTTTCCAGCTGGGCAGGAACTGTCAGAGTTTGTGCTCCATTGGCATAACCCTTGAGGATCTAGAGCCAAGTCAAGTCAACAAGCATTTATTAAGCACCTAATATGTGCCAGTCTCTGTGCTAAGTGCTGGGGACACAGAGTGGGGAAATTGGTCAGTGCTCTCAAGGAGATCACAGTCTAATGGGAGAGACAATCTGTAAATATCTAGGCACATGCAAAATATATTCAGGATAAATTAGAGATAATCTGAGGGTTCAGGAGGGGCTAGGATTAAGTAATGTGAAAGGCCTTTTCCAGGATGTAGAATTTTAGCTGAGCCTTGAAGGAGGCCAGGGAAGCCAAGAGGTAGATATAAGGAGGGAGAGCAGTGCAGGCATGGGGACAACCAGTGAAGATGCCCAAAGTTGGGTTCAACAGTTTTGTTGGAAGAACAGGAAGGAGGCCCAAGTCACTGGACTGCAGAGTATTGGGGGAGTGAGGCAGGAGGTAGGGCATAAAAAGTCTGGAAAGGTAGGAAGGGGCTAGCTGGATTATGAAAGACATTCAATATTAGAAGATTTTATGTTTGATCCTAGAGGTAATGGAGAGCTATTAGAGTTTATTGAATGCGGGCAAGGGGGAGGGTGACCTGGTTAGATCAGGTCTATAGGAAGATCGGTTTGACAACTTAGTGCATAATGGACTGGATTGGGGAGAAAGTTGAAGGAGGGAGGCCAATGAACATGCTACCATAATAGTACAGTCAGGATCTGCGCCAGGGTGGTAGTAGTGTAGAAGAGAGTGGTTGGGTGTGAGAGGTGTAGAAAAAGTCAAGTTATTCCCTCCTTACCACAAAAAGACATTCATGGAAGACTATAGCTGCAGATTCTTGTTTATATTTTCCCACAAATCCTCTGTAAAGCATCGACCCAGCCCATTGTAGGCCGCCTTCTAGTTTTTAGTGGTTTTATTTTTTGGTGGGGTGGGGATGGGAGTCTCCAGGAACACCAGGGGGATGTTTAGGTAGGGAGTTCAGATTGTTTTATGTTTTGCATTCTTGTACATGACTGGATCACCTCATCTTCTGCTCATACATGACTTCATTCATTCACCATTGATACAACTTCTCTTGTAAAAAGAACAAATGTGTCCTTGAGGGCAGAGACTGTGTCGCTTGTATCCCCAGTGCCTAGCATAATGCTTGGCATATAGTAGGTGCTTAATAGATGCTTATTGACTTGACTGATTGATTCTTTACCTGATGCTGATATTTATCCTCCTTTTTTCTTTTTTAATATTTTCTTTTTTCCTAATTATATATAAAAACAATTTTTAATATTAATTTTTTAAAGTTTTGACTTCCTAATCCTCTCCCTCTGTCCCTCCTCTCCCACCTCCCTGAGAAGGTAAGCAATTTGCTTATCCTCCTTCTTGTAACTTCCTCTGACCCTTCTTTCCTTCTGGATTTTTCTTTTCTTTTGCTCAAATCTCTTTCTTTCTTTCCTCTTTCACTAGAGGAATTTTCCATTCCTCTTGATCTACTGAGTGACAGCGATTGCCTTCTTATGCTGCCTAAGGAGATGGTGGGAATAAAAAACCCACTGGGTGAGGAGAAGAGAGGTGCCTGGGTCCTAGTTCTGACTGTCAGTAACCGGCTCCATGACTGTGGGCAAAGGCCACTACTTGGATCTACTGCCAACTCCTTGTGTGGCACTGAGCAGTCATTTACCTTCTCTAGGCATCGGTTATTCCTTATCTGTGAAATGGAGCTGAGAATACTTATCCTACCCACGTTATAGGGCAGTTGTGAGGCTCACACTGTCACCACAATCAAGTAGGTAGGACTGCAGCTATTTCTAGTATCTTTAAAAAGAACACATCAGTCTTTATCCCACTGTGAGGTTTCCTCTAAGCATCCCACAAAAGCAGAGAGAACCTGAACGTCAGGGCTGTTGGTCAGCCAGTCCATTTTACTGTAGTGGCCTCATTGTATGTCTTGGAAGGAGGGAGAGCAAGAGAGTCAGGTGAGATCTTTTTGTCATAGAAACGAACATGGTCCTGGGATTCTGGATGCCTTTTTCTGAGCATTATCCTGTGTTGTATATGCCCCTGGGAAAATTCTTGAGCATTCGTCAAGCTATCTAGGGCATATAATATAGCAAAGAACCAGCATCTCAATGTGGTCAACTCAGTAGGCACCTACTACGTGCCAGGCACTGTGCTAAGTGCTGTGGAGACAAAAAAAAGGGAAGATCCTGCCTGGTTTTTCAAGGAGTTTATGGTGTAATGGGAGAGATAACATGTAAAGAATCATCTAGAAAGAATCTCTCTCTCTCTCTCTCTCTCTCTCTCTCTCTCTCTCTCTCTCTTTTTCTGTCCTCCCCACCTCCCTCCCCATGGGTAGCAGGAGAATAAGGATAGAATTGTGTTATGAAACCAAGATGTATGTATATGTATATGTATATGTGTACGTGTAGGTGTAGGTGTAGGTGTATGTGTGTGCATGTATATGTACATACATACACATATGTGCATGTATATATGCCTGCATGTATATATGCCTGCATGTATATATGCCTGCATGTATACATATATACATATATGTATATGCATATATATGCATACATGCATGCATGTATATTAGATATATGTATACATATACATATATACACACATACATATGCAGCTAGATGGCCCAATGGATAGAGCACTGTCCCTGGAGTCAAGAAGACTCATATATCAGTGTTCAAATTTGACCTCTGACACTTACTAGCTGTGTGATCCTGGGCAAGTCACTTAATTTTATTTCCTTCAGTTTCCTTGTCTGTAAAATGAGCCAAGAAGGAAATGGCAAATCACTTCAGTATCTTTGCCAAGAAAACCTTGAATGGGGTCACAAAGAGTTGGAAATGACCAAAATGACTGAACAACTGTCTATCTACATACATACATATACACACATGTATGCACATGCATATATGTATGTGTATTATACACAATAAGTTATACAAAATAAATTAGAGATAATTGCACAAGGTAGAACTTTACCTGGGATTTGAAGGAAGCCTGGGAAGCTGGGAGGTGGAGATCAGGAGGTAGGGAGATCCACGAGCAGGCTATTGCAGTAGTTGAGGCATCAGGTAATGGAGGCATGCACCAGAATGGTGGCAATCTCAGAGGAGATAAGGGAGTGTATACAAGTAATGTTGCAAGGTAGAATCAGTAGGATTGGATATGGGAGGGGAGTGAGAGAATGGATGACACCTAGGTTATGAGCGTGGGTGACTGTGCCTTCCACAGTAATGGGAGAGGATTTTTTTTGAAGAAAGATAGTGAGTTCAGTTTTGGGTGTGTGGGTTTTAAAGTGTCTGGCATCCAATTCAGGATGTCCAGTGGGCAGTTAGAAATGTGAGTTTGGAGGTTAGGAGAAAGTTTAGAGCTGATAGGTAAATCTGGGGATCATCAGCATGGAGGTGATAATTGAAACCATAGGCACTGCTGAGATCCCCAAATGACCTGTATGGAGAGAGAAGAGAAAAGGGCTCAGCGCAGAGTCTTGGGGGCCATCCCTGGTTAGTGGGCATGATCCGAATGAAGATCTAGCCAAGAGGACTGAGAAGGAGTGATCTGTCAGGTAGCAGGAGAACAAGGATAGAGTTGTGTTATGGAAACCACAAGAGAAGAAAGCATCAAAGGGATGATCAACAGTGTTGGAGGGTCAAGAAGGATGAGCACTGAGAAAAGACCGATAGATTTGGCAGTACGAGATCATCAGTAACTGGAAAGGGGAGTTTTGGTTGAACGATGAGGTCAGAGCCGAACTACCAAGATTTGGAGAGGAAAGGGAACGGAGGCTTTGATTCTAGACAGCCTTCTCACGTAGTTTACCCATGAAAAGGTGGAGATATATAGGACGATAGCTAGCAGGGATGGTTGGATCGAGAGAGGAGTTTTGGAGGCATGGTGTCACCTGCACATGTTTATAACCACTAGGGAAGCAGTCAGTAGACAAGGAACATTTGAAGGTAAGTGAGAGAGTGGGGATAATAGAGGAAGCATTTCTTCTGCATGAGGAGATGGGATGAGATAGAATCACTTGTGTAGGCAGAAAGATTTGCCTTGGCAAGGAGAAGTGGAATAATAATTCCACCTCTTCATGTAAGATTGGGGTGAAAGGGGACATAGTGGCAGAAGGCATCAGAGTGACAGGAGATATAGAGATGCAGACAGTGCAGATTATTATGACACAGGCCCCCAGACTTGGAACCCACTGCCCTCTGGGTTCCTTCCCTCTGGACCCAATGCCTTTTCCAGGCCAATAAAGCCTTGAGTCCTGGAGTGAGCAGGGCAGTGGAAGGGATTCTGGTCCCTGCCCTTTGGGTGCTGGTGGAGGGTGATTATGCCTGGCGCTTGGTCTCCTTTCCATCCCCTGAGGGGCTCAGAACACCAGCCCTTGGGCTCTCCTTGGACTGTGGGAATCGTTCCCATCTGAGTTGTGCTTGGGGTGTGTGACAGGTTCAGAAAACAGAGCTCCCAGAAAGCAGACGGTGGGGGTGGAAGGGGGGGAGCCGGGAGGAGAGTTCTGTCTGGCGGCTGTGACAGCCTGCTACCTGCCTTATTATTTACTGGAGCTGCCGCCTCTCCCCTCCCCTCCCCTCCCCTCCCTTCCTTGTTATTTTCTCCTCCTCCTCCTCTTCTTCCTTGCTCCCTTCCCCCTTCTCCCCACGAGCCCAGCTCTACAACCTTCCTGACAGGCTGCCTGTTAATTGGGGAGGCTCAGAATCACAGAAGAGCTTTGCTCCCGCTTCTCTTGCTAAGAGACTACCTACCGGTCGCCAAATGTGTGATGCTGCTCACACCCTTAATAAGATAGGTTTTTCTGGAGAGCTGGGCCCTGTCATGGGCCTTGGTGGTTGTTTTAGGAATCGACAAGGAGAGGAGGGGCCTGGAAATTGTTCTGCTGTTTGGATTATTTTTATTCCTTTAAAAAATGCATGAAAGGAAAGGGGACTAGGAATGGGAAGGAATGACAGTAATAACATTTCTATGAGGTTTTAGGGTTTACAGAGCACTTTCCTCACTTTAAACATGTGAAGGAAGTAGGATAAGTAGTCTTATCCCCATCTGACAGATGAAGAAACTGAGAATCAGAGAAGTTAAGTGATCTGCCCAGGCTCACACAGTAGGTGGCTGGTCTGGTCAGATGACATGTTTTCTCACCTGGACAAGGTCACCATAATATAGTGAGAGGTTTGGAGACCATACCATAAAGGTATCATGAGAAGAAAATGGGAAAGTGTAACCTGGAGGAGAAGAGATGTAAAGGTTAGGAGGAGACACAGGATTGCAGATTTAGGAGTTAGAAGGGACCTTAGAACCTGACAGGGGTGGGGAGTCTATGGCTTCGAGGCCACATGTGGCCCTCTAGGTCCTCAAGTGTGGCCCTTTGACAGAATCCAAACTTTTTTGTTCTGTGAAGTTTGGAATAAGTCAAACGGCTTTGCTTGAGGATCTAGAGGGCCACATAGGGCCTCAAGGCCGCAGGCTTCCCACCCCTGATAGTACAACCCCCCCATTTGGTGGGTGAGGAAGCTGATGGTCAGAATATGTTAGGTGACTTGTCCATAGTCACGCGGTTATTAAATGTCAGAGGCATGATTAGAATGCAGACCTTTCTGCTTCTAAGTCCAGTGCTCTATGGACAATAACATTGATTCTCTCATGTGATTTTGGTCTTCAGGAATATGAAGCACTGTCACGTGCAAGGGAGAGTCCACTTATTCTGCTTGGTCTTAGAAAGCAAAAGAAGGAACAGTGGGTGGATGTTGCAAAAAAGGGCACATTTTAGTTTCACGTAAGTGGAAAAACTTCCTCTCAGATGGTGTTGTCCTCCAGTAGAACGGGCTACTTTTAGTGGTAATGAGTTCCCCATGACTGCAGGGCTTCAAGGGGATGGATGTCTACTTCTTGTAGGGATTACAGAGGAGAATCACTTTAAGGGAGGGGTCGTACTAGAAGATCTCAGAAGTTCCTTCCATCTCCGAGATTCTTTGAAATAAGTAGAGCTGAATATAATTGAGCTTTTGAAGGTTAACTGAGGTGTAAGGACAGGCTACCCAGGGAAGCAGCTATTAAACCTTTTGTGTCTTCCACTGAGCCAGAAAAAGGTCTTTAGCCCTGCTGTTGGGTCCTTGTCGAGTTGATGAATGGTGCTGATAGGATGTGTGGGTCCCACAATGTGATTTTTACAGAGAAAAGGTTTCCTGCCTTTCAATTACATTTCCCCTACCTGCTAGCTACAGCCTGAAATTTCATAATTAGAGATTCATTCATTTGGATTAAGGCTGTGTCCTCAATTAGCATGCAAAATGCCCCTGAGAGAGCTAAGTTGAACATCATCAGTCACTTACCCTTGAGTGCAAATTACTTCGTCAGATCCTTTGCTGGGAGCAGGTTTTGATAGGGAAAGAAAATCAGAGGACCCTGGGCACCTGGGAATAATGTGATTTTGTTATTACGTAATAACAATAACAGTAATGATGATAATAGTTCACATCCATACGACTTTAAGATTTAGGAAGTACTTCTCAAGCATCCTGGGCTTGCCAGCATTATTAATGTTATCATCTTCATTTTTTTTTCAGAGGGAGAAACTGAGGTACAGTTTTCCTAATGTCACACAGCTACTAAATACTAGAACCAAGGCTCAGACTCAGAGGAGGAAAAGTGGACAGGCCAGAAAGGTTGTGGTCACCAAACTTTGCTAATTTACTTCCCTCATCTGAAAAACAAAGGCCTTCGACTCTTTTCAAAATCCTCCACGACCCCCAATTCTAGCGATGCTCTGCTCGTTCACAAGGCTTTGGCATTTTCTCTGGCTGTTCCTCTGTGCCTGGAATCCTTTCTCTCCTCATCTCTGCTTCCTGGCTTCCTTCAAGCCTGAGATAAAACCCCACCTTCTACAGGAAGTCTTTCCCAAAACATTAGGGCCTTCCTTCTGTTGATTGTCCCAAATTTATCCTGTATTTATTTATTCGTTTGCACATAGTTATTGGCATTCTGTCTCTCCTTGTATCCCCAGTGCTTATCACAGTGCCTTGCATACAGTTGGTACTTAATAAGTGTTTATTGACTGACACCCCATATATGCCAATGTCAAGAGTATGTAAGGAAGGGCACTTCTGTGTCCAAATTCTCCCTCTGAGGCGCCAGCTCTGTGTGTGTGTGTGTGTGTGACGGAACAGGGACCTGCCAAGGAAGGCATTCTCATCAGCACCCAGTCTTCTTTTTGCACTTGGGCAGCTAATTAAAGCAGGGAAGTAATTTATTGCTGAGGGAGAACGTGCAGGAGGTTTGGCTTAGCTGAAGCGGCCCCCAAAGAGTTATGGAAAGTTAAAATGGGTTTTCAGAAGCAAAAGTTAATTGCTCTTCACTTAGTATTTCAATGGCGCCCTGCTTGGGTGAGATTGGGGTGGGGGGAGTGGGCAGGATTGATGGAAGTGGAAGAGCCAGCTTTCCTCAGGCAAAGGAGCAGGTGAGGTAGTTTTGCCCCATTTCTGGGCCCACTGCTCACTAGGGACTGGAGGGCACTTGGGTCATAAAAATTATAGGCAGAAATGACGAGAATACTTTTTTCTTGGTGGGAGGGGTGAGTTTCTACAACCTCAGTGTTCACAAGACCCTCGACAATGTCAGGGACCATCTCTTTATGTTCTCAAGTGTCAGGCCTTTGTGACCTTGGGTCAATCATTTTCTTTAGCAAAATGAAATTAGTCTAGGTGGTCTGTAAGATCCCTTCTCGTTCTAACATTCTATAATTCTATGGTCCTTATTCCCTCAGTGACCCTCTTGGACATTTCTTTACTTTAAGTTTGATTGAATTAAGCTCCCTGTGGGGTGTGTGTGTGTGTGTGTGTGTGTGTGTGTGTGTGTGTGTGTG
>CM053625.1:246980552-247003119 GCA_028646595.1 Phalanger gymnotis
ATCTCTTGATTGGCCACAGAGTGATAAATTTTTGTCTGAATCTGCATGGGTAAAAGGAATACCTTCACTCATTATGTGATTGTGGGTCCTTGAATCATAGAATCATGGAGTAGAAGCTGGATGGGACCACAGAAACCATCTAATCCAACCCTTTCATTTTGCAGGTGAAACAGGAGCTCGGAAAATTCAGTTGATTTGTTCTAGGTCACACAGTATCAAAACCAGGGTTTGAACTCAACTTTTCTGACTATACACCCAGCGTTATTTCTGCTATTCCATACATTTAATGCATCTTATTGACTCTGTCTTCTTTTGAACTTTCCCCTCCTTTTTCTGGAAATTCTTCAATTTTCTTCTCCCACCCCTTTTTTAGAGTCACAGAACATATTTTCACCTACTTTTGCTGTCTTCACTTAGCATCACTTTACAATGGAAAGAGTGATGGAAGGAGATGGGATAATGGACATGAGGGAGCATGAGGAATTAGAGCCTGGAAGGCCTCGAAATGAAGGTCAAGCTTCAGCTTGCTGAGATATAAAGGGAGTGAAGTCTTTTCAATCTAGCATTGGGCATGGAAGGAGAGGACGGCAATAATGCTAAACTTGTAAGTAGAGGCAGGTGTTGGGGTAAGCAGTTACCAGAGGGCCAGGTTTTGGGACGAACCATGCCTATGAGAAAGGAGATTAGAGTACCCAGTGCTGAAAGGATATTTCTCTCTCTCTCTCTCTCTCTCTCTCTCTCTCTCTCTCTCTCTCTCTCTCTCTTCCTCTTTTCCTCTCTCTCCCCCTCTCTATCCTCTCTCTTTCTGTCTCTTTTTCTTTCTCTCTCTTTGCATATACATATATGTGTTCATGTAAATATATATGTAGATATGTATGTAGGTATATATCTGTGTGTGTATACACATATGCATACACACACACACACACATATATATATATATACATATATGTATATACACCTATCATAGAGCATAGGCAGCTCTGATATAGTAGAAAGTGCTAAAGAATTCAAGGTCAGAAGACCTGGGCCTGAATCCCATCTCTCCCACCAACTAATTGTGTAATCTAGGCCTCAGTTTCCTTATCCCCAAAATGATAATAATAATACTTGTTCTCTTGAATTCACAGGGTTGTTGTGAGAATCAATGGAAATAATAAATGTAAAGCCTTTTGTAAATTGTAGATCACTATATAAATGTCAGCTCTTATTATTGTGAGCTAGCCCAGTTTTTCCCAACCACTGGGCTATGAAGGGTTGATCAGTCTGGAGTACTGAACTCTTGATATTTTTTTACTCCATAGGATGAATTGGGTTGGGACACTCCAGCCCAGTCTGTTCCTCTGACTCCATTCGAATATTTGTCTTTCTTGTTTTTAAAGGTGTCTTTGAAAAGAGTTATGAAATAGCATAGACATAGCATGTCTGGAATCAGAGCTGGAAGGGCCCATAGAGAGTTCATCGCTAATGAAGAAACAGCCTTAGCTTTTCCCTGGACCATACAACTGGTTGGTTATGTGACAGAGCCAGGGCTAGAACCAAGGTCTCCAACCTCCCAGTGTTCTTTGCCTTGTAATACATTGCCTCATTCCACAATTCATGAATAATCTGTACTCTGTGGTAAATTAATTTTCTTTACATCTTATATAAACTGCCCTTTTCAGTACTGGGGTTTGATTAATGGTGAGATGGGCCAGACCCCAGATGCTAGACAGACTTGCTTGGGAGGCACAGAAGATCTGGGAAGGTGCCAGCATTGGGGGGAGTAGTAGGGGGGTGTCTTTATAGTCAGGTGGAACACGAGGGCCCTCTGTAGGTAGAGATCCAGGCAAGAAGAAAATTTTCAGTGTCATGGGGCCATGATATCATGTAGGGGTAACTTAGTTCATAGGAATTAGAGTTCCAGTGATTCTCACAACAACCCTGTGAAGTCAAGAGAACAAGTATTATTATTAATTATTATTATTATCATTTTGTCTATAAGGAAACCGTGGCCTAGATTACACAATAGGATTGCCTAGGAATACTGGCAAGAGTAAAAATAACACCTCTGTTCTTAAGGAAGCAGTGTGCCTTGAAATACAGAGAGGGCTTAGAGCAAAGGGGAATAAGAGAGAGACCCAGTAATCGATATTCACATTCACTTATTTCAGTATACAAGGATGTATAACTTTGCTGGCATAGGTAAACCCCTCCCAGCCCCAACGAAGCAAATTACCTCTCCTCTATACCTTAGTAGATAGTTTTCAAGAGTTGATGGGGTTGAAAAATTCATCACCAGATGGTTAACCTGGTGATCAGTTTCTGCAAGGCAGTGTAGTAAAGTAAGAAGACCATAAACTCTTAAGTCAGAGGTTTTGAATTCAAATTCCACCTTTGACATTTATTATCTGTGCGACCTTGGACAAGTCCCTTACCTCCTTCTGGGTTTCATTTTCCACATCTATAAAATAAGGGGACCGGGATAGATGGTCTCCGAAGTCTCTTCCAGCTCTGTATTCCAGGAGCTTAGCTAGGCTAGTCCTTGAATAAGTGACACATAGTCCATGTCTAGGATTGTTCTTTACCCCTTTTCAGCTTGGTAGGCTTGTACCGAATTGGCATAGCATTAGAGAACCCAGGGATACCAATATCCATAGGCATCAGAGGAGGATTTTGGTGAATTTAACTTCCTTTCATCAAATGGGATAGAAAGAAAAGAAACAACACAATCCCTGCCATCAAGGAGCTTATAATCTAGTAGGGTAGATGTGACATGTATACAGGTAAGTATAATATAAGGAAGGTAGATAATATTGGGGACAAAGGAGATTTCTAGGAGTAGTGACTAGAAATATTTGAGAAAGAAGAGGATGCTTTCAGTTGGGAAGGGATCACAGAAGATTTCATGGAAGATGCAGTATCTAATCCAGACTCCGAAAGAAGAGAAAGATTTCAAAGAGTAGAGAGATGGAAGAAACGCTTTCTAGTCATAGGGCATGGAGGTGGGGGTGCACCTTGGCCTGTAGGAATGTATGTACTGAGGTGGGAGAAGAGTAGCATGAGCTAGGGAAGAAAGCTAGTTTTAAATTTGGTTGTAATATGGAAGCTATGAAGATTAGTAATAAGCTTGGAAAGGTAGGCTTATTAGTAGTAAGCCAGGACAGGTGATGGAGAGCCTGGTATAATGGTAGGTGGCACCTGAATTGAATTAACCAATCAGAAGCATGCACTAGGTGTGACCAAAGCTTAGACATAGCCAGTGAATTGGGCAATCAAAGGCTTCTCCGTTAGGTGGGATAAGATATGTTTGGATTGGCTGAAAAGATCTAGTCATGTTTTGTGGGCTTTAAGGAATCAATCCAGTTCAGATTCTATAGCATTCCAGTGGTGAGCCAGAAGAGAGCAAGTCCAGCCAAGTCCCTGAGAAAGAATCACTTGTGGAAGGGGAGGAAGAAAAAAAGATCCTCTTTCTCTTTTATCTGCTCCTTTGGACCAGAGGAAGAACTTGCACTTCTCATCAGAGTCCTAGCAATCTGCAAGGAATGACAGCAATGTTTACCCTGAGAGCTGTCACCTTAATAGAGCTGAGGACATGCTAGATGCATGGAGGAAAGGTAGCTTTAGGAATCCATGAGAAGTTCAGCTGGAAGCTAGCACCGAATCTCGTGAGGGCTTTGCGAAGTGAGGCAAAAGACTTCTAGTAGTTGTAAGTCACCCAGTGTGTCACATCAGAGCTCTTAAGATGGAGCCTATTTCCCTTTGAATTTTGTATGTACTGATGGGAGAATGGGTCTTAGGCTATATTATATGGGGATGGGAAATATGTGTCCTCGAGGCTGTAGGTTCCCCATCTCTGTCTTATACCAAATATTCTTAATATACCTTAACAAATATGTTTTTTCCTAAAAGATAATTAAGCTAGCTAACTAATTGGTATTAAATGATAATTCAGTTAAATGGCGGAAATATTCTGATGGGGGCTTATTAGCTCCTTGTTATTGTTCGGTTGTTTTTCAGTCATTTCTGACTCTCTGTGAGGCCATCTGGGGTTTTGTTGGCAAAGACACTGGAGTGCTTTGCCGTTTCCTTCTCCAGCTCATTTTCTAGATGAGGAAACTAAGGCAAAGAGGGTTAAGTGACTTGCCCAGGGTCACACAGCTAGTAGGTATCTGAGGCTGGATTTGTACTCACGAAGATGTCTCCCTGATTCTAGGCCTGGCACTGTAGCCACTGTGCCACCTTGTTGCCCTTATTAGCTGTGGTACTACTAGAGAAACCAGCTCTTACCCACCTACCCCCGTAGTCCCTCAGGGTCACCTAGAATCCTGACGGGATAAGCAGCTAGCCAGGTTCTGGGGAAACAGCCTGAGAGTATGAATGTGAATTGAGAGAGTGTGCTCAGAGCAGAGAGTGCCGTTGTTAAATGATAAACTAGGAGTTTGTTTTCTTCCTAACAGGATGAAGGTTTTTAAGGCAGGAGGTAATGTGGTTGACCATGAGCATTAGAGAGATTATTCTGGAAGCTGTCTGAAGGATGGAGTAGAGGAGGGTGAGACCAAAGACAGGAACGTTGATTAGGAAGCTTGTTTATTTGTTTTTTTTTAAAGTAATAGCTGAAAGTTGATTTAATTTTCTCTTTAGGGAGCTATTGCAAGAGATGAAGAAGGACTGAGACAGAGTAGCAACATGGATACAAAGTTCCCACTACTGGGATCTGTGACCATAGACCGGGCGAGCGCCCAGTTGCTGGAGTTACAGAGTCAGAATGCAGCCTGATATCAAGGTTCACTTGACACCAAGAGAGACATTCCCTATGGGTCTTGGTATTTTCTCTGCTGGAGTTGTGAAGTGATCCTAGAAACTGAAGCGAAACTAGGCTTGATGGTAGATGTTCAGCAGGAATTAGCAGAATCTAAGGAGACAGATGAGTCAGTACACCGTCTCCCTAAGGGTTCCCTGGAAGGCTATAAGAGAGTCATAGATGGAGGGTGCTGCTTCACCAATCAGGGCTGCCGTGAATCTTTCTTTCCCTGACCGACATTTAGAGTGCTAGCCCCAGCAAATTTGGGAGAGCTGAGTTTGAATATCGACTCTAAGCTATGGTGAATCACTGCTTTCTGAGCCTCAATTATCCTCTCTGTAAAATGAGGATTATATACTCTATTTCCCTCAAAAGGTCACTGTAAAGGAAGTTCTTTGTAAGTCTTAAAGCACTCTGGAAATGTTAGCTGTTTTATGGAGTCACCATCTGCTCTGATATGAGGCGTAGGGAACATCCAGGGAGACAGTCTGATCATGGCACTGTTGGGACTGCAACCTATTTCCTTCTATTTGGAGGTGCCCAATAATTCTTAAGGAATAAGAGACTCGGACAAGTTTGAAGGCGTTACAGATGATGACATCTTACACCTTTGCCATTCTTCACAGCCTTCAGTGGCATAGCCTTGTTCTTCATGGCCACAGCCTTTAAGAACCCAGGGTCACTTCCATTCTGTGATGCCACATCAGAGGACTATTATGGAGGTCAGATCCCTTCACCAAGCACTTATTAATGACCCACTCAGGGCCAGGAGCCCTTTCATCTTTTTAGATTAGAAATTCTATTTTCTTATGTATCTTTTCCTTTCTTCTGACTCATTGGTTGAAATAAATAGAAGGGAAATGTTACTTAAAGAGAGAAGCTCTGGAAAGTAAGGTAAAGAGAATGGTACTGGCCATGAAGCCACGAGCCCTATTGACTACTAGGGGTGGGGAATCTGTGGCCTCGAGACCACATGTGGCCCTCTAGGTCCTCAAGTGTGGCCACCTTTCCTGTTAACCCAGAATACAGCCCTGGCTAAGTCTCTTCTCATGGGGCTTCACTTTTTAAAATCTGGACAATCAACAAAACAATAAATCAATTGAGTAGCGTTTGCTGATTTTTGAGGTATACACATTCACACCAAAAATTTAACAATCCCACCTTGGGATCCAATTCTAGGAATCAGGATTTTTTCAGCTTTATTCCTAGCATCTTCTGGTCTGAGGCCTTAATCACTTTCCCCTGGGGAGATGCAGCTGTGTGGTCAGATATCAATAGGATCCACCCTATTTTCTACAGGAGCATTCTGAGACCTATCAAGACGAGGTTTCCACCTTGGTGGATTTCCACCTTGTCTCTGGAATAACTTCTTCCTTCTATCTTGAGGAAGTCTGTGCTCATTCCTTATCAGGATGGTATGATAATCACAATAATGGAATTTATATGTGCTTTAAAATTTTCAAAGCACTTTCCATACGCTAACCCATGTGATCTTCATGAAAAACTTTATGTGGTAGATGCTATGCCTATTGTCATCCCCATTGTACAGATGAAGAAATTGAGGATCAGAGAGGTTAAAGGATGTGCCCACGGATGTACTGAAAATAATTATCTATGAAACAGGGTATTCTAAAAGCCTTTTCCCTACTCTAATTACTATGCCATGCTCTCTTTCAAGAATTAGGGGACCTTAGAAATCTAACCCTTTCATCTCACAAGGAGGAAACTGAGACCTAGAGCCTTCCTACACAACCTGTGGCCCGACAAAGGATTTCAGGCCGCCTGTGAAAAACGCGGAGGAAAACATCCACTACATTTTTCACAGGCAGTCAGAAATCCTTTGGTGAGCCCACGGGCCACTTATGACCTGAGGGCTGCAGGTTGTGCAGGCCTAACCTAGAGAAAGGAAGAGCCTTCGCCTGAGGTCACAGAGGTCATGAGAGACAGAGCTGGGATTCAATTCCATGTCCCCGACACAAAATCCAATGCTTTTGTCCCTATACCATATACTGTGAGTGTCAACACTGATGGCTCCTGAAGCTGGTTGCAATAGTAACCGTTGATGGGGTAGAGGAAGGAACTGAGAAAGGGGAAGAAATTCAGGGGATTGCTAGTGTCAGTTATATCAGTAAGTAGAGAGTTCTGGGTTGAAGCCCTAAATAGAGGCCAGTTGACAACCTCTAAATTTGGGGATTCCACATAAAGCTAGGCCAGCTCTTTTTCTCTTTATTGAGAACTTGTTGAGCTGAGTGGTGAATGGATCACAAATAACAGAGCCATACCTCAGAAATGTACATCTGCTGGATCTCCTAATGGAAGAAATTCAGCTTTATTTCCCCAGAGTGCCTGTTCGGGTAACAGCTGATTAGCAGCCTCCTTCTATCTAAACTTCTATGGATTGATTTTTGTGGAGGCTTCTCATTTTCAATATTTCCTTATATTAGGAGACAGGGAATATGGTCCCTGTCGTCACCATTACTATTATCAGCAGCAGCGCCGCCATTGTAATATTTATGTTGCACTCTGATGGCTCTCAGAATGTTTTAGCTGTGTTACCTAATTTGTCTATACGGCATCACAGAGGAATGGGAGGGGCCGCCCATTAGTACAGGGACTGAAGCCTGGGCTCCCTCTACTCTCTAGGCATCCACACAAACATTATACTCTGCCCCTCAGAGAAGAGGCCATGCTCCATTTCTGAGACACAGAATTGTAGAGTTGTTCTGGGCGTCAAAAGCCATCAGTCCAATCTGTACCTAAAAAAAACAGTTCCCTCTATGATGTCCCTGAGTGATCACATACCCTCTTGTTGGACTCTTTCAATATTGAGTAATACATCTAATTATTGAGAACCATTTCCTTACATCCTGCTGAAATCTTAGCTCCAACTGGCCTAAGCGTGTTATTGTTGTTCAGTTGTTTCAGTTGTGTCTGACTCTTCGTGACTCCATTTAGGGTTTTCTTGGCATAGAAACTGGAGTGGTTTGCCATTTATTTCTCCAGATTACTTTACAGATGAGGAAACTGAGGCAAACAGAGTGAAGTGATTTGTCCAGGGTCACAGACCTAGTAAGTATCTAAGGCTGGATTTGAACTCAGGTCTTCCTGACTCCAGGCCCAGCACCCTATCCGCTTCACCACCTATCTTAGAGGCTAAGTATAACAAAGCTCATTCTTTGTCCCTGTGATAGATCTCTAGGTGGTGCAGCAGACATATTGGCCATAGAGTCAGGAAGACTTAAGTTCAAATTCAGCCTCAGACACTTGTTAGCTGTGTGACTCTGGGCGAGTCTCTTTCTTTTGCCTCAGTCTTCTCATCTTTAAAATGGGAATAATTGTAGCACTTAACTCTAGGGTTGTTGTGAGGATCAAATGAGGTCATATTTGCAAAGCACTTTGCGAACCTTAAGGGCAGTTAGTGTCACAATGGATCAAGTGCCTGGCCTAGAGTCAGGAAGACCTGGGTTCAAATCCAGCCTCAGATACTTACTAGCTCTGTGACCCTAGACAAGTCACTTTACCCTATTTGTCTCGGTTTCCTCATCTGGAAAACAAGCTGGAGAAGGAAATGGCAAATGACTTTGGTAACTTTGTCAAGAAAACCACAGATGGGGTCATCATGAAGAGTCAGACACAACTGAAACAACTGAACAGCAACAACAGTGCAAACCTTAGAAACAGGATAAAAATGTTTGCAATTCTGATAACCTTTCAGCTATTGAAAGACACTATTATGCCACTTTCCTCCTTTCCCTTAACTACCCTTATCTTTAAACTTTCCAGCTTATCAATGTCCTGTGTGGTTCTGTTGTGGAATAAATTGCTTTATATGTAGTCAGAGCAGGACAAAATACAGTGGGACTTCCACGCTCTGTCCCCCCTCCCCCAATTCTGCACACTATTAATGCGTCTTGAGATTGTATTAGCATTTTTTTGGCTGCCAAAACCCAGAGCTAACTCATAGAGCTTAAAGTCCACTAAAATTCCCCAGCTTTTTTTCACAAGACCTTACTTCTGGCTGTACCTTCCTCCATCTTATACTTTGTCCCCTCTGTTGTAGTTAAATATCCTTCCCAGCTATCCAATGGACAGAGCTTTGCAAAGTGTGTGTATGTGCGCGTGTGTGCGTGTGCGTGTGTGTGTGTGTGTGTGTGTGTGTGTGTGTGTGTGTGTGTGTGTGTGAAGGCATCTCAGAGCTGGCCTTTTAAAGCTGGGGAAGCATACAGCTGAATCCTCATAGCAAATGGCCCCTGACTTTATCTCAAATTGCTTTCCCTTGGTCCTTGGTCTATGGTATCCAGATTATAGTGGCTAAAGGGTCAGTGGGGGTGGGAGTGGGGCGGGGTAGAGAAACTGTGCCCCTGTGCATTGTAGGGAGTGGTTTTTTTTCCTCCCAGAACATAGCTCTAGGCCAGCTGTCTTAGTGAGAATTTATGATCTGTTTTCCTCTCTCTGTTTTTGAGGAGAAGAGTCTAGAGTCCAGCACTTGGACAGATGTATCTGAAAAATAAATCTTGCCCTAAATTGTATTTTTCCTTAAACATATTAAGCAATATGTTAGGCATTAGTGATTAATATTAGTTGACTTTTATACAACATTTTAACATTTACAATGTGCTTTATATACATTACCTCATTTGATTCTTGCAACAACCCTGTGTAATAAGGCGCTTAGGATGTTACTATTCAAATTTGACTTCGGAGGAAACTGAGGCTGAGAGGTTAGGTAACTGGCCTGTGGTCAAACAACTAAGAACTATCAGAGGCAGAATGTGAACCTAGGTCTATCTTAGTCTTAGTCCAGCATGTTTTCCATTATGCCACATTGATGGGTTAATATTTATCTTTGTAGCAATAAGATCCAGAATTTGGGATCTGGGTTCTAGTCCCAGGGGTGTCACTGAGTACTTATGTGCTTGGGTCAAATAATGTTTTTCTCTTTGGGTTTCTTCTCTTTTGGTTTCAGTAGAATAAAGGCAGGCTGGAACTTCCCACCATCTGTAAAATAGATTGGAGGTAGCTTTGGACTTGATGGTCCCTAAGGTGCCTCTTGGGTGTAAATTCCAGCCTATGATCCTTTACATTTGAGGAATTAGTACCAAGTAAGTACTGATGATTTGGGAACCAGGAAGTCCATGAGAAAGTAAGAATGGAGAAACCAGGTCTCTGGTTGAGGTTGGAACCCAGGAAGAGTAGCAGGGGAAGGTCAGAATGTCCCAATGATTAGAATGGAGGAGTGCTCCAAATCCTAGCATCCTCAACAACTTTTTGCTGAGTGTGGTGGCCCAGGACATGCTTCTGTTCACAAATGGCTGTGTGACTTTGGTCAAGTCACTTAAGCCCTCTGGGCCTCAGTTTCCTCATCTGTAAAATGAATGGGTTAGACAACATACCTCTGTAGTTCTTTCCAAAACCTTCCTTTATAGAGAGTTCAGAGCCTTCCAGGTAACTCTCCATTAGCTGCTCTGAAGGCCTTAGGGGCCCTCGTGGTCACCCTCTGAAAACCCTCCCCCCTTTCAACATCCCTCTTGTTCATTGTCTTCCTCCATCAGGCAGCCAGCTCCTGGAGGGCAAGCACTGTCTTTGTTTTTCTTATTTGTATTCCCAGTGTCTGGTGCATAGTAGGTCTGTAATAAATGTTAATTGAAGTAAAGCGAAGTGGTAGAGGCGGTAGTTTAAATACACCCGATCCAGGGGCATACTTTAAGAAATATAACAACAGTTGGGTCTACCAAGGAAGCTGAATCAGGAGTGCTCCCAAGATTCAGAGGGCCTTGCCCACAGTAGCTTATGAAGGCTGCCTGATACGGGGACAGCGATGGGCACTTTTGACTCCTCTGCTCATGGAATAGATCCATTATCTATATAACTTATGCCCAGTTCTGCCAATTCATGGCGACCCATACCCAGGCCTCTGATAGTGGTTTCTCTAAGGATAGGAAAAGAAACTATATGGTTGCTGTTAATCCTTTATTTGAACTTTGTTCCACATAGGTGGCCATAGTGGGTAGAGCCCTGGGCCAGGAGTCAGGAAGACCTGAGTTCAAATGCAGTCTCTGATATTTGCTAGCTATGTGACCCTGGGCAAGTCCTCTCGAGGTTGTTGTGAGGATCAGATGAGATAATTGTAAAGTGCTAACACAGTGCCTGGCCCATAGTCAGTACTGTATAAATATTAGCCGTCATCGTCATCGTCATCGTCATCATCATCATCATCATCAATTGGGCAACCAAAATGTGCCTTTCAAGGTCTCCAAAACCTTGCAGGGACTTTTAAAAGGCGACAGCTATGTCCATATGGAATCATACGATGTTAGACGAAGGCACTGAATTCAAGAGAGGAGAGAGGACTATCCAGTCAGTGTTCTTCTCCAGTGACCTTTCCACTCAGTGGTGTGCTGGAGCCAGCTCACGCCGTCCTAAAGGAGCTGGTTGTTAAATTTTCAGTGTGAGCATTTACACCTCAGAAGTAGGATGCTACAATTGGCTTGCTTAGTTGTTTTGTTTATTGTCTAGACTTAAGAAAATGATGGAGAAAAATGTTAATAGTGCAGATTAAACTTAAAAGTGTGTTCTGTATACATGTTTTTCCCTCTGGAGAGCTGGTTGTTAAACATTTACCCACCAATCTCTGTTTCCACTGTACCCCTTTCCATTTTTTCTATTCCTTCCATCTTTTTTTTAAGATTTCAAATGCATTTTATTACATTAATAATGCCACGTTACAGTTGATAACAGACTATCTTTACTTCATCACATCATGTTAATTCTGGAACAATCCAGAATGATGCCAGCTTTGATGAAAAGGAATTTCTCCTTTACTGGCTCCTCTAATCTTTTGGGACCACCCTGCCCACAGGGGACAGGTTCCACTCAATTCCAATTTGTGTAGCAGCATATGCCCAAATGGCAAGACAGAAAGTGGCTCCACTGAGCAATATTGGGGTGCCGTACTTATCATGAAAATTAGGCAGCCTGTCCTGGTGATTCTGCCTTTCAACAGTTTGCTGAAAGCTGCGAACTGAAAAGTGGCTCAAGGCCCTCCTAAACAGAGGGAATATCGCCAAAAGAGCCAGAAGAAACCACAGGGGACTCAGGTTGTCGACAGCGCGCCAAGCGCAGTGCTTCGTCCTTGCAAGAAGTCAAAAGAAACCCATTCCTTCCATCTTACAAAACGAAGAAACAGAGACCCAGAAAAGGAAGAAGCTCATCCAGATTCATAAAGCTAGTTACTAGAATGGTCAAGACTAGGAGTCCTACTAAATTATTCTGTGTCCGGTGCTGTTTTCAAGGCACTTAGCTGTAGATTTTGTCTCATCCATCATATCATTCATCTGTCTAAATCCCTAGTACTTGGTGGTACTCAATAATTGGTGGTACTCAATAATCCTTTGCATCTAATCCCATAACTCTGTATCCGGCTTTACACTTTTCAAAATATTTTCTCCTATGTGATCTCATTCTACAACCAGGCAGTCTTGTGAATGAGGTAGGGCAGAAGGTGTTATTACAATTTTATAGATATGGAACCTGAGGCTAAGAGTTAGTAGCAAAATTAGTCTTTGTGTAAGGGAGGGCATTTTCTCCATCTCAGTTACTGTGGGCACAGAAGGCCTACGACAATCTAAGGGAGAGAATTGCCTTCCGCTTCAGTTGACATAGTCAGGAGAGCCCAGAATGTTATCAAGGTGTAAAGGAGGTGTGCTAGACGTTTTCTGCAACCTATAACGCTATGTGAATAAGTTCCTTAATGAAAATGAGAGGATTATGGGATCTTGGCTGTTGGATGAAGGTAACTGATGACACACAGGAAATATCTTGTGACTGACCAAGAGAACATCAATGACTGAGAGTCAGTCCCTTGTGCCTGTATTCAAGGTGTCCCAAAAGTCTTAGCGAAGTTTTAGGCCGCTGAAGCTTTAAAAAGTATTGCACATGCACACACACACACACACGCACACACACACACACACACACACACACACACAAGAAAGCTTAACTGCTGAATAACTTGATTCTATGTAAAAGAAGCAAGTCATTCGAAGTTGAAGCATCTGGCTCAGAAGCCCTTTGTACAGGAGGGAAGTGGAGGGGTGGGGTTCAGACAGGACTATCTTTTCCTTCTCATCACCTGCCCCTCCCCTCCCCCTTGGCTGTGTCTTTGGAGCTAGAGAGACCCAGCAATCAATGGGGAACACATACAAGGAGTGTGAACCCCCACAGCAGAGAGGAGTGCCAGCTGTGGACTCAAGAAAAGCATCTGTTCAGTGCAGCGGGCTGCCTAGCAGACATCCTGAATCCAAGGGGTGCTGCTGTGTCAGGGCTATAGGAAGAGATGAAAAATTTCCAGGGCTCACATGACCATGGGTTGTGAGTTCTTTTTGCCACAAGGGTAATCTACACTCCTAGGATTCAGAGGCCTTTCTGTGGATTCTTTGTGCTTCACTTCCATTCTCAAAGGGTGAGCCCACTCTGCCCATGGACGCTATGTATTTGTGGCAGAATGAACTGCACATTTTTGCCCTCTGTTAGTGGCATGATGGATTAAGCGTCAGAGCCAGGAAGATGTGAGTTTGAATCCTGCCTCAGATATTCCCTAGCTTCATGACCCAAGTCAAGTCACTCAGCCTTGGTTCTTCCTTTGCCAAATGGGAATTATAATAGGACATACCTGAGAAGGTTGTTGTGGGGAGCAAATGTATGTGTGAATGTATATATGTATGTACATGTACACACACATACATACATATGCACACGCATACACATATACATATATTGCTTTGCAAACTTTAAAACTCTTTATAAATGCTAGCTGGCATTATTTTGAGGAATGTTTTATACCATCTACACCCACAGGGTGTATATTTGCACACATAGTAGGTGCTTCATCGATGGTGATGATGCCTAGAGTCCAAATTTCCTGATTCCTAATCTTGAACTCCTTCTACTCTACCGTGTCGGCTAATTGATAGACATGAAGGCACCTGATGGCATTTACTTCAGAGGATTCATGATGTTGTCTGTGTGAACAGTCCTATCACCAATGCAGGAGAGGAAGCTGATTTAACAGACAGAGTATTGCAGGCAGAATTAGAAGACCTGGGTTCGAATCCTGGCTCGGCTTGCTGGCTGTGTTACTTTGGGCAAATCACCTCCCTCTTTGGATGCTCAAGTTTCTCATCAGCAAAAGTGAGGGGGTTGGTCTAGATGATCTGTGAGGTGCTTTCTAGTGCTAACATTCTATCAATCTGTGATGCGGATTATAACCCTTTTCTTTTTTTGGTTGCTATCCTGCGGTTTCAGTCATGTCTGACCGTTCGTGATCCCATTTGGAGTTTTCTTGACAGAGATACCGCAGTGGTTTGTCATTTCCTTCAGCTCATTTTACAGATGAGGACACTGAGGCAAACAGGGTTAAGTGACTTGTCCAGGGTCACAGAGCTAGTAAGTATCTAAGGCTGGATTTGAACTTAGGTCTTCCTGACTCCAGGCCTGGTGTTCTAGCCACTGTGCCACCCAACTGCCCTTTTGTAACCCTTTAATTTAAAGATGCTGTGGCTAGGAGAGGTCAGCCTTCTGGTAATGAGCTTCTCCTGCCTTAGCATGGCTAATCCTCAGACAAGAGCCATATAGCAATGGTCTGAGTTAGAACTCAAAGCTTTTCTTTCCAGTTTGAGAGTTCTGACCAGAACTTGAACTATAGCAAAGACTTCAAGAACCCAGGCTTACCTCTATTTATAGATGAGGCATTGGAAGAGAGAGTCAGTGGAGATATCAGTGGAATCAGTAGGGAAAAGAATTTGGGAACTCTGATCACACTATTTGTAAGAGTAAATGATCTCTACTACAACCTCTCTGAATCCCTTAGAATCATAGACCCACAAATTGCAAGTTGTGCAAAAGATCTTAGAACATAGAAAGAAGTCTTGGAGTCTAGAACGTAGAGTTGGAAGGCACTTCAAATACAGAACATGTGTATCCTATAACTCAGCACCCAGGCCTCTGGATCTAGTTTTGGGAGTGTACCTCAAGAAAACATCACAACTCTAACTCATTATGCCTCCTTCTGGAGATCACTCTGGGAAGTCCTCAAAATATAGTTGATGTCTATCTAAGTCTACCCACGTGGTTAAAGTATTCCCCAGATTCCCATACAAGCACTCAAGGTAACAATGCATTTATTGAATACAGGACAGTTTTTATTCCACCTTGAAGAAAATGCAAAAGATTCGTACAAGCCCATAAACAATACAGAAAACTCATAAAGAACTCACTATAGCTCATAAACAATTGATACAATTTTTCCCCCTTTCCACTGAATGCTACTTTTCCCCAGGATCCTAAAGTCCTCCACACCAATCTTACTGCCATGTGTGTTGAATTCCTCTTTAGGGAAGAACAAATCTGGGATTGTTATTGGTGAATTGGTGACATTGCCTACTCCCTACGTACTCTCATAATGTTACCCCATGGATTGGATTTCCTCAAAAGGGAAATGCTCTTGGGGTTTCTAGAGAGTTAATTCCCTTCCCATCAGACACATATTACTTAACTCATAGTACTAACAGTGGTTAGTTAGTTTTTAGGCAGATTTATTTGTTTGCCTAGTGAGAGTCAAAGCCAGGTAGCCCCTGTTTGAGAAGGGTCTGCTTGCTTGACCTGACATAAGAATGTCCTTTTGTGTTTTCCCCCATGTACTGACCAGCCAGGAGGTAGGTGAGGGAGTGGGTTGGGAGGGAGAAATGGATGTGCAGTGGGGCAGGTGAAAGTATGGCCATTTTTTACCAGGTTCCTGCAAGTAAACTCATGGTGTCTGCAGTCCCCCCTGCTGTTGGCTGGGTCTTGTTGACAACAAGGGGGCAGTGCAGAATGAAGGGAGGGCCTAGGAAGAACAAGGGAATCAACATATATGACATATTTATTTAGCAGCTACTGTGTTCCAAGAACTGCCCTTGCCATTAGGGGAGATACAAAGCTTAAATAATATACTGTGCCTGTCTTCATAGAGCCTATAGTCTATTATTGGGATAAGAATTACAGATAATTCACAATACTCCATTACGCATGCATAGCAAATATATAAAACAAAGTGTTACATAATGTCCAAAGGGGAAGATCATTGCTGATAGAGGAGATCAGGAAAGGCTTCTGGAGGAGGGGCATTTGTGTTAGGTTTTAAAGGATGAGCAGAAATTCATAGAATAAAAGTCATAGAAATTCAGAGCTGGAAGGTACCACAGTGACAATCTAATTCAATGCTTACTTGATGAGACACTTCCACAACGTACCAGACACATGGTCACTCAGTCTTTTTTGGAGACTTCAAATGATGTGGAACTCACTACCTGTCAAGGCAGCCCAACAATGAGTTGAGGTGAAAGGGAGGGTATTCTATAGTGTGTGAGAAAAAGTATGGAGACAGGAGAGCACAGGCTATGTTCAGGAGATAGGGATTTTTCTTTTCTTTCTTCTTTCCATCCTTTTTCTCCCTTTCTTTTTTCCTTCCTTCCTTCCTTCCTTCCTTCCTTCCTTCCTTCCTTCCTTTCTTCCTTCCTTCTTTCCTTCCTTCCTTCCTTCCTTTCTCCCTTCCTCCCTTCTTCCCTCCCTTCCTTCCTTCCTTCCTTCCTTCCTTCCTTCCTTCCTTCCTTCCTTCCTTCCTTCCTTCCTTCCTTCCTTCTTTCCTTCTTTCTTTCTCTCACTTTTCATTCTCCTTCCTTCTCTTTCTTTCTTTCTTTCTTTCTTTCTTTCTTTCTTTCTTTCTTTCTTTCTTTCTTTCTTTCTCTCTCTCTCCCTCCCTCCCCCCCCCTCTCTCTTTCTTTCTTTCTATCTATCTTTCTTTCTGTCAAGAAAGAGAACTGGGTCACATGGAGGGAAAACATGTACCCATTCCTTGCTGGCAGATCCCCAGAGAAGCCCTATCTATCCCCCACCTGTCCTGTCGTTCCACTCCTCCCTCCTCCTCTTTCTCTCCCACCCCCACATTGCTGTCCCAGCATGCTTAGGAGCAGAAGCGATTGATGAATTCACCCGCTTGGCATTACAGACAGTCATAAATAATGCCTTGCTCTTTGGTGCCGGCACTTTCTATTAGAGCTGCCTGCACTGGGCTGTTGCTACCCCCAGTCTTCTGCCGGGGACTCACAGTAAAATTTATCAGCGTGCTTTCGGCACCTAATAAATCATCCCCACTGGGAACCATCTGGCAGATAAGGCCTGGAGAAGCCACGTGCTCGGCAGAGGTGGAGTCAGAGTGAGAGACAGCCACAGCTGGGCAGCCCCCAGGCCCCCGTTGGAGGTGAAACTCTCTGCTCCACCAGCCTGGGCCTGTTCTTTCTTCTCCCTGGTGAGGATGAGTGCCAGGCCCAGGAGCTTGGGATGGGAGGGCTGTGATTAGCTGTTTGGTTCTGACTGCCTCTCTGGGGATATAGGCTCAGGCAGGATTTCTGCCCAATCTTTTACACCTCCTTAAACATTTGGGAGATCTTATGCTTTGAAAATGGTAAGGAGCAGTAGTGCTCCATGCCAATTGAATGCGATGTGGTGTAGTGGTGAAAACACTGGGTACAGAAGCGGAAGACCTGGGTTCAAATCCTAACCCTGCCCCTTAATAGCCGTATAACCTTGGGCAACTAAATTAACCTCTCTGAGCTTCTGTTTCCCCAACTATAAAATGGGGAAAAATTTATCACTTAACGCCCGTGGATAATGTGAAGATCAAATGATATAACAGATGTAAAACAATTTGTAACTGTAAAGGCCTCCATCTTTCTTTTTTCAAGACCTGTGATTTCATGGGGGGTGGAACTGTAGGGGTGGGAATTCTCCTGACCTGACAGAGATTTGCAACTCCTCTGTAGTTTATACTCCTAGAAAGTTCCTCTGAGGCACTGAAAAGGATTTATTTCAGCATGTTCACTGAACCAATGCCTAGGAAAAGCAGGACTTGAACCTAGGCCTTCCGAACTCCAAGATTAGTCCTTTAGTACAAAGTCAATTTGCTAGCTCTTATTTGTTATTGCTATTGTTCAGATTAATTAATTAATCCATAAGCATTTCTTAAGTGCTCACTATATACTGTGTATAAATAAAAACCCAGAAAAGAAAATCTCCCCCCTTAAAAAAAATAGAAAAAGTCAATAACAGCCCCTGCCCTCAACCTCAAGGAGCTTACATTCTAATGGGAGATATTACACACACACACACACACACACACACACACACACACACACAATACACACATATGCATATCCCCATCTATACCTTTGATATATGTACATACACACACAATACACATATGTGTGTGTGTGTGTGTATATATATATATGTACGTATATACAATATACACACAAAATGTGTGGGCATATATTTATATCTATGTCTATTTCTATCTCTCTCACAGATGAAAGGTAGTCTTAGCTAGAAGGACCAGAAAAGATAGAAGGTGGATTTTGAGCTGAATCCTGAAGGAAACTAGAGAGATGAGGAGGCTGAGCATTCCAGACAGAGTGGACGGGCATGCCTATGGAAGATGGAACACTGTGTGTGAGGAACAACCAGGAGCACGCGCTAACAATAGAAATACAATCACTGTGTGTCACTGTGTCCTAGCATGTCAGAGCCGTCAGGGTCCTCAGAGGTCAGCCTCCCTCATTTAACAGAGGAGAACATCACTGAGGCCTTGAGAAGGAAAGGGACTTGACCGAGGTCATGTGATTACTTAATAGGAGAATCCAGGCCTCCCAGCTCACAGTTCAGGGTTTTTTTTTATTAAACCAGGTCTCTTACAGCAGTAAGGAATCATTTGCTGAGATAACAGGCCTATAGATGCGTGCCTAGTAGGGTATGGGCACTGTCTTTTTGGGTTTAAAAAAAATGAAAAGGAAAGGGGCCAGAAATGTGAAAAGTGGTTGTAAACAAGCACTGGCCTGGATGGCGGGGCTGCAGGGGGCCTGCTTTCTAGTTCCAACTCTGCTTCATAACCTTGGACAAAGCACTCTTTAAGATCATAGGAACCTTAGATGTCATTTTATATTTTACGGAAGAAGAAACTGAGGCCTGGGGCCTTGGTTTTAGGCTTTGGTTTCTGCTTTTGTTTTAGGAAGAAAGTGGACCAGGCCCCCTCTAAATTCCCCTGCAGTTCCTACAGTCCTACAGATTTTTTTCCCCTGGCTGAGGGCCCATCTTTTGAGCAGCATGGGACTGAAGAGGTAAACCAGGCTTGTGAATAAGCATCAACACTCATAAAACCTCCCTGCCCTCCCCCCATGGAGGCTCCACTGGCAGCCACAAGAATAAAATAGAGAGTTTTGTGTTTGCCCGGCCTAAATGGCCCTTTCTAATCCTGGGTTAACTGTTCTGTGATTAGGCCAGGGGATGTCTGGCAGCTCGGGTCTGGGGCCCCCTGGAATTCTTATGCTAGGGGCCCGTTTTGTAGAAGGATGCCTGCCGAGCTGTTTCTGATTGCTGTGGACCCATCCTGGGAAAACATTAAATGAAGTGTCCCGAAGATGCTTAGCTTAGCTATGCATTTCATTTGGTGGTAATTGAAATTTGCCAACAAAGATTTGCATGTAATCTGCGATTTCGTTTTTCAATTAAAATTGCCTTCTTAGTCTGGATGGGAAGTACTTGGCCTTTTTTCCTCTCCATGGCGCTTTTCTAGCACTAACCAATTTCCCTCTCCTCCTTCATCTTCCACCCCTCCCCTTCTTCAGTGTTGGAGTTCAGAATTGAGAGCTGGTCTGCTGTGAGCCTATCTCCTCTCCTAGAGGAGGAACCTATTAATTCTTCAGTGAGGGGTGGGCTGTGGGGGACCAAGACTAGAACAGGGATGTTGCCCAAGGCTATATGGTTAGTTATAAGTTTGGGTTAGTCAGACTGGGGGCTGGGGCTAGGCTGAGGCTCACCTCCAAGCCTAGAGAGTTGATGGTAATGCCTCCCTTTGGTGGTTAGGGTCAGAGGTGTGCCAAGGGGCTCAAAGTTAGGAAGTGACTACGAAATCATGGCACCATGGGTGAAAGAATATTGGATTTGGAGTCAGAGGGAATGGGTTTGAGTCTCAGCTCTCCTACTAGCCTTCAGCAAATTACTTCCTTTCTAAGTGTCCTCATCTATAAAATGGATTCAGAGAATGGTACTTCCTATTTATCTCCAAGGCCCCTCCCAAAAGTCTATGTTCATCTGAAAAAAATAAGGGTGATAATAGTATGTATCTCATAGGGTTTTTATGAGGACAAAATGAGATAGTTTATGTACTATAAAGCCAACTTTAAAATGCCAACTACGTTATTATTCTTACTCTCACCTGTAACTTCCTCTATGCTGTTAGCATCCTATAAGGTAGATACTATAGTTCAAATCTGTTCAGGAAGTAACATCAGCTAGCTGGAAAGTAGGAGCCGTAGAGAGATGGTCTAGCTCAGTGGAGAGCATGCTTGTCTTGGATCTGAACTACCTGGGTTTGAATCCTGCCTGGGCTACTTTGTGACCCTGGGCAAATGGTGTGCTCTCTCTGTGCCTCAGTTTCCCTAGGTCCATAATGAAGAAAGAGGTTGGACTAGTGGGGCGGAGAACTTGCGGCCTCGAGGCCACCTGTGGCCCTCTAGGTCCTCAAGTGCAGCCCTTTGACTGTATCCAAACTCCACAGAACAGATCCCTTTAATAAAAGGATTTGTTCTGTAACATTTAGATCCAGTCAAAAAGTTGCACCTGAGGACCCAAAGGGTGGCCTCGAAGCCACAGGCTCCCCACTCCTGCAGTCAGCCTCTGTGGCCCTTTACAACTCTAAATCTGTGATCCTCATGGGGTTCCAGGAGTGTTCTACTTATAGCTAGAGCAGAGATCAGCTGATGGGGTTAGGGTACCCTAAAGAAATGCGGTCAGAAAAGAGAAGCTAGAATTCCTCACACCCTGTCTGGGGTTGATCTGTCTTAACCCCTTTATCCTTATTATTTCTTTAATTGCCTTTGGATATTTGAGCCTATGATGAGCCCTGGCTGGAGCACAGAGGGGGAAGGAAAAGGTGATAACTGGCTTTCATTTCTATAGCCTTTTGGGGTCTCTAAGCATGGTCCTTATGGCAATCAGGTGAAAAATGTAGTAGAGGTACCATTATCATCATCCTGTTTTACGGATTCAGGAATTGAGATTAAGAAAGACTTTCCCATGGTTACATGGTTAATGTGGCAGGGCTAGGATTTGTAGTGGGGTCTTCTGAAGGAAGGGCCAGTGCTTTCCTGCATTCTACCATCTTGTCTTTCAGAGGACTCTTGACAATTCCCTCTGGGTCCCTGGCTCTCCCGTGCAGAGCATGACGAGGACACTCTCTTTCTCTAGGGCTGCTGGGAAGAGTCATTATGTGGCATCACCTCTGTAATTTCATCATTGGGAAAGAGGCATTTAAATTGCCTGCAACAAAAACAAGATAGCCAGGGAATTGGGTCCATCTAACTGGGCTGGAGATGGGATTAAGAAATCTTTGAAGAATTAGTAGCCAATTTCAGCTACACCGTAGGACGTTTAGTTTTGTGGTATGGCAGGGGGTCCTTCTCTCCTCCCAAGCAACTCATTTTTTTGTCTGGCTTCTTTCAAGTAGAGATAATCCCCTTCTACCTGGCCAGACAGCTGAGCTGTTTTCATTTTTTTATTTATTCGGTAATAAATCTGCCAACCCCACAGGGCCTGAGCCAAGGGCTTTGCTTGCTGCATCTGCAACAGAGGCCTCGTAAAAATGGTGTAAAAATGAAAGAGAAAAATGTATATTTCACACTTTGTCTGCTCTGGGTTATAACGATGCTCTCTTCTTCCCCATTATAAATGGCTGACCTTCCCACAGAGGTCAAGCATCTCCTGCTTGGCATGAAGAACAGCAGGCCTCGTTGGCCTCTGGCCAGGCAGGGAGGGCTTGTAGGCTGTGTGGGTAGAGGGCAGGGTCTTTCTCAAGAGGAAGGAAGCTTGGGTATACCCCAGAGCACTGAATATAACTCTGGACACACTGGGGAGGAATGTATCAACCCTGTCACACACAGGACCATAGATTTGGCATTAGAAGCTGCCTTGGAGATGTCTGAGTCCAACCTTCCTCATCTGACCAATGAGAGAACTGAGGTCCAGAAAGGTCCTAGTATCATAGCTCCAGACCTGGAAGCATCCTCAGTGGTCATCTGGTCCAACCCATTTATTCATAGGTCAAAGAAATTGAAGCCCAGGGATGTCAGTGACTTGCTGAAGGTTGAACTGAGACACTAAGAAGCAAAGTTAGGATTTGGGATGAGATCTTCTGACTCAAGGGCAGCTAGGAGGCGCAGTGAAGTCAGGAAGACCTGAGTTCAAATACAGCCTCAGACACTTCCTAGCTATGTGACCCTGGGCAAGTCACTTAACCCTGTTTGCCTTAGTTTCCTCATCTGTAAGATGAGCTGGAGAAGGAAATGGCAAACCACTGCAATATCTTTGCCAAGAAAACCCCAAATGGGGTCATTATGAGTCAGACACGACTGAAATGACCAAACGACCACCACCTCTGACTCAAAATCCACTGTCCTTTCCATCATATCATGCTGCCCTGACTATTGGTCACTTATACTCACATATTCCCACAAAATATCTATGTGAGAGACAGTGTGGTGTAATAGGAAGAGCCATGATCTTGAAGGGAGAAGACCTGGGTTTGACTAGCTGTGTGACCATCATTGAATCTCAGTTTCCCTATCTGTAAAACAGGAATAAAGATGCTCAGGCTACCTACTTCACAGGGTCATTATGAGTCAAAAGTTCTTTTTTTTT
>CM053625.1:247003619-247035848 GCA_028646595.1 Phalanger gymnotis
TCTTTGACTTTGTTGATTTCTTCTGGCTGTATGTTTTGGTCTTCTTTGTCACCAAAGAAGGATTCCAAAGTCTGAGACTGAATCTGGGTGCGTTTTTGCTGCCTGGTCATGTTCCCAGACGACTTACTTGACCCTTGAGTTTTTCAGCGGGGTATGACTGCTTGTAGACTAAAGAGTTCTATGTTCCATGCTTGGGGGGAGGCGCCAGCTCTGCCTCACCAGCACTCCTCCTTCCCCAAGAACCCGCAATCCTGACTGGACTTAGATCTTCAGCAGGCTCTTCACTCCTGCTCTGATCCACCACTTAATTTGTCCCACCAGGTGGAACTGGGGCCTGAAGCAACTGCATCTGTAGTTCTGTAGCTGCCCCACCTCCGCTGCCCTTGGGGTGGTGGCCGAACCACAAACTCCCTGTCCCCAGCAGTTTTTCCCACTAACCTACTCTGTTGTCTTTGGTGTTTGTGGGTTGAGAAGTCTGGTAACTGCTGCAGCTCACTAATTCAGGGCGCTACGGCATGCTCCACCTGGCTCCTGGTCTTGTTGGTCTGTGCCGCCCATGCTGGGCTCTGCTCTGCTCAGCTCCGTTCCCCTCTGCTCCCAGCTCCATGCGGGATAGACCTTAGCCAGAGACTATCCAGGTTGTCCTGGGCTAGAGCCCTGCTTCCCTCTGCTACCCTGTGGGTTCTGCAGTTCTAGAATTGGTTCAAAGCCATTTTTTATAGGTTTTTGGAGGGACTCGGCGGGGAGCTCACGCTAGTCCCTGCTTTCCAGTCGCCATCTTGGCTCCGCCCCCTGAGTCAAACGTTCTTATATGTGAGTCTTTATTGTTGTATAAATGCATGCATAGGGGCTGGAGGACAAGGGCTCTCTTGTTTGCCTTTGTTTTTCCTTCAGTACACACATGAAAGTCTTAAAAGCATTGTCTAAATGAATAAACGAATGAATGGCAGATGTAAGGCATCGTTTTGCTATCAAGCACCTTGTACATACTATGGATATGTTTGTCTAATGTTCATCATTAGCCTGACTGATGTTCAATGGAAACACCAAGAAAAATTCTCCATTGTTATTTGCCTCTTCTCTATTATGTGAAAGAGTTAGGACTGATATGTGGACCTATTTCTGCTTCCTTCCACTCTTCTTTCCCCTCCAAAAACACACCATATTCACTTCTGGCCCCCTTTGGGTTTTTTTTTTGGCAAAGGTACTGGAGTGGTTTGCTATTTCCTTTTCCAGCTCATTTTATAAATGAGGAAACTGAGTCAGACAGGGTTAAATGACTTGCCCAGTGTCACTAGTAATAGCTGGTAAGTATCTGAGGCTGAATTTGAACTCATGCAGATGAGTGCTTTATCTACTGTGCCACCTAGCTGCCCAAATAACAATAGTAGTTGGCATTTATATAGTGCTTTCAAGTTTGCAAAGTGCTTTACAAATACTGTTTCATTTTACCTTCACAATGACCCTGAGAGGTAGGTACCAATATTTTATAGATGAGGACACTTAGGCAGATAGAAGTTAAGTGACTTACCCAAGGTCATATGCCTGGTCAGTGTCTGAGGCTGGATTTGAACTTATGTCTAAGGGTGGGACTCGACTGAGAACGACCGAATCACAATGTCCTAACTAGGTCCAGGGCTCTATCTATTGTGCCACTTCTGCACAGGCTGTCAAAGGCTATCTCAACTCTCCTGTCCTAGGATGTGCTTCTCTCTCAATGGGAGGACTTTGCAGGTTGGGTCCCCAGAGGACAGCTACTTGTACTCCAAGATAACATGATAAAGATAGTTAATGCAGTTCTGCCTCACTCAAATCTAATCCAGGCCCTCCTGATTTCATCTGTCCTCTTTGAGAACAAAAGACCACCACCACCACCATCAATAATAGGACTTGGTAGTACACGAACTACTTTTCTCACGACGACTCTCTAATCATACCCATTTTAAAATGAGGACATTAAAATTTAGGGATAATTGAAGTGACTTGCCTGGCTATAGGATGATGAAGTCAGGATTTAATCTCAGGGGTTCGCTCTTCCCACAAAACCATGCTGCCTTTTCCTTGATGGTACCACTCAACAGCGGTCTCTGGACATAGAGTAGCATCTGCTCTGAACTAGTATACCACTCATTCAGCATGTGGTTTTTATGTCTTTGGTTTTGTCATCTGATTTTTTTTCTGTAATTTCATCAACAGAAGGAATTTTCTGTGTGGAGACTCCTATTGAGGTGAGTCAACGTATTCGTAACTCAAAAACCTCAGAAAGTGGCTCGTGGACATAGAAGTTAAAAGATTTACCCATTGTGACACAGCTTATATATGTCAAGGCAGGATTTGAACCTGGGTCTTCTTGATTCCAAGGTCAGTTCTCTATCCACTATGTCCCAAAGGCTAACTCTGGCCCAACACGGAGAAAAACATTCTTAGCTTGTGGGTTGTACAAAAAGACACAGCAGGCTCCGTCTGATCCAATTGGCCATAGTTTGCCAGATCCCACATGTCATACTACCTCTCCTTGACGCCTGCTATCATAACTTAGTTCTTGAATCATTATTTAACTTTCATTGTATATAAATCTTGTTTCCAGCTCATCTCTAAGTGCCTTTAGGGAAGAATGGACTGTGTTTATTTCTTTTTTTAAAAAAACATATTTTTATTTATTTAATATATTTCCCAATTAAGTCTAAAAAAATTAAACACTTTTTTTAAAAATTTGAGTTCCCCTTCTGCCTCTTTCTACCTAGTGAGAAAGCAAGTAATGTGATATCAATTATAAATGTGAAGTCATGCAAAACATATTTCCATTAGCCATGTTGCAAAAGAAACACACACACAGAAGAAAAATAAAGTAAAAAAAAATGTATGCTTCAATCTGCACTCAGAGTTCATCAGTTCTCTCCCAAGAGGTAGATAGCATTTTTCATCCCAGGTTCTTTGTAATTGTCTCAGATCATTGTGTTCATCAGAGTAGCTAAGCCTTTCACAGTTGATCGTGGTTATAATATTCCTGTTACTGTGTATAATGTTTTCCTGGTTCTGCTCACTTCACTTTGCATCAGTTCATATAAGTCTTCCCAGGCTTTTCTGAAACCATTCTTTTCTTCTCTTTTCTTATAGCTACTATGCTTATTTCTTTCCCCCTCTATATTTATGTTCTGGGAACACTATATCTTCCATACATATGTTTAAAAAAAATGAAAGAGAATACTTTGCTCCTTTTAGTTCTGAGATTGTATCTTTCCTGATGAATTTTTGTTGATGAAATGTTTTCTTGTCACTAAGGAAGATAATTCTTCTATTTTAGGGTTACACTGAGCAAAACCTTGAGTTATTGTTGGCTAATTAATGTTCACTTCAATAACCAAATATTAAACGCCTACAATGTTTAAAGTACAGGGTAGTGTCATAGTGGAAATGGTGCTGGGTTTGGAAATCAAGGAAAATGTCCTGGCTTCAAATCTTGCTGCTTGGACTAGATGTATGATATTAGGCAAATTACACCATCTATGAGCTTCACACAACTCATGAAGAATTTTCTACTAAGTCATAGATAGGTTGCTCTCTGCACTGATGGAGGGATGAATTGTTCATGAACATTGAGAAAAAGATGCAGTCACCACAATAACTTATTTCATTTATTTATTTGTTTTCTTTTTTTTTTGACTAGGGTTCGTAGCCTGGCAGATCAGGGTAGTATTGTAGATAAGCATTTGATAAAATCTCTCATGCCTTTGTTATTGTTACAGACAGGCACAATGGACAGAGGGTTGGACTTGGATTCAGGAGCACTTCTGCTTGTCTAACATCAGATGTTTGTTAGCCTTATGACCTTAGGCAGTTCACTTAAATTCTCAGCCTCAAGATCCCCATCTTTAAAATGGGGATAATAGTAGCACCTATCTACAGGATCATTGTGAGGATCAAATAGGATGACCTAGGTAAAGTGTTTTACAAAGTGCTAATATTACATATGTCTATATTAAAATAGCATTTTGCTATATATACTGAAATGCTATTACATACATTACATGTATATGATACATATATGTGTTATATATTTGTGTGTGTGTGTGCATGTATGTGTTTCACTCATTTCAGTTGTGTCTGACTCATCATGGCTCCATTTGGGTTTTTCTTGGCGATGATACTAGAATGCTGTGCCATTTTCTTCCACAGCTTATTGTACAGATGAGGAAACTGAGGCAAATAGAATTAAGCGACTTGCCTAGGGTCACACAGATAATATGTATCTGAGGCTGGATTCGAATTCAGGTCTTCCTGACTCCAGTTCTTAGAAAGCAGAACCAGGAGCAATGGGCAGAAGTTGCAGAAAGATGAATTTTGGTTTCATGTAAGGAAAAACATTCTTAACAATTTGAAGCATCCAAAATGGAATGGTCTTCCTCAGCAGGTAGTAAATTCTCTGCTACTGAATGTCTTTAAGAATCAACTAGATGGTTACTTGTTCATATCCTTTGACCATTTATCAATTGGGGAATGACACATATTCTTATATATTTAACTAAGTTCTCTCTCTATATTTGAGATATGATACCTTTATCTGAGAAACTGTCTATACATTTCCCCCCATTTTCTATTGTTTTTTTCTTCTAATTTTGGCCACCTTGGTTTTATGTGTATAAAACCTTTTTAATTTAATGTAATCAGCATTGTCCATTATATATCTATTTGTGAGAGACATTGTATGTAGGATGACTGTTTAGAGCAGATTAAACTAGATGGTCTCTTGGAGCCCTTCCAGCTTTGATTCTGTGGCATTTATTATGAGATAGGGTATGATGGGGATGAAGGCACAATCAGACAAAATTATTTAGCTATATTTGAGAATGGACTTGTAGCTAGGAGGAATCTAGGAAGGTTTTCTAATGTAGGAATTTAAGCTGAGCTGCGAATGAAGACAAGCTTGAAACATCAAGGTGGCAGAGCCCATCTCTAGTGCCTTTTGTAATATTTGTTGAATTGAAATTTTTGGGTATCTCCAAAGCCCCACTGTCAATTATCATTACTATCACTATTACTGAACTTCTGATAATAATGTCTGACTTTGATGTTGTGCTTTGTGGTTCATATTTTTTATCTCATTGGATTCTCTTGGAGGCACTGTGAGTTATAAAATGCACTTAAAGTGCTTTTGTTTCTTTTTTGTTCAATAGATAAAGAAGCTGGGGCTCAGAAAGGTTGAGTTACTTGTCCAGGGTCACTTACTACTTCATGAGTAGCATAGCTGGGACTTGAACCCAAAGTTTCTGCTCAAAATCTCATTCTCTTTCCTCTACCATGCTGCTTCAAGACAGGGCTTAGTAATTGATTATTTTGTCTTTTGTTGTTCTTCATTGTTTCATATGTACATATACAATTTTCCTTCTCTCACTAAACTGCAAGATCTATGAGATCAGAGCATATGTCTTAGCCATTTTTTGGAGTAGGGGTGGAGAAAGAGATCTATTACAGTGCCTGGCATAGTTCTGAGCCTTTAAGAAATATTTGTTGGTTGGCTGACTTATGCTTATTCTCATTTTCCAGGTTCATATATTAAAAGAAGGCAAGACAAAATAAAAATATTTTCAGTGTTGGCAACATGGTTCTGGACTAAATACCTGTGGAAAAGGGAATATTTGAAAACTTACAAACATGGAAAGGGGAAAAAAATCACAAGGCTATTCATTAGGGATAGGAACAAAAAAATCTAAATCTAAAGAAAGCTAAAGGAATCAAAGTATAAGCCATTTGTTTGAATCAGGAAATGAAAGGAGAAAGATATCTCCCCAAAATATGGTTTGATAGAAAACACAGGAGATGCTTACTTACACACAGCAGATGGGGAAGATAGACAGGTGAGAAAAGACCAATGGAGGTGATTCCTTATGTGACATTATAACTCAAAAAACATAGATTGTCTTGTAAAAAGGGAAACCAGGCTCATTTTTCCATCCTTGGGAACAGAAATAGGCCCAATAAAAAAAGGAAAGAGTAGCCTAAGAAATAAAACTATTGGCACTGTTAACTAACGAGGTACTAGGTGCCTATTACATGAAAATAAACATATTAGATGCAAAGAAATAGAAGCCATGAGTCCTGGTCTCAAGGAGTTCATGGTCTAGTCAAGGAAATAAATCCCTTTGAGGAACTCAGAGAAATATTGGAAGATCTGTATGAACTGATGCCAAGTAAAATAAGCAGAACCAAAAGAACAATATACACTATGACTCCAAGAGTGTAAATGAAAAGTCATTGAAAAGGATGCTGAACTCTGAGTAAAATTTAAAATTATAATGTTTCTAGAGAAGAGATAATGAAACATGCATTCCTTGCCATGGCAGAGAGAAAACATTCTATAATGGCAGAATGCTGTATACTTGATTAGGTAGGATCATAAAGCATTTTTGCTTAATTTTTTTCTTGGTCATAGAAATAACTAAGGTAAAAGTAAACAATTTCAATAAAATATGTATCTGTATTCCCCCTTGTTTATTACATTGTCTGGTATAGAGTAAGTGGTTAATAAATGCTCTCTCTCTCTCAAATGTGCGTTATAAAAGACCCTCTAAGGCACTTGAGACACAGATACAGACCATAAACAGGTGGCTGGACTTGGAGTCAGGAAAACCTGAGTTTGAATCCTGCCTCCAACATTCACTACCTGTATGACCCTAGGCAAGTCACCTAATCTCTATTTGCCTGAGTTTCCTCATCTGCAAACTGAGGATAATAACATCACCTATCTCTCAGGGTTGTTGTGAGTAATATTTGTAATAAGATAAATTGAGATAAAAGAATGAAATAAAATGAGATAATATTTGTAAAGTGTTTTGCAAACCTTAGGGTACTTTATAAATGCTAGCTATTTTAATAGCAATGTTTCTAATTTTTCTCCCTCTACTCCTGAACTTCACCTTGGTTGAAGGCAATGAAATGTATGTAGTGAGTGAAAGGCATATTAGACTAGGGATCAAGAAAACTCGTCTTAGCCCTATGGCTTATGAGCCCTTTGACCTAGAACAAGTCACTTCTTTCTGTGCCTCAGTTTCCTCATTTGTCAAGCTAAGTATTTGCATGAAATCTTTCAGATCTCTTCCAGCTCTCGAGTTCTGATTTCCTTGCCTGAGCACCAGAGGTGTCTATCTGTCTGTTCCCCACATGTTGCCCTGAGTCTGTGTTTAATTTAGAGCCAGGAATTTGTAATTCAATTTTCTCTCCACTTGGGGAGAGCAGCCTGCCATCTTGTTATGGCTGTACTTTGTGCTTTCTATCTCACCTTTACGGTCTCTTCTTGCCTTTACGGATTTATGGTTTTGGTTTGTTGCTGTCACCAATCTCTCTGTCGTGGTTGTTGTTTGTTGTTGTTGCTGCTGCTGCTGCCACCGCCACCACCATTGCTGCTGTAGAAGGCGCCATCACCGTTTTGGAGGCATGTTTGGGTAGTAAATATGGATTGCACCAACTCAGTGGGAAATAATGGCATTTATGTGCTGGGGTTATTTCCAGAGCTGGTGATATGTGTATACAAATAGATCCACGGCAGGGCCCCTAGACTGGGGAGAGTGCACATTCCATAAAACCTTAGAAACAGAGTATAAGCAGGTGTCTGAGGCTCAGGGCTGGGCCAACCATTTCAGCGAAAACGACCCAACAGACCCTAATCTTGGCTCTAACCTCCCCTGGTAAGTGCTGCAGAAAGCTTGCTTCAAGGTGGATGATGTGTGGGACCCCTTCTTGTGGATCTGGATCTGCTAAATGTTTCAAGTTTTGGCCCTTTTGTCATGTGTACCCCAAACCTACCCTTCTTCCATTTACTCACTCCTGAAGACTCTTTTTTTCCCTTGAATTTCCCTCTGTGCCCTGGCATGAGATGATATGCCAAGAAAGGAGGCAATAACGTTTTGAAGTTAGAGAGTACTTTTCTCTGCTCAGTCTATCTAGACTCTGGAGTCTGAGGTGCATTTGAAGGTGCCAGTCTGCTGGAGTGATAACTCTCTGACTTCCCTACACATTATTCTTCCATTTCCCACTCAAGGCATAACTCCTGAGCCTAAAAGATGCCTCCTAACGTCCTGGCTAGTCGCCTTTGACTGATGCAGCAGATTCTGGTGGAAGAGACATAGCTCTTGAATCTAGGATAGCTTAAATTTCATCTGCTTTCTTGCTCAACTCCCCAATCACTGCCTTAGGTGCACCTTGGTCTACGTCTGGTACCTGTCTGGACTGGGGGTGTGCTCATCAATCCAAGGCGAAGGTCGTTTTCGCAGAGGAGACAGGAATGATTTCAGAGACACCACAGCTCCCTGAGCTTGACAAAGGCATTGGAGGGGCATTTCGATTGTTCTCCAACTTGTAAATGCCAAGCAGAAATCTTGTTGCAGTTCCTAAATGCCACATTTCAGTGTGTTTATTGTTCCCCACCCCCCCAACAGGGAAAGAAGGTGAATGGACTAATAATTCAGGAGGCGAGAACATGTTTATTTGATTTTTAGAGCTTTAGCAAATACAGTGTGTACAAAACCTGGTGCCAGCAGCATGCATAATGCCTCTAGGAACAGGGCTGATAAAAGCACAAAGCTTGCATGCTTCAAAACTGTAACCAATATTTACACATCTGAGTGACTAATTCTCTACTCCAAGCAGGGGAACAATAGACATAATATTCAGGTACATTAATGCAAAGCGTGCTTGTCTGGTGTCTTGGATGGTTGACACATAAACAAGGGTGGGGGGGCAGATAAGGGGAGGCTTTTCATCTACCTGTATAGCCATGCACCAAACAGCGGGTTACAAACACAGTGAGAAAATGCTGACCCAATACTGTTCTTGTACCTCATGTGCAGGATTGGCACATGATTTGCAGCACTGCGGGAGTTCTGTAGCTGACCTCATTAGCAGCACATTTCCTGGCTTGTTAGCATCATATTTGTATAATTTACAGCACCTTCGTTTTTATGGAATGTGTTTCTTGTAGAGTATAATGGCAGCAATATATTTAACCTATCGTATTTGGGAATGCTTTTGCTGGAGGCAGCCTGCGGATATAGAAGGGGCATTTCCTCTTATCCTCTTATCCTATGTGGTTTTTCGGGGTGGGGGTAGACTGGCTTGGCTTCCACATAGTTGGGCTTTTGCATATGTAGATGTGTGTGCTTGGGCATACATTTCTATGTGTGTGCATGCCCTCAGAACCTCCAGACGCGGGCTAAATGTAATGCATACAGTTATTGATAACATTCCCAAGGTCAGGCCCAAATTCAAAGATCATCTTCTCTCTGTGGCTACAACCCAAACCATCACTACACAACCATGGAAAAGGATCACTTGTTATTATAAGGCTCGAGATTCTTCACAGGGTAGGCAGATTTGCAAAGTGTAAAGAGCAAGCCATTGTGTGTTAGGTATTGATTTTCATGGTCCTTCGATTTCTGATACCAGTACGTCCAAGAGGGTAGGAAAGGATCCAGAAGTTGTTGGAACAGAAGCAAGATTTTGTGATAGAGATTTTCCACCAATCTTCTCCATGAATCAAAATCTCTGGCAGTTTGCAGCACAGACCAGCATATTAGACTTTCCCAGGCATATCAGACTCTAGGAGGCAAATGGTTTCTCCACGAAGGAGTCCTCTCTATCTTTGTCTTTGTCTGTCTCTCCTTCTACAACAATGACCTCTTAGTATAATCATCCATTCCCCCAAATCCTTTATGCTCAACAGCAGCCCCAAGTTCCACTTCTGTATGCTGTTTTTGTCACTAGCCTAGGCAGCCCTAGAACATCAATAAGCATTTCTTAGGCACTTACTATGTGCCAGGCTAGGTGCTGGGGATACAAAGAAAGGCAAAAATAGCTCCTGCCTTTAAGGAGCTTCCATTCTAATTGGGGGAGTCAACTACATGAATATAAACAGGAGATAATGTGTATATAAATAGGCACTTATAAGATACAGGGAAAATGGAAGATAGCCTTAGAAAGGAAAGCACCAGCAGCTGGAGAGATTGGAAAGAAGGGTTTTGAAGTGAGTCTTGAAAGCGGCCAGAGAGTCTGGGAGGTGGAGGTGAAGAAGGAGCGCGTTCTAGGCACGATAAGGGGGCAGAGGTTCTTTGTACAGTATACAAGGACCAAGCGCAAGTTAAGCCAAGATGGTTTGCTGATTGGATGAGCAGTGGGGAGTAAAGCATAAGAAGACGGGAAAGGTAGGAAGGGGCTCGATTGTGAAAAGCTTTAAATGGCAAACAAAGGACTTTATGTTGGATATTGGAGGTCTCTCTCAGGGCAGAGAGGTATTGGCACAGTCCTCAGGGCTCTTTCCTGTAGTTCTTATGTTCCCACCCCTATTTTTACCAAGTCTTTCTCAGCATAGTTACATTGATTCTCTTCTAGGGTTTTTTCAGGAGCCTGTGGCAGCTTCTGAATAAGAGGGCTGAAATCTGAAAAATGGAATGAACAAAGTCACTCACCATAGTCAGCGTCAAGACAGAGACCCTGCCCTAAGGACCTAATTATCCAACAAAGAGAAAGCATGCAAGCATGGAGAGGTGCTTTCTTTTGGCAATAACAAACATTTATTAAGTGTCTGCTGTGTGCACAGCACTTTGTGCCTATTTTTAGAATTTATAGCGTTCACAGAATGTGATTCTTGCACTGTATATATGCCTATATGCATAAAATGTGGACATACTGTTATTTTCAAAAGACTCCTTAGACTCTTTGAGACCAAAATACTTTTGGAAAAAAAGTGATAATCCTTTAACCTCTTTTGGTTACCAAAAAGAAGCAGGAAGGTGAATGGAAAGAGCACTGGACTGAGTGGGAGGAGACCCTGCTTCTAGTCCTAGCACTAGGCAAGGCTAGCTATAATTTGTTTAATATCAGACAAGTTCCTCTTCTCCTCTTTTTGTCTCCCAGGCACTTAGCACAGTGTCTGGCACAAAACAGGCACTTAATAAATGTTTATTGACTGACTAGCTGGGTCTCAATTTCTTTCTCTGAAAACAAAAGGTTGGATTAGATGAATTCTAAGGTCGTTTGTAGCTCTGACATTCAATGAACATATGATTACATATATGTATGTCTATATATGCATTTATATCTATATATGTCTCTCTTTGCACGCACATATAGACTGTACTGTCTCAGATGTGTATGTCTGTCTGTCTGTCTATCTATCTATCTATCTATCTATCTATCTATCTATCTATCTATCTATCCATCCAGATACACACACATACAGATCTGAGACAGTATGGTCTAGATAGTAGAAACTAGAACAGCACATGTATAGTATATGTATCTATAGCTATATCTGTGCTAAAACAGTGCAGAACGGTGTATATACATGTATTTATACTAGAACAGTATGGAACAATACACACACTAGAACAGTATATATATATGCATATATGCATACATGCACACATACATCTACACGCATATACATACATACATACACACGTGCATATATACATACATATGTATATATGTGTATATACATACATACAAACAGTACGGGACAGTACACACACACACACACACACACAAACATACATCTGAGGTAGTGTGGCCTAGTTAGTAAAAACCGTGCTAGCCTTAGAGTCAGAAGACTTGGGTCTTTTTACTTGGGTCTTTTTCTAGGCTCTGTCAGTAAACAACTCCATCCCTTCAGACACATCCTTTTCCCTCTTTGGGACTCAGTCCAATCTCTTCTTTTGACAAAGAGGGACGTTCTGTGGTCTCTGAGCTTCCCTGGGCCATGATGTGATTTAGTGATATTGATATCTGAGAGGATCAGAGGTTTATAGTCGGAAGGGATGTACAAGCCATTGTGTCCAACCCTCTTATTTTCCAGATGAGGCAGCTGGGTGCCTTGGAGGATGAAGCCCTGGACTTGGGAATCAGGAAGACTAGAGTCCAAATCCTGCCTCAAGATACTTCCTTCCTAGCTGTGGGACTCTAAGCAACTCACTTATCCCCTCTTTGCTTCCTGTTACTTATCTGGAAAATGGGGGTAATAATAGCACCTTACTCATGGGGATGTGAAGATCAGACTGCCTATGCTGCTCACTCTTTGCTTCTGGCTCACAATCCAGTCTGTTCCACTTCTATACTAGCTGCCTTCCCCCTCCCTCCTCTTTTCTCCTTCCTCTTTATATTTTGTCTTTCTCTATTAACCTTTCTCTATATCCTCGACAGGGGCTTGGTAGGGGCCACTTTGTTTTCTTATTTTTGTGTCTTCAGCACTTAACAGTGCCTGGCCTATAAGAAGTGCTTAATAAATGCTCTATGTAAAGTACAACATAAATGTTAGCTATTGTTATTACAGATGAGGAAACTGAGGCCCAGAGAAGTTAAATTACTTGCCCAAGGTCAAATGGGTAATAAGGGAAAGAGGCAGGATTTAAACCTGGGTTGTCTGACACTTGAGTTCTTTCCATTGTACCACATTGCGTCTAAAAGCTCATCTTAGGAAGACTAAGAGCCGGGGTTCTAATGTACCGAGTATATCAACGCCATGTTCCCAGAACCAGCTGCAGTGAGCCAGAGAAGACAGCTCTGTAGTGTCACGTGGGTCTTTACTCTCTCCTCTGACATAATAGGGTACCTCTCACTTCCAAACCCAAATGGGAAATCCTCTTCAGTTGAGTCATATCGCTGTGCCCTGGGATTTTGTCACCACAGAATGGAATTATAACCAATGAAAATGTGATATCACTCCAAGGACCAAAGTTTGGTCAGTTAAGGAGTCAGGGGAGGATTCTTCCAGCTATAGAATTCCCAGAAAATTCTCTGTTTAGTGACATCATTGCTAATACAATAACTGAAGTCTGATCCTACAGGACCAGAGAGAGTAGTTTATGCAACAGATGTGTTCCTGAAAAAACTGCTTATGAAGAGGATTATTCGTTATAGCCTAAAACAGTATATTTTAACTCCCACTTTGTGGTCCATCATTGGTCCATGGCTAATTTTTACTGATTCACAAAATTTTTACTGTCAAAGCTCTTTACTTCTTACAATACATAAATCTGCCTCCCTTCCCCAATGAAAACTACCCCTTCTCCCTGTATTTTCCCTTTTTTCATCCAGCTGTCTATGATGGCCAGGCTCTGTTGTCCATTGCCCCTCTCCTTCCCTAGCCACCCAGCAGGAGGAGCAGCTCTGGTAGCAGACCATGGGCAACCCAGACCTAGTCCTTATAAACAAAACTCTGTGATGTACTTTCGGGAATATGTTCCACTCTTCATCTGCCACCTACTACTCTTATGGTTCCAATATCCCTATATTAATCAGTCACTAATCCCATAGATATTCCTATTCCTAAAACTATCCTCAACCCTGATCAGTCGTTCTCTCATCCCCATCATCCTCATGCTATCTTGGGATGTCCCATACCTTCTATTCTGTTTGGAATTCCTGTTCCATAGTGAACAAATTTCCTTTCACCCTGGATGTCTTTTTCTGACATTATTTCTATCACTAGCTCTATTGGACACCTGGTTTCTCCCTGAGGATACAGTATCCTCAGCCATACTCTTCCATAAATTATACCTTCTCATTACCGTCTGACAAAATGGTCTTGAAGGAAGAGTTGAAATACTCCTTTTTCCCTATTGCCATCTCCAGACTCTTCCTTTGCAACTATCACTCAGCAACCTCTCATCCTTTGGACTCCACTCACAGTTTTTCACCCAATCCAAGTCAAGGTGACTACACTATACTGACCCCTCAGTCATTCTTCCTCTCTTCTCAAAGAGTTTAGCACCTAGGTCACTATTTTCCTTTCTCCTCTAACTCCAAATCTCATATTGGGGACTTCAGCATTCACATAGATGTTCCCTCAAATCCCCCAGTCTTCCAATGCCTCAGCCTCTGTAATGTTAATGGGATATGAAGATCTTCCCCACCCATTAATAGGCCTTGCATACAGCCCATTAAGGGGAAGCTTGCTTGTAGGAAGGCTTTCACACCTTTTGAGTTGATTAGGCACTGAGTCACAAGGGTTGTGATACCTTCTGGCTCTGAGAAGAGTATATATACTCTGAGTGGATATTTTGCTATGGGGGTTAGCTTATGAGAATGACCTGTTGGTTTCCTGGTTGAGACTCTGAGTAGTCGTACGTTCAGATGACCCAACTGCTCAGATGTAAAGGCTCTCTTGATCCAGTGGTATATGTAAAGTGTATAGCAATATTGCTTCGATTCAGGTAGTCAGAGCCCTGTCTGTTGGTCTAATTTTTCTGCTTGTATTTTCTCTGATCTTCAGGGTGCTGACTTTTCCCCTGAATTATTGAATGTAATTAAAAGTAAGATTATTGACCCCTTTAAAGTTGCTTTCCTTTAAAAGCAGATTAAGGAACCTGTACTAGCAGGCCATCCTGGATATGCTAGGGTGCTTGCTATTATGGCCTCCTAAAGCCCTACTCTTTCACTCTACCTCAGCTACATATAAAGATGGATTTTTATCTTTACCCACAAATGCATCCTTAGCTAGAAATCCTGATGTTCTTTTATCTGATCTATCTTTCCCTATGTTTCTGACCATAATTTCTATCTCTCTTTCCTTAAGCCTTGTCACTCCTAAATCTATTTTCTACCCTCATCAAGACCTTCAATCCCTTTATACCCCAGTACTTTCTTAGGCTATTATCCTTGCTTTAGCTTCACTTAGCTCTCTTTCTAATCTTAGCCTTATAGTTAGCTATTTCAGTTCTATACTGTTTCCTGCCTTGAATCTCCTGCCTATCTCTATCTGTCTCTCTTTTGTCTATCTCTCTTATCTCCACTTATCTCTGGTCAATCTTCAGCTATGGATTAATCCCACTATCATGAACTGAGGAAGTAATATAATCATGCTGATTAGATACATTACAAATTCATATTATCCAACTTCAAATGGATCCTTACTGCAGCAAAAAGTTTTTTTATTCCTCCTTAATTCATACCCTATCTCACTCCACACAAAGCCATTACAAACTTTTTCTTTCTTTCTCAAGCCTCCTAAGCCTTTCTTTCCCTTCTTTCTTGAAGCTGAGGGTCTTGCCTCTTTACTGATAACATTAAGGCAATTTAATGTAAGCACCTTCCTCTCCTCTTATCTTCATCTCAAGTCCCCTTAAAATCATGTCCCACTTTCTTCTCCTTTCCCTTAGTCTCTCACAATGAGTTGCCCCTCCCCCTTGCTAAGATAAAATCCTCTACATCTGCCCTTGATTCTATATCCTTCTGTCTTTTCCCAGAAGATTGCAATTTCAATGATTCCCTTTGAGGTTGCTGATCATCCTATCCTGTTCCCCCAAAAGTCACTTGGGTGAGAGACCAAAGCTGCTCAACTATAAATGTCCCAGCATGGGAAAAGACTGAGACTCTAATGTTTAGCTCTCAGGAAAATCACTATTAAAGGGGAAGGAGTCAGAAAGTGAGCAATAAGAGAAAATAAGGGAGAAAAAGACTGAAATTACCAAAGATCTCAAGAGAAAGAAAACTTAATTAAAGACCTTGAGCATAAAGTAACAGAAGGCAATATGGCTTCCAGATCAGGTAAAGTGTCCAAGTATCTATGAATAAATATTATAAGACAAGGGAAAATGAGAAGATGTTATGGTTTCTAAGGGAGCATGAAACCATAGCAGGATGCTCCCAAATGGTTTAAAAGAGAGATAAGAATTGTGAAAACAGAATATGTAGCATGTACATCAGAAATATTTGGCAGAATAGAAAAACTTGAATCCATGGTAGCAACTATCACTAAAGAAACAAAATAGTGAACAACTGATTGGGAATGCAAATACATGAAAGTGAAAGACAATGTGGGAGAAAGAGAAGCAAAAAGCAATAACATTATAGGAAAGTCTGAGCTCTATTCAGAAAAAATATATTGATCTCACAGACAAGATGTCTAGAGACAGCTTAAAAATTATAGGTCTTTCAGATGAACAATATAGATTAAAAAACTTGAACACCATACAGCAAGAAATAGTACAAGGAAACTGTCCAGAACTTCTGAATGCAGAAAACAAAAGTTTCAACTGAAAGAATACACATATTATAGGGGGAAAAACAAATAAAACAAAACAACACTATTATGCAAATTCCAAGTCACATAGTGGTTAAATTTAACAATTCCACTGAGAAGCAATGAATTCTGCAAGTGGCCCAAAAAAAGATCTTCAAATATAAATGAAAAGAAACTTGAATAATGCAAGACTATTCTGTACTCACCAAGAAACCACAAAGAAAATGGAATTATGTTTCCCAAAGAGCAAAGGAGCTCATGATGCTACTAAGGTGACCTACCCTGTAAACCTGAGCTTATCCATTAATGAAAACAGATGGATGTTTTTTAATAAAGAAAAGATGTTTGAAACAAAGAAGGGAAAATAATCCCTATACTCTACCAGGAATAAGAAAGGGAAATGGGTGAGGAAGAAAAAGGAGGGATTGTAAAAGGGATAAAGTAACGGAGAAGTCTTATTTTAGTGGTGGGAATGGGTACCACTGATGAATGCTCCTGTGGGAGAAGAAAGGGATTCTATAAAGGGAAATTAGAACCTTACGATAGGTATAATCTGCTGGGATTTGGTGCTTAGGGAGACCTCTTATTCTGCCTCAGGAGAAAGGGAAATAAGAGTTCTTGGGATCAACTGATACCCAGAAGAGTGAGAAGGCATGGGTCTAGGGAGGCGATTTCAAGGCAAATGGGGGAAAATGGCTATGGGGAGAGTAAAGTTTGATAATGAAGTACCCAATCAGGGACACAGAGAAATTCCTACCATGGAGTAATATCCTCTGTATCACCTGTAGGAATTGGTATTTCAGGCAACAGAAAAAAGGGACTAAGGAGCAATATCTACAAGGCAATAAGAAACCTTTTATGAGAAGGAACTCAAAATAGCTATGTTAGAAGCTTTAATTCTATGAGGAATATGAAGAGTAAAGAAGGAGTAAATAAGTATAGAGGCCATGAATCAAAGAGTAAAAGTCTAGAGTAACGGAAGATAAATAATGAAGCGAATTAGGGAAAAAATCCTCATTTAGAAAAAGGCATGGAAAATGAAACATTTAAAACTGATAAATAAATCATGTTGAAGCGGAAGAGAAGCAAGGTAATTCTATTTGACTACTTAACTGAGAGGAAAAAAAAAGAATTAAATAGCTAGGTAAAAGCAAGCAAGAAAAAGGAAATAGTAAAACTCCAAAAACTATGGGAAGGGGTGATAAATGTAAGGGTCAGGGGAGAGTGGTACTTAAAGGTAAGGGGAAGAGATCTGGTAGAAATAAAAAAAAATAAGCTAAAATAACTGAAATGACATTTACAGAGGAAGAAGGAAAATCATAATTTGGAAAAAGCCAACATTAGTGACAAATGGAAGAAAATATAAACACAACTCTCATAACATTAAATGTGAATGGATCAAATAATCCAATAAAATGAAAAAGAGTACCAGATTAGATTCACATTTCCCCTACCCTGTCACAATTTCTTACTTCCAAAAAACACATTAAAAAGCAGTCAGTCAGTAAATGAACACTTATTAAGCATCTATTATTTGCCAGACATAGTACTAAGTGCTGGTGAGACAAAAAGTGGCAAAAGACAATGAGCTCACAATTTAATGAAAAAGAAAAGAAGCAAACAAATATGTACAAACAAGCTATATACAGGATTAATAAGAAATAATAAAGAGAGGGAAAAGGCACAAGAATTAAGAGGGGTTGAGAGAGACTTCCTATAGCAGATGGGATTTTGGTTGTGTCTCAGGGAAGTCAGTAGTCAGAGACGAGGAAGGAGAGCATTCCATATTTAAAAAGCAAAAACATGTACCAAATACAAATGAGGGGCCAGAGAAAAATGTACTATGTGTCAAAGGAATCCCAAAAGGCAGGAGTTTCAATCATGTTATCGGATAAGGCAAAAATAAACATTCAAAACATAACAAGGAATAGACAAGGAAATTACATCATGCTGAAAAGAAGCATAGCCAACCAACTAACATCAATTATAATAAACTTATGTGCTTGAAATGCCTTGGCATCTGAGTTCAAAAGGAAACATTACCTGAACAAGAGGAATTCATAGATAGGAACACAATAATGGCAGGAGATTTCAATGTTGCTCTCTGTTTTGGATGTCTAAAAGAAAAAAATAAATGTAAAAGGAAATATAAAACAAAAATAAAAACCAGAGCTAAAAGCCTTATAACATCTCCTAAATGGGACTGCTAAAGAACATATGTTTATCTCAGCATCATATAGGACTTTTACTAAAATTTACCACATATTAGAGCACAAAGTTATCACAAACAATAGTAAAAATGCAGAAATAGTAAATAAATTCTTTACAGACCATAATATAATAAAAATAGTAATCAAATCAGGGACCACAAACAAAAGACACAAACTTAAATGGACAATTAATAATGAAATTCTAAGTAATGAGCAGGTCAAAGAACAAATCATAGAAAAAATTAGTAGTTATGTGAAAGAAAATGTTAATGATGACACAATGTACCAAAATTTCTGGGATGCAGCTAAAGCAGCTCCCAGAGGGAAAAAAAAATCATATCCCTACCAACACACATTAATAAAATGGAAAAAAAGAGATGACCAGTGTAATGAATATGGATTTTTTAAAAATAGAAAGCCAACAAATAAATAAGCCTAAAATAAACACAAAAGAGAAAATACAGTATCCTCTTTCTCTGGGTAACCACTTCCATGATTTAATTGCTATCTCTATGCAGATGACTCGCAGATCTTTGTATCTCTCTCTAGTCTTTCCCCTGAGCTTCAGGCTTGGGTCACTGATTGTTTATCGAACATTTTAAGTGTTAAATGTCCAAAACTTAACTCATTTTCTCCCTCTCCCCCAACCCTCCCACCCAAATGTTCCTTCTTTCAAACTTTCCCATTAAGTTGAAGGCATCACTATCCTTCTAGTGTCCCAAGCTCCCAGGTTTGTAACCTCAGCATTATCCTTGCCTTCTCACCCTCCCTTACTCAGTATATCTAGACAATTGGTATTTCTGATTCCACAATATCTCTTGCATCTTATCCCTTCACTTTATTCACACAGTTACCACCTTAGTTCAGGTGACCTGGACTATTTCAATAGCTTCCTAATTGGTCCCCCTACCTCCAGTCTCTCCCCATCCCTGCATGCCCCTATCCACCATCCACATTGTTGCCAAAATGATTTTCCTTAAGTGAAGATTTGACCATATCACTCCCCTACTCTGTCGACTCCAGAGGCCTTCTCTTGACTCTGGGATAAAATATAAACTACTCTGCTTAGCTTTTAAAGCCCTTCACAATCTGGTATTTCCAGCCTCATTGGATAGCACTCACCCACCTGTTCTCTGTGTAGCCAGCTAAACTGTACTTAACTTTGTCCCTCACATTTTATTTTCTTTCTCTATGTTTTTGAACCAATTATTTTCCATGTCTGAAATACATACCCCTCTCACCTTTGCTAAACCCCTAGACTGCTGGTATCCTCCCTTCCAAACTGCTTCTATTTAACTACTTTGGATTTGTTTGTTTTTGTTGTTTTACTCTCATATATGTAGTTGCCTTCCCTGATAGAATATAAACTCCTTGCAAGTAAGAACTATTTTTTTCTTTTTTGTATCCCTAGTGCCTAGTACAGAGTAGGCACTTAATTTTTGTTGATTGGTTGGTTAATTGGTTCTTCTTGCCAAGTCTTGGTTTCTAACTCCCAGATCTCAGAAAGCTGCCATACTAAAGTATGCAGAATAGTGGCCCACAGTAGAGAAAAGAGATATTTACTGGTCTGTACCCTAGTTCAGGTTGAGGAGAACATTTTAAGATACTAAATGTAATTTTTAATTCCAACTATTTGTATTTTCTATTTAAAGGAAGTCATTATAAATGGAAGAATATTTTGCATAAAGTGAATGACCAATCCCTAATTTATTTGCTTTGTAAATCTGAATGTTCACACATCAGATTTTCATACACTTGGGGTTTCTCTGTATACAGAAGATAACCCTCTCCTCTTTTTAACTTGTCAGGTGTCAAATTCTTTATAGGCAATGACAAGGGTTTGGCAGGTATGGCTTTTGGGAAGGTAGGTGCCTAGTAGGTGGTAAACTCTTGGTCACTCCACTAAAACTACATCCACTCTGTAGTTATTATCAACAGGCCCAGGTGTCACCACGGATATACTAAGAGGAAGTAAGATTTCAAGTGAGTGAGAGGGCAAGAGCACTAGCAGTATTGCTAGACTTGTTTTCTTTTCTATTGTACCTATCATGTGCCTTAGGCTAAGTGATGAGGACTTAAGGGAAATGGTTCTTGCTCTTAAGTCAACAAGTATTTACTAAGCACTTAGTAGGTATTTCAAAGAGCTTATATTCTAAAAGAGGAGATAAAACTGTATGAGACAGAATTTTTAAATAATAGGAGAGACATCCTTAGGAGGAACAAAGTAAATTTTATTTCATAAACCTTGCAAGATTTGGGGACACCTCCATAATGCAAGAGGTGAGGTAAAAGGGAACTTGTCCTAATTTATACTCTTAATGAAAAAGATTCCCACCCACCTCTATCCCTTCTCACCATTGGCTGGGAGGTGGGCTTACAGTCTAGGCACAAAAACTACACAGAGGACCAAGGTTGATCCGGTCCATTCAGGTTTTTCCCTATCAGAACTCAACTGCCTGGGTGGCGTCTGAAAGTCTAAGGGAAGGAGAGAACTTCCTAGAGCAAAGAACAAATAGCTCACAGGAAATTCATTATCTTCTAACATCTGAGAGAGAGGGAGAAGGGCATGACTTCCAAAATTACAAGGCCAAATCCCCAAACCTCTCCATTAGATATACCTTGTGAAGTCTTCCCAATTATCCATCCCATTCAATACACACACATATTAACATATCTGCGTGTATGTATATATGCATGTGCATGTGTGTGTATGTTTGTGTCTCTCTATGCAAGGTAATTTGAGTAGGATGCAGGGGTGTGATAGAGGCAGCTTATATTACCTTGAGATGGGTGATTGTTAAATTTTCAGTGAACATTTATACCTTGGAAATCAGCAAACAGTACAAATCAGGGCTTGATTTACTGTTTTGTTAATTGCCTAGACTTAAGGAAGTAATGGAGAAAATGTTAGTATTGTAGATTACATTTGAAAGTATCAAGCATCTCCGCCCCCAGCCCAGCTGATTGTTAAATTTTTACCAGCATATTTCTGGGAGGAAGAATATTTGATGTTGAGAGGGTGATGCTTGAATTGAGTCTTGAAGGAAACCAAGGTCTTCAGGAGGTGGGAACGAGGAGAGTGACTGTCCCAGCCAAGGGTGGACGAAGTTCTGGAGATGGTAGATGGACATTTGTGTATGAGGAACAGCCACCATTACCAGTGCGGCTGAACCATAGTATGTGGAAGGGAATAATGTTCAAAGAATCCAGAAAGTCAGGAAAGGGCCAAGTAGTAAAGAACAAGAAATTCATTGGGGTTTATTGAATAGGGGGTGATGTGATCAGAGCTGTGCTTGAGAAAAATCACTTTGATAGCTGTATGGAAAATGGATTATAGTAGGGAGAGACTTGAGGCAGGGACATCAAATACAGTACAATCCAAGTGAGAGGTCATGAAGGCCTGAACTGGGGTTGTGGCTTTGTGAAAAGAGAGAAGCCTCCATATTGGGACAGTTGTTGAGATGAGTTCCCTGGAAGGTGGTGGGTTCTCCCTCCCTTGAAGTCTTTAAGCAGAGTTTGAGCCACCACTTTCCAGGCATATTACGGTAGGGATTGCTTTGGTAGATGGGCTGGACTAAATGGCTACTGAGGTCCTTTCCAATGCTCAGTTCTGTGATTCTTTGATTCTGGGGGATATGCTTGACAATAATTGGCAAGTGATTGGATGTATAGGGTGAGGTGAGTGAGAGTAAGTGAGGAATTGAGAATGACACTCTATTGGAAAATTGGATGACAAGGAGCATCATGGTGCTTTCAATAGTAGTAGGAAAGTTTGGAAAGTGGATGGGTTTGTGGGGAAAGATAATGACTTCATTTTTGTACATGCTGAGTTTGACATGCCTATAATACATCCTAGTTTGAAATGTCTGATAGGCAGTTATATGTAATATTATATAAGGCTAGGGATAGGATCTGTGGTTTCATGGGCACTGGGGAACCCCAAGCTAGGGAAACTTCTTCTACTAATGCAGGTCAGAGCCTTCTCTGCAACTTATAATTTTAGAGGGTTGTCTAGAGTGCACAGTGGTTAAGTAACTTAAGTGGTTAAGTAACTTAAGTAGCCCACATAATCAGTGATTGGGGAAGGACTTGAACCCAGGTCTTCCTGGCTTTAAGGCTGGTTCTCTGTATACTACGTTATGCTATCCCTCTAATTATGAGCTATATTTATAATATCATTGACATGTGCAAAGTAATTTACATCTACTATATTGTTAGATTCACACAATAACCCCATTAGCCTAGAGTTAGATGTATGGAAATGGTGCCAGGGGCTCCTTCTATGCTACTGATCTGATTGATTGGCCACCACTTTCAGCTTTCTGAGTGAAGTTATTGCAGACTATGAATATGGTGATACCCACAGAAATAACACTCATACAGGGCCTTCTATTCTGGAAAATCCCAATCTTGAAGTGTCTGGAATCCCTCTTTTAACTGGTTCTTTGCATGAATCTGTATGTCTCTCTTGAGTCCAAACTAGTACAAGAGAGATGTTAAATTACCAGTGTCGCTTGGGGAAGGTGAGGTGCCTCAAAACACCTTCACTTGATCTCTCCATCCTCACTAGCTGTTATCCTAAACCTCTCCTTCCTTTTGAGGCTAAACTCCTTGAGAAGTCTTTCTACAATGGGTACCTACACTCCCTTTCCTCTCACTCTTTTAACTCTTTGCAGTATGAGTTCTGACCTTATCATTCAACTGAAATGACTCTCTCCAAAGATACCAACGATATCCTGATTGCCTAATGGCCTTTCCTCAGTCCTCATCCTTCTTGACTGCTCTGTAGCCTCTGATCCTGTCAATCACCCTCTTCTGTTTGATACTGTCTTCTCTCTTAGTTTTCATGACACTACTCTCTCCTGATTTCCTCCTCTTTATCTGACTGCTCCTCTGTCTCCTTTTCTGGACCTTCATCCATATTATGCCCAATAACTGTAGGGGTCCTCTAAGTCTCTGTTATGGGCTCTCTTCTATTCTGCCTCTGTACTTTTTCCCTTGGTGATCTCACCAGATCCCATGGTTTTAATTATTATTTCTATGTAGATGATTCTTAGATCTATAGGGTGTTCCTAAAGTCTAGACACATAGGCAAAAATGCATATTTTCAAGAAATGAAATGAATGAAATTTTCAACATTTTATTTAATTGGAATACTAACAAATAACATCTTCAATATGATTTCCATCAATTGTGATGCAAAGGTTGATGTGCTTTGCAAGATTCATGTGAACTCGATGCGATAACTCCACATTGCCATAGCACATTCACTCTTCATGAGTTCAATCAAATGTGTTGCATTTGTGATTTTTATCAAGTACACTTTCTCCTTTACCATACTCCAGAAAAAGAAGTCAAGGGGGCTAAGGTCTGTTAATGTTCCAATTAAAATTTCATTCATTTCATTTCTTGAAAATATGTATTTTTCCCATGTGTCCAGACTTTAGGGATACCCTGTATATATCTAGCCCTTACTTTTCTCTTGACCTCTAGTTTCTCATCTCCAACTGCTTACCAGACATCTTAAACCAAATGTCCCATAAACATTTTAAACTCAACATGTCCAAAAGTGAACTCATTATCTTTCCCTTCAACCACTCCCCCCTTCCCAACTTCTCTATTGTTGTCGAGGGCATCCTCCCAGCTACTCAGCCTTACTATGTAGGTGGCATCCTTGACTTCTCACCCTCTCTCACTCCCCAGATCCAATCAGTTGTCAAGTCCTGTTGTTTCTGCCTTCATAACATCTCTCATACATACCCCCTTCTCCCCTCCGACACCACTATTACCATTCTGGTACAACCCTTCATCACCTCATACCTGCACTACTGCAATAGCCTGCTGGTTAGTTTCTCTGCCTTAATCTCTCCCCACTCTAATTCACCTTCCATTCAGCCATCAAACTGACCTTTCTGAAGTGCAGGTCTGACCATATCACCTCTCTATTCAGTCAATCAAATGGCTTCCTATTCCTTTAGCCTCCTCTCTTCCCACCTTCCAGGCTTCTTACATCTTAGACATACTTTTGAGCATGTTATTTTCTTTAGTAGACTGTGAGCTCCTTGAGAGCAGGGACTATTTTTTTTGCCTTTCTTTGTATCTTTAGCACTTAGCATAGTACCTGGTGCATAGTAGGAACTTAATAAATGCTATTTGACTGACTGTCTTTCTGTAAATATCAGGGAATTTATCTGAATTAGGTTGCTAGGGGTGGTACATTTTGGTGACAAGTGGCCTAGATTTGTATAAACTGTCTCTTGTCTGAGTATTTGACTTGGTGGCCCATCTAAAGACTATTGGGGAAAAAGATGGTAAATACTCTGTCTATCTCAGAGTGCTCTGAATAATGGATTTGATGTTTATTATGATTCTTAGGTCAGTTATCTGACTGACTTGACCATAATAACGATCATAGTGACTGTGCTTGAGAGGAAGATAAATCCATTTGTGATATATAGCCAGTGTCTGGGAGTAAGAGAGGTCAAGGTGTTTGTTAAGGACAAAACTCTCTCTTCTGATGATCACCTTACTAAATGTAGCTCACTCTGACAACTCTGTTCAAAGGACAAGAGTTTTACAAATTATAATTAATGTGGTCCCGAAAATGATCATGAGTCTAGAGTGAAGGAGAAAGTGGTTGATGATAAATGTAGGTGACACATGATGGCTGATGAGAGTGTATTACTAGAGAATGCATTATCTTGGATGATGTGGATTATACCAAGGGACAGAACAATGGTACTAAAGTTGTACAACAACTGTTTAGTCAACAGCTAGTTGCTAGTAAATTTACTAACATCTCATTATAAATGAGGCCCTGCGTATGTTGAAAATGCAAGACAAAGAAGAGATACATTCCACTGAATCGTTAGGGAGCTATGACCTGGCCAATGGAGCAGTATGTTGCTGTGGGATAAATTTAAAAAATGGTGGTGCGATAATATTTTGGGTCCACCAAGCAGCAATATGCCAAAGGCAAAAATGGAGAAGATAAATAAATAAGATGGCATAGGAGTGGAAACACAGCCTGGAGACTAAGGGATCTCGAAGTAAATGCAATTAGGGGTTTCTGCAAATACCAGTCAAATATCTAAAGGTATTGGGGATACATTATTTGTAGTTGTCTTAAATGCAGATACTTAATAAATATTTGTTGAATTGAATTGAAATGTCTTTTGGTTTTTGTCTCTCTCTCTTTGTCTTTCTATTTTCTTTGTTCTATCTCAACAGTAAGTACCATGTGTATCTGGAAATAGGCTACACCTTCAGTAGAGTACAGTATAAAGACTGACACTAAGATGAGAATTTTTTAAAAGGGACACATGTGTGTGGCTACATATGCACACATGTGCCTATACATATGTGCTTATGTAGAATGAAAGAATAAATGAGTGAAAAACCTTTATTAAACTTTACTATGTGTTGACCACTGTGTTAAAAGAGAAAGTTCAGTTGCAAAGAAAATAACGTTAATTCTAGAACATGCTTGGATTTTAGACAAGCTGGATTTGGGGGGAAAGTATTTTTATTGTGACTGGATAAACAAATGTGGGTATTCTAAAGCCCTTTCCCCCCCACTGTCTAACCTTGGTCAAACTATTTCCTCTCTGTGGCCCCCAGTTTCCTGCTCTGGAAGAGAAGGGGGTTTGACTAGGTGCCATAACTTCCCTTTCAGCTAAAAAATTCCTGGGTTCCTACGAGGGAAGAAGCACTTTGCTTCATTTCTCTGTAAAGGGGAGAGCAATGAGTTATTTCAAGTTGCTGTTGCCTTTCTGGTTGGCCATACTGCCCCTGCCTGCTTGGATGTGTCCTCTGGGCCATAGAGAATGAGCAGGCTGGGAAGGGTGGTGGCCTGTGGTGGGTCTTTTAATGAAGGGGAATCTTCTTAGGAAGCCAGGTGACAGAAAGGATAGAACTCTGTACTTGGGGTCAGGAAGAGCTGAATTCAAATTTTGTCTCAAATGCTTCTTTAGCTCTGTTACCCTGGACACTTAACTTCTCTCAGACTCAGTTTATCCATCTGAAAAGTGGAGATAATAGTAGTACCCAGTTCACAGGGTTACTGTGATGATTGAATGAGATAACATAAAGTGCTTTGCAAGCCTTAAAGTCCTATATAAATGCTAGCTATTTTCATCTTTATGGCTCCAAGGATTTGCAGGCAGTCATCTCCGTGCTCTTTAAAAGTGGGCAGTGGCAACATCAGAGCTCCTGGAGGTTGGGCAGCTGGGTCTTCTGTTTCCTTTGGCTTTTCTCTCCTACACACCCAAGAAATGGGCCTTTTCTGTTATACGGAAAGGGAAAGATACTGGATCTATAATTTCACTGAAAAAGGTAAGTCCCAGGTGAAGAAACTCACTCCACTTATGCAGGTCAGCACCTCTTCTACAGTTTAGGGACTTGGAAAATTGCCTAGAGTTTTTCAAGGTTCAGTGACTTGCCCACAGTTACTCATAGTGGTGTGTCAGTAAGTGTTTAACAACTGACTTTCCTAAGGGGTGTGTGTGTGTGTGTGTGTGTGTGTGTGTGTGTGTGTGTGTGTGTGTATGTACCCATGACACACTTTTAAGTTGAATCTGCATTTATAGTATTTTCTCCATCACATCCTCAATCAACAGAACAATAAATCAAATCCAGATGCTCACGCTGACAGTTTTATAATCAGCTCCCATGTTAGAGCTGGCTCTGAAAGACCCCTATGCGTGTGTCACACAGCAAGTATGTGGCAAAGAGGACGTGAGCCCGGTTTTTCCTGCCTTTGAGGCTGGCACTCTATCGATTCCCTTACCCTGATTCTCACTCTCTGTTGTGGAGGAGACAAATGGAGCTCAGGTACTGGGAGGATTTACTGAGAAGCTGGAGGGTGACCAGGATGAGGAGAAGACTAGAAATGATGTCACATGGGGATGAGTTGGATGAGCATTAAGCTATTGTGCTCCAAATCCATTGTGATTCAGCGCTGCATCAATCTGAGGCAGCTGGGTGGTGGAGTGGTTAGAGCCCTGGACCTGAAGTCAGGAAGACCTGAGTTCAAATCCAGCCTCAGACATTTACTAGCTGTGTGACCCTGGGCAAGTCATTTAACCTCTGCCTCCATTTTCTCAACTGCAAAATGGGGCTAATAGCAGCACCTATCTCTCACAGTTATTGTAAGGACCAAATGAGATAATATTTGTAAAAAGTGTTTAGCACATTGTCTGGTATATAGCAGGTACTATATAAGTACTTAGTCTTTTCCCTCTTCTGTTGTTGTGGTTTAGTTATTTCAGTCATGTTCAACTCTTCGTGACTCCATTTGGGGGTTTCTTGGCAAAAATACTGGAGTAGTTTGCCATTTCCTTCTCCAGCTCATTTTACAAATGAAGAAACTGAGGCAAACAGGGTTAAATGACTTGCCCAGGGTCACACAGCTAGCAAGTGTCAGGCTGGATTCAAACTCAGGTCTTCTTTTACTCCAGTGCCAGGGCTCTCTTCACTCTACTCTACCACCTAACTGCCCGTTCCTCTTCCTAGGCAGGGTCTAATAATGTACCTGGTTAGTAGAACCCCATTAACACACAAAATGTTTCTTTGGAGAGAAGTATTTAATTGAAACTATCAATCACATAAGAGAGACAACATGATATAGTGCAGTGGTATCATACTCAAATAGAAATGCAGCCCCTGTTGTTGCATATTGATTAAGAAAGCCACAAATTAACATCATCTATGTTATTGTATTTTTGTTTATTTTGTTAAACATTTCCCACCTACATTTTAATCTAGTTTGGCCTGTACTGAGGAGTTTTGGGGAAACATTTCCGCTAGCCTAGATTTTGACTTCTCTGATGTGGTAGTTTAAGAGCTGACACTGGAGCCAGGAAGGCCCGTGTTAAAATCCCACACCCGATAAATACTGGTTGTGTGACCCTGGGCAAATCACTTAATTTCTCAGTGTTCTAAGCCACTCTGTAAGACTAAATTGTAGAGAAGATGCCAACTTACACTGGTGGAGAGAGTTCCCTGATGGGAAAGTTTCCTATATGAATGGAATCACAGGTCCATGTCCCCATTCCCACTAAGCACATGGGATACAGATGGGGAATTCTTAGCTCAGTAGAAACATAAATTCACCAAGAAAGACTTCTATATTATGTAACAATAATATACAAATATGGGACAATTATATCAAGATGGCAATGGATATCTCTTCTGGGACTGGTTGCACACAAACTTGACATAATACTGTATGGAATTCTCAGTTCTTTGGAGAGAGAGAGAGAAAGAGAGAGAGAGAGAGAGAGAGAGAGAGAGAGAGAGAGAGAGAGAGAGAAGAGAGATAAAGGAGAGATGAGAGGCACAGAGAGAGAGGGAGGGAGAGACAGAGACAGAGGGACAGAGAAAGATAGATGGACAGAGACAGACAGACAGAGGCAGACAGAATGACAGACAAATGCAGACAAGGAGAGAGACAGAGCTAAGTTCCAGAGCCAAACTGCTGCTTTCTTGCCTGGAGATAAAAGAAAGTGAACTAAAAGATTTGTGACTTTAAGCCCCACTTTCTATTTCCTGTTAATTCCAGTCCTTTACTAGCCACAGCTTTTCTTGCTGGGATCTAGGACTTACCTTTGACATCCAGATGGTTGGAAGCAACATTCGCATGTCTCTTCTCCATCCCAAACCCTGACAAATCCATTTTCCAAAGGATGCCAGTTTTGAATAAAAGATGTCCTGCCTTGTTAATAAATAGAAATTTGACTCCTTAACCTAGAACATGACTCATTGGGTTCCATTCTCATAGCTGGAGTTGTTTGAAGAGGGGAGGGAATGAAAAGGTATTATGGATCCCATTCCAAACAGTTAGAAGGTAATTTGGGTGTCAGTTGATAACTTATGTCATTGCTATGATGGCCCAGAAGACAAATTCCTGACATACTCTCCCTGTTAACGAGTTGATGATACCAATCATCATGCCTCTTACTACATGACAGTTAGGCAGGTAAACTTGTAATAGGGGACATGATGGTTGTCTTCAAGTAGGCAAAGACCTGCCATATAGAAGAGATACTAGATTTGTTTTGCTAGATGTCAGAGGTATCTGTGGTTGAATGGACTGTCTTGAGATGTGATGTGTTTCCCATTGTGGGAGGTCTTTAGAGGCAGGTAGGTGTCCCAGTAAACAAAGCACTGAGCCTGAAGTCAGGAAGACTTGAGTTTAAATATGTCTTGGACACTTTGTGACCTATCTGCCTCAGATTCCTCACCTGTAAAATGGGGATAATTATAGCACCCACTCCCCAGGGTTGTTGTGAGGATTAAATGAGATGATATTTGTAAAACACTTAGCACAGTGACTAATAGGTGCTTAATAAGTGCTTTCTTCCTTCCTTATTAATGGGCATAAATAATAATAAAGATGTGTATGGGGTACTTGGGGAGAACTAGTACCTCCACTGTGAGGGCTTGCCAAGCCCTTGTCAGGGCTACTTTTTACCTTTGGTGTCCACCTTCACCCAATTCTCACCTGCGAATCCAAGAAGTTGTAGCACGTACAGGGGCCACTCCCTGGTAAAACCATCTTAGCAGACAGGCTAAACCAGGTTGATGGTAACCAATAGGCCCCACACCTGTTGGTGAATTAGGGAGATGTCTACCCTAAGCACGTGAAGACTTTCCCCAGCAGAGTGGGTGGATGAGAACGTTTTGTTCCAATAGACGTGAAGATGGCTGAAGCAGGTGCTGTGGAGCTGTTGGAGCTTGGTCAGACATCAAAGATGCTAAGGTCATCAGTTGTATCCTGGGCCATCCCCAGTCACCTTGGCTTTTGTCCTGCCCTTGGACTTCAATGACTCAGGAAGAGAGAATGAGGCTAAGGACTTTGCATAGCTCTGCCTCACTTAAAACCAATTCATGCTAAAGTCAAGACATCACTTGTGATGTCATTGGTCTTCCTCGAAAATGAAGGATGAAGAACAGCAAGGTTAACAATGGCCATTAAATATAATAAAAGCACAAAGTGATGGCCAGTGGACCTTCCCTTAAGGAGAAGTTGAAGGAAGAAGCAGAGTCCACTGGGAGTCTAGAGAAGTGGGAGATATGTCTCTCATGGCTAAAGATAGTTATCTTGCCATATACTTCCTGGACCAAACTTCCAGATAGTTTAGAGTTAGACAGAACCTAGCTTAGATTAGGAAGCTTAAGGTTGCACTGAGTGGCAAAGTAGGGCTCCAGATTGTATCACCTTGTTAAAGCTTTATAGCTTTCTTGAAATCATTCTACCTTTTTATGCATGTTATGGGTTATTTTTTTTACTCTTTTCCTTATACTTGATAAAGCCATGTCCTAAGGTTACGCAACACAGTGAGTGTAGGGGGTGAACAAAAGTGTGATGGCACTTGGTAGGCAGGATGGGTCATATCTCAGAATAAGATGGGAAATGAGACCCAGGAATTAGATATACTTCCTCTGGGCACTAGGATTTGGTGAGACCCAAGTTTTATTCATAGAGAGATTGCCTTCTTTATGCAGTGGTAGGGGATGCCTGGGATCTACTTGGGAATTTTTAATGGAGAAACTTTTGGGAGAAAAGGGAAGTGGGAACAGTCACCTTGTTGCCTTCGGAAAAAGAAGTGGCTTTTTCTTTGATCTTACATGGATGACTTCATTTGAGAGTAGGGTTTAGAAGATACAATTTCCAAGCATAATATAAACAAGATTGAGTTGAGCTTGTATCCTGTAACTTCCCTGGCCAGTAGCAGAGAATCAAGACTGAGAAGGATGGTCTAAAGGATAATATAGTTTGGAATCCATAGCAGCACTGACCATCAAGGCATGGATGGATACTTTATTTTGGTTGGCACATTTATTAAGCACCTACTGTTTGCAGACTACTTAGTTCATATTTTTAGAATTTATAGCATCTTTGTTTTTTTATGACATGTTTCCTATAGTTTCTAATACCTACATTCATAAAAGGGGACAAACTGCTATTATAAAGACAATTTATAGTCCTGGGTCCAAATATTCAAAGGACAGGACAATCCCTTAAAAGGGAAACAAGATTGTGACTCTGGGAGTAGGGGTTAAAACATCAGACACACTTGTATTTTGGGACGAGTGATTTAAATAACTCACATTTCTATATCACTTCAAGGTTTGAGGAACTCTGTTCTCACAAAGACCCTGGAAGTAGATAGTGTAAGTACTATCATCCACATTTTACAGATAAATGAGTAAAGTGAGACTCATAGAAGCAAAGTCGCCTGCTCGTGATTGTTTAGGAGAGATTCAGACCCAGTTCTGTTGACTATGAGTATAGTGTCTTTCTGCCATGCTGTTCATTTATGTTAAAGGTAGGTTGCTGAATAGATTTTTATATTTTTAGCCTACCAGGATTCAAATTGATTAAAAAATAATAAATATCATCATTGTCAAGTTGCATTTTTGATAATTATAGATATAAGTAAATCCAGCTCCATGGTCCTTGGTTTCCAAATTAACACAATGTGGATCCCCATACCAAATTCCTTGCTAGAAATAATTACTAAGGAGGAAATGTGAAAGCAGCTGGTTAAAAGTGCTCTAAGGAATTGTTTCCACAATCCAGCTAGCAGCTTCTATGGGGGTGAAAGGTCCACCCACAGCCAGCACCCAGAAAGCTGCCAGACAGCACAGGTTCTTTTGATCTGCTTAACTAAGGAAAGCAAGGTGAAGGGGTTTGACAAGCTTACTTTAATTCAGCATACAAATATCATTCGCTTAGTTCAGGAAAAAAAAGCCAGCACCCTGAACTTCAGAGCAAATTGCAAAGTACAAACATCAACAGACAGACCCAATACAATTCATAGTTGCCAACATCTAGGTTCAGCTCAGGAGCTCAGGACAAGGGCTGGCCCAGAGTCACGGGCGCCACCACTGCTGTGGCAAAGAGCTCCAAGGAAGAGGAGGCCAACCCCTGGTTTTATATCTTTTTCAGCGTCAGGGGTGAGTCACACATGTGACCTAAAATCTTCACAAAGAGGCGACTTAAAC
>CM053625.1:247035948-247069240 GCA_028646595.1 Phalanger gymnotis
TTGCCAATCCACACCCACATAGGTTTTACACCTAATAGAGGTTTGGGCCTGGGGCTTAGCGCTTAGTAAGACTCAATGAAATACACTGAATTACTCAACAAAAACAAAAGCCAAACTCTTCAAAGGCACTAAGTGCTAAGGAGCCCATTTTGCTTACCAACACAGGGATGCACAACAATAAGAAGGCCTTGTGGGAGAATAGGATTAAATAAACCTAGAACAAGATCCTTCTTAGAAGGTAAGAATGCTCTGAGGCCCTTATTAGAGGCCAAATCCTAACAAGTGTAGAGAGGAATAACAGAAACCTGGTTCCTTCAGAAGTCCCTCTAGACAAATAATGCTCATACAGTCCTAGAACCCAGAACTGGAAGGGACCTCAGAGGCCATCTATTCCAACTCAGGGTATCCTGGAGCCAGCTTGAATTGACTCTCAAGAGTTGACTACTAAATTTTGAGTGTGAGCATTTATGCCTTGGAAATTGGCAAATGCTACAGATCAGGGCTTGATTTATTATCTTGTTGATTATCTAGACTTAAGAAAGTGATGAAGAAAAAGTTAATAATCAGAATTAACTTGAAATTTTTTTGTGCTTATATTTTTTTTTGAGGGGCGAGAGAGAGCCAGTTATTAAACATTTGCCAACACACTTGTGAGCCCAACCGATAGCTGGACAAGAATTCCTTTTGAAATATATCCAACGAAGGGTCATCCAAATTTTGCTTGTATGTATCAAACGAGAGCAAAGACATGACCACCTAAGGTCGCCCATTCCACTTTTGGCTAACTGTCATAGTTAGAAAATTTTTCTTTCCGTGAAATTTAAATTTGACTCTTTGCAGCTTCCACCCATTTCTAACAGTTCTGCCCTCTGGGGCCAAGGACGGTGAATTTAATTTCCTGTCATAGGCCGTCTAATACTTGATGATGGCTATCATTCTGTACATTTTCCCTTACTCTTCTACCCTCCCTTCTTCCCAGCCTTCTCTTCTCCGGGCTAAACATCCTTCATCTGATTCTCATACATGAACTTAGCTCTTTCACTGCCCTGTATACCTTTCTTTGGAAGCTCTCCAGCTGATCTGGTTTTTCCTAAAGCATGTTGCTTAGAACTGAACACAATTCTACAGATGTCACCTGAGCAGGGCAGAGTTCATAACAGCAAGATTCATTGTCGTTATTGTTGTCGATTCGTTTCAGTTATGTCCAACTCTTTGTGACCCCGTTTGGGTTGTTTTTTTTTTGGCGAAGATCCTGGGGTAGTTTCCCATTTCTTTCTCCAGCTCATTTTATAGTTGAAGAAAATGAGGCAAACAGGGTTAAGTGACTTGCCCAGGGTCACACAGCCTAGTTAAGTGTCTGAGGCTGGATTTGAACTCATGAAGATGAGTCTTCCTGATTCCAGGCCAGGCACTCCATCCATTGTGCCACCTAGCTGCCCTGTCAGCCATAGTACTAATACCAACCTCTGGAAAAATTGCTATTCGAGGGCAGGCCCAGCCCCAGCAGTTAACATACAGGGGAACAATCCCTATGGAAAAAGGACTAATCATCTTCACTAATTACTCCTGATAGGTCAGGCAAATGAATCTAGGTGAAGCAGCAAGGCCCCCTGCGGCACTCCTGAAAAGAGGCAAGCCCAGCTTCTGCCACCAGCTCACCCACCACCCCTCTTCAGACTCTGATGAAGATGGCCCAATACTTTGAGCCCAAGAGTGCTGGGCATTGTAATGCCTCCCAGATCAGTAGCCTTGTCAGGCCAGCATTCTTTATTTTTTTTTCAGGGGGGATGGCAGGGCAATTGGGGTTAAGTGACTTGCCCAAGGTCATACAGTTAATAAGTGTGTCAAGCGTCCGAGGCCAGATTTGAACCTGGGTCCTTCTGACTCCAGGGCCAGTGCTGACTGTGCCACCTAGCTGCCCCTGGGCCAGCATTCTCAGCCATCACAGAGGGGAGCCACCCTTGTAGAGATGGGACCCCACCCACTCCTCCCTGCCACAGCTGCTTCTGCAGGTGTATCAGTCTCGGTTTCTGCAGCAGCCACGGCGAATGAAGACTCATAAAAGAGAATTCTGGCCTTCAAAATCCTTATCGGGATAAAGTGGTTCAACATTGAAACCAGGCATGGTTTTATCAGCAGAAATAACATTTAAAAAAAGATATGTTACCATCCGTTTTGCCACTGCACCCTAAGGACCACCGGATCTTTCCATGAAACTTGCAGCTAAACCTCCTTTATGTGTTGTCTCTCCCTATGAAAATGAGAGCTCCTTGAGAGTAAGTGCTTTTTTTTTTGTTTTATTTCTGGCACTAAGCATAATGCTTTGCACATAGTAAGCATTTAATAAGTGTTCATTCATTCATTCTTATTACATTCATTAATCACATTGTACGTTGATTTCCTCAGTCCTATAAAATGAAGGCCTGCATTCTAGGACCCAGAAAATCTAAGGTTTCTTCCAGCTCTGAATCTTATGATTCTTACTGTAGGGTGCTCCATGCCTCAGCCCAGACAAGATGTCATCATAAAAATGCCTTTCCTTCTTTCTCCTTTGAGTCAATTTACTCTCATGTCCTTTATTCAGATCTTGACAGAAATGTCCTATGTACCAGAACTTAGAGAAAAAACAGCCCAAAACATTTTTGCCCTATTTATAATGAGATCATAGACCTAACATGGTAATTATAGTGCTTTACAATTATTATCTCATTATAATATTGCTTGCCTTCCCAGCAGGTGGGGGAGAGGCTGGAGGGAGGGAGAAAATTTGGGACTCAAAATTTTTAAAAAAGTATAAAAATGAATAATAAAAATGAAAAAATAGAAAAACGAACCAAACAAAAACAAACATCTCTTGATCTCTAGGGGACTCAGGAATCATCTTCTTTGACACTGAGATTCCCCTGCTGGGTGTGTACCCTGAGAACGTCATTGACAAAAAGAAAGGCTCCTTATAATACACTAAGATATTTATAGTAGCACTTTTTGTGGTAGTAAAGAAGTGGAAATAAAATAGATGCCCATCGATTGGAGAATGGCTAAACAAATTGTGGTCCATGAATATGATGGAGTATCACTGTGTTGTATGAAATGACAGGTATTACTAGGATAGAGAAGCATGGAAAAACTTACATGGACTGATGCAAAGTAAAGTATGTAACAACAGTGGAAATTGGAAGAGTAGCCACAACACAACAATTGCAACAATGTTATAAAGATTATATAAAAAAAAAAGGTTGGTCCCAAAGAAAAGATGTGAGAAGAAACCTTGCCATACTACTTTGTGAGGTTGGGGTCCATGAGTGTAGAACACTAAATATAATGTCAGATTTTTTCCCCTATGGCTTAAAATTCATCACTGCACCATAATGCATCTCCTATGGAACATATCTCCACATTTAACAGAGCAGTTTCCAAGAATCAGGCAACCATACCCGCCCCAGTCCAATTTAGCATATTTCTTTCCAACTCAGCTCGGCACATCTCTCTGTTTAAGCTCAGCTCAGCATCTCATTCATTCTGGTCCCCACTCAGCCTACCCTCAACCTCTTCAGGCTACAGCGCTCTTCATTTCACCTAGCAAATACAAAGTTTGGAGTTTGGGTCACCTCCATTCTGCTATAGACCTCCAGCATAGCTTCCAGTTCTCTATTTTCCATCTCTCCAAGGAATAGTCCACCTCCCTTCCTGCCTCCTGATTGGACCATCTTCAAACATGCCTTTTTGAGCCCCTTCCTTCCCTTGGCATGGCTCAGTCCAGTTGGCTGCTGACATTCAGTCCTAGTCCCCTCCTCCTTGCTCAGCCCACTTCAGGGTTACCTTGCTTTTGTTACTGAGTCAGCATCTCTCTCTCTCTCTCTCTCTCTCTCTCTCTCTCTCTCTCTCTCTCTCTCTCTCCCTCTCTGACTCTCTGTCTCTCTGTCTCTCTCTTTATAAATGGCTTTGCAGCAGCCTTGGGAGTGCATGGCAGCACCAGCACCAATAATGTCTCCGTGGCTTCTTGTTAGCTGCACTCTAAGCAGGAAAGTGACTGGGCCTGACAATATAATTTACATTGCTGTATAAAACTATCTGTGGAAGCCAAGCTAATTTGTGCCAGATTAGGCTATTTGTCTCAGCTAGTGTCTAGCAGCACAATCTATCAGAGGGCTGTTTTCAAATATCGCTTTTCAAGCGTGCCCTTGAGAGGCAGAAATTGATTGGGATCTTAGAGAGCAAAATTACAGCAATAACTTAAAAGAAACAATAATTACTGAATCATACCAATGTCAGCACTCTGCAAAACACGAAATAGCCATCAAGCCCTGATCCAATATATTCTGAAGCGAATTTATTGAATGGAAAAAGCAGTTGAGTGAGGGTTTTTCTCTCCCTCCCCCCCCTCCCCTGTACATATGGTTATCTCAAAACCGCAAGTGAATGAGTCGATAATTCTTGTCATTGACTGCTCCATTTTCAGGGAGTCGAGAGAAGATCCATTAGCTGCCTCCTGCTGCTGCTGCTGCTCTCTCTCTCTCTCTCTCTCTCTCTCTCTCTCTCTCCCTCCCTCCCTCTCTCTCTCCCTCCCTCCCTCTCTTCCTTTCTCCCCCTCTCCCTCTCTTCCTCTCTCCCTCTCTCTGTCTCCTCCTTTCTCTTCCTGTTTCCCCTTTGCCTCTATTCATTTGTGAGTCTCTGCTCTTCAAGCAAACAAACTTGTATAACTAATCATCTCTTAAAACACAGAGGGTCCCTAATAAATCTCTGCAACTGAAATACTTTAATGGGTAATTAATTGATCCTGTTCCAGAGGAGTAATAAGATAATAAATTAGACAATATTTCACTCAGTTGTGTCAGGCTACTTGCTAATGGCGCTGTAGGGCTAAGCTGAAGGATAATAAATTAGCCAGAAATTAACTGCTAAGAGCTTTCTGGAGAGAAATTGGCTGACAAGTGAGTCACAAGTGTGATTTAAGGCCTGCTTGGTATTGTGGCAATCTCTATAAATATGGATGCCTGTTTTTGGAGGGAGCTGGGAAGGGTGGGGTAGCTCAGACCTATCAGGGTCCAATCAGATTAGTGATCTAGGCCAGATAGGGGAAATAGGTGGTGGACAATTCTGTATAGGTAAGCAACTAGCACAATATCCTGGATTTCAAAACCATGCATATATGCCTCGAGCAGCCTTCTAAAGAGTTTTCTCTATTTATTAGAGTCACCAAATAACTATTCCTGCTCAAATATATCAGTACCACCCCACCTCCCCTGCAACCATCCACAGCTCCTTCAACTACTCCTACCTCCCTAAGCTAATAGAACCTATCTCACTGGGCTATTAGGGCGCAAGCACCTTTTTGTGGAAAATATACTCAGAGTCTTTCCCAGATAGATTCCCATAAAAAGCAAAACAAAAAGAAGAGAGGGGGAAGGAAAAGAGAATTGATTAAATTTCTCAATGGGCTCAGTGGAGAAGTCTTTTATATGTGAAGGGGAGGAGAGGATTCTTTCAGGAAGGTGGCAATTAATAGACATGTTTGGAAACACTAAACTTAGCTAGCCAGGAAGGCTTTTGCTTGAATAAATGAAAAACCATTTCTTAAGTTGATCAGAGTAGGGAGGCCTCAAAGGTGGGGTGGTGGTGGTGGTGGTGGTGGGGTGAGGGGAACAGTAGCTATATCATTGTTATATACATTGGATTTGGAGCCAGACAACCTAGGTTCTAGTCCTTAACACATTACCCATATATCACAGGAAGAATTACTTAACTCCTTTATTGAATTTCAGTTTCTGCATCTGAAAGTGGGGAAAAACAACCTACCCTATTAGATGGCCTCTCAGGTTTGTTGTGAAGCTCAAATGAGATAACACATATAATATATTATATGATAATTCATGTAAAGCATTTTGAGTGTGAGATATGTTAGTGAGTTATTCATTTCCTCACTAATAAGAAGCAAAAAATAGAGCAGATGACCCACAACTCTGTTTAAGTCTCCAAGACAGCCCATTTGGGAGTTATAATAATGTTAAAAGAGAAAAAAAAATGACATAGGCAAAACCTTGATAAGAATTCACTTCAATAGAAAACTACTTCATTTGTACCTAAGGATGTATTTTCCTTTATATTTTGCTCTAATTTGTATACCACTATGCTTTTAGTGGGAATTATTGACTCTGGTTACTATCATGTGCTTATATGAATTAAAATGTATTTTTACAGAAATGACACATAGATAAAGGGTCACCCATTATGTCTTCATCCCTTTCCATTACCCACAACTGATGTAAGTTACTTCAAACCATTCAGTGAATAGAACATGACCCCAAGTGCTGCAAGGTAGCATAGACCTTAGATTAGATACCAAACTCATTTAGTGAAGAAAAGATCACAGTCTGCTAACTGATTGTTATTAGACCGACTTACATCTCTCATTGCCCTTAGTTGTTGGTCTAGTTATCCTGTTGTGGCTGCATGACATTTTGCTACTGATCTACTGCTACTGATTGCCTTGGGTATGGCTAAATGGAAACATTTTCATATACTCCTAATGATGTCATCTCATCCATGTGACTATTTCTACCAGTGATTCAGATGGCAGTCCATTCATAAGTGCCCATCCATTGTGATTCTTACCCAAGTTTTCTGATAAGTTTAATAAAGAGGGTCTTTTTAGGTGCCTTCAAGCTCACTGACGTTGTCAGGATACTAACAGAGCACAAAGGAAACTGCCCGTAGCTTATCCTCTTTCTTTTCATTTCCCTGATGAGATTTTTTACTCCTTTCTTCTTCCTTATTTGTTATATATTGTAACTTGTTCACACCCACCATGCGCCTCTCCACATTGCCCTCTCTGGGGTAACTAACTTTTAATTCTTCAATGACTCTCGTGTTCTGTTACTCACAGCCATAAAACATCACTGGTTGAATACTGACATTAAAAAGATGGGCCTTTGTTTCTGGGAGAAGTGTGGAGTCATAGAAGAAGCTTTGCAGTTATCCGAAGTCAATCCAGCACACTCTTTACCTCCTAGTTAATTCTCGATCCAAAATGCTGTCCGTTTATATTGTCTATTCAAGCTATATATGCTGTCAGTTCCATGGGCTCTTAATCCAATTATGTGGCATAATCTGGACAATAAATATTTTTATCCATTTAGTTTTTCAAAACTCTGTTGATGTTTAGGTCAAATTCTTTGGAGTGGTTATGAATCTCTTCCAAGATGCTTTGAAATATTCTAGTTTTTTATGCAGTCACCACATTGTCAACTGCAAATAGGAACATCTGGGGATTGGAATCTCCAGCTTGCATTTGATCCAATGGCATTGGCCTCCTTGTTCCTTATTGCATAAGAGATTCTGTCTCCCGACTCTGGCCATTTTCACTAACTGGTTCCCATTCCATTCTGGGAGAGTATTCCAACTCTCCCTCCTCATCTCTACTTTGTGGTCCCCTGGCTTCCTTCAAGTCCCAACTAAAGTCCTGTTTTCTGTGAGGAACTTTTCCTGCCTGCTTAATGCCAATGCTTTCCCTTTATTAATCGTCTCTAACTTATTCTGCATGCATTGTGCTTGTATATAGTTATTTTTGTGTTGTCTCCCCATTAGACTATGAGGTTCTTAATAATAGGGATTGTTTTTTGCTTTTGTATCATAGCACTTAGCATAGTCCCTAGTACATAGTAAGTACTTAATAAATGCTTACTGTTTTACTGATTAGTTAACTGATTTCTCTGAAATATTTGAGTATTTTATCCTGGACCCAAAGGACTATGATTCTAGTTTACCTTTACCTAGTTTTTATCAAAGAATTGTAGCCTTTTTTCCTATTAATTTTCCTATCTCTGAATGCTGCTGTCATTTCTTCAAGATGACCTCTATGGCATATATTTATTTTGAAAATGAAAATGAATTAACATTAATAAGATTAAATGAGATAACATGTATATTACTTTGCAAAACAAAGCTACATAAATGCTAGCTATTATTATTAACTATTATTCATGTGGTTTACAGAATCAATCAACCAACAAGCATTTATTAAAATACCTACTATGTTCCTGGCTCTGTTTTAGGTGCTAGGGCTGCAGGGAAAAAATGCTATGTTTTGAAATAACTGAGGTGTCACAAAAATGTTGGAAAATCATTACTTTAATTGCCTGTTCAGGGCGAAAGCCCTCAAATGTCACAATGTGAGGCAGCTATTCTAAGCAAGATGCCAAAAGGAAGAGGGGCAAGATGCCATGAACTTGGGCTAAGGAGTGGCTCTATTACCTCCGTCCCCCCCTCCTAATGAAGATCCTAACTATACTTCCTCTTCTTCTGTGAAATCATCCCTTCATTTGCTGATAATCTATTTTAGAATATGGTGGTGATGGAATGAGAATAACGCAGTTACATATTTCCCTTTATAAGTATTCTTTCCCTGTTGGAGATTTCAGGATTAGGAGGATGTGTAGTCAACCTCAACAGATACTTTGTGAGGGGACGAGTAATGTAGTGAATAGAGTTGTTAGGCTTCAAATCAGGAAGACTTGAGTTCAAATCCTGCCTCAGACACTTAACGATTTGTGTGACCCTGGACACTTAGCCTTTCTATATCTTAGTTTCCTCTTCTATAAAATGAGGGTTTGGGAGTTAATGACCTCTACCATTCTTTCCCACTCTAAATCTATGATCTGGTTGGCCTTCTTTTATCAGTGACCTTGCTAAACTGTGTTGCCCAACTCATACTTTTTCAGATGTGAAAACTGAGGCCAAGAGAATGTAAGCAGTAATGGAAAGCTCAGGTATTAACAACAGTCTTGTGTTTCCAAATTGGTTGCCTTTCCCATTGTACCACGTGGGAGCTGGGCAACCACTTCACATCTCTGAAATTCAAATTCCTTGTCGGTATGATGATCTATAAAGTAATATTGCAGGAGAAGTACTTGAAAAGCTTCAGAGCTCCCTGGCACTATTATCTTTGTGAAGTGTTGTTATTGGTGGTGTTGTCAGTACCATTTCTAGATTCTTTATTAAGACTCTATTAGGATTAGGAGTGGCTTAAAATGTTGTCAATGGCTATGGTGTGGACAATTGGAAAGGAATCCATCTTGCATCTTTCCCTTTACCGTCTTATTGTTAGGTTTATTAGGAAAGAAGAGGATCCCCATTCTGGGAAGAAAAAGGCACCCAAAGAGGTTTCATAGATATGGCAACAAAAAGTAAAATGTAACCAGTCTAATATGTAACCACTAATTTATTTTCCTTTTTTAGGAGCTGATTTATTTATACATTCTTTATTTTTCTGCCTCAAATGTCTTCCCCTCTTCAAACAGTGAAGGCTCCAAAAGGTAATGAGGATATTTATGGGGGCATAAGGAGTCTGCAGCATATTACTAGTAATGATGTATACAAGAAGTAGTATAGATATTATGTGGGAAATGTATGATTGTAAAAGGTGGTAGACCAATCATGTGTCAAGGGTATGGGACAACAAATGGACAGGCAAAGTTTATAGTCATACTCATTGAATACTAAAAGATACAGAGGAAGTCTTTGGGTAGATCTACTAAGAAAGATTTATTGAAGGACACAGACAAGCATCTCATGGGATGAAAAGTGTGGATGGATTGTAGTCTGACACTGGGGGACTAGCTACATCAATGAAATTATGGGTCTGTTGAAGTCTTGAATACAATAAGCAGACGATGTGTTTGTCTCAAGAAATATTTTATGATAAGAGAGTAGGCATATAGATCAGTAATTATTGATGTTTTCACAGTTGCTTTTTTCTCTTATGCTTTTGGTAGCATTTTCTCCTTCAGATATCTTGTATGTTGATTCCTTAAGTCCCTCACAATTGTGTCATTTCCAGGACAGATCTCCTTTATTTATACTTATTCTAATTTAGCTGATTTTTTTCATCTTGTTTTCTTTATTGCTTTTTCTATCTCCTGTATAAACACATCTGGAACTGTGATGTCAGAGTTCAAGTGTGGTGAATTTTTTGTCCTTAATGGTAAAAACAGTTTGTTATCAAATCTCTGCAGATCTTTTCCATTTTTCTTTCCTTTGTTATCCTCCTTTTTTTCCTTTAACTATATTTGGGATAATATTGATTAATTGGACCTTTTCAACCCTCCATTGCTTTTCTCTGCTTTATGAGATGACACTACTCACAACCTTATCAACATAAGATTACTGATTTAAAATGAGAAGGGACCATCATTTCCTCACTCTTTTCTGTCAGGTGTTACAAATGAGTTTATACTGCTGTGAGACTTGGAACACAACAGTCTCTAAAGAACAAAGGACATTGGGAAGGCACACAATGGGTAGGAGCAGGCTAAAACTTATGACTAATATGGTACTTTAAAGAACAGAAGTGAAAGATACCATCAAGGAAATGCTTGATTAAAAAAAGAAGATGGGCTGATCACTTCACAAGGATGAAGAATAATAGCTGGCATTCCATTGGTATCCTCATATTGTCAGGAGAAAATGAATAAAAGTCCAGTATGTATGGATGCTGGGTTGAATTTATGGACAGATATGAGCAAAAATCACAGAGGATGGGCAGGCCTGGGTGGGTTGATATATAGAGGGAGATCAATGAAATTCTAGATCCATTTGAACATTTGAGTGTATCTATAACCAAAGGACCAACCTGAGTTTGAAGAAGCCTATAATCAGGAAGTTGACCACCAAGTAATGAGTTACTTTGGCCACAGTAACTTATGAAGATTATCTGATCGATAATAGTTGGAATGTACATGGAATTTTTGAAATATTGTAGAAATATCATAAGCTGCCTGCTTGGATAAATTGAGAACTTATTAGAGGTATATTTTTTTAGATCACGAATAATGTTAATTAGCATTTATATGGAATTTTAAGCTATACAAAACACTTTCTGTGATATCTTATTTGACCCTTATAACAACCCTGTGAGACAAATGCTATTATTATTCCAGTCTTACAGACAAGGAAACAGATAAGGCAGAGAGTAATGAAATGACTTACCCAGAGTCACACAGCTAGTAAACCCACAAGGCAGAGTTTGAACTCAGATCTTCCTGTTTCTAAGTCTAGCACCCTATCCAGTGTGTCATATAGCTGCTCTATAAGAGTACCATTCAGCACGGGCTTTACTAAGTTATGCTAAAGCATCCTCTTTGGTCTAAGTTTCACTTGTCAGTGATATCCAAACGGGCAAGAGAAAGAAAATGAAGTTGAGAGAAAAAGGGCAGAAATGAAGAGTAAGAGGCAAAGGGAAGAGGAATGGGGAACGGTGAGAAAAAGAAGGAACTGGAGAGAGAACAGAGTAGAATAGCAAATACTGGATATGGAGACAAAGAAATGACTTGTATTTGATTCCTGAATCTGCTTCTTACTCTCTACGTGGCCTTGGGAAAAAAACACGCCCTTGCAAGGCCTCACTTATGAAATGAAGGGCTGGATTATATGATTTCTAAAGTCTCTTACAGCTCTAATCTTCATGAGAAAAGGAAAAGATAGGTTCTGGAGTAGCACGGGGCCACCTGGTACTGGGTAAATTGGTGAGGAAGGAAAGTGACGGTAGAACATCACCAGGGATTGCCCCAGGGACATGAGTGCCTGAGTTTGCTTGGGCCTAGAGTATACACTGCCTAAAGGACCAAACTGACTTCCAGGGGGTAGATTAGGCTCTGGGTACCCTAAAATGCCCTATGAGATTACCCCAAACTCTATCCATTCTTGAAAGCTATAGGCTACTAGCACTCAGTAAGAGCACTTCCTTTCCCCTGCTTCTTTCCTTCCCCTCCCCTCCCAACTCCTTGTTCCTGACTTAAAACCTAAGGGTCTGAGCAAAGTCATCAAGATCCTAAAGGTTTCAGTAACAGCCCCGGAGATGCACAAAGAGGGTCACTTAGTTTCTTTGGCAGAGTCAGGACACTTGTCTGTAAAAGAGAGCCATGGGCCTTGGGGCTGGAGTCGAGGCAGCAGGAACCCGCGGCTCCCTCCTTCCCCTGCCTCCTGGGAAATTACAAGATCAGCAGCTTGCTAATGCCACCCTCTGCCTGCTCCCTTACCTCCCTCGCTGCCTTGGAGGCTCAGAGTGTTTTGCTTCAAAGGGACAGGCATAGGAGTGTGGCCCGGGGGGTAATCGAGGGAGCTGCCGGCAGCTCTCTTTGCAAGCTCACCTCCTCCCTTCTTCCTGCTGTCATCCCTGAGCTGCTTTGATCATCATGCGACCGGGAGATGCCCATTAGCAAAGGGGCCTGCTTGTCAGGATGGCACAGTTAGCAACATTCTTGGAGAGACAGTGCAGCGTAGCAGGATGAAGCTGGAATTTGGAGCCAGAAGACCTGGGTTTGAGTTCCACTTTTTGCAGTACCTCTGTATGACTACGAACAAGCACTTTTACCTGTTGGAGGTTTTGTTCCCTAATCAGTGAAATGAGAGTAATAGGCTATCTACTTTATAGGACTCTTAGGAACTAAGTGCTCTCTGAACTTCAAAGTGCCGTATACATGTGAGATGTTATTATTTTCCTTCAAAGAAATGAGAGATTCATTCTTTTCCCTATCCCCTGTATCTTCTTCCACTTCTCATTTGCCTCTGAGTTCTCACCAGCCAACAACTCCTGTCCAACCTGGTCTGTTTTAATCTGTGTCATTTTACTTGGCACCTTGTAAAGATAAATAAATGTTATGACCCTCTGTACCTGATATCAGTGTAGTATGTGGAAGGAGTTCTGAGCTGGCATGCTGGAGACCTGAGTTCTAATGCTGACTCTGCTAAAAGATGCTTCATGACTTTGGACAAATCCTTGCTTCTGTCAGGTTTTCATTTCCTCATCTGTATAAGGAGGGGCTTGGGCCAGAAGATCCCTAAAATTCCTTTCAGCCCTATCTAACATCAAGTTGAGGCCTCACTTTTGGGGCTTGTGGTGGCAGGTAACACCAGGCCACTTGAGGGAAATGTCTGGCAGATGGGCCATGTGACACCATGGTCACCATGTACGTGGCCTTCTTCATTCTCTGGGGTGCTGCTGTGGTATAATGGAACACAAATCTGAGTCCATGCCATGCCACCCTCACTCTTTGATGAGTCTTCATTAAGCTCCTATTATGGGCTCAACTCCACAGGGGATACTGTGGCACAGTAGAAAGTGCTGGCTTTGGAGAGGCATGTAGTGGGTATGAGCAGCTTAACACATATAACTAATAAGGAACTTTGAAGAAGAGGAATGAAAGATGCTATCAAGGAAATGCATGATTTAAAAAGGAGTTGTGGGGCCAGCTAGGTGGTGCAGTGAGTAGAGCACTGGCCCTGGAGTGAGGAGGACCTGAGTTTAAATCTAGCCTCAGACACTCGACACACTTACTAGCTGTGTGACTATGGGCAAGTTGCTTAACCCCAATTGCCCTGCCTTCCCTCCTCCAAAAAGAAAAAAAAACAGATGTGCTGGTCACTTGGCAAGGATGAAGGATAACAGGTGGTGTTCCATTGGCATCCTCACAATGTCAGGAAAAAATGAATAAAAGTCCCAGCTTGGGTTGAATTTATGGACAGATGTGAATGAGTTGCATAGTTTGGACAGGTACAAATGGGTTATTATCTGCATCATTCGAGGAAAGTCATTGAGAACTCCAGGATTTAAATATTGGCTTTGCAATTTGCTACCTGTGTGACCAAGATATTTCACATCTTTGGGCCTCAGTTTCATTATCTAAAAATAAAGGGGTTGGACTAGATTACCTATAAGGTCCTTTCAAAATCTAAAGGTATGATCCTAATTATAAGGTACAGCTTCTTCCCTCAAGGTACTAACAATCTTGCTGAGGAGACTAGATTAAATCAAATCAACAACTGAGAGAAAAATACTAAAGTAATATAGAACCAAAATGCAAATTAGTACGTTGGCCTGTATATACCAGGAATTTAGTATAAGGAGATTGGCATTATAGGCTGGGGTTATCCTGGGAAGACTTCAAGGAAGAGACAGTCTTTAACTGAATCTGAAGGAAGTGGGGGAAGAAGGGGAAAATATTTCAGAAGATGTAGAGGGAATGCCTGTGGAAGAAAAAAATTGGCTGAATGAATGACTGAATGAATGAGAAAGAATTTAAGTACTTTCTATGGGTAGAGAAATTTGCTGAAAGCTAGGGATGCAGAAAGAGAAATAAGATTGATCCTGTTCTCAAGGAACTCACATTCCAAAGGGGAGGGGAACATGTATAGGAAGGTTTTGGCTGCAAGTCCAATGGAAAGACTCAGTGATCCTTATGGTACGGGAGCAAGGCAGATAGATGGTAATGTATTTTCTTTAGTGTAATTTCCATTAATAACAGACTATCCATTTCTAATGGTGAGATGTTTAGTACTTGTCATGATTTTGCTGTTGAAAACTTTTTTCTAGATTTTTGTAGCAGTTACTTCTGAGATAGTGCTGGCAAAGACAGTTGCCAGATCACATCTCCACAAAGGTTTTTTCCTGGACCATGGCTGGGGATAAGGGGAGAGGACAGAAGCAGGGGCAGTGATCTTGGGGTGGAGCTGCTGTCCTTTTTAATTTAATTTAATTTTTAGTTCCAAATTCTCTCTCCCCTTACTCTCCCCCACTCATTGAGAAAGGAAAGAAAGAGAAAAATCAATACGAATATCTATAGACATACAAAATGAACTTTCATATTAGCCATGTTCTAAGAATTAAAAACAAGAAAAATAAAGAAATAGAAGGAAATATTCTTTAGTCTGCACTTTAAGTCCCTTTCTGGAGGTGGATAGCATGTTTTATCTTTTGGAATTGTGGTTGGTCATTGTGATGGTCAAAGTTCCTAAGTCTTTCGAAGTTATTTGTAATTATAATATTGTTGTTTTGCATAAATTGCTCCTAGTTCTGTTTACTTCACTTTGTGTCAGTTTATACAAGTCTTCTCAGATTTCTCTGAAACCATCCCTTTCATCATTTCTTTCAACACGGTAGCATTCCATCACCTTCATAAACCATAACTTGTACAACCATTCCCCAATTGATGGGCATTACCTCAGTTTCCAATTCTTTGCTAGCATAAAAAAGTGCTGCTCTAAACATTTGTGTACATATGGGACCTTTTCCTCTTTCTTTGTTGTCTTTGGGGTAGAGACCTAGGAGTGCTATTTCTGGGTCAAAAGAGTACAGACAGTTTAATAGTTTTTTGGGCACCATTCCAAATTGCTTTCCAGAATTGTTGGACTAGTTCACAGTTCTACCAACTGGACATTAGTATACCTATTTTCCCATATCTCCTCTAGCACTTGTCATTTGTTATCTTAGCCAGTTGAATGGATGGATATGAGGTGGTGCCTTGGAGTTGTTTTAATTTGCATATCTCTAATTATTAGAGATTTAGAACATTTTTTAATATTGCTATTGAAAACTTTGATTTCTTCCTTTAAAAGCTGCATACATATGTATATACATATATATGTATATGTATAAGTGTACATATATATGCATATATAGATAGATATAGGACTAATTGGGGAATGGCTTTTATTCTTGCAAATTTGACTCAGTTCCCTATATATTTTAGAAATGAGACTTGTATCAGGGAAATTTGCTTCAAAGATTTTTTTCTCAGTTTCCTTTCTCCCCTAATTTTAGCTGCATTGATTTCATTTGTTCAAAACCTTTTCAATTTTATGTAATCAAAATAATCTACTTTACTTCTGTGAACTTTGCTATTTCTGGTTTGGTCATGAACTTTTCCTCTATCCATAGATCTGACAGTTAATTTCTTCTGTGCTCCTCTAATTTGCTTATTTTATTTTATTTGCTTAATTTGCTTACCCTTTTTGACTAAATCATGTATCTGTTTTGAGATTATCTTGGTGTAACATTTGAGATGTTGGTCTTTGCCTAGTTTCTGCCAGACTGCTTTCCAGTTTTCCCAACAGTTTTTTTTTTATCAAATAGTGACTTTTTACCTCAATAATTGTGATCTTGGGGTTTTTCAAGATTACTTTTTGCAAATTTTTGCAAACTCAAGGTTGCTGTGCTCACTTGGCTGTTGGCACTATAACATTAAGAGAAGTCCTAGGCACTCTTGGGACCAGGTGAATACATCATGAGCAATCTGGCCATGCTTTCAGAGGTTTCAGGAGGGAGTGAAGAAATGCTGGCAAGGGCATTTAAGGGTAAGGAAGGATTGATGTCATAGATGGTCAATAATTAAGGCGCCCTACAACTTTGTTGCCTTTAGGCAGATTTGTTTGTTTGAGAGTGAAGATCAGTCAGTTTTGGGCAGTTTGAAGAGGGCAAGGGCTGCATCGTGTGGTTTTCTAGAAGGTTTTCCTGATACAGGCATATACTATGTTTTCCCTAATGTTTTGATGAGGGAATAGGCAGTTGGGGAAGTAGCTGGTCACATTTGCATTTTGCTTACTGGGGTATCTTCTGTGCTAAGGCTGTTCACGGTGCTTTCACTGGTTATTTGCTGGGGTGGGCAGCTCGGTCTTATGCTAAGGGGTGAGTGTGCAGCAATATGTCCTTTCAACCACAGGCCAAGTGGCATTTCTGATGTGGTGAATGTCCTGACATTCTGGGCCATTTTAGGAATCCCAGGTGTAATGTGTGGAATAATCATTGACTCTCCTGACTAGAGCAGAGAGTCCATGTTGGAGAGTTATAAGAATAGCTAACATTTATATAGTGCCTTAAAATTTGCAAAACACTGTACATGTTAACTTATTTGACCTTCGTAGCAACTGTAAGGTACGTGCTATTATCGCCATTTCACAGATGAGGAAATTGAGGTTGAGAGAGGTTAAGTAATTTGATTAAGATCACTTGGCTTTTAAGCATCTGAGACAGGATTTGAAAACATGTTGGAGAAAATGTCTAGTCCACTATCTTGTTAGGGCAGCTAGATGGCACAGTGGATAGAGCACCGGGCTTAGAATCCTGAAGACTCATCTTCCTGAGTTCAAATATGACCTCAGACACATACATATAGCTGTGTACCTCGGGCAAGTCACTTAAACCTGTTTGCCTCAGTTTTCTCATCTGTGAAATGACCTGGAAAAGGAAATGGTAAACCACCACAGTATCTTTTCTAAGAAAACCCCAAATGGGGTCCTAAAGAGTCAGACATGACTGAAAAATGGCTGAAACACCATCTTGTTGCCCATGTGACTCAGAAGTTGGGGAGATGAGGTTGAAAAGACAACATGGGTCCAGTCAATTGAAAAGGAGTAGTGTTAGGCTAATGTGTTTTGATCTGATTCAGTAGGGAGGATAACATATCAGGCATCAATGTGAAGGAAGGACTGGAGAGGAAGGAAGCTAGAAGTAAGGATACTATTATCATAATGTAGAAATGCCATGAAGAAGGCCTGAATTAAAATGGTCATGGTGGGAATAGAAAGGAAGTTATAAGTCTAAGAGATACTGTGAATGAAGACTCCTAAGGACCAGGTGGCTGATTTCAAAATATATTTATATTCAACCTCTGTTGTCTAAACTCCTAATTATGGATGAAAGAAGGTAGAGCATTAAACTGAGATTGGGATATGTGGAGAATAGTGGAAAGGCAAAAAAAAAGTTCTGGGAGAGAAGAGGTAACTGGGGTAAGGCATGTTAAATTTGTGGTGGTCTTTAGGCATCCAAATAGAGATAGTCCTACAGGGCACAGGAAATAATGGCTTTGGAAGGTTGGGCAGGAATCATACCTAGAGATGTACATGTAGGAATCATCAGCCTAATAGCATGGAGGAGTGGAAAGAATTTGGGTTGAGAGGACCTGGGTTCAAATTTCAGCTCTCTTCCCATGTGATCATATGGCAAATCATTTAACTCCTTTGGTCTTTCTGTTTCCTTATCTGTAAAATGAGGGGGATGAATGGAGCTCTTCCAGCATGGAGTTGTTTTGCTTATGATTGAAAGATGCCATGGAGGGGTTTAGCTGGAAATATTGCTGGGCCACCAGTATATGCTCCCCGTCCATTGCCATGTGCCATGGACCCTGTTTTTCCTTAGATGTAGTGGCCACTACATGGTACAATGGATAGAAAGCTGGATGTGGAGTCATTAAGACCATAGGTCAAATCTGCCCTCAGATACTTACTATCTCTGTGACTCTGGGCGAGTCACCTAACCTCTGTTTTACTTTCCTCAACCATAAAAAGCATATTAATAATAGCATTTGTCTCATAGGGTTGTTGTGAGGATCAACTAAGATAATAGTTGTAAAGCACCAAGCATAGTGCCTGGCACTTAGTAGGGGCTTGCTCCCTTCCTTCTTTAGGGACAGCCACTAGCACTAACACTTCCTTATTTTTAATAAAGAGAGATCAAAATGTCCAGGAAATGATAGAATCATAGAATCTCAGAGGGAGGAGGGACCTTAAAAGTCCTGCGGTCCAACTCAGACCCAAAGCACGAATGTCCTTTACAACACCATTGACAAGTGGTTATCCAAGACTGAGCCCTATTCCAGAAGCCCAGTGCATAGCCAATGTGGCTGCAGGGATAAGCCTTCCCTAACCATCTTTCCCAATCATTCTCTGGCTTAGGCACTTGCCTCATACTACAAGAATAGACAAGTAGCTATTAAGATAAAATGAGACATTGCATTCTAGAGGTTTCAGAAGCCTGCCTCAACACAACCCAATCCTCCTACCTGTCGGGAGATGCTATCAGGCCTCTTCCCTAGGGTTAATGGCCCTGTTAAAGATCCTTGAGGGCGTTTTCCCTTTCAAAAGACAGCATAGAGAGCCTCTTCCTTCTCTTAGGGATCCTTATGTAGACACTGGTAACCAGTATTGCTCACATTTGGCAGTCATAGCTGGTATGATGGATGTTTAATTCAGGGCTTTGAAGGCTGATAGCTGGTTGTTGTAATGGGGACAGTGAATGATATTTATGATAATGAATGGAGAGGAAATTAGAATGCTAAAATCTGAGAATTTGGGAGGTAAAAGAAATACCTTAAATATAGGTTTCCATTCTTTTTTTTTGTACATGCACATGAATGAAATAGAAGCATCTTGAGTGCAGGTTAATGTTGGGGTGTGTGTGTGTGTGTGTGTGTGTGTGTGTGTGTGTGTTGTATAAGTGTGGTACTGTCAGGGGTGTGCTAGTAAATGTTTAACAATCATCTCTCTAAAAAATAATATTCATGCTATACCTTTAAAATATGCATGATCGACGTCTTTTCCACCATTTTTAAAAGTCTAGCTGATTGACAAGACAGTAAATCAAATCCTAATTTGTGGTGTTTGCTGATTTCCAAGGTATAAATACTCTCAGATTTAATTGGCTCTGGAGAGCTGGTTTGAGCTAGCTTCAGCACACCTCTAGGTACAATGGAAAGAATCAAAGGAGTGAGGTTCGAGGCCTCGTTTGTAGTTATGTGACCATTTTAATTATTGTCAGTCTCAGTTCCTTAATGGTAAAATGGAAATAATAGTATTTGTTTTGCCTCTCTCATACAGTTGTTGTAAGAAAAGTGTTCTGTAAACCATAGAGCACCATAGAAAGGTGAGTGATCACAGGTTTTAGAGCCAGAAGGGAGACCTAACAGATTATCTAACCCTCTCATTTTACAGTTGAGACAACTGAGAATTTGGAGGTAGAGTAGGTTGGGATGGAAGACCAATGGTGCTAGAAAAACCAAAGGACATAGAAATGACAGAAAGTAAGACAAAAATCTATTATAAACACCATAAAATGTATTTGGCTCCTAGAAATAACCACAAAGCATTGTGTCTAATTCCTTTTCAGCTCTGTCCTATTCAGGAATCTGGAAAGATATTTTTTCTGGTGTATGACAGAAGGCATAGAAGGAACCAGTAAACATTTATGAAGTGCCTACTATGTGCCAGGCGTAGTGCTAAGTGCTAGGGATACAAATCGAGGGATTCACCTATAGAATTGCTCAGAACGAGGCCAGGTCCAGGTTGAGGTCGTCTGAGGTGAATCTAACCCACTGTCTCAGGATTGACGGTGGGCTAGCCGACCTTTAAAAGACTTGTTAGTAGAGGGATAAAAATAATTATAAAATATACAATAAATACATATTATATATACAAGTAAAATACATAATAAAAATAATTATAAAAATAATAATTACAAAGCACTTTACCTATGTCATCTCACTTGATACTCATAACAACCTTGGGAGGTAGGCACTGTTATTATCTTCCTTGTAAAGATGAGGAAACTGAGATGGGTTAAATGACTTGCCCAGGGACACAAAACTAGTAAATGTCTGAGTTAGGATTCGAACCCAGATCTTTCTGGCTCCAAGTGCTACACTTTATTTCCTGTATCACCTAGTTGTCTCTATAGTTCTCTTCATCTCAATAATGCTTGAGGGCATTTCATGTCTGTGATGACACAGATGTCCAAGAGTCAAGAAACTAGTATGTTGCCGACACCAGAAATATAACGATGGTCATTCATAACGATGAACCTGAATCATTCAGAAAATATGAAAAAATGTTGAATTAAATTATAATCTGCATACTAAGTTTACTATTTTCACTCAAATCCACTGATGCCTCAGCATGGTATAGAGGTGGCCTCTATATAAAAACTATACTACCAGTGGAGGTCTAAACCCTGACAGTTTGTACCTAGTTAGAAAGGCTTTTGAGTATATGCAGGCCCACCAATGAACATTGTCTGTTGTTCAATGATCAGCCTAGCTAAGTTATCATCTGAAGGCTGGTTACCGGGTAATGAACTATTTTGGCAATAGCAAATCACAAAGACCAATAGGAAAGTTGCCATCTGGGTTGGCAGAGGGAGGACCCACACTAATGAAATATTAAGGGACTCTCTTTACTAAAGAATGGATTTATGTAACATGCTTTAGAAAGATTTCCATTAAAAACAGAAAAGATGCTTTTTTGGTGGTTAAAAGAGTAGACTTTCACTTATTTGGAAAATTGACTCATCAAAAATGCCTTATTCCCTGAAAAAGTCAGATGAATGAGGCAGTTCTGCATATGGTTAATTACCAAAATAAATGGTAATTACAATGAGTGTATTAGGAGTTTCAAGACAATAAGTGCATTAGGAGTTCAGAGAAGACAGAAATCAATGTGAATGAGTGTGAGCAGGGAAGACTTCATGAAAGACAGGAAGTGGGCCCTTAAGGTTGGGTATGATTTGGATAGGCAAAGAGTTATTGACAATAGGTATAGGAAACAGGACTCGAATAAAGACTCAGTTGGGAGGTTTGCTTCCTGATGGAGCTGAGAAGGTCGCTGCACCTCTTCAGTCCAGCACTGGCCCATCTATGGGAGCTGCTAATTAGTTAATTGGAAGCATGACAGATTGATAGAGTTAGCAGGGCAGGGGCTGAGACTCAGTCAATCTATAAATATCCGAATGCCTATTGCGTGCTGGGTATGGAGGGAAGACTAGCCTAAGATCATTCAGCAAGGAGGAAATGGAACTGGGACTCGGACCCAGATTTTCTGGCTTCAAGCCTGATACTCTTTCCATTAAACATTGGGACACTTGGGAGAGGTCATGCCTAAGTTAGCTTACCAAGCCACTCTGAGTCCCCAGTGGTCAGTCTAGGTTGAGAGAGTTGGGGGGGGGGGTTCTGGGTTGCCCTTGGCTCCCTGACTCAGACAGTGGTGATGGGGATTTGGGGGAGGAGAGCAGTCCTTCTGCAGGGAGAAGAGTGGGGGGGACCAAGAACCTCTTTCTCCACTCTTGCCCTTCTTTTCTCCTCCTCAGTCTCCTCCCTTTCCCACTGAAGTGGTCTGGGACTGATAATCAGACTGGGCAGCACCAGAAGAGCTTTGCAGACGAGATTAAAAGCAAATCAAAGAAGAAAAATTGTGGCTCGGTTTATGTCTTCCTAATTAAAACCCCGCCAGTCTCCCTTCTTTTTCTTTCCAGCTAATGTTACACTAACGAGCTGAGTTTAGTGGCATTTATGTAGATAAAAGTCCCAATGATTGATCTCAATGGCTTGTTAAAATTAGTTTCAGTCCACCATATTGATTTAATTCCATTGCTTGAAAGTGCTAATTAATAATGATAATAAAAGTGTCTCGGCCCATTATTATCAGTGGGCAGGCAGGGGGGAGATGGCTGTTTTCAGTGTCACTTGCTTTGTCTAAGGGTGGCCTTTGAAAGCTGGGCTGGGGGGTAGTATAGAAGGCAGGGACTGAGGGGTGGGCCAGAAGGAGGGGTGCTAGAGACCTTTTCCTGCAATCAGGAAACTTTTTTATGATGCTTCTGGAGGCTTCTGGGAAGCATATGCCTCTGACTGGGTTTGCAGCACCAGGAAAGCTGAACTTTCTGATCGTCTCTTAGGTAGAAATGAAGGCATAGTTTTCATCTGTGTGTCAGTAGATGATGAGCGTGTGAAGTGGCACTCTGCCTGCATTAAAACTAGGTGCCAAGCAGAAGCTCTGCAGTCCAAGCCTCAAGGTTGAAATGGCCCCTGGGCCACCAGGCTGATGCTCCAAACCTTAGCTCGCCCAGCTCCATCTCAGTGGTAGGAGAAGACAAGGTTTGGAAATATAGAGGGACAAGGAGAAATGAGAAAGGAATGGAGAGATGGGGGAGGTGAGAGGAGCTGGAAAGGGTTAAAAAGGAGTGGCGAGAAGAAGGTCTAAGGGGTGGGGGAGGCATGATTTAGTAGAGTAAGAAAACCTAGATTCAAGGCCAGAGTTGGCCAATTAGAAGTCGTATGATTTTGGACAAGTTATTTGTTCTCTGTGAACCTGGATTAACTTGTTTGTAAAACTAAAGGAATAAACAGTTTGGTCCAACTGTGATGTTCTGAAATCCGCGAAAGTTAGAGATTCCTCATGATTTCATTCAGCTTTACTTATTTTGCTTAGGGGTATTTCTTCACCCCCCAAATGTCCCAAATTTATGCCAGTTACAAAGGCACATATCCCAGAAAAATAAAAACATTGTAGGGGGTAGGGATTGGGAAGTAGGGGGAAATTATCCTCTGCTAAGGTCTCCCTTCTCTTAATCCTGTTCCCTATGTTAAGCTGGTCCTTATTACCAGAATGTTCTTCCCTATTGTGTACACTTTTAAAAGGCCAGATAACACTTTTCTCTCTTAAAGGTACAAGGTGGTCTGTGGTACATAGAATGGTGTCAAGGGTTCTTAAAGGTAGGGGCGAGGTAAGTGAAGTCAGAAGTCCAAATGTTAAGGTCAAGCGGGGAGCAAGACTGGATCAGGAGAAACAATGTAGGCATCATTGGTACCAGAAGGTCACCAACAGAAACAGGAACATTATGGTGAATGATGGGGAATAATAAATAAGCAGGCCAAGGCTTCAGGGATGTCAGGGGAGGAGACGAAAGTTGATGAGGACAAACTGAAAAGTAAACGGCAGTTTAAAATTAAGCTGTTTTACCTGTTAGTCACTCACTTTCTTAATGTGAATCAGTTGCTATAACAGGGGGGTGGGATGCGGGTGTTCATACATCCCTGCCACTTTGCTTATCCAATTTCTACTTAACACTCATAATTTATTACCAGTGCCACTTAGAATAATAGAGCTGGGAGTAACCTTACGTTTTCTTTACTTAATGCACACCTCCTCCCCACCCCCCATCACTTTACAAATGAGGAATCTCTGACCTAGACAGGAGAGTTAACTTGCTTAATTAGGGTTTCACAGCTAGTTGGTGGCAGCATTAGGAAGAGGACCCAGATTTCCTAACTTCTAGTCTACTGTACTGTGCTGCCTTTAGGACCTGACTCAAACGTCATCTTCTCCATGAAGACTTCCATGATTCCCCCGCCCCTCCCCGACCCCCCTCCGGAAATAATCAGACACCATTGGTTGCATGAAGTCTTTCCTGAAGGCTCCACTGAATTCACTTAGTCCTTTGTGCCTCCTTTCTTTTCTATTTACATCCTACCTTGCATTACTCAACCCAATTCAATCCAGTTCAACTCAATAACATTTAATAGAGGGCTACTACATAAGGCACTGTGCTGGTGGCTGTGGATATAAATCAGCAAAAATAAAAGTCTCTGTTCTCGAGGAATCTCAATTCTATTAGAGAAATACGGCATGTACACAGAAAAGTAAATACAAGATAATTTGAGGCCAGAGAAAACCCTAATGAGGAAATAGCCCCTGAACTGACCCTTGACGGAAGATAAAGATTCTGGAATGTGGAGATGAGAAGGTAGCACGTTTTAGATGTGAGCTACAATCTTGTGTGAACCCAAGAAGGCGATAGATGTAACGTCAATTTTGAGAAAACAGAAAATAGTCTGGGTAAACTAAAACACAGGGCAGCTAGGTAGCTCAGTGGATAGAGTGTCAGGCCTCAAGTCAGGAAGACTCATTTACGTGAGTTCAAATCTGGCGTCAGGCACTTATCATAGATGGATCATCCTAGGCAAGTCATGTAACCCTGTTTGCCTCAGTTTCCTCATCTGTAAAAAGAGCTGGAGAAGGAAATGGCAAACTACTCCAGTATCTTTGCCAAGAAAACCCCAAATGGGGTCACAAAAAGTTGCCCACAACTGAACAACAACAAAAAGCCAAACCATAGAAGATACCAAGGGAAGTGATATAAAATTAGGTAGGCTGGAATCAGATTTTAGAGAGCCTTAAGTGCCAGGCTGAGGAGTATATGGGCCTTTTGGCTCGAACTTGTAGCTTCATTACAGTGGCTAACTCTGGGTATGCAAACACCTCCTATTGGTGCAGATTGGTCATCTTAGAGTCTCAGGGAGTTACCTGGCTGACCCGTGAGCATTGATACATACAAACAGTATAGATTAGAGGAAAGTCTTCAACCTGGATATTCTTTCCTTGCTTGAGTCAGATAGGTGGTACACTTGGAAAGGGTGCCTGACCTGGAGTCAGGAAGACCCGAATTCAAATCCAGCCCGAGACACTTCCTAGCTATGTGACTATGGGCAAATTATTAAATTTCTCTCAGCCTCAGTTTTCTCCTCTATAAAAAGGGGATAATGAGAGCACCTACCTCACAGAGTTGCTGTGGGGATAAAATGAGATAATATTTGTAAAGCACTTTGCAAATCTTAAAGCGCTTTATAAGTAATAGCCATTATCATTACTCCAAAGGGAGCCCTTCTCCTGTACTTCACCTGAGGAATTTATAATTTATTTTAATTCAACAAATATTTGTTAAATGCCTTCTGTGTGTAGAGGTTTGGCATTGAATAGTGGATGCTGAGGTGGCCTCAGACTGAGAGAGTTCAAGACGGTTCAAGTCCTGCCTCTGTTATATAGCAATGAATCAATCAACAAACCTTAATTGAGTATCTACTGTGTGCCAGGTACTATGCTAGGCACTTAGGGATTCAATGAAACAATACCTGCTTGAATCCCCTGTGTTATAATGGCGGGGGGGCAACAAGAACCTATAAAATATATGCATTATAAATATAAAATTATTAAATATAAAGACGAGGTATCTTAAAAGACTTGGTTCATTATGTAGCTGTAATAATAGCTTTGTGGCTCAGTTGTGTCCGACTCTTTGTGACCCCATTTGGAGTTTATCTTGGCAAAGATGCTGGAGTGGTTTGCCATTTCCTTTTCCAGGTCATTTTACAGATGAGGAAACTGAGCCAAATAGGGTTAAGTGACTTGCCCAGGGTCGCACAGCTAGTGTCTAAGGCTGGATTTGAACTCAGATCTGTCTTGACTCCAGGCTTAGTGCTCTATCTATTACGCCACCTAGCTGCCCACTCCACCCTGTCCCAACAAACAACAACAGACTTGGTTTATTACATGACTAAAATAATAGCTATGTAATATCTTTAATAAACTATTTGAGCTTAAAACTGCACCAAGACTTTTGGGACACAACACCCAGAGTAAATACGGGGTCATTGGAGAGAGAGGGCACTAGCAATTGCCGTGATTAGGAGAGGCTTCATGTAGTCTAGAGTGTCTGAGCTACTTAAAGAACAAGAGGGACCCACACATTCTGCGACAGCCCCCTACATGAGGCTGAATATGTCATTGAACTTTGGAAGTGGTCTAGATGACTAGCTATTTTGAAGGTCGCTCACCATTTTGCGTGGATAGAGACTGTTTTTTCACTGGGAGTTCCTGAAATAGAGAAAGCCATGGGCTTAGAACCGCCAAAACAAGAAAAGAAAAGAAAACAATAGCTCATCAATTCAAAGTGCTGGGAGCACAAAAAAGGGAAAGGAGCCTTTGTCCTGAAGGAGTTTAATATCGAGTGATTTGTGTGCACGCTTTATCTCCTCAGCTCGTCGATGCTCACCGTGAACAGACGGCCCATGCCTTATTCTTGCTATCTCCCCACAGGACCTAGCAGAGGGCCGTGCAGAAAGGAAGTATTTAATATTTATTGAATTAACGAACGACCGCTCCATTCCTGCTCAGGTCTGAGAACTTCCCCACCTCAGAGCCTTTTAGCGAGACAGATCTGCAAAAATGAGTATCTCCCATTATTGTGTAGGTTCTGTTATCAGAATGTGGGTTCCTAGACAACAGGAACCCTGTTTTTGCCTTTCTTGGTATCGCCGGCGCTTAGCACAGTGATGCTCTCAAGTAGCAAGTGACGTACAGGTGAGTAGCATGTGATGCATATATGATCCATACCTGACTACATACGTTAAGCATGTGATGTGGGCATGATTGGCCACTGATGTATAGGAGATCTGTACATAGCAGGGTCATCAAGGCTCTGAAAATCTGCCTGTTAGGCTTAGCCACTTGTTGAACAGTGGCTGGAGGGCCGGTTGGATGATGATTTTCCAAGTGATTGACACAGGGGAGGAAGGTGCCTGATTCCTGTTTTGCTTAGGTCATTAAAGAGGGTCTTTTCTTCTCTGTGAGTAAGTAACCTGGGATCCTTTGATGTGGAGGGTTTGGAGCAGGCAGAGCTGGAAGCTGCCATTAGGTTGTCCCTATTACCAGGTGAGTGAGACTCCTGGATGTTATGATGAAATCCCAGGGTCAATGTCAGCAGGTGGTCAAAGTTGCAAGGGGGCTCAGGTGGGGATGCTGGATCAATAGTGGCTGCCTAGGGAGAAAGGTCTGGAAGTGTCTCAAGCAGGGTGGGTGTACTACTAGCGATTGCTACAGTCTGAAGTCCCATGTAGTCTACAGGGCTGAAGTCAGAGTGCCCAAACAGGGGTGGCAAATTTTGTTTAAGGTGGGGGCAAGTGCTCTGCAGCACTGTCTCAGCAGCTGAGGATGGGTTGGGGGGTCTCAGGTTTTGTTTATCAGGAAATGGTGGAGAAGGCTGAGCTAGGAGTTGCTACAACCTTATCACCATGTCAGCTGGGCTTCCAGCTGCAGAGGAGGGATGCTGGAGGTTGGTGTCAGTGGGGAGTAGGGCTCAGAATAACTCCAAAGTGGCTAGGTGGGCTCTTAGGGTCTACAGAGGGACCCTGGGGTCATGGGTGAGTCAGAAGGTGGGTCAACATTTTAGCAGTTGAAGTGTGGGGGAAGGGGGAATGTCAATGATTTTACTAGGGATTAACAAGCTAGGCAGCACAGTGGATACAGTGACAGGCCTGTAGTCAGGAAGACCTGAGTTCAAATGTGAACTCAAACACTAGCTATGTGACCTTGGGCAAGTCACTTAACTCTGTTTGCCTAAGTTTCCTCATCTGTAAAATGAGATGGAGAGAGAAATGGCAAACCATTCCAGTATTTTTGCCAAGAAGACTCTGAAACAACAGAACGAGTGATGTGTTCGTAATCAGAGGTAATGCATATTTAATATACACATTATCCGGCAAGTCAAGAGATTCCTAAATCCAGCCCTAGCCCACTCTAGAAAAAAAAATCCTTTCTTGCCTCAGGCCATATCTATAAGCTAGAAAAGGCAGGGCAGCTCTAGAGCCTTCATCTTCCCCTGCAGCCAGTCCTGCCCCTTGTGTGCTTCTCCAGGGCCCAGCATTGGGGTTGAAACAAGTGAGGATCCTGGAGGCAATTTTGCTTGTTGGCTGACTGACCTAGTACAGCAACCCTCCAACTCGGTTTTTTGGGCCATTGTGGTGGGTTCAGAGGACCTGTGGATCACCTACCACATTCTTTCTTACTGCCACTGCTTCAGAAAATTTTTTTCCCCAAATATTCACAGTTCTCTGGACATTGAGCTTGAGTAAAGCTAAAATTGTTTCTTACTTGGGTTGGGATGAAAAGATATTTAAAATAAGTTTGTACTTTTTTCAGTATTGGTGTATAAGTCACAGAGGAACCCACATCTTGTGAGATTCACCATGTGGCAGATGAAAGAATAGAGGATTGGACAGTCAGGTGAGTTAGATTTGGGGCATCATGGACCTCTTTAATTAGGTAAATTCAAGTTGAGAGCAGAAAAGATTTAACATAATATTTTGCACTATCTTTATTTTAAACAAGTTAGGTACCTTGGGTTTAACCTGGTTGACCCCTCTTGGCACCTGCTGGTACATTATTGGTACTTGACAGCCATGGGCTTTGTATATAATGATACCATGTTCTGATCTAATGGAATCCCTGCAGCCCACTGACGTCTATAGTCCAAATTCACAGTCAGACTGGTGAGTCCATCTGAAATGGCTGTAATGTGAACAAGAAGTACCAAGGAGTGAGCAGCACAGTTGTGTTGGTTTGCCAAGTTCAAGCCATGGTTTTTCACCAGTAATCAGTCTGCATAGCTTGGGAGGAGGGAGCCCTGGTACAAAGCGCCAAGAAAGGGTCACATCAGAGCTTCAGTTGTGAAACTGAGAGAGGGTCCAGGAAATCACTGAGGCCGGGAGGGATGCTATGAGACATGGAAATAGCAGAATGATGCTTAGCCTGCTCAAAGACTCCTAAGGATCATCTACTCCTCAAGCCTGCCTCACTCATGCGTGGTGGATAAACATTGTCAGCTGGCACAGACAGGTAGGACTAGGGAGCGGTGTTGTTGAAGGGCAAAGTCAAAAGTCCATGGGTCAAGCCAGTTGTCAGAAGTTCTTGTGGTAAAAAGAATCGGGGCTGGGTTAGAACCTTGCTTCGGTTCCAAGGTAACATCATGGTCTTCTGGCTGCTAGTGGTCCAGATGAATAAACACATGTATGAAACACATGCTTATCCACACTCAGAGTGGAATAGTGCAAGAGAAAGCCAGGTAGACTAAACAAGACATAAAATGGAGTTTAAGGAGCATGCAGTCAATAGATGTTAGAATCTGGAATCCAGAGAGGCAGACAGGGAGGGGTTCACCTCCTACATCAGGAAGACAAAGAAGCCCATGTGCCAGTGCTGGAGGGTTTGGAATAAAGACTGCTATAAAACTTGGAGCCTCTGAGGGAGAAAATCACGTTTTGTCTATAGTCCAGCCATGTTGGAAGATTGTGTGTGTGTGTGTGTGTGTGTGAGACCCTGGACCTGACCTATTGACCTAGAATTACAATGTTCATTTTACACTTTTGTTAATGAATTTTGGACTGATCCTGGTTGTGTATCTGGTACCTCCCTTGAAATACTGTTTATGCTTATTCCATTGCAATTTGTGAAAGGCTAGGGCTGATTTGAGTGTGACTTTGGCTTAATCTATGTGGACTTTTGAAGTCTACCTGTGAAGTTCTACAGACTGAAATATCAGGAGAGTCAACATGAGGAGAGTCAGCAACCAGGAGACTCTGATGTTACCTTGAGACTGTGTTAAGGTTCTATTCCAGCATAGCATCTATTGCAACAGGAAGCAGTTCCAGGGCATGGAAACTGATAATAGCTCAGAATCCACAGCTGAGAGCAGCAACTGGATAGAAAGGGAGAATAATGGAAGAGCAGTTGAAGGCAGATCCTGACAAAGACTTTGAGAAGTCACCAAGTACATGCCTAAGCTATGCCTAAAGGCCTTTAGGTAATAGAGTCTCAGAATGCTAGAAAAAGGGAAACAGGTGTGCACCAGGGTGTAAAGGTGTGTTTGTGGAGATAGGGGTGTGGGTGTAGGGGGAACACATAGCTGCTTGGAGTTGTAACTTATGCCTAGGGATTATATAAGAGGTGTTGGGACATACTCACACCACTGGTGTTTACAGAAAGGTACTGTGTGTTACCCAAGAATAGACATGTAACCATATCTACCTTGAACTAATTATCAACCACATGGAAATAACCATCTATAAAGAATACTAGGAGATGGGTGTTCTTTGGTCTGCCACAGCCACCACAGGTTCCCCATCTTTACATGCCTTAGGGAAATGAGGTCAGCTCTATTCCAGACAATAATAGTTCAGCTAATGAATGGCCCAGCTTTTAAGGACTATTCAATTTTATACTGACATAGACAGAGGGACTTGTAGACATTTTAAAATTGAGTATTCTTAGGGTAAAAAGACCTAAGTACCTTTGAATACACCGATCTTGAGTAGGCCAGAGACACGGGGTGGATAGAATTCTTTTGGAATCTGGCGACTGTACTCATGGATTTCTATATGTCAATTGTCCTTTTCTGGGTGAAGGGGTATTCTAATCATCCTGCCTCACAGTGATTGTGAGCAGTAGACCCTGAGTGTAATAAATGGGGGGGCAGGGGATGTGGACTGAGAACTAACATCATAGTCAGAGTGACTGAGTCCATGTAAAACACACTAATGCGTGAGAGAGAATAGTTCTGTGAATGAGAGTGAAGTTTGGCATATGGGGGCCATGGCAATTTGTGTATGAGTATGAAGTGAGGGGAGTGAGTCTGAGTATAGGGGAGACAGACAGAGGGAGAGAATGACACACATTCACAGAGAGAGACAGAAACACAGAGACAGATAGAGATGGAGACAAACAGAAAGACGGAGATGGAGAGATTCCACATGAATGGGTTAAGGTTGGGGTCCTCAGCTCCAGAAGGTACTCAGATTCAATAAAGTTAAGGGTATATATACATAGGTTTTTGCTATTTGGGGTCCTAGTTACCCCCTCCCCCTCCACTCCTCTGTGGTAATTGCCAGTTTGTGGGGACCCATGATCGTATTCCTTACTGTACACATCAGAATGGAAATTTTGGAGCCTCCTAGACCCCTTATTTTGTAAAGAGTCCTCAGAGGTACAAAGAGAACTTAAAAAACAGGTATGAGTGACAATAGTTGTACTATGTATGAAAGGCCCCTGACATTAGGTAGGATTCATGCTTAAATTGTAAATGTTGCAAAAGGCTAGGGGTGACAAGATAGAGTTTACTCAGGGGATAAAAATGTTTAATTGGACTCCGTGGAATTGGAACCTGACAAAGGACACGTGTGGACATCTTTTAAAAGAATACTGGCTACTCTTTCCAATTTGGTTGTCCTCAACGTCATATTTTGGCTCCTTTCTCTTCCCTTCCATTGTGTCTTCTACCTTTCCCCTTCTGCTTGGCTCCATTTTTTCACTCTTGCTAATCTTATCTGTGTGAACCCAGGACAAATTCTTCCATTTCTAGTCATTTCTTGTCTTCCTTGACCAGCAGAGTGAAATAGTTCAGATTAACCTTAAAGGGAAAGGGAAAAAGGCAGCTATTGTGCTAGGAAGTGGTAGTGAATGAAATTTGTCTGCAATAGTTAAACCTAGAAACAGAGGATGGATAGACCCTATAAGACCTTTTCAGGAGGATTCTTGGATACTCTAGAGAGTTTAGGAGAAGTTGTAGCTGGTAGGGCCTTGTTAGGTTACCCTTGACCTCAACGTTGGCTCTTTGTTGTCCCTTATTAGCTTGAAGTTCCTACCATCTCTCTATCCTGAACTTACTACCTTTCATTACAGTCAGTCAGTAAATAAGCATTCATTATGTGCTTACTATACACCAGATATCATGTGCTATACACTGGGGGATAAAACAAATGGTACTGACAGTCCTTGCCCTCAAGAAGTTCACATTCTAATGGGGAAGGTGCCATACAAATAACAATGTACATATGAGTTATATACAGGGCCAATTGGAGGGAGTCTCAGAAGGATAGTCTGATCTGAAGGGGATAAGGGTCTTCTGACTATAGATCTGTTTCCCTCAAAAGGCACAGCATTCTTCTTGAGAATTTTAAAGGGGTTACAAACAGAATTATTAGGAAATATGTGTGTAGTGGTAACAAATAAAAGGCAGAATTTATGAGGCATATGTGTCTCTTCAGTCAGTCCAATCTTTTCCTGAGAATTGTTTCCAAAGAACTAGGCCTAGTCCCCTAGTCCATTTTTAGTCCTCCTCCCGTTCCCTTCTGCTGAATTCCTAATGTTGGTTTTATCTCCAGAGTTAGCCAACTATATACTATCTCCTGGGTAAGATGATGAATCTAATCAGGGCAGTATCATAAGAGGTTGTTACAGTAATCCAGGTAGGAGGTAACTAGGTCCTAGACCAGCTGGTAGAATTGAAATGGAAAGGAAGGAACAGATAAAGTAGTAAGTCAGCATTTACATAGCACTTTAAAGTTTGCAAAGCACCATTCATGTTTTCTCATTTATCTTCATGACACTCCTGTGAGAGACTTGCTATCATCCTCCCCATCTTACAGATGAAGAGGCTGAGGCTGAGAAAGGTAAAGTGATTTGCCCAGGGTCACACAGCTAATAAGTGTCTGAGACCAGATTTGAACTTGAATCTTATTGACTCCAGTTCCAACACCCTATTCACTGTGCCATTGAATCCTCAATCACTTCAAGCCATCATCCTATAATCTCTTCTCTCTTTTACCACCAAATTTTGTCAGTCTACATTCCCCTTGACCACTCTATAGCTTTTGACAATGTTGAACACTCCTTACTTATGGAAATTACATTCTACCTTGGCTTCACCAACACTGCTTTCTTCTGTTGTTCCTGTCTCAAATTTTTGCTGAGATACATTTCAATCTCCTTTGGTGACTCATCGTGTATTTCCCACCACCGGTCATCAAAACTCTGTTCTTGGCCCTCATGTCTTCTCTCTCTGTTATTTTTTTTTTTAATGATCTCATTTACTTCTCTGGACTCATTTTATCTTGTCTATCCAGAAGAATCCCAAATATCTAACCCTAATTGTAGTAGGAAGGCCGAATTTATAATCTCAAATATAATCATGTATATGTTTGAATGGTTCGAAATCGCAAGGTATGAGAGATTTTCTAAGGAGAAAACAACAAGAAATTTATTTAGGCCCCACCGCAGCAGAACTGTGAACCAGCCTCCCCATTCCGACATCTTGACAAAAAGACTCCAGGCCCAGAAAGCCCACCTCACAAGAGTAACCAGGAGGCCACAGAAAAACAAGATAGTATTTAGCCAAATCATTTTACTGGCCTCGAGTTCCTGCTCGCACTCCTGGTCTACACACAGGTAAGCCCTGCTTCCGCAGCTTCCTGCCTCCGCAGCTTCTGGCTTCCGCAGCTTCCGCAGCAGATTCCGCTTCCGCTGAAGTTGTCTC
>CM053625.1:247069740-247112240 GCA_028646595.1 Phalanger gymnotis
CTAAGGAAAGCAACTTCAAGGGGTTAACAATCTTACTTCAATTAAACATATATATATATATATGCATATATATGTGTGTGTGTGTATATATATATATATATATATATATATGTATATATATATAGATATATATCATTCACTCAGTTCAGGGGGAAAAGCCAGCACCTTGAACTTCAGAGAAAACACAAACAGAAATTACAATCAGAAATTAGATGAATGGAGCAAATTAGCAGACAAGCTTCTAACTGTCTGTCCATATCAATACATACATAGTTACCAGAGAGAGAGAGAAGCACCAACATCTGGGTTTTCAAAGCCAGGGGGTTCCTTAACGGTTACCAAGAGTCTAGTCTGGCCAAATCATACTAATGCTCTTCCAATGAATGAGCCCCAAACAAAATGCCAACCTCAGAGTATATATACACTTCTTCAGTGTCAGAGAGCTTCACACCTCTTGTGACCTAATTAGCAAAAGGATGCATGCCTTCCTGCAAGCAAATGAAAGACTCAATCAAAGGCACTTGGTTGCCTCAGTGCTGAGAAGCACTCCAAAAGAAAAAAAAACAGTAAGAAGTCTCACTTTGCTTGCCCTTACACTTCCTAAAATGTGCCCTATGGAGACAGCACTCTAGATGTGGTCTTATTAGAGTAGACTATGATAGACTCATTGTCTCCCTTGTTCTGGAATCTATGTCCATCAATTCAGGCTATTAGTATTATTTTTGGGGATGCTATTTCACAGTGTACTTACATTAAGCTTATAGTTCACTAAAACCTCCAGATCTTTCTCATGGGAATTTTTGTCTAGCTCCAATTCTCCATATGCTATTTTTTGGGGAAATGGCTTAAAATCCAAAGGTAGAAATTGATATTTATTGCATTTAAGTTTCATCCTATTAAGATTTGACCCATTTTTCCAATATCTCTTTTCTTCCTTCATGTTTTGGCCAACATCTTAGGTACCTCTCTCAGCTTGACATCTACAAATTTGATGAACATGCTTTCTATGACTTTTTCATGTCATTGATAAAAATCGTTGAACATCTCAGAATCAAGGACAAATTATGCAGGCACTCTACTAGAGACCTCCAGTTAAAGAAGCAGGTTCAGGTCTATGGAATTGATAGTTCTACTGTACCATGCTCTGTTCATACCACATCTGAAGTATTATGTTCAGTTCTAGGTGCCATATTTCATGAAGGGCATTGGGATCAGTTAGAGAACATTGAAGGATGACAAGTAGGATGATGAAGGGCCGGCCTCCAATTCATAGCACATGATGATCACTTGATCTGTTTTGAAGGAATTGTGAGTATTTGACCTGAAGATTTAATGGGTGGGTACCTGATAAGTCGTCTTCAAATATTTGAAAGGTTGTTGTACAGATTAAACTCATTGTATTTGGCCTCAGAGGACAAATTAGAAATAGCGATTAAAAGATGCAAAGAGGTGAATATTGATGATTTTAGAGAATATTCCCTAAAGAGCCATCCAAACATGAAATGGCCTGTTTTTAGGAGTAATGAGGTTTTCCTTGTCAAAAAAGATTGTTTGACCACTTGATGGGCATATTATAGAGAAGATTCTTGTTCAAGTCTGGATTCTGAATTTTCTCTCAGCTCTGAGGTACAGTGATTTTGAGATTTTGAGAGGTTGACATCAACTCAATAAAGACTATTCTTTGAGAAAAGCCATTCAAAAAGTTTTAATCCTACCCTAACTGTACTATAGCCACATGTCTCCATCTTGTTCACCATGAGATACTTGTGAAATGCTTTGATGAAATTTAAGAATAATACTATGTCTATAGCATTCTTTCAATCTACCAATCTAGAAACCCTGTCGAAAAAAGAAAATTAGTCTGTTGTAACCTGTTGTTAATGAAGCCATGCAGGCTTTTAGCTATCTTCATCTTCATCATCATCATCATCATCATCATCTTCATCATCATCATCATCACTAACATTTATATAGCACTTATGTGCCAGAAACTGTGGTAAATGTTTTACAAATATTATCTCATATGATCCTCACAACAACTCTAGGAGGTAGGTGCTATTATTATCCACATTTTACAGATGAGACGGACAGTAGTTAAGTGACTTGCCCAGGGTCACATGGGTAGTGAGAATCTGAGGCCAGATTTGAACTCAGGTCTTCCAGACTCCAGGCCCAGAGCTCTATTGTCTCTGCCCCCATCACTGCTAAAACTTATCATTTTAACAATGTATTCTAGAATTTTTCTAGGAATAGATGTCAAACTCACTGGCTTAAAGTCTGCAGATGTCATCTTCTTTTCTATTTTGAAAATCAGATACTTGTCCTTTAATAGTCTTGCATCACTTCTCTCATTTTTTCAAGATCTTTTAAAGAATACTGACAAGGGCTCAGTTGTCACGTCTGTTGGTTTTTGCAGTGCCCTAGGACACAGTCTCTCTAGAGGCCTGGTGACTTGAACTCATTAAGGACTGCTAGATGCTAATCTACGTACTTCTCATTCCCTAATAACAATTTTTGTTCTGTACTTCCCAATGCAAAGATCGTTATCTTTGGAAGAGAAAATAGAAGTGAAGTAAGTATTGAGTAGCTAACATTCTCACCATTGTCTGTTATCATCATGCCATCTCCCCCAGGCTGGGGTAATATCCCCTATTTGATTCTTCTCTTGCTCTGAACATAACTTATAAACAAACACACACTTAGCCCACCCTTCACAAAAATCACCTTTTTAAAAAGTCTGTAGCACTCACTATCAGTTTCTGTACATTCTGAACTTTGGCACTTATGACAGTATTCTTAAAATATTCTTTTTCATAATTTATCCTTTTACTTGACCTTGCTTCTATTTTCTATACGTGTCTTTTAAAACATGAGTTGGATAATGAGTTCTCTGAGTAGTCACATTGGTCTCTTTAGTCAGTTTCCCCTTTTCTTCCTCATCAGGCCCATTTCTATTTGCAGTTTTAGGATTTCATCCCCAAGAGCTTTCAATCACTCCTGGGACAATTTCCCTGGAAAAATTTTAAGCCACTGGATTCTATTTTTCCTTGATCTGAACTCTTTGAGATTTACTCTCTCCAATTCTAAGGTATGTGTGTTAGGCTATGCCCACTTTTCCTTTCCTTCTCCATCATGAACTCCCAAACAGAGCAGCTGCTGGTCCATAGAGTTTTGCCATTTTTACTATAGCAACCATTTCCTCCTTGCTGATGAGAATCAGACTCATAGTAGATAGTTTTCCTTGTCATTTCTTCTGCCTTTCAAAAGATGACATCATCATTAAGGCAATTCAAGTTACTATTTTTTACCTGTTCTGCTTTTGGTAAAGAGAGCTTCGTATCAAATGTCCAGATAACTGACATCAGCTTGCTTCTGTGCTAGGGGTATGGTTTGTTTCCTGAACTTGCTCATCCAATTCCCCCTTCTTTCCAGGTGGTCTATAGAATACTCCCATGATAATATAAATTTTCTAAGTTAATCCTCATCCAAATGCCCCTTACTCTATTTCCTCTTCTTCCTGGATTTCCTCACATGAAGATATCTTTTTAATATTCAATTTTACTCCACTGTCACTTTTATCTATTCTGTTCTTTTTGAATGAACTTTATCATTTAAGAGTTCTATCATTGTCATATGTTCCACTCCACTAAGTCTTGGTGAAACCTATGAAGCCAAATTTGCCTCTTTGTGTTAGGATCTCAACTTTCCTACTTGTATATTATCTATGTTTATTGCATTTTTACATAGGGATATGAAGCAATGTGTTTTATTGCTGGGTCTCTTAAGTATCATCTTCTTCCCTTCTGTTAATGTTCCTATGATGTACAAGCTACTCTTCATATTATTAGATTTGGTCAATCAATGTGGCCAGTTTTCTCTTGCCCCTTCTCTTTTTTTGTTTAAAATCCTCTTGTTTATTTCACAAGACTGTAGGCAAATAAGTTTTTATCATCCCTCATTAGGTGTACTCCATCTCTGGCCACATCGTTTCTATATTTTAAGTTATCACTCAGAAATCTGTATGATCTTACTTCTAGACACCATCAAGTTGGCAATAGAGGCAAAAAAATAGCACCTATGTTTCCATGATAATTCCTTCAGATTTTCCTCCCAGGACTTCATAATCCTTAGTAATACTTTTGGTATTCTTTATGGAAGTTCTACTTGTCCCCACATGAATCACCTGTAAAACAATATTGCTTGCAGTGCTGTGGAGGTGTAAGACCAACAGCACCAACACACAGGAAGGCTGGTAGCACATGTTCTTTGATCTGCTTTTCTAAAGGAAAGCAACTTTAAAGGGTTAACAATCTTACTTTAATTGAACATACATATGTCATTCACTTAGTTCAGGGGGGAAAAGTCAGCATCTTGAACTTCAGAGCAAATACAAAAAGAAATTACAAACAGAAAAAAATCACACAAATCAACAGACAGGCTTCTGTCTGACTATAGCAATACATACAGCTTCCAGACAGAGAAACACCAACATCTGGGTTTTCAAAGCCGAGGTGGGGGGGTGGGTGGTTCCTTAATGCCTACCCAGAGTCTTGTCTGGCCAGATCACATGAACACTCTTTCAACGAGTGAGCCCCCGAAGCAAAATGCTAACCTCGGAGTATATATACTGTTTCCAGTCAGGGACTCTTGATTTAATCAAAGACTCCTGATTCAAACAAAGGCAAGACTCAATCAAAGGCACCTGATTGCCTTAGTGCTGAGAAGCACTCCAAAAGAAAAAAAAACAGCAAAAAAAGTCCCGTCTTGCTTGCCATTGCAAAAGTGGGCATTGGTCATCAGATTTGAAAAGTCTTGGTAGGTTTTTCATCAGATCTAGGCTACAGGATGACAGCAGACCACTCTGGCTGTCCAGCTGACAAATAGCTACCTTGGAACCCTCAGCTTAGAGTCACTAATCACTACTACCCAGCTCTTCTTTCTCTGACCATTTTTGGATGGCATCTTATCTGATAGTACCCATGGAGTTACAGCATCACTACTTCAGTTATAGGAAGCTGCTTCTTCCTAAGATGTTCCAGCTCCCCCCTCTAATGGAAGAGCCTTATATCTATTACTTAAGCTCCAAACATTTAGTCATCTTTCTTCTTCCTTTCTTTCTGTTTGTTGACCTGTTGACTAATTGCCTGACCTCTCCATATCATGCTCTTCTATCTATCTTCTAACTTCTTGCTATGAATTTAGTCTTCCCTTTACCTCTTAACACCTTTTGTCTTCTTTGTCTTTATTTTCTCTGGAGCATTTTTATTTTTATTTTTTGAGGAACACTTCATTGTCCCTGATAACATGGAGTGTATAAATATGTCCCTATAGCCATTTCATCTTCTCATTAATAGGACAGAAACTTGCACTTTGTGTATACATAGGTATTTCTTTATACTGTCAGAAACACATACATAGCAGGCTCTGCAGGTCACTGCAAAATTCCCTTTGCTGTCCATTTTTGTGTGAAATAAAAGCTGTAGCCCTTTATCTTCTTTTGGTGGTAGCCTTCTCAGCTAGTCCTTATGGTTTAGTCCTATGACAAACTGCTCAGCTGCCATGCCTTATTTACCATGCTGAAGACTGCACTGATGGAGGCTAAAAGAAAAATCCAAAAGACATGTACCTCCAACTACTGTCCTATGGCTACTTTTTGCTCATTATCCATGTCATCCCCCCACATATGGATGTACCCCGGAACTCTTTTCTGGATCCTCTTCTTTTCTCTTTCTATACTCTCTCTTAGGGATCTCGTTAGCTCTTAGGGATCTTGTTAGCTCCCATAAGTTCAATCTCTATGAAGATAACTCAACATTTCTAGTCCGTATCTCTCTCTCTCTTGAACTCCGGTCTTGCATCCCTAATCGTCTACTGGACATCTCTACCCAGATGCCCCTGAAGCATCTTGAACTCAACTTGTACAAAAGAGGATTCATTATCTTTTCCCCCAAACCTGCTTCTCCTCCTAACATCTTTATGTCAGTTGTGAGTACCACCATTGTCCCAGTCACCCTCTTTGAACCTTAGGAGTCATCCTTCACTCAGGAGTCATCGTTCCCATGGCTCCACATATGCAATCATTTGTCAAGTCCTGTCGATTCTGCCCATGCCACACCTCAGTCTATCCCCTTCTCTCTGCCACCCTAGTTCAGGCTTTCATCACCTTGATGGTCTCCTAACTGATCTCCTTGAATCTTACCTCTCTTCTCCCCAACCTGTCCTCTACACAGGATAGGTCAAAATGTCAAAATAATGTTCCTAAAGCCCAGGTCTGAACATGGCGCTTCTCTACTCACCAGATGTCATTGGCTACCCATTGCCTTTAGGATAAAACACCTTGGGCATTTAAAGCCTTTACACTCTGCCTCCAGTGTATCTTTCCAGGCTGATTACACATTACTCTCCTTAATGTACATTATATTCTAGCTCAGGGGTGGGGAACCCGCAGCCTGGAGGCCATGTGTGGCCCTTTGTTCTGTGAAGTTTGGATTTAGTCAAAGGGCTGCACATGAGGGCCTATAGAGCCACATGTGGCCTTGAGGCCGCAGGTTCCCCACCCCTGGTCTAGGCAAAAGCAGTGAGGTAATAAGGGACCAGGGTATTTGTAGTATCAGTGGTGAGAACGGGTGTATGAGATGCTGTGAAGGTAGAAATAGCAGGACTTGGCAATTGATTGGATATAGGCTGTGGGGTGAAACAGAGTGAAAGGTTAAGAATGAAACCTGGGTTGTGAGCCTAGATGACAATGAGACTTAATGAAAAGAAAACCTTCCCAATGATTAGAACTGTCCAAAAGTGGAGTGGGCCCCCTTGGGAGGTTAATGCTTGAGGGCAGGAGCTGTTGTTTTTGTTTGTTTGTTATTTGCCTCTTTTTGTATCCCCAGCACTTAGCACAATGCCTGGCACATTGTAGGCACTAAATAAATAAATGTATTTATTATTTATTGATTGAATTATTGACCTCCTCACTGAGGTCAGCTCCTCACTGCAGAAGGATTTTTTTTTCAGGTGTAACCTGGACTAGATGACTGATGAGGTCTCTTGCAACTGAAATTATTTGGTTCTTGCCCATTTAACTTAAATATGTTAAATAAATGATAGACTATTTTTGAGTCACTTGCAGGTATTTTAATCAATTAATTGCATCATGTCTGTTATTTCCTTGGTATAGTTAATCAATCAACAAGCATTTATTAAGCACATAATATATGTCAGACACGGCACTAAGCACTGGGATATAAAGAGGCAGAAACATGGCTCCAGACCTCCAGGAGCTCCCATTCTGATGGGAGAAGACAACATGGAACAGATTGCACATATAAGATATGAGCACTGAAAATGGAAGGTACATAGTGGGAAGGAACTAGCAGATGTGTGTATGTGTGTATGTGTGGGGGAAGGGAAACTGACCAAGGCCTTCTACATAGGATGGTTTTTGATATGAATCTTGAAGGAATCCAAGGAAGCCAGTCAATGGAGGTGAGGAAGGCTACCATTCCAAACATGGCAGATGGTGGGTGAAAAGGCACTGGAGGTAGGAGATGAAGCATCCTGTGGGACTAATAGATTCCAAGGACAAACTTATTCTATCTATGCAGATCAGCACTTGCCCTATAACATAGAGTTTTAGGGAATTGCTTGGGAGATGGACAGGTTAAGTGACTTGCCTAGCGTCTTAGAACTAATACATGTCAGAAGATGGACTCGAACACAGATATTACTGATTCCAAGGCTGTCTCTCTATCCACTACACTATGCTGCCCCTCATTTTTTTCTTTTATTAAAAATTATATTTGTCTTCACAACATCCCTGGAAGGTGAGAGCAGAAGCAGAGATTGTTGCTATAGCCTCTTCTTACTTAAGATGAAGCTCAGAAGGAAGGGAAGGACCAGGCTCAGTCTCCTCTTGGCCTATAAGTGTAAGATGGTGATGAGCCTTCGTTCTGGATCTGGGGATGATCACCCTGGCTCTCTGGGTGGTTGTAAAGAATCATAAATAGTGAAAGGATATTGTCATGCTCTATGGACGAATGGCTGCAGCACTTATGAAGAAGAATAATTGTAATAATTATCACGATAATAATGATGATTAGATAGCTGCCCAGGCTCTATTATCTCCCTAATGGCAAACATTGTACCAATGGGAACAGGCTTTCTTTGGCTTCCCTGACTTCTCTATCTTTCAATGGGAAGAAGGCCCCTGATTGTTCCCCAAGGTCCCAGTCCCGTCTAAGTCTTCATGGCCCAAGAGAAGATAGGCCAGAAAGACTGTCCCAGTCAGATTGAAGCCGGCAGAAGAGAAGGAGTCATTTCTAGTCCCTTTGGTCTTGACTGAAAACAAAGTGAAGGTCCCTGAGTTCTCCTATAAACGGTAATGATAACACAATTATCATGCAAAACAAAAATTAAGTTTAATGGTGCAAAGCCAGGATGTACTGGGGAGGTAATTCATATTAATTATGTTTGGATTAAAAGCTTATTTCTTTTGTTAGCATCTGCAAGTAGAAACTTAGCTGTTAAAAAAAAAGAGAAGTTGCATATAATTACTGCCTCTCATGGAGGAGCAATGTTGGGCTTAATGGAGCATCTCTGCTGTCTTCGAGCTCCTGGAGAATGGTAATATTTCACATTTTATGAAATACAGAAGAAATAAATTACAGGTTTAATGATAAGAACTACTTGGGCTCATAATGAAATCTGATTGGCCAGTTAATCCACCGAGACCCTCAGATGTGAACCATCCGAAAAGGGTAAAAATGATGAAAAATGAAATTAAATGGAAAAAAATTCTCACTGCCGTCTCTTCTTCAGAGCCAGGAGAAAAATCCCCTTCAGGCCAAGGAGAAAAATCACCTTCTCAAGGTTTGGAGGGAAGCAGGGAAGAAGGAAGGGATTTCCCTCTAGCTTTCCCCTGGTTTCTGGTAGAAATGAAATGTACTAGATTTCCCAATGGAGAGAGAGACAGAGAGGGAGAGAGAGAGAGAGAGGGAGAGAGAAATAAATTCAGAGGAAAGAGTTTCTCATGGGAACAGAACTTCCAGGATTTCCTTGAGCTAGTTTTCCCCCTCATAGGTAAGCCAAAAGTCACAGGGTTTGGGCAAAGCTCATGAAAGCATTGAAGGCCTTCCTCAATCTGGCTTCAACCTACTTTGACAGCCTTATTTCACATGACTTACCTTGCATACTTTGTTCCAGCCAAACTGGTCTACAAGTTCTTCCTTGAATTAGATATTCCATTTGTCACTTTCATGCATTCACACAAACTATGTCTCATTCCTGGAATGCAAGTGCATTCAGCATCCCTTCTCAGAATCCAAGCGTTCCACTGAACCTCAAGACAGGTTACATCTCCTCTGAAGCCTTATCTGATCCTCTCTCCCTTCTCCCCACCCCCCCCCACCCCACCCCATAATCAATGCCCTCTACCTCCTCATTTATTTGTATATATGATGTTCTCTCCCCACATTGAATGTCAGCTCCTTGAGGGCATGGACTGCTTCCTTTTTATCTCTGTATTCCTAGTGCCCTTGTAAGTAGTAGGTGTGAAGTAAACTTTTGTTGATTTGAATTGAAGCAGATATTTCCAAGTTCAGGATACATTCACGTAGAAAAAAAAGCCTAGAGGTCAGACTTTTCATCCTGAATTAGGAGTAAGTGCAAAACTCTGTTCCCTACTCCTTTTGTTTTCCCGTGAAGTGTTTAATAAAGAGGGCCTCCTTGCTAAAGTTAGCAGGTTCTTATCTCTTAGTAAAGAATGCTAAATGTTCCTTATTGACCTATATAGTTTCCAGACACTACCAGCAGCTCTGGGGAGTTTCATGGGGGATTTTAATCTTTCCAAAAATATGTTCTATCTACATGCTTACTGTGGGCCAGACATGCAAATTAGCCCAAGTGCACAGTCTCACGTTAAATCAAGTTATGGGAAGGTTCCTCCACTGAGATCTCTTCCTTCAATGAATCATTGTGATGAAGGGGTGGGAAACCTGGGTTCTTGAAGGTTCGATCAGGAAAAAGCAAGCTCTGCCTCATCCCACCAAGTTGGAGAGGGTTTAAGTACTGTTCTTTCTTGTCCTTCAAGACAAGACCCCTTTGATAATCTAGAGAAGCCTATGAACCACCTCCTCAGAGTAATGTTTTTATATGCATAAAATAAAATACATCGTATCCAAGTGAAACTAAAGGTTAGTGAAAATAAAGATGTCCTTTTTTCCCATTCAGGTTCACAGATCCCTGTAGTCTATCCATTGACCCCTTGAGGGTCCGTGACCCGAGGGTAAGAACCTTTGCATTAGAGGGTTGGCCACCAGATGATGACTTTTTTCCCTTAGAGAAACTCATGAGAAAACAGTCTTTAGGGTGAAGGGGTTACCATCTATGCTGGTGGAGAGAGAGTATCCACAATTGAGGCCTAGAAAACGAAGTGGCCAGGTTCAGATTTGTACTGAGGTCTTCTGACTCCAAATCTAGTGTTCTCTCCATTATGCCATGCTTCCTATGTATAGTTCAGATCAATGTCAAGGACACATTCTGAAGACTGATGGAAAGGCTTCCTAGACACCTGGAAGGCAGGTTCTTAACTCTCAGTAAAGAATGCTGACACTTCTTTGCAGGCTCATGTATCTCCCAGCCACTGTAGAAATCTTTGGGGATGAGAGCTTTTTAAAGAAGTTTCATGTGGGATTTTTATTTCCTTGGCAAAAAATGTATTATAATTTAATTCTTGCTGTGGGATAGACATACTAATTCACACAAGTCCATAGATTTATTAAAAAAATCAGGCTATCGGAAACTTGGTCCATGGAGTAGAGCTCTGTGGAGGTGGGGTTGGTATTATTCCGTTGTTTTGCAGTCACATCAAACTCTTCGTGACCCCATTTGGGGTTTTCTTGGCAAAGATACTGGAGTGACTCATTTCCTTCTCCAGTTCATTTTACAGATGAGGAAACTGAGGCAAAGTTAAATGAGTTGCCCAGGGTCACATGGCTAGTAAGTGATTTGAGCTCAGGAAGAATCTTCCTGACTTCAGGCCTGGTGCTCTATCCACTCTGCCACCTAGCTGCCCATTCTGTGGAGGTAAGATGGTACAATGCAAACATCACTGAACTTGGAGTCAGAGAACACAAGTTAAAATCCCGGCTCAGCCATTTTCTTCACCTGCGAAATGAAGATATTAGGCTAGCTAACTTCATTTGTCCCTTCCAGGTTTAAATCCTATGATCTCATATAAAAGGGGTGTGTGTGTGTGTGTGTGTGTGTGTGTGTGTGTGTGTGTGTGTGTGTGTGTTTACATGCATGCACATCATCTTAGGGAAAAGGGATTTTGCTTAGTATACAAGCAAGTCACCTATAGCTCAGTATCCTTAGACTCCATTTGAGCTAAAGAAGTGGCTTGTTCACGGCTAAGTAAACATCTAGGCTGTGATGTTATCACTGCTGCTTCCACTTGACCCAGAGATATTCAGAGCCAGGCTCCTCAAGGCCTGAGCTTCATTACTTGGTAGATTTATGGCAAACCACCTCAGGAGTTTTGGGAGTAGGGAACCCTTTGTGGGCAGTGTACCTTGTGAAAGTTCCTCTGGAATTTGCTCCTTGGCAAAGTCTCCTTCCCTGTACCACTCTGGTGTTGGCAACAGTTGGCATGGTAGAAAGAGTCTTAGACTGGGAGTCAGGGCCCCTGAGTCCTGGCTCTATTGCCAAGTAGGTGTGTGACCTTGGCAATGTCACCTTCCTTCTCTGGACTTAAGTTTCCCCATCTGTACAGTGAGCCCGAATGGCCTTCAAGATCCCTTTCAGCTCCTAAATCTATGAGCTGATGAGCTATGAGTCTGGAGGAGTGATGTCAGTTGCCCAAAGATGACTAAGGCCAGATATACTCATGTAATTATAGGAAGCAAGGCTTCCTCCAGCAATGGTAGAGGAGATAGGCAATGAAGAAGAGGGGGTGGACTGAGGATGTCAAGACTGCTCCTTCCTGTCAATCACCAGTGCCAACTAAACAAACCATGCCTTTCAGCCAGAGACCATTTATCGTCTCCTGCCTCCCATCTCCTTTCCCTGCTCAGTCAGGTCGCAGCTCTGAGAAACTGATTGAAGTCTTCCATCACCTGGACTGTAACTAAAAACACAGGTGTATTTGTCACAGGCAGGAGGGTAATTGCCTCTTGGTTCAGCTTCTTCCAGGCCTCTCCCATTCCATACACTGGTAAAGAGGGCATCATGTTGAGATAGGTATAGTAATAGATAACCATAGGTGTTGTGCAGTCATTTTTTAACCATGTCTAACTCTTCATGACCCTTTTTGGTGTTTTCTTGGCAAAGATATTGGAATGGTTTGCCATTTCTTTCTCCAGCTCATTTTACAGATGAAGAAACTGAGACAGGCAGGGTTAAGTGACTTGCCCAGGGTCACACAGCTAGTGTCTGAGGTCAGATTTTAAGTCACAAAGATGAGCCTAAGATAACAGTAATGAATGCACATATTAGACATATAAGACCACCCTAGCTCTGGTATTTTGTGATTTTAAGAGCCGCTCTTTTCTCAGGGGTCTCTGGGAATATCTCTCCAGTCTTACTGGACCCAGCTGCCTATCACTGGATCGTAACATTTTAGAGAAGAAAGGAATCATTTAGTTTAGCTATCCAGTCCAACTTCCTTATATTACATGAGAAGAAAGAGGTCCAGGAATGGTAAGGGCCTTGCCCAAAGCCACGGAAGAGCGCATAGCAGACCCAAGACTCAGGTCTCTAGAATGAGTTAAAGTGATTTTTAAATTTTATTGGGCTGCTATATATATGTGGCAAGTGTGGCATGTCCTATGTTAATACTGTACAAAGGTGTCTTGGAAAGGACCAGTTACTATTCACCAACCTGTTTTGGGGCCTCCAGGTGGCACAGTGGATAGAGTGCTAGGCTTGGTGTCAGGAAGACTTGCCTTCCTGAGTTCAAATCTGACCTCAGGCAATTACTAGCTCTGTGACCTTGGGCAAGTCACTTAGTCCTGTTTGCCTCAGTTTCCTCATCTGTAAAATATACTAGCGAAGGAAATGGAAAACCACTCCAACATCTTTGCCAAGGAAACCTCAACTGGGGTCATGAAGAATTGGAAACAACCGAATAAGCACAACAAAAGTTTTGTCCTCTGAAAAATGAGGAGAGGATTCAGCTGGATGACCTTTGTAGCTCCTTCTAGTTCTGAATACTGTGATAATTGTGAATGGACACTCTTCTCCTTCTGCTCTGATCCTCAAGGTACTGCCTACCACCGCTACTCCTGCAAATTAAGTGGTTTACTCAAGGTCACACAGATAGTAAATAGGTAGGTAGGAGAGCTGGGATTGAAGCCAGATCCTGACTCCAAAACCAGTTTGTTCAATGTGAAAGAAATGTTTTGGGAAAATTGACTTGACAACAGGCTACAGAATGAATTGGGGAGAGGGAGAAGAGACAGCGAGAGCAGCATAGTTTTGTAATATCCCAGACGTGAGGTGATGAGAGCATAAAACAGTGATGGCAAAGGGAAAGAATGAATAGAAGAAATGTTTTGAAGAAAGCAGCATTAGCTGCTTACCTAACAGGGTATTTCCTCATCTATACAATGAGGAGGTTGAATAAGATGGCTATAGAATCATAGAATGTCAGAGCTGGAAGAAGCCTGAAAGATCTTGCAGCCTAACCCTCTATTGAGTAAACTGAGGTCAAAACTGGTTAAGTGAGTTGAATAAGGACACATAGATAGGAAAGAGAGCCACCATTTGAACCCAGATCACCTGACTTCCGGGTCAGTCATTTGTTGATTTAACATTTATTATGCATATTATGTATAAATAACTTTTTTATGAGATTAGGTTATTGTAGCTGATAATCATCTATGAATTTTCTGCTCCTGGGGCAAAGGTAGAAATAGTGGATGCCAAGGAATTGAAATGACTTCAGGTAACTAGAGGCAGCATGTGCCTATGTCCAATTTCAGGTTTCCCCTTCTGCCATTGTTGGGTGGTGGATTATTATGGGAGACAGGGGTTGGTATGGAAGACTGCTCTGCTCCTCAGTCAATCAATCAATCAACATTTTTTAAGCCCTACTGGGTGCCAGGTAGTTTGCAAGGCAATGAATGAATGAAAAGGGCGTTCTTAAGCAATACTAAGTGCTAGTCACTATCCTAAGTGCAGGTCCTAAGTGAAGGAGGGGATACAAATATAAAAAGCAAGACAATCTCCTGCCCTCGAGGAGCTCACATTCCAATAGAAGAAGGTAGCACATACAAGGCAGTGGTAGCCAGGAAGAGATATTTTAGTCTGGGAAGTCATAGGGTTAGGGTAGAATCAGGGCCTTCTACTGACCCTTCCCTTCCAGGCAGTGTTGATTTGATTACTGTTGCTAGAATAAGAGGAAGAAAGAATGTTTATGTGTGCAGGGTAGGGGGTGGCAATATCACAGGTAGATGGTTGGAGTGCACCCTGGGGCTGGTTAGGTATGATAAATTCTCTCCAATCAGGAAAGCATGGAAATACAAAGACAGACATGAAATAATCTCTCCCTTTAAGGAACTTAACATTTTATCAGAGGAGATATGTACAAAGAGAAATATATACAAAACATATGCAAATGAAAACAAGATGATACAGCTCCCTCATGTACAAATAATGAAACTGGGGCCTAGAGGAATGAATTTGCCTGCCTATAGATGGCTAAGTCAAGGTACACTCTCATATTACAATAAGCATCTTCTAGCAATGCTAGAGAAGAGAGGGGTATGGAAAAGAAGGGAATGATTGAGGACCACAAAACTGACCCCTCAATGCCACCTAGCCAAACCTTGCTTTGGGAGGTGGTGTGTGGCAGAGGGGATGCACTAATGTAATGGTAGGGAAGGGGAGAAAAGCCCCCAGGCAGAGGAATCATTTGAGGTAGCTTTGAAGAAAGGTAGAGATTCTCTGAGGTGGAAGGGAGGAGGGAAGACCTTCCAGGCATAGGAAGTTAGCTGTGCAAACCCAAGGAGATGGAGGATGAAAAGCCATATGTAAAGAAATTAAAGTTGGTTTGGCTGAACCATAGAGTGTGTGAAAGGTGAGTAATACATACTAAAGCTAGAAAAGTAGATTGGAGACAGGTTGTAAAGGACCTTATATAGCAGAGGAGTTTGTTTTTGATCCCAGAGGCCAATAGAGAGCCACTGGAGTTTATTAATTGGGGCAGTGATATAGTCAGGCTCGTGCTTTGGAAATATCATTTGGCCATTATGTGAGAGAGGGATTGGAGAGAAGAGAGAGACCAAAGGGAGGGAAACCAATTAGGGTTTTGTTGCAGTAGTCTGGGTGAAAAGTGATGAGGGCCTGAATTAGCGCTATGGCTGGGTGACTGGAGAGAAGAATATGGTTGTAGGAGATGTGGGGGTAGAAACAGTAAGGTTTGGCCACTAATCAGATACAGGGGGAGGGGTGAGGGATAAAGAGAAGTCTAGGATGACTCTGGGGTTATGAGACCCTGGGAGACTGAAAAGGTGGTGGTGCCCTCAACAGAAATACCAAAGTTTAGAAGAGTGTTTGATTTGATGGAGAAAGATAGTAAGTTCTGGGTTTTTTTTTGACATATTGGAGTTTGAGATGTCTATCATACAACCAATTTGAAATGTCCCATATGCTGTTGGTAATGAAATAATGGAGCTGAAGAGGGCTAAATATATAATGTGAGAACCATGTTTGTAGAGATAATAATTGAATGCATGGGAGCCGATGAAGTCACCATCAGGGGTATGGAAAGACAAATACCCTCAGCCCATGTTTAAAAGGTGGATAATAATCCACTTTTTGTTGGATGATAATCCAGGAAAGGAGAGTGACTGAGAAGAGGCCATTGAGCAAGCATGAGGAGAACCAAGAAAGATCAGTTTCATTAAAAACTTAGAGAGGAGAGAGCATCCAAGTGTAGATGGTGGTCAACAGTGCCAAATGCTGCAGAGAGATTAAGAAGGATGAGGACTGGGAAAAGGCTGTCCAGTCTGGCAATTAAGAGATCATTGGTAACTCTGGGGAAAGCAGTTTCAGTTGAGTGATGAAACTTAGAAGCCAGATTACTAGGGATTGAGAAGAACTATTGTCCTTCCCATATCCCTAAGGGGTGTGCCCCTTAGGATAGCACCTTTCCACTCATTATGCCCCTGACAGTAAATATAAATCCAGCTCTACCCATTAGGGGACTGGAGAACATACCATATGATAATTGGTTGGAGAAACTCAGAATGTTTAGCTGGGAGAAGAGTAGATGTAGAGGGGACATGATAGCTGTCTTCAAATATTTGAAGGGCTGTCATATGGAAGACAGATTAGACTTCTTCTTGGCCCCAAAGGAATGAGCAGTTGGAAAAAGTTGCAGAGAGGCAGATTTCAGTTCAATATAAGAGAAAAAAAAAACTTCCTCCCAATTAGAGCCATCCAAAGGCAGAATGGGCTGCCTTGGGAGGTAGTAATAATAATGATAACTGACATTTATATAGAACATTGAAGTTTTCAAAGCACTTTAGCTGTATGATCTCATTTGAGTCTCACAACATGTGAGGTAGGTCCCCCAGGTATTAGTGGTGGGTTTCTCCTCAACTGAGATCTTCTAGCAGAGGCTACATGACCAGTTTGGGGGGATGTTGGGGAAAAGATTTGTGTGTGTATACATATACTGATGTATATATGTATGTATATAAAAATTGTGTATATGTGGTATATATATACATATATACATATGCATATATACATATATATGTATGTGTGTGTGTGTATAGGACTAAACCTCTGAGAGTATTTCTAGTGCTGAGAGTCTATATTCTACTGGAAGGAGCTTTGGCTCTGTTGTATCTCTTAATTCTTGTAGTCCTCTGTGCATGATTAAAGTTGCAACCCACTTTCATCCCTTCCCCTAATAGCATCGTCTTTGGAAAAATTCTGTTTTCCTTAAAATGGCATAGTACATTTGAAAAAAAAATCCTCCTTATTTTTGACAGTTTCATGTTCCTGTAAGCTTTGAATACAGCAAATCATTTTCTAAATATGACAAATTATTAATATTTCTGAAGCATAAGGTTCCCCCTGCCACCACCCCCTGATCTCTCTAAAGCATGTTCTGCATTCCTTGGGGGAGTGGGTAGCGATTTGAGGGAGGCAGCCATTCCCAGCTCTACTTCTGCGATCTTTCATGAAGAACCCAGTCCCATTTGGGCCATCTGGAAAATGGTATTTTCAGACAACCTTTTTCCTTTTTCCAGACTTGGTTTCAGAATGAAGGGAATGTTACCTGTGAAACACTTGGGAGAAAGGTAGCTTCCTATGTGATTTGTACAGAAGAATATATTAATCCAACCTTGTGAATAAGCAGAGGGAGTTTATTATCAGAGATATTGTCTTGGCAATGAGGTTCTCACCTCAGAAGGCATGCAGTCAGATGAGCTTTCTTCTTTCCCTAACCGGTATTTTATCCTTGGTCAATGGGTGAGTGGGCATTTGCATGGCAGTGAGCTAGCTTTGCCCAAGGACTCTACTATAGTTAACTTTGCTTTACGTTTGTGCTGATTATCCACTTAATGGAGCAGCTGTCAATAAAGCGTTAATCCTAGCCTGGCTTCCCTATATTACACAACACCCTCCTCTTCCTCCTTCCCCTCCTCCTGCCCCTCTCTCACCCAGATGATGTGTGCTTAGGAAATGTAAACTAATTTTAAAATTTGTTCAAGCAAAACATAATTAGGATGGTAAATCTGCTGCCAAAAATAAAATCATCTAATGCATTCCATATATTTAGCCTTCCAAAGCTAAATATAAATGACTTTTGGGTTACCCAGAGTTTCGGATTGTCAGCGTCGCTGTTCATCTCCATTAGTGCAGATAATCCAAAGTTGGCTGTGTTTCTCTCGTGGACAAATTAGTCCCTTTTGAAAGCTATCTCCATAGTCCCCCTGCTTCCACCTCCTCTACCCCAGGCCTTCAGGGTAATGCTTTCCTACCTTTTTCCTTCTGCTGTATGCCTGCAGAATTGTAAGAGCTAAGACTACAGGTAAGGAGTGAGTGCTCAAATCCACCTTCTGGAAGAAGCTTTTTGCTAGTGCCTTCACTTGTTGATTATCTCCAATTTACCCTGATATATGTCTTGTTTGTCCATAATTGTTTGCTTGGTGTCTCCTAGAATAGAATGCGAGCTCCTTGAGAGCAGGCACTATCTTGCTTTTTAATTTTTTTTTAATATCCTCAGCACTTAGCACCAATCCTAGCATACGTCAGGCAATTAATAAATTGCTTGTTGACTTGATTTGACTTGACTTGAGTCAGAATTCAGTTATATCCAATTCACTTGCACATTATGGCATCACCTCCCTGACGTCACGGTCCTCCTCGAGAGTGAAGGACAAACAACGGCAGCAGCAGCAGAAGGGGAGTGGGCACATAGTAGGCACTTAATAAATGCTTGTTGAGAGTTAAGAGGAAAGGAGGAACTTCCAGTTGAGGGTTGTTTTTTTGTTCGTTTGTTTAAATGAATCCATGTGGTGCAGTAGAAAGAATCCTGGACTCAGAATCAGAAGAAACCTGTCTTCCAGTCCCCTCCATAACACTTACTAGATGTGTAATCACCCCCAAGGCCTCAGTTTCCCATCTGTAAAATGCAGGCGATCGATGGTTTTTGCTTTGCAGAGTCATTGTGAAGGCCAGATGCAGCTGATGTGTATGAAGCCCTCTCTACATATGCGTGCTGATAAGACTGATGACTTAGAATGCTCCTGCTTTCTGAGAGGATTTGAGGCAACATCTAGTTGAGTTTGGGCTGTGTCTTCCTTTCTTTTCGTATCAGTCCCCTTCATTGGCCCAGCTCCATCCAAATCTATGATGCCATGTGTTTATTAAAAATAATAATAGCTGGCACTTATATGATGCTTTAACATTTGCAAAGCGCTTTACAAATATTATCTCATTTTGTCCTTACAACAAACCCAAGAGGTGTTGTGGTTGTTGTTCAGTAACGTCTGACTCTTTGTGACCCCATTTAGGGTTTTCTTGGCAGAAATACTGGAGTGGTTTGCCATTTCCTGCTCCAGCAAACTGTACAGATAAGGAAACTGACGCAAACAGAATTAAGTGACTCGGCTGGGGTCGCACAGCTAGGAAGTGTCTGAGGCCAGATTTGAACTCAGGTCTTCCTGACTCCAGACCTGGCACTCTGCCCATCATACCACCTTGCTTCCCCATTTTTCTCATCTTTATAGAGGAGAAAACTAAGGCAGGTGAGGTTAAGTGACTTGCCCAAGTCACACAGCTAGTAAGTGTCTGAGGCTGGATTCGAACTCAGGTCTTGACTCTAGACCCAGCTCTCTGTCCTTTGTGTCACCTATGACCAACAGTATATGGAGGCCCATGGAAAACAATGAAGTGAAGGGCAGGTTGCTGCCCTCAAGAGGCTCACGATCTTCCCGAGGGGATCCTATACCGGCGTGCACCAAAGGACGTTTAACAACACAAGAGAAAATAGACAATGCCACTCTGTGGAACTTAACCTAGAAGTAGTGTAGAGGAGATAGAGCCCTTAGTTATGGCTGGAGAGGGAGCTGTGGGAGAGTGGAAAGAGCTCTGATTTTGGAGAACTTTTCTGACAGACCTTTGGGTCAGTCACCTGTGTGACCTTGGGCAAGCTCACTGCTATGGACCTCAGTTTCCTCATCTGTGAAATGATAGGAGTGGACTAAGTGATCTCTATGGTCCCTTCCAGCTCTAGAGCCCTATGATTCAAGTCAGCTCTAACCTTTCTGGAGGCAGTGGGATATGAGGAGGAATCGTGAGTGGAAAAATTTAAACAGGGCAGTGAGGAGAAGGGAGAGAATTGCAGGCAAGGGAAACAGCACTAAATGAATGAGAGTGTGGAAGCAGGAATGGGAGGCGGTGTGTTTGTGAGAGTGGGAAGCCTGCGCTAACCTCCAAATCTAGGAACTAGATGAACTTTGTCTACTGGGTTTTCTTGCTCAGAAAAACAAAAAAAAACCTAAAAAACAAAAAGGAAGATAATATTATATGGCTTTGGTTCTCAACTTCAAACTATCATCCTCAGGAGCAGAGGCATTAAATATGTCACCTGAGGACAGCCAGCAACACTACCCAGTGCAGCCTGAATCAGATTAAAATGTAATTGGGAAAAATTTAACAAAATAAATAGAAATAAAACAGAACATAGATAATGTTAACATGTGTTTTTTTAAGTCAACATGCAGCACAGGGATGCTTATGCATTGTATAGTGGCCCTTGTTTCTCTTTGAACTTGACCTCTACTGCTCAAGTCTCCAAGAGGCATCTGAGCACATCTGGTTGGGTTGGAAGGCTTGGTGGTCGTTGGTTCCTCCCTCCACCATAGCCCCAATTTGAGCTGTGGCAGGTGCCGCATCACTTGAGAAGGCCAAGGACATATCAAGCAGATCTCTAAAGCTAGAAGCTATAGTGGGAAATTTTCTGGACCAGGACTTAGGAGACTTAGATTTTAAGTCCCATTCTGTTATTAGTCACCTGTATGTTCTTGGTCAACTCATGTTGTTTCTTTGGGCTTGACTAGGTGAATTATCCGGCCATCTTCTAGTTCTAATAGTCTATGAAATGAGTGCTTCTGTTCATTGTTAGTGGTCTTTTCAAGTTGTTTCATTCCTGTCTATGCTATTTAACTAGCTTTGGAAGAAACTACTTAACCTCTATGTTAACCTCTTGGTTCCTTTATCTGTACGTAGAGTAAGATCAAAACTTGTAAGGACTTTCTTAGCACACATACACATGGAAGGCCAAGAATATGGCTAGGAATGAGGGAGCCTGCTGAACACAGTGTTATTTCAATGCCTTTCCCCTTCTAACTCATCAACATGAGAGAGCCAAAGAGTTTTGGAACTGAGAACTTGGTGAACCCTAGACCTTGAGAGCCCTTGGTAATTTGTTGGATGACTGCCATGTAAATAGATGCTGACAAAAAGTAGTTTAGCATGTGGAATTAAGCAGAGGCTTCACATACATTTTATGACCCTATGATAGAGAGAGGTTTCTGATAGAGAAGGAATCATTAGTGACCAGGAAATACAATTTAAAAAATTGAATTAAACCTAAGTGTAGTAGTTAGGTTGAGTAGCTCTAGAACTTGGTGCCTAGGGGCAAGGAATCTAGTTGTGGAGAGGAAACACACATGCTAGCTAAAGCTTGGAGAAAGAGTTAGACCTTATAATGGAAAAAAATGAAAAAAAAAGTCGTGAAAGTTTTCTCCCTTGATCCAATGACTGTATGTCTTAGTAGAGTATCTGTTTTACCCACTTTACCATAAGGAAGAGATAGTAGTCCAGTCAAGGACTCCAGGTGAATCCAAAATCTAGAAGCAAAGAAGAATTTGCAACCTCAGGTTCAGTAGAGCTGCACCTGCTGCCCACCTGTAGGGGCTATGGGACCAGAGCATCAATAGTCGTGTGAGATCAACCCAGAGTGACATCTGAAAGGACTATGCAAAGACCACACAACCAAGAGAGAACCTGAGTGTCTGGCAGAGAGCTACATGCATGACAGAGTCCCCATGCCATGTAAGATAATTAGGGAGAAGTCCCAGTGGTGATGACATAGGCAGCCCAGTGTTAGAGATGTGAGTTGCTCCATGAGGGCACGTTGGCCTCAGATGCTCCTTACATGCCACTACACATGTGTACCTTGGTCCTGTGTCTTTCCTGCTGTGTGTATTCCTTCTACATATGTTCTCTACTTGTGTCTCTTCTTCTTACTGATGGTGATCATATTTAGGAGGAAATATGCCCTAGATTGATATGGGGGCATGTTTTATTGCTACTTCTATGCTTTTTCATCTTAACTTTATCATTCAACTGAAACAGTTCCCTTCAAAGTTACTAGTGCCTTACTTAAGTTGTACTTAATTAAGTACTAAAATTAAAAGTACTTAAATAAAGCACTAAAATTAAGTACTTAAGTACTTAGTTGCCAAACTTTCTCAATCTTCATTCTCCTAAGTCTCTCTACAACCTTTGACCCTGTTGATCACCCTCTTCTCTGTGATACTCTCTAAGTTTTCATCACACCATTCTCTTTTGGTTCTCCTCTGACCTATCAGACCTCTCTTTTGCTGGATCTTCATCCAGATCTTTGCTGCTAACCAAATGTATCACACAAGGCTCTGTCCTGGGCCCTCTTCTCCATTTGTGCTATTTCACTTGCTCTCATCAGCTTTCACGGATTCAATGATCATCTCTGCGCTGATGATTCTCAAATCTACTTATCTAGCCCTAAATCTTCTTTCTGCCCTCTGCCCGCACATCTCCAACTGCCTATTAGTTATCTCAAATTGGATGTCCCATAGTCATCTTAAATGCAACATGTCCAAAAATGAAGTCATTATCTTTCTCTTCTAAATTCTCCTCTTGTTTACATTTCTGTATTACTGTTGAGGGCACTACCACCCTCCAAGTTCCCCAGACTCGAAATTTCACTGTTATCTTTGACTTCTCATTCTCTTTTATCACCTCCCCATCACCCCTCCTCCCTTTCCCACCCAACACATCCAATCTGTTGCCAAAGCTTTTCAATTTTACCTTTGTAACATCTTTTGAATATACCCTTTTTCAGCACCAATATTGCCCCCACCATGATCCAGGCTCTCATTTCCTCACACTTTGAATATGGAAATAGCCTGCTGGTTGATCTTTCAGCCTCAAGTCTTTACCTGCTCCAATCTATCCTCTACTCAGCCATCAAAGCAATTACCCTAAAGCATCAATCTGACCATGTTGGGGGCAGGGGATGGTACATGCTCAATAAACTCCAATGACTCCTCACCTCCAGGGTGAAATAGAAAATCATCTGTTGGCATTCAAATGTTCCCAGCCCCCATGTCTCCAGTTTTATAAGCTACCGTGTATATTGATCCAGCCATATTGTTCTTCTTGGTATACCTGGAACAATATATTCTATCTCTCTGCTCCAGGCCTTTTCACTGGCTGGCCCTCATACCTGAAATTCTCTTTCCTCACCTCCACCTCCTGACTTCCCTGGCTTCCTTTAAGTCTCAGTTAAAATTCTACCTTCTCCAGAAAGTTTTTCCAAACCCCTGTTAATTCTAGTGCCTTCACTTTGTGAGTATTTCCTATTTATGTTGTATATAGCTTGTTTGTTCATAGTTGTTTACACGTTGTCTCCAATTAGATTGTGAACTCCTTGAGGACAGGGGCTGTGTTTTGCCTTTCTTTGTATCCTTAGCACTTAGTACATTGTCCAGCATGCAGTAGGTGCTTAATAAATGTTTAGTGACTGACTGGTTTGGGGCTAATTTCATCCACTGGCTCATTGTTAAAGGTAAATCCACTGATAGGGGTTTATGAACTATGGTCTTGAGGAGATGGAAACCCAAAGAGTAGGCTCAGCCTGGGTTAGCCTTGTCCAAGGGCCCCACGGTAAAAGTTGGGTGGAATCCTCAGGTATTATATGTAACATAAGGGAGGAGAATAAGTGATCTCTAAGGTTCTAATTTACATCTGTGATTCTCTAAGCTGTCATGATAGTAGGATTTAAGTTTTTTGAAGTCAGGGGTAATTTTTTTGTTTTATTTTTGTATCCTCTATTCCTAGCACAGTGCCAATTGGATAGTAAAACTTAAATACATATAAGAGGGAGGAACAAGGTAGACATCTGTTCAGAATTACTTTCATAATGCCCTCATCACTCCCCTTCTCAAACTCCACTGGCTTCCTGTTGTGTCCAGGACAAAATATAAAACCTTCTGTTTGACTTTTCAAACCCCTCTAAAGCAGGCCCACCCCTGCCTTTCTAGTGTTCTTACACCTAACTCTCCTCTACCCACTCTATGGTCCAGAGAAACTGAGCTCTTTCCCATTCTTCACATTTGACACTCTATCTCCTAACTTAGTGCCCTTTCACTGACTGTCCCCCATGGCTGGAATGCTCTCCCTCCTCACCTCTGCCTGGCTTCCCTGGCTTTTTTCAAATCCTACCTTCTGTAAGAGGCCTTTCTTGCCCCGGGGCTTTCCCTCTGAGATGACCACTGACTTACTGTATGTATCTTGTCTGCACAAGGCTGCTCGCATGCCATCCTCCCCGTTAGAGTGGGAGTTCGTCCAGCTGCTGAGGGACCATCTTTTTGTTTTCTTTATATGCTTATCACTTAGCATAGATCTTGGCATACAGTAAATGCTTAATAAATGCTTGTTGATGATCATGATTTGGGGTGAAATTGGACTGGTAATACTCGGGGCCACAGTGACTTGGGATTTGTTGAGTACCATGTTAGAGAATAGTGGAAAATAAGTTTAAGGAAGCCAGGTGAGGCCAGCCGGCCTCCTTTAAACTGGTGATTCCCATTTCGGCACAAAAGTCATCGTGTAAAACAAGTTGCATCTGTACCAATTTTTAGCAAGGCACAATTTCAGCATATCTTACCCTGGTGGTCTGAATGACTTAGTATTTTATAATGTGGCCGGGTTCTCCTTTCAGAAGTTGCATTAAGTGAAACAATAAATCCCTGTGTTCAAAGAACTTTAGATATATCAATAAGCAGGATGGATTCCAGTGGTCTGACTCATAACTCTGCCACAGTCATACTAACTGTGTGGCCTTGGGTAAGTCATTTCTCTTGTCCGACCCCAGCTTTCTCATCTGTAGAATGAGGGCATTAAACTAGATGACCTTTATTATAGAAGCACTAAGTGGGAAGACCAGAATCAGATGGCTTGGGTTCAAATTGTGGTTTCATTTATGGGCAATTTATTATGCACCTAACATGGGCCAGGCACTGCGCTAGGGCCTGGGGATAGTATCATTCACCAGTTTTTTGAGCTTGTGCCAATTCTATCTTCTTTCTGAGTCTCAGCTTCTTCATCAGCCTGGAGTCAGGAAGACCTGAGTTCAAATCTGCCCTCAGACACTTACTAGCTAGGTCACCCTGGGCAAGTCACTTAACCTTGTTTGCTACAGTTTCCTCATCTATAAAATGAACTGGAGAAGGAACTGGCAAACCGCTCCAGGGTCTTTGCTAGGAAGTCCCACACCACTGAAATGACTGAATGACCGCAAATGAGGCTGCACTCTCTACATCCCCCCCCCAGCCTTCCATGGATGCACAATTCACACTCCCTAAGGGCCTCTACAACACCCCTCCTCCTTCCCACTTTGACCTAAGATTGCTTTTGAAAAGGTGAGGAGCTGAGAAACTCCTACCCTGCCTCTACTGGGGTGGGTGGCCCAGAGGAGGAGGTCGGGTAAACAGGGAGGGGCATCGCCAACGGGGGACCCCCTCTCCACCATCCTGTTTCCTCACTGCCTGGGGGCAGGCCCCAGCCCACCAAATACCCCACCCTGGGAGCCAGAGAGGCAGAGGACAGGGTAGCCCTCCCCGGGGATGAACCTAACCTCTCACATCCAAAGAGGAAAAGTCGACAAATGAGACAAAATGAAAAATATAATGATGCATATTATATTAATCATCCTCCCCTTTTCTGACACAATAAATCTTCTCTTTAAACTCCGGGTAGCGATTGCATCATCTCCCTCTCTCCTCGAACAGCACAGATTAAGATAAAGTGATAGTACTGTGTCAAAGCTCTCTTTGCTGCCACACTTGGGATACAAAGAGAGAGGTTAATTTATCATCGCTGGGGAGAACTGACAGAAGAGAGATATACTAGCGAAAGGGGATTTAGCACAGGGCCAAGAAACTTCACACTATTTTTACCATCTGTCACATGCTCTAATAAAGCAGGACAAAATATGAAGAAAGGAAAAATGAACTATCAAACACTGATGTAATGCAGCCCATAAATCTAATTTAATTACTTTGCATGGAGACAGGTCCTCGAGTCTGTGTGAATATACTGGATTTTCTTGGCAACTTAACAACTAAGTGTTTTAATAACATCACACTATAATTTATTCTGCTTGAAACACAAAACCCCTTTTGTGAGAGTTTCATTTTTGAGAACTGTTAATTTTTTCGGCTAATGTCAAAACTGGCATAAATTCACATGTGAACTTGAAGCCTGACTGTGAAAAAGGCTTAGGTTACTGTATGCCTTTGTATTGTTTGCTTTTTTCTTTTTTCCCCCTCTTTTTGCTTTCTGCATGCATTAGAAATAATTGGGCTTTGTTGATGACTTAGGTGAAGAGAGTTGTCTTGCAATTAGATTTTAGTGTAATGACAAAAGGTTGGGGGCAAAAGGGAGGGGCATGAGTCTCGGTAAAATACCAAGAGGGTGGGAGAATAAAAAAGCCCAATGGAAAGAAAAAAAATCCTTCATTTTCCCCATTTTTTTTTTTGGAGCCAGAACAGCAAAACCCAAAAAGCAGCATTTGTTGAGGCTGAGCTGGTCGGTTCCTGGAACGAGGAGAATTTCATGGGAGAGGCAGGACGTCAGATCTTGGGGCACTAGGGACTCTGGGAATGCGGTCCGCCCTAGAGGGAGTTGCAAGGCACAGAAAATAAATCAAAACTAAAATTAATATTCATCGGGTGTCTTCCCGAATTTGGATGCAGTTATAGAAATTATTGTTAATAATGAAAGCCGTATATCAAAGGTTATAAAATTCATCTGTGCTGGGACACTATTTTTTTAGGCTTTGTTCTGAACCATTAAAGATGACATATTGCATTTGTGTGCCTCTCCATATAATAAGATACATTTAAGGCCGATTCTAACCTAAACTGGCAATTTTGGCATTGAACTTCAGTCCTTAAATGGGAGCCCTGACACTACCATCTAGAGGAGGTCAGCTGATCCCATCAGTTCTCCCATGACCTCACTCAGTAAGGCAGGATGGATGGGTAATTAATTTGTTAGATCATCAGTGATTCATGTTGGGAAAATAAAACCCGCAGCCTCCTTATAAATTCAATTGAGGTAGAATCATCATTGTAATAAAAAACACACAACCCACACACATACATACACATCTCAGAAAGAAGATCCCAAATTTGGAGGAGAGGCTGTATTGGAAGATATTTCGTTCAGAGTCACTGGACATGAGTTCGAATCCTAGCTCTTCCAATTAATATTTGTGTGATTTTGGGCAAGTTGCTTGATCTCTCCGAGTCTCAGTTTCCACATTTATAAAATGAGGGTATTGGGTTAGGTGATTTCTAAGGTCCCTTGAACCTCTGAATCCCACTATCCTATTTATTTGTTCATTCAATCATTCAAGAAATAGCTATTAAACAGTTTCCATATCAAAGGCATTGTGCGGCATGCTCTAAGGACCACAAATGTTTATAAGGCATGGCCTGTACCTTCTCAGAGTTTGCAATCTAACAGGGCAGACAAGACACAGAGAGAAATAACTGTAACAGCAGGCATTATATAAAATTATGGTTATGTATCATATAAAAGTATTAGGCAGTATTGCCTAATGGTCATAGGACTAGCAGGGAATTCTGCAAGTTTTAAGTCTCTGTCCTTTCTCTGATAAATACTAGTTGTTTGACCTTGGGCAGGGGTCAAACTTGGCTTTTGGGTGCCCTAGACAACTCTTCAGGACATTAGTATAATGAAAAAAAAACAACAACTACTTTTTAGTCAAGAGGACCAACATTCGGTTTTCCCCTCAGCCATTTGTTACCTGTGTGACCTTGAGCAAGTAGCTTGACCTTTCTGGGTTTCAGTGTACTCCTCTTCAAAATGAGGCTTTTCGGATAGATTACCACTAAAGTCTCTTTCAGTTTGAAGTCTATGATCCTTTGAGTGTAGATTTTAGAGGAGTTGATGATCTAAATTGTTGGTAGGATGTCCCATACTGGGAGCAACCTATGTGGATAAAAGCACAGGTCCAGACCAAAATAAAATAACATTAAAATAAAAAAAATTAACAAGCTTTGGCAAATCTTACACACCAGGCAGATTTGAAGCTGGTCCAGTTTGAGGGAAAAAAATGCAATTTCTCTAGAAAATTTAACAAGGAAAGGCATTAACAGGGAATTGGCCAAAACTGCTTCATTAACTTTGAGTAATAATAATAGCTAACATTTCTTTAGTACAATCAGGTTGGGAAAGCTCTTTAAATATATTTTCTCATTTGATCTTCACAATAACCCTATAAGGTAGGTGTCATTCTTATCCACATTTTATAGATAAAGAAATTGAGACCAAGAGAGTCTTACAGCTAGTAAATGCTTAAAGCATGATTTGAACCTAGATTCCTCTCTTCATGTTTGGCATTCTATTGAGGGTTACACACTGGTGAGTGAGTGTTATACTCTGGTAAGTATATCTACAGATAGGCAAAGATTCTCTACTGTGCAGGAGGCTGGAACACAAAACTTTCTAGCTTATAATTCTTTTTCTTTTTTCATCTGAAGTTCATATTCCCCTGCTCAGACTCTGAAAATATAACCAATCATCATAGAAACAGAATCATAATAGCTCATATTTCTATAATGCTTTATAGTTGAAAATCCCATGATCCAGATAGTAAAAGTATTATCTTCATTTTTTCAATGAGGAAAGATACCCAGAGAGGTTAACACTTAGAATTGCCCCTATAATAAAATGGGATGTCTCCAGAAGTAGAGAGTTCCCCATAGCTCTGTATTTTAATATGGAAGCTGGATAACCACTTGTTAGGAATTGCATAGATGGAATTACTTGGGATGTTCAGGGAGGACTAGCATCTCTTGTGCGAGGGCTTTCTGAGCCCTTTTCAGGGCTGCTCATCCACTTTTGGTGTCCACCTCTCACCCAACTCTTGCCTGTGGCTCCAAGAAGCCGTCACATACACAGAGGTCACACACCGGGAAAACCATTTTGGCTGATAGGCTAAACCAGGTTGACGGTAATCGACAGGCCTCGAACCCATCAGTGAGTTAGGGGAATGTCTACCCCAAGTATGTGAAGGCTTCCCACAGTGGAATGGATGGATTCAAACAATTTCCTCCAGTGTCTGTAGGCTGAAGGAGGCGCTGTGGAGTGCTGAGAACTTGGTCAGACGTCGAAGACATCAAGAGCATCCATTGTACCTCAGGCCATCGCCAGTCATCCTGACTTTGGTCTTGCCACTGGAGTTGGATGACTGGAAAGGAGAATGAGGCTTATAACTTTGTGCAACTCTGCCTCACTTAAATCCAGTTCATGAGTGAGTCAAGACATTACCCCATGACGTCATTGGTCCTCTTCAAAAATGGAAGATGAACAGCAACAGATGGAATTATTCAGTGACACGTTGGATTAGACGGCCTTTAAGGTTTTGTCCAACTCTGAGATTCGGTGGTGCCAAGTGACTCGCCTAGGGTCAAACAATCAGTAATAGGATATTATAACAGAATATGATATAGATATGATAGAATAGAATATGGTGTCACCATATGAAGTAATAAGTAATAGAATGTTAAGGTAATAGAACATAATATAGATATAACTGTATAATAGGGCATAATGTTACAGTGGAATGTAATAAGTAACAGAAAGTTAGCATTGCAAGGGACTTTGAAGATCATCTCGTCACACCCTCTTGTTGTACGGATGAGGAAACTGAGGCCTAGAGAAACAAGAGGTCACACAACTAGATAGCATCAGAGCTGGGATCTGAACTTAGGTTTTCAAACTTAGTGTCCAGAAGTTCATTGAAGTATTAAGATATGTAGGTAAAAATACCTCCTTGAACTCAAAATCTTGCCTGAACAAAAAGAGATACTTCTCAGATGTGCTTTCTTGAATATTCTCATTGGCATTTGAAAAAAAAAACCCTTAATAATTTCTTAGTGACCTTGAGCTGCATCACTTACCTGTTTTAAAAGTTTCAATGGCTCCGTATTACCTAGAGGGAAAATTACAAATATCTTATTTTGGCATTTTAAACCATATATATCTACAATCTGGGACCACCCTATCTTTCAGACTCATTGTGTATACTCCCCTTCATTCAGTCTATGTCTGACAAAACTGACATTCCACTTTTTACCTCTGTGTGTTTGCACAAGCTGTTATTCCCTATGCCTGGGATGCTCTACTTTTTCATCTTGGTCTTTCAGAATTCTTCTTTTCCTCCGATGCTCAGTTCAGTTGCCACGTTTTCTGTGAAACCTTCCTTGATGACTGTAACCCAGTGTTTCCCCCCATTTTTTCTTAGTGTGCTTTGCCTGGATGCCTCCCAAAAAGTTAAAATCCTACTTTCTGCAGGAGGCCTTTTTCTCTCCCCTTGGCTTCACTACTAGTGCTTTGCCCGTAGGACTACCTTCCATTTACACTGCGTATCTTTGTAGGAACAATTTTTTGCATGTTTTCTCTCCATTTAGAATCTAAGTTCCCTGAGGACAGGGACTATTTTCACCTTTCTGTGTATCCTTAGAGATTAGCAGAATGCTTCTCCTTTTCAGTCAGAAGACTGGCCCAGAAAATCCACAGTCATTGACTGCTACCTTGTACTGTAATGCCTGTCCAAACTGCATCTCCAATAGTAGAATATAAGCTTCTTGAAAGCAGCCTTATCTTGTTTCATCTTTGTGTCCTAGTGCTGAGTGCTGGGAGTAGGCAGTGATAATGTTTATTAAATTTAATTAAATGATAAAAAAATTCCTCAAACTCTTGCCATTAATTTATGAGGTGATTTGGTTTTAAGTACAATGATTCAGCTGAAAGTTTTGTTATTAGATTTTTTTTTTAAACTACAGTCACACTTCTCCCCATCCTGTACTGAAGGCCCCCATACTGCAGTTATTTTTTTTAGGCCCTATTAAAATTCTCTACATGTGGGCGCCCCCTTCTGACTCAACAGCAGACTGCATCCATCCAAGGCCTTGGCTCCTACACAGTAAGCGCTGGAGAAATGATGAGTCCCTGATGCTGTCTGGAAAGGAGTCTTGCCCCTGCTAATGCAGAGCTCAGCACACTCACAGAACAGGCAGGAATCAGTGTCTACCCAGTAGCAGAGAAAAAAAAAAAACAACCCTGCAAAGGCACCCTCTGTTCTCAGGTTCCTAAAGGAGAGTGGGAAAAAATGCTAAAAAGCCCACAAAATTGACTGCATTGTCTCCCTTTAATGGGTAGCTGTTAGCCTGAGTCTGCCTGACACAAGGTTAACTTGACCTCGAGAATAAAACAATTGTACTTCAACTGCCCATGTTACTGTGTGGCTCTTCACATCCTTATTATACCAGGTACCTTGCTTTAACCTTGCTGGTCAAGATGACAAATCATTTACATGAACAGATTATGCGGGTAAGGCTCCAGGGCTAAGCAGGAAATACATTAGCACCAGGTGGCTGAGGCAGGCCCTGAGCAAGGAGATGAACCTGAAACCCAGGCAGCCACTAAACCAGTTTGGGAGTGGAAGGTTGGCTAGAAAAACCTTCTAACCCCAGCAGCCTCTGTTTGGCCCCCAGGGTGTGTGTAGACATTTTCTTCTTTTTTTTAAAATCTTGCTTGCTTCTCAAGAATCGCTATTGGGTTTTGTTTGTTTGTTTGTTTTGTTTTTTTAGTTTGGAGATCTGCTAAACCCAAGGCGTTATTAGCTAAGTCCCATGTCACCGACCTTGTAAGTTTGGTTCCCGAATCTTCTTCCATCTGCCCGTATTTCTTTCTAGAGGAACCACAGGATTTAAAGCCACAAGGGACATGTCAACTCATTTAGCATTACTCTCTCATTTTACAATGAAAAAAACTGAGGTCTAGAAAGCTTAAGTGATTTGCCTAGTGTTACACAAGTAGTAAGCAGTTAAAGTGGGGGAGTTGAGCCCAGGTTTCCGATTCCAGAACTCCTTTCCGAGGTCACAAACTAATAAGTAGCAGAAGGAGTTATATATGAATGTGTGGGTATTGGGGTGACTGGGGGAGATTGGAATGGGAAGGGGGAGAAGGAGCTAGAAAACTTCCAGGCTCCAAGTTACCTAGCCATTGTTCTTAAACCCAATGGCAAAGGGTCCTGAAATCAAGAGACTAGGGAATCTCACCAAGTTAAACTGCCCCTTGTAAATTTTTCTCTTGGTTCTCAGAAGTTGCCTTTTTCTGGGACTGAACATCCTAGAAATTAGTAGCCTTAAAGATTCATATGGTGCTTTTTAGCAGCTAAAGATATTCCAGTAGACACAGACAGAATTTGGTTTGCTATACCCATTGGAGACATGGAGTATGAAATAAGGGATAGAGGACCAATTTTAGAATTAGAAAGACTTGATTTGAGACCCTGTCTTTTGAATGCACTAGGTAGGTGACCATGAGGAAGTCACTTAACCTCTCAATGTCTCTGGCAGTGCTTTGAAACTTTTAAGTTACAGATGAACTGCAGATTTGCTTGGTAGAGATAGAGCAATGACAGCTTCCCCACCCTGATGAAATCACAGATCTATCCTTTTCTCCCCTCCCTCTCCAAAATATGCAAGTGGACCTATTGGAAATCTGACCTTGAAGCTGGAAAGTTCTTGAGACCCAGAGCGGGGTTCCAGGGTTAATTACCAAAGGTATCAGCAAGATAGTGCAAAGAAGTCAGGACCACAGCTCTTCTTCTGGTCATTCAAGAAGCCTGGACTGAGAGCCTAGATAATCCATCTTATTCTACTGGGAGTAGAAGAGTGGTTTTTCAGGGCAAATGACTTTGACACCTAATATATTTCTGGCTCCACCTCCCTTCAAGTATAAACTGAACTCTACCTGACATTCTGAAAGTCAATGCAAATGAGAAATCAATTACAAATAGAGGGATACCTCATTTTAAAAAAACTCAATATAAAAACCATGATGGATAAAGAGATATGGAACAGAGCAAAGCCTGGGAGGTTTGTTGCTGGGCTATATATCTACTTACCTGTACATGCACATATATTTATACATATATTTCTCTACATGTATACATGTACAAATAGTCATACATCTGTAGACACATACATATACATATGTGTGCATATAAATATGTATATTTACATGTACCTACTTATACATGTATGTATGGACATGCATATATATATACATATACACGTACACAGACATATGCATGTATATGTGTATGTATATATGTATGTGTATGCATATGCATATATATAAACATACTATACACACATATATGATTTCTCTATGTGTATATGCCATGAGGAAAACAATGAGCTTTCCCTTTCTGGACTTCCTTGGAGATCCATTGTTGAAAGTCAGCCTTTGAAATGATTTGAGAGCTGTACAAGTTAGCAATAAGGAAGTAACAGGAGTTAAAGAGGACTTTCTAACCCTAAAACAGAGACATTGTTCGTGCTATTAGGAGGAAACGAGTTTACAACAGACTAAATACCTATGAGCTCCACTTAGATGGTTTGCCATTCTGGATTCCAGAAGAGTTTAGCCTTTTTGAGGTAAAGATTCTGGGAGTCAACAGATTTATAGAGGAAAAGCAGTTGAAATTTTTCCTAGTCTGCTGACTGGATATGTGAGAGCCCTTCCTTTCTAAAAAAGCTTATGCTTTGGAGGCTAACTAAAAGAGAAATGGTAGTATCCATTCTTCCTCTTATTCTGCATGGGGTCCTAGGTCAAATCTAATAAGGACAGATGGGGATCAGTAGAGATCTGATGGCATCTGGTGGGAGAGCAGCAAAGGTGTAACTCCTAGCTAGGAGCAGAGAATGCTTAGTGATGCTTAGATTAGGAACCGAATAGAAACCAAGGTGCATTCTTAGAGAGGAGAGCACAGTGACATCATCAGAAAGTGCTAGAAAACATTCCTACTGAATTAGAGGCTGGGCAGGACAGGGCTGAGTCCTCTAAATACATGGATGGTCTGAAGAGTGTAGGGGGAAAAGAATTAGCCCCTGTTGTGATCCAAGTAGAACCTTTCCCTCAATACCAGGCTGAAGATATATTAACTGAGACATACTGCCTACACTGACAATTTCCTTCCAAGCCCCGATATTATAGAAATGCTGTGTGTAATATATTTGCTTTTCCTGATAATGGTATTATATGGTTGATCCTCAAGTTAGCTTACAACATCCTCCTCTCCTTCTCTGACAGCCCACGTATTTCCTCAATGATCTCTCTATTTCTTCAGCATGAACTTCTTTCATTTTCAAATCCCCCCCCCACTTTTGGTCACAAAGTGTAATGTTGCCCTCCCTTCTTACTCAGATGCTTGTTTCTGGGGATGGAATAGAGAGAGAGGGGATTTCTGGAAGATCTTCCCATGGAATCACAGGGATCCTTTGACCCTCTTCTGAGACAATCCAGAAGAATTGAATTGCGTGTTATAATTTGCAGAGTGCAGGACCTAGGTCTTGACAGAACACCCCTGAGAATGGGTGGCTTCCAGAAAAGGCAGGAATTGAACCTGCAGGGTAGAAATATTATAATCACCACTCTCAGGGGCAATTCAGAATGTCCTTTCAGGGACATTTTGCTGTCTCCCTCCCAAGCTTTCTCCTCTTCCTCAGCAACAATACTTCCCAACCCTTCTCTATGCTCATTCCCAGGGTGAACCAGTGCCCAGTTTCCACAGAAGTGTGATATCTTCTTGGGAAAGATACAGCAGCCAACATTCTCTTCCCCTTCCCTCCCTATTGCCTCCTTGCTCTCCTCTGCCCTTCTTTCTCCTGCTCTCTGCCCTACACATCCACCACCCCCAGGAAACTCAAAGAACAACGATGAGAGCCTGGCAGACGTCCATCCCTCCCACTGGGATGTGCGTGCCTGACTGTGTGGGTGGGGAGGAGACAGAGCCTGCATCTGCCCCCTCTTAGTGCTGATCCCCGATCCCTGATGCCAGTTTCAGGCATAGAACTGGGTGACAGAGACATGTATTGCTGACCCTGGGTGCCTGCTTGCCAGTAGCTTTGCCCTGCATGCCTCCCACCAGCAGAGACAGCTCATAATTCACTCATGCCACAGGTGGGGATGGAGGCAGGAGAGAAGGGGGCATTTTCTCACTGCCGCAAGTAACTTAACCTGCCCTTTTCTTAGGGATCACAGTTTCTATTTATTTCTACCCCTTTCCACCCTTTTCCGTGACTCTCTAAAGCTTTATATAGTGCATTAAGATTTGCACTTACATAGGGAGGGGCTGTGACTCAGGTTGAAAAAAGTTTTCTTTTATCATTTTGTTTATTAAAAGGAAATTGCTTTCCATTCCCAGCCACCTTCCCCACCCTGCCCCTCTCCCCAGCCACTGGTGGCAAAGTGTTCGTTGCTGAGTGATAGATAGGTGGGATCTGAAAGCACAAGGCAATGAGCTGTGGAATATTTGGGGTTTGAGAGACAAGTCTTAACGGGCATAGATACCACAGAGGTGACAATCTCCAGTCCTTAGAACAAACTGCAGTTGGATGGATCATATCCAGCATCATAGTAAGCTAAGGCTTATGGGACAGGGGTGATTTAGGGATGGTAGGATTATAGGACCATATATTTAGAGCTGGAAGGGATTGCAGAGGTCATTCAGTTCAGTCCCTTCATTTTATAGAGGTTGAGGGACTTGCCCAAGGTCACAGGTAGTAAGTGCCTGAGCTGGAATCCAAACTCATACCCTCTAACTCTAATCTGACTGTTCCTACTGGACCATCTTGCCTCAGGATTGCTAGGAGTAAGGTTGAGCAGGACAAGAAGACAGGGATTAGTAACATGAAGCAGGATGGCATAATGGAAAAAACTTGGATTTTGAGTCAAGAGGACCTTTGTTCCAGTGCCAAATTTGCCACTTCCTAGTTGTGTGAACACGGGCAAATAACCTCCACTTTTTTTGGTCCTCGTTTTCTCATATATAAGTGAAAAGGACTGGACATGATTTGTCTCCAAGGTCTCTTCTTCTAAATTCTAATGATCCTATGACTGGTGTATAGGATGATTTCAATCCATCTTCAAAGGGTGAAGCAGCTCACCCCCAGACTTGGTTTAATAGCATTGACTAGAAAGACAGGCTTCTCTTGAACATCCATGCCCTCCCCAACACTAGTTACTCAGTGCCCTCATGCCACCCTGACAGCCTAGGGCTTCCCTCTATAGTTTACTCCCCAGGAACCCAAATTTCTGGGGCCATTAGGGCTCATAACAAAGATGCTCTGTTGCTTATATAGAATGACACGTGGGATTGGACAAATATATGAAGATCTCCCTAACCAAAAACATCTTCCCCATTAGCCTGGGCATTCTTGCCTTTGAGTTAAGGTCACTGTTAAATATATACATTTCCTTAGCGGAATAGCACATTAATCGTGGGATCAAGAGCTGTGTGGGGCATCTATGATGGGATCATTTAGTCACATAACTAGAGCTAGAAAAGACTTCAGAGGCCAACCCCATCATTTTACAGATGAAGAAACTGAGACCCAAGGAAGTAGTGCGACTTGCCCAAAATCACAAAAGTAGTATCAGAGCTGGGAGCTGAACCTAGGTCCTGAGTGAGTCCCAGGAAGGTTAAGTGATGTCCCTAAGATTAAAAATGGAGTTAGTGAAAGAAGACAGTTTTGACTCTAAAGAGCTAGCCTTCTTTCCATATGTTAAGTCTAGTTCAACCCTCTCATCATACAGATGAGATAACTGAGGCCCAAGAGGGTTACTTTGCCCAAGGTCATAGAGGTAGTAAGCCTCAGAGGCAGTACTTGAACCTAGCACTCCTTGGTCCCAAGAACAGCTCTCTATCCACTAAGTCATGACACCTTTCACTATTATCATCATGACAATCATTTCCCTGGTCTGTTCTCTTCTCAATAGCTTAGAACAAAAAATCCAGGGATATTCGACAGTTGGTTTTAGAGACATGAACCATTCTGATTGAGTAGAAAGTAAATTCCATGGCTTGGAACTGTTCTGATCCTAACAGTTAACCCTGTGGGAAACCCATCCTGGGCTCTGGAATGATGTGAGGATGTTTGTGTGTCTCACTTTTTTTGAATGCCTGGCCATGTGGAATACAGGAGGGTGGGTGGCTGGGTGGGTGGGGATGTGGAGATCTGAGTTTGTATGTCTGTGTGGTACATTTATATTTTGGTCCATATGCCTGTCTCTTTCACACTCAAAAATCTGTCTCAGGCTGCAACCAGAAAGAAGTTTTCATTATTAGGCTACATTATTAGCAAATAGCATTTCTAAAATGTGAGCAAAGACAATTAAAGCCTCTCCAAAGACAGTTTCCAAAGGGGAGGAGGTGGCAGACATACCCCTCTGTGGTTTTCATTCCCACAACTCAATACCTAGTTCTACTATTTTGATAGAACTATTACAGATGAGTCTGTTGTAGAAGGGCTGCATGGATCTTAACATATGTGCCTCCAAAGAATAGAGTCTGTTTTTAGCATATACTGATTTGAGAGGCAGTGGAGAAGGTCCTCAACTCAGGATCAGGAGACGTAGGTTCCAACTTAGCTTCTGCTGCTCACTAGCTGTGTGAGCTTGGAAAAGTCACTTCCTCTCCTTCTCGGTCTATTTTCCTATCTGTGACACAGAGATAATGGCTGACAGAAAATTGTGAAGAAAGTCTTCTGTTAATCTGAAAACATTCTATTTAATTTAATTTTAATAAGCATTTATTAGGTGCCTAACTGCACTGTGCTGGGTGGTGAGGGTACCAAGGCAAAAACAAAACATTCCCTGCCTTCAAGGAGTTTACGTTCTACTGAGGTGGGGGGAAGGAGGGGTAGAGTGCATATATACATTGGTAAGCATTTCCAAAGTATATTCAAAATAATCCAAAGGTATTTTTAAAAGGGGGGGGCATTGCCAACTGAAGGGAATCAGGAAAGGTTTTGATTAGGACGGGCCCTGAGCTTTGAAGGAAGCTAGAGATTCTAAGCCAACTTCGGAGGAGGGCATCCAAGACTTGGCAGCTTGCCTGGGGAAAGTCAAAGGACTGCAGGTGAGAGATGGAACGTCCTGTGCAAGGGCCAGTGAGAATGGGACAAGGAATGGAAGGATTACATAATTGTGACCTTCTCTGATAATTATTTAGTTGGGGTGAGGCAGCATCAGGAGCTGCTGGGGCTTCGGAATCTTCAGTGCAAGGAAATGTCTAGTCTTTAAATTCAGTTGCTGCTCTTAGCTAGGTAGATTGGTTATACATGGGTACACATTCACACACACTGGCTCCCAAATCTCAGAACATGTATGCATAAAGTAGATGGTAGATTAGGTTACCGGGAAAGGAAATGTATAAATGTACCTTTGCAAGAAGATTAACTGATGGTAGCAGCAAGTTGCTGATGAAGGCAGTTTGTGTAAGAGCAGGGCCTAGCTGCTGGGGCTCATCTGTCTCTGCTGTCATTCCTTCATTGCCTTTCTTTGCAGCAAGCAGGAGTGAGCCCTGGGCTTTCTGTCTCAAATCCTCCCTCTTCTTCTGCCCACTCCACTTGATTTCCCATCCAGTCTATGTATGAGGAGTTTCACAAGGGTGGAGACTGGGAAGAAGAGCTGATTTCTGCCCCATGTATTCAGGAGCTGAAAGCATACCAGATCTAGGTCCCTCCCAACTGCAGTCTTCTCAAGGGGCCCAGAGCCTCTCCAGAGACAAAGATGATGGCTTCAGGTAGCTAGGTGGCATGGTGGATATAGAACACTGGATGTGGAGTGGGGAATTTTGTTCAGTCATTTTTCAGTCATGTCCAACTCTTCCTGACCCCATTTGGGGTTTTCTTGGCAAAAGATACTGGAATGGTTTGTCATTTCCTTCTCCAGCTCATTTTATAGATGAGGAAACTGAGGCAAACAGGGTTAAGTGACTTGCTCAGGGTCACACAGCTAGTACATTTCTGAGGTTAGTTTTGAACTTGGGGAGGTGAGTCTTCCTGATTCCAGGCCCGACATCCTATCCACTGTACCATGTAGTATTTGAGTTCAAATCTAGCCTCAGATATTTCCTAGCTGTGTGGCTGTAGGAAAGTCACTTAACCTCTACGTGCCTCATCTGTAAAGTGGAGATGATAGCGCCTACCTCACAGCATTGTTGTGAGGATGACTCTATGAATGATAGCTATTTATTTGTATCATCATCATCATCATCGTTATCACCTCTGTGTTCTCCTTGAACTAGATCCCCAAACACTTCTAACAAATCAGATCTTCCTCACTCCTCCAGAGGAGGATGAGAGAGAGAAAAAATGCATATAGGTTCATTGGATTTAAAGGTAAAAGGCAACTTAATGATCTTCTAGTAACTATAAGAACTGGAATCTAGTTCAAACTCCTCATGCTACAGATGAGGAAGCTGAAACCCAGAAAAGCTAAATGATTTGCATGAACTCATGGCAAGCTGACCTGGGATTTGAACTCCTTGAGATCTTCTGGCTCAAAAAGCATTATTTTTCCCTCATATAATATGATGCAAAGTAAGCAGAAACAGTTCTGTTGTTTGTGCAGGTGGGAGGGAAACTGAGGCAGCAGGGGAGCGCTTTAAAACAGAAGAGCTGGTAGCAATGTTTAGTTCAGTCAAAAGCAAAATAGTAAATACCACTGTATTCTATATAAATAACTGTCAGAGTAGGGCCTTAAGTTATTTACATCTGTATTGTTATTGGGCTTCCTTCTGTCAACATTAACAGCCTTGCAGGCAGAGATTTGTGGTCACCAGCCAATTTAGAGGAGAGATTAGAATAGAGCATGAGCACATGGAATTCAATGGTCAGAAATATGTCTTTGGAAATTCCCAGAGTCAGGGGATATTGGTGGGGTATGGAATAAGGAGGATTTAACAGAAGAAAAGGTAGCAAGAATACACAAAAGAACCACACAAGAAAGATCTTAACATCACCCATAACCGCAATGGTGTGGTTATTGATGAAGAGCTAGACATTCTGGAGACTGAAGTCAAGTGGGCCTTAGGAAGCACTGTTGACAATAAAGCTAGTGGAGGTAAAAGAATTCCAGCTGAGCTATTTAAAACCCTAAAGGATGATGCTGTTAAAGTGCTGCACTCAATATGCCAACAAATTTGGAAAACAACAGTGGTCACTGGATTGGAAAAGATCAGTTTTTGTCCCAATCCTAAAGAAGAGCAATGCCAAGGAATGTTCAAATTACCGAACAACTACTCTCATTTCACACACCATCAAGGTTATGCTTAAGATTCTGCAAGCTAGACTTCAGCAAAATGTGAACTAAAGATTACCGTAAGACCAGACTGGTTTTCAAAGAGGCACAGGAACTAGAGACCAAATTGCCAACATTTGCTGTATTATGGAGAAAGCAAGGGAGTTCCAGAAGCACATCTACTTCTACTTCGTTGACTACACTAAAGCCGTTGACTGAGCAAAGGCCAGCAAAGCATGGCAAGTACTCAAAGAGATGAGAGTACCAGATGATCTTACTTGTCTCCCGAGGAACCTATATGTGGCCCAAGAAGCAACAGTTAGAATCTAACATGGAACAATTGACTGGTTTAAGATCGGAAAAGAGTATGACAAGGCTGTATATTGTCACTTTATCTATTTAACTTATGTGCAGAGTACATCATGCGAAATACCAGTCTGGGGCAATAAAAAGCTGGAATTAAGGTTGTTGGGAGAAATATCAACAATCTCAGATATATAGATGATAACACTCTAATGGCATAAAGTAAAGCAGAATTAAAAAGTTTCATCATGAGAGTTAAAGAGGAAAATGTAAAAGCAGGCCTGAGCTTAATATAAAAAAAAAACTAAGATGTTGGCAACTGGACCCATTGCTTCCTGGCAAATAGAGGGAGAAGAAATAGCAGCATCAGATTCTATATTCTTGGGATCAAAGATCACTGCCATGAAAGATGTTTGCTCCTTGGAAGGAAAACTGTGGCAAATCTGGACAGCATGCCAAAAAACAGAGACATCACCTTGCTTAAAAAGGTCCATATAGTCAAAGCTATGGTTTTTTCAGTAGTAATGTATGGCTGTGAGAGGTGGACTCTAAGGAAAGCTGAGCACCTCAGAATGACACTTTTGAATTCTGGTGCTAGAGAAGATTTTTGAGCGTCCCTTGGATGGCAAGGAGGTCAAATCCTCATTACTTGAGGAAATTAATTCAGGCTATTCACCAGAAGGTCAAATACTAAAACCAAAGCTTAAATATTTTGGCTATACAATGAGAAGACAAGTACTCATTGGAAAAGACTCTGATGTTGGGAACAATTGAAGGCAAAAGGAAAAGGAGATGGCAGAGGATGAGATAGATAGAGTGCCATGGAAACAATGAATATGAACTTGGACAGACTTCGAGAGACAGTGGAGGATAGAAGGGCCCGGCGTGCTGTGGTCTATGGGGTCACAAAGAGTCGAACACAACTCAGCAATTGAACAAGGCATGGAATAGGGAATCTAACAGAAAATAGTTATTGGTGATTGTGAGGCTTGTAGCAGAGCACACAGATCAGAGTTAGTTGAAGTGAAGAGAGATTATGGAGCACAGGTTCCCACATATTGTGCCAAAGAGATCATGATGTATTGTCAATCTTGGGTTTCTAGTCTTCATGTTGTTGTTGTCTTGGGGCAAGGACTATTAATTATACTTAACTGGACACCCAGAGGGCATGTCAATATGTCCCCTTTGAAGAGTGGCCTCCAGGAGATTCCAATGGGTAACAAAAGAGGTTAGTGTAGGAACCAAGGCACAGACATAACAGTGGACATGAGGGTGATGAAGTTATGAGTACATGCATAGCTGCTTTCTCCATGTGTAGCTCATGTAAACTGAGCCTTTTTTTCCCCTCGCCCCTCAAGAAAAGCAGCAGCTTCACTCTGGCATCCTGAAAAATATTTGCTTTATTTATAAATGCTTCAAAAGGCTTGTGAACGTAAGTGGTAGTATATTATGCTGAAAAGAACAAAGGAATGGGAGTTAGGAGACCTGAGTTCTAGAAATGACCACTCTACTGACCAGCTCTGACCCTTCCGCTAGGTCTCTTTTTCTTCACGTTGTTAAAGAAAGGGGTTGGAATAGATGGTATCTAAGGGTTCTTCTAGTTCTGAAATTCTACAACTTTGACCAAAATATCCAAAGCTCAGCCCTCTTATAAAATTCTTTGGAGCAATTCACTTCCTGGGAGAGAATATATTCTTTAAGAAGATTAGAATGCTCTCTGAAAGAGTTAATTCACATCTAAGAAGAAGAGCCGCTCTTAAATTTTGGCTCTTGAAAAGTGAAATGGAAATACAGTTAAACCCCTGCTTAAAATACTGTTGTTGGGGCATAATAGCACCTTGGTAGGCTACTCATTTTAGCTTACTGTACGAAGCTATATTTGGGGAGTTGATGAATTGATTTGAATTGAATGAATTAATCCAGGAGATATTCCAAGTTGAGTGATAACAAGTCATGGTATAATAGAGCTCTACTCTACCTTGTGATAATCACAAAAATGGACACTTGAATGAGGTTGGGATGGTCTACGGGACAATGGTGTCTTTCAGCTGAGATCATGACAGCTTTCACAGATGATGCTAAGGCTTTGGCTAGGAGTTTTAGAATGATCCTTTTCTGTAATCCTCAAATCATTCTTTCCAGGACAAAGAGAAAAGAAAAGGTCATCCATAGGTCAAACAGCTGACAGACTTTTGATCCTGCTTAGCTGTGTACTCAAAGAAAGC
>CM053625.1:247117240-247212610 GCA_028646595.1 Phalanger gymnotis
GGTTTGCTTGCTGACTTTCTGGCTGTATAACAATATTGCTTCACCTATCTGAGTTTTCCTCTCTCTAGAGAAGAAATAATAAATAAGTAACAAACAAACAAATGAATAGGGCAAGTAAGTGAATATATAAACATGTAAATAAGTAGATAAGTGAATGAATAAGTAAATACTATGCTATCACAGGATCATAGGACTGTTGTGAGGAAAGCACTTTAATAATACTAATACAGTGAAGGCTGTCCCCCACATAGACCATTATGTGGCTCAAAGGGAGGCAGAATAGACATCTCTAGCTCCTTTTCTTCCTGCCCCTGTCCAAGGGAGACTTTAAGTCCTGCCAGGAAGAGAAGCAAGAGGTTGAGGCCAGAAAGTTGGCTACTCTGCTCTCCTCTGAAACTGGTGATATTGGGCTAGAATTATAGCTATCTGCTTCCTTAAATAATATTAGTCTAAAGGATGTGGTTTTTAGGTTTAAGCTAAACATTCTGATTGCTATTCATTCAATGGAGAAAGGTGGATTCAAGCTTGATATCCAAGGCTTGACTTCTTTCAGACCAAATATAAGTTTTATAATGAACACAAATAAGAATAAAATCCATTTATCCAAGTTGAGAACAAACCAAAAATCAGAGAAAGCAAATATAAATATGTGTACATATACACACATATGCATTCATATGCATATACACATACAAATACTCATGTATGTGAGTATATATGTATGCATATGTGTATATATACACATATATGTATACACACATATTTTTATACATATGATACATATATATTATATATTATACACATACACATACCAGACAATATAAGAGTGAAGGCAAGGAGCTCTCTCTAATTGAGGAGCAGAGCAACTGAGCTCAACCAAGAGAGAAACCTAGATATCACCAAAGGGGAAACTCTTCAATGTCTCTAAAGTAAAAGCTAGAGATAGGGACACGATAGAGACTGTTATCTCCTCCCATACTGGCTTCTTTATAGAATCTTTATTTTCCCATCAGCAACTTGAAATGGGGTTGGCATCATCCATCCTCTTTTTTAAATGTTAATTTATTCTTAGTTTTCAACATTCACTTCCATGAGTTTTAAATTTTCTCCCCCTCCCTCCTCACCTCCCTCCCCAAGAAGGCATGCATATCTGATATAGGTTCTAGATAGATTCCTATTAAACATATTTTCACATTAGTCATGTTGTATAGAAGAATTAGAATGAATGGGAGGAACCATGAGAAAGAAAAAAAAGTAAAGAAAAGTCTGCTTGGCATGCATTCAGACTCCACAGTTCTTTCTCTATGTGTGGATGGCATTTTCCATCATGAATCCTTTGGAATTATTTTGGGTCCTTGCATCGCTGAGAAGGGCTAAGTCTATCAAAGTCAGTCATCACACACTGTGGCTGTTACTGTGTACAATGTTCTCCTGGTTCTTCTCACTTCACTCAGCATCAGTTCATAGAAGTCTTTCCAGGTTTTTCTGAACTCCACCTGCTCATCATTTCTTATAGCACAATAGTATTCATATACCACAACTTGTTCAGCCATTCCCTATTTGATGGGCATCCCCTCAATTTCCAGTTCTCAGCCACTACAAAGAGAGCTGCTATACATATTTTTTGTACATGTGGGTGTCCATCCTCTTTCTTGAAGCCAGAAGTGTCCACAGAGACTGAAGAGTCTGAGGAAATTGAAGAGATTTGAAGAACCCGTGTCTCTTCTCTCTACTGCTCTAGAGGACTTGACCTTTTTGAGTTCTGGGACTCCTGACCTAGGACTCGCATTGTCCTGGTTGTTTATGTCCTGCTATATCAGAGCTAGCTCCAATCATGCATCTATCTATACCCCAGCCATCTTCTAGACACCTGCCCTGTGGCTACACACCTACCCTCCCTGCCCTCAACTCTCCCTCTTCCTTTAGGCAGGCACCAGGCATTGATCTCCACCAATGAGTTGAGAGTCTTATTCCAATGGGTTTTGGAACTTGGGTTACACTCATAATAAGCTTACATTTGGTAGCCTTTTTTTTTTAAAAGAATATTTTTCATTTTCAGCATTCACTTCCATGAGTTTTTGAGTTCCAAATTTCCTCTCCTCCCTCTCCATCTCTCCCCTCCCCCCACCCCAGAAAAGCATGCAATCTGATACAGGCTCTACATATACATTCATATTAAACATATTTTCATATTAGTCATGTTGTAAAGAAGAATTAGAACCAATGGGAGTACTGGCCCTTTTAAGGTTTATAAAGCACTTTCCTTACAGCAACCTTATAAGGTAGGCAGCGAAAATATTTATCATCCCCATTTTGCAGATGAGAAAAATGAGGTTCTGATGTTAAAGGACTTGATCAAAGTTACATGGTTTGGAAGTCTAGATGCTAGGATCCTCTAGGTCATATGACTCTGACTCCATGCATTTTTCCATTGTCACGATTCTAATTTATTTTGTTTTGCTCCACTTAAAACTGTGGTGTTCTTTGATCAGTCAGTCAATAAGCATTTATGAAGTACCTACTATGTGCCAGATGCTGCTCAGAGCACGGGGATACAAAGAAAGGTAAAGGACAGTCCCTGCCCTCAAGGAGTTCACAATCTTATGAAAAAGACAACAAGCAAACAACTCTAACAAGATACATACAGGATAAATTAGACCTAAGAAAATCAAAAACAAAGTAGGTGGTGCTTCCTTAATTTGTGAAAGGATTCACTATAGGACACAGTTAAGGAGAGAGCTCTACGACTGCAAATAGAATGATAAAATTGCCAGAAATTCACTGCATAGACAACTTATTTCCAGACCACCCCTATGGCACAGAACAGTGGCTCAACCTGTTGCGTGACAGACCCTTTTAACTGTCTAGTGAAGCCTAGCAATCCCTTCTCAGAATAATGTATTTTCTTTTAAAATTCAAAATGTAAGAAAATGCTAAATTCCAGTTAGATGTTAGTTAACATATTTAATTTTTTTCCCATCCAAGTTTACCACCTCCCTCCACCCCCGACCCAAAGTCTGTGGATCCCAAATTAAGAATCTCTGGTATAGAGGTCAAAGCATACCAGTAAATGAATACCAATTTCCTGAAGATCAAATCAAGTCAGTAATAAGCCCTCTAGCCCAGCCCAGTGCCTCTTACATTTTTGGTGGTGATAGTCATGGGGAAAGGGGATGGGGGTCTGGACACCTGTAATTTCATTGGCATAAAGAACTCCCTTGGGTATAAGGCAACTCTCTGCCAAGGTAGATTCAGCTGCTTGTCCTCTTAGAGAATTGCCTGAGCAAAGGTTAACTGATCTGTCCTGAGTCATGGGGCATGTTTCAGAGGTGAAACTCAAACCCATGCCTTCTTGACTCAGGCCACTACGATTTGCTGTTTTAATAGATGTCTGTTGATTTTTCCTTGGCTCCCCTCCACCTTCCCACAACCAGCTCCCACACAAATATACAAAACAGCAACCTACAGGACAGGTCTGATATAACCTATCTGATGTAATTATCACCATAGCTCATGTTTATGCTGCACTTTACAGTTTTTGAAGTGATTTTTTGCCTCCATTATCTTATTTAGATCTTGAAAAACAGAGCAGGGATTATTATTCTAATTTGGCAGACAAGAAAACTGAGTCTTAGAGGGGATGTTTAATTTACCCAAGGATTAGACTCATCTTCCTGGGTTCAAATCCAGCCTCAGACCCTTACTAGCTATGGGATCCTGGACAAGTCACTTAACCCTGTTTGCCTCAGTTTCCTCATCTGTAAAACAAGCTGGAGAAGGAAATAGCAAACCACTCTAGTATCTTTGCCAAAAAAGACCCACGTGGGGTCACGAAGAGTCAGACAGGACTAAAAAACACCTGAACAACAACCAATCTCAGCGATGGATCTGAAACTAAAGGGTGCATCTTATAACTAGTTTCTGGTCAGTGATGTTCTGTCTACTATACCATTCTGTCTCCTACAAAATGGGTATTGGTCCTGTTCTCAACACTTAATAAAAGGTTTTTGCCATTCTGCCTGCATGACACCTGGAAGAAATTTCTTTTCTAGAAGATTGGAAAGGAGAAAACAGAACCATTTTATTCTTACTGTGTAATGGTAGACTGAAACTCATGGCTGTACCTTAATAGTCAACAGTGGGCAAAAGAGGTCAGACCTAGAAATGTGACTGGATCTCATAGATTTCCTTCAAAGAAGGAAAGCTGTTGGTTTTATCTTAGTCTCCCAGTTGGAAGGGACCTCAGAGCTTATCAAACCCCATCCCACAGGAAGCCCTTTTCCAATGGCCCCTAAGAAGTGCTCACTCTACCTTTGCCTGAAGAGCTCTAGCAATGGGAGACCCTCTCAAGCCAGTCCATTCCATTTGCTGTGATTGTGAGCAATTTTTTCTTGACACTAGGCAACTTTTCAGCAACAACCACTCACTATTCCTAATTCTGCCCTCTGGAGCCAAACAAAACAAGTTTAATATCTCTTTCTATTATGTGACTGTCCTTCAACTATTTCCTTCAACTGATCCACGTTTCCGTGGTCTCCTCGTCGCCTTGGTTGGAGTGGTTGGACTCTAGCATGTCACTGTTCCTCCCAAGAAATGGAACCTAGAAATAGACATGATGATTATAGATGGCACTTATATAGCAATTTAAATGCACTAGCTTATTTTGGAGCCTCGTAGCAATCCTATGAGGTAGGTACTAGACATTATTATTTTCATCAGTTAATAGTCTACAAAACTGAGCATCAGAGAAAGTGAAATGACTCGCCCATAGTCACACGGCCAGGAAATGCCAGAAGCAGGATGACACTTGGGTCTTCGGACTCCAGGTTCAGCACTCGTCTCATTATATACTGCTACCTTTCTAATGGGGAGGCTAGGTGGCACAGTGGATAGAGCACAGGGTCTGGAGTCAGAAAGACTCATCTTCCTGAGTTCAAATATGACCTCAAATGCTTACCAGCTATGCAACCCTGAGTAAGTCACTTCATCCTCTTTGCCTCATCCTCATTTGTAAAATGAGCTGGAGAAGGAAATGGCAAACCTCTCCAGTATCTTTTCCAAGAAAACCACAAATGGGGCCACAGAGAGTCGGGCATGACTAAAACAACTGAACAAAAACAAGGTTTCTAATATTCTAAATGTGTTCTAACCAGAGCAGAGGATAACTAGTCCTCGACTGGACCAATGAACTTATGCTGCTGTGCCAGTTAGCCTAGTTAGCTAGTTAGGTATTAAGACTATCCTTAAGACTTGGTTGGGTCAGAAGACCAAATGCTCAGTCTATTGACATCACCTCTTGGTCACCTGAGTACAAAGTAGTCATAAGGAGCTCTCAGATGGCACCCTGGTGCTTGGATGGAGGACCATGATGGGTAACTCAAGTAAGGGAGTTTCACTCAGCCAAATCAACTCTAGACATCCTCAATGCATATTCTTGTTGAATATCCTTCTCTTGCAATGGCTAAATAAATCTTTTTTTGGTAATTGTTGAATGACCTAATGTGTTTCAATTTGTTCTAATATCAAATCCGAACTACCAGGGGACTGGACTGAATCAGGCCAAGCCTAGAACACCCGGTGTCAGAGTCTCTCAGCTGGGCAAGCTTTGTAGAGAAGATTTCACCTGTGTGTAGGAGGAGGCTGGGATGGGATAGGAAGGAATGTAAGGTAAACAAAAAGCTGCCTGCAGATGCAAAAGGTGTTCTGAGAATTCAAGATGGGGACCCACTCCCATCAATGGGAAAGCTAATCACTGACGGACCAGGATGAGCCAGAGACTCAAACCTGCCAGCCTTCATTAAAGGGGAGGTTCTGCAGCGTGAATGCCGGTGCCTGGGAGCTGGTGATTTAGCTCAGAGATTTTTATGGTTCGAAAATGGCTTTAAAATTTGTTTGGAATTACCCTGAGCACATTTTAAACACTTAAATTGCCATCTTCATATTTTTGAATATAGTATTCACAATGTACCCTAGTAAAAATTCTTATCCAGTTCTCCTCAACACTCCCTCCCTTCCTCTTTCCTGCTTTCCCTTTGGAGGCCCTGGCACAATAATCCTCCAACTTACCTTCTTTTCTGAGGTAGCTTCTGCCAGCTACTGTGTCTGTCCATGGGGGAAATGTAGCAGAGTCCCAGCCTCTCATCCCTCCTGTGCTCCCACACCAGAGTCTGTTATATTCTGGGAACTGAGGCCCAAGCCTCAAGCCTCAGTTTTCTGTCTCCATTCAGGGGCTCAAGGCTTGTTTTTAAAATATTGAGCCTTCACCAAAGTCCTCCTTGTTTGTTTATTCAACAAGTGTTTGTTAAACACCTACTGTATACCAGGCACTGTGCTAATGGTGGGGGAGGGGCAGCAGAGAAAGACAAAAATTAAACAGTTCTTTCCAGAAAGAAGGTCCCATTTGGAGTCAAGGGTAGGGGAAGGTGTAACAATATCTATGCAGATGAACGAATACTTGTAAGGTGATGATTAGAGAGTATAATGTACTAACAACTGGAGAGATGGGGAAGGGCGGAAGGGGAGGGGAGAGAGAGAAAGACAGACAGACAGACATAGAGAGAGACAGAGAGAGACACACAGAGAGAGACACACGCGCACAGAGACAGAGAGAGACAGAGATGGAGACAGAGAGAGGGCAAGAGAGAGAGACACAGACAGACAGACAGACAGATAGACAGAGACAGAGACAAAAGAGAAAGGAGAGATCAGGAAAAGCCTTCTGTAGAAGGTGGTACTTGAGCTAAGGAAGGGACTTGAAGGAAAGGAGGGATTCTAACAGAGAGAGAAGGACCAAAGGTATTCCAGGCAAGGGAGATAAACTACATAAAGGTACAAAAAAAGGAGATGGAATATCTTGTTCAGAGAAAAACAAATAGTCCAGTTGAAGTGGAACACAGTGTGAAGGAGAATTATGTGTCATCAGCCAGGAAAGGTAAATTGGAGCAAAACTTTGAAAGCCTGTTAAAAAAAGAGGATTTTGTATTTGTCCCTGGAAGGAACAAATCAGAAACTGCTGGTGCTTCCTGAACCTGGGAGTGACATGGTCAGGTCTGTGTTTTAGTCCCATCATTGTGGCAGCTGTGCCCAGGGTGCCTAGAGAGGGGAGAGAGATACTGGAGAGAGATCCAAGGACTCCAATGTCTCCTTCTGGCTTAGAGGGGACCCTGGATTCTTGAAGGCTCTTCCTGCAGATTCTCAAAGGAATCACATGATTTTAGAGCTGAAAGAGTTCAACCTCTTCATTTAATGGTGGAGGAAATTAGGGCCGAGAAAGTGATTTGCCCAAGGTCACACAGCTAGCAGGAAGCAGAGCTGGGCCCAGAGCCAGATTCTCCCCAGCTGGCTCTGCCTTCCCTTCCTGACTTTACACTCAGTTAATGCTGACAGTGTTGTGTGGGCCCAGCACCTTGGTCTTGCCATGCAATAAGTCAGCTCAACAAGCATTTTTTAAAGCATCTACTATGTGCCAGGCATTGTGCTAAGTACCAGAGATGCAAAGAAAGACAAAAATCATTCCTTGCACTTAGGGAGCTCACAGTCCAACGAGAGAGACAACAAGCAAACTGTAAGCCAACAAGCTATAGAAAGGTAAATTGGAGATCTCCTGAAGTGCCGAAGGATTGGACCTCTGTTTTGTTACCTAAGAAAACTGCTTTTTGTGTCTAGTTCTTCTCTTCTCTTTGCCCTGAGTTGGAGCCCAGGACATGCCTGTTTAAGGAATCTTTGGTGAATTGAATTGAAATTGGCAAAACCCAAGCCTACCCACAGTCCTCCTTCGCTTCTCCCTTCCCCAATCTCCTCTTGACTCTGGAAGGCCCAACTCCTGTGGGCTATCAGAGGGGCCCTGAACATTTTATACCTGACAGGATCTTTCCCAAAAGCCCCTGAGGGCTTTAACACCGTTAAAATGTTTTATGCTGGGGATGGAGAGGGAATAGGTTATGCTTTGAGGAAGGAATAGGCTGGTTTCTGTGCAATGCAAACCAAAACCATTGAACAAGGGAACTCTTGGGTAATTATGGGACCAAGGAGATAGCTTCCATATGCTGGGGTGGGTGCTTGGAGGCCAGGCCCTGCATCTGCTCTCTTTGTTCTGTCAGAGAACAGAGCTAGGAGGGGGTCTGACCTCCAGATAAACCCTGAACCAGAACCCTCAGCCAACTGTGGGGAGAAGGGGGTGGCTAGAGGTTGGAAAGGTGACGTGTTGAAGTCAAAGGGCTGCAACATCTGGCCCTGGGAGGGGCCCAGAGAGGTGGGATAAAGGATGCAGGGGGGACAGGAGGGCTGCCTCTGGGTAATCAATAAACTGGGCTACTGGAGAGATCAGAGAACCATTCATTAAGGGGCTAGTTAAGTGATTGATATGCTTAATTTTCCTGTCAAATGTGGACTTCCCTTGTAAACATGTCAATTGAGAAAAGTTTCAGCTTGTCACTTGGATTTATAGCTGGAATAACATGTTGGTGGAAAAGAGAGGCCTGTCCCCAGTGACCCATGCTGGTTGCTATTAAATGTGGAGGCCAGTATATCCAGGTGCCTGAAGGCCCCTTTTCTTTTTCTTCCCACAGCTGAGATAACAATAACAGATTTTGAGTTGCTCTCCCCTCTTCCTCTTTTAAAACAATGAAGAAAAGGGGAGGGGGAGCCCCACTTTTGTGATCTGCCATAATAATTCTAGTTGACAGAGCTTTAGGTCTTCATGGTTTCCAAAACAGGTGCCTGGATAGAGTCCTAGACTTGAAATCAGAGGCCTGAGTTTCGCACCTGGCTTCTGAACTTAGTAGCTTTCCAAACCTCAGTTTCTTCATCTATAAAGTGGATATAATGGCACTTCTACAGCTTTACTTCATAGGACTGAGAGTTGGAAGGGGCCATGGTCTTACTGTGTTGTTACTGTTTCCACTTTATAGATGAAGAAACTGAGACTCAGAGAGGAAAGTAACATAATGAGCAGCAAAGGTGCCAAACTCGGCCTTCTTACTAGTTCTCTTTCTTTTACTCCAAGAAGTGTCTCCTCCCAACAACCAGGACATTAGTAATTGGTTCACGTCAATGTAGGGAAGGCAGTCTGAGCCTTAGAATGAGTCAGGCCATAATTTTGGAAAGGAGACCTCTTCTCCCATCCTTATTGTCCTGGAAGTTTAATTGCAAATAGGGACAAAAACTGAAACCCACATCACAAAGAGGAACAAATAGGCCACCCACTCACCTGCCCCTCCCTTTCTGTGTAAATCTGGAGAGTTGACAGTGGCATTTGGGGGACAAGATGGGGAGGAGGGCTGGAAGGGGGCTGCTGGGAGCTGCTCAGAACAAGGGGGAGGGCAGCCGCAGCCCGAAGGAGTAAATGTCACCCAGTTAAGTTCCATCTGTTTTCCTGCTGCTATAGGGGCTCTTGTTCCGGAAAAGAATCTTAAAGCAGACCTCTGCCTAATGGCTGGTCATCCAGGGGAGCCTGTTTTAAACAAGCCTGATTTAATGCCCTTTGACTTTAAATTAGTCAAGTGCAGCCACATTGCCCAGACTTAAAAGAAAAGCAGGCAATGGACAAAGAAGGATTGGGATAATTGAAAATATAGGTCAAATCCCATTACAACCAAGGAATGTCATAGCGGCAAAAATTTCTGTGTAACAAAAAAGGATTTCTAAATTCCCACCCCCGGTCAACTTATTCCAGTAATAATAATGACATTAATTTATATAGGGCTTTACAGATAGGGATTCTGAAGTTCAGAGTAACTTAATGTCCCAGAGCTGGTAAATGCTGATTCTGGGACTCAAACCCAGGTCTCTTAATCTCTGGGTCACTACTCTTTGAACTGTCTTCTGATCACTCATATTTGTTCTTTGTTAATCTGTTTTTCCAAGAACATTGATAGACTGGATCTTGGCTGGAGGAAGGCAATCACGGTTAGGGTTAGGGACTGGAAATGATGCAGTGTCAGGATAAAGTGAAGGAACTTGGGTTATTTATTCTAGAGAAGAGAAGACTTGGAGAAAATATGATCCAGTATCTAAAGGGCAGCCACGTGGAAAAAGGATTAAATTTGTTCAGCTCAGCACCAGAGGGAAGAACAAGGAACAATGTGTAGAAATAACAGGGAAGCAGATTTCAATATAATGTCAAGAAGAGTTTCCTAACCATTAAAGTTGTTAGAATGTAGATTGGACTACCTCACTGGGTGAGCTCCCCATCATTGGAGGTCTCTTGGCCGAAGCTGGATAGCCACTTGTTAGCCATCACAGGGTCATAGATGTAGAATTGGCCAGGCCTTTGGATTCTTGCTCAAGTATGGATTGGACTATATTATCCCCCTTTCTAATCTGAGACTCTGTGATTCTCCTTGAGGACAGATTCTGAATTTTTTTTTTTATTTCCCACTATTATCACACTTGCCCTGTGAATGGTCAGGCGCTCAGTGATCATTATTCAATGATCGTTTGGACAGGGCCTGGCATAATCGTTTTTGACTTATTATCCCCTGTGGCAATGACCCTTGGCTTGCTGAGCTACCTATTTCTCCTGCTGTCTGATGGTTCATCAGTGGAACCTTGCTAATTTGAGGGGATAGTGCAAACTGGATAATAAATCAGGATGGGGCATGTCTGAAAGCCAAGATATAAATTAAACCCTATAGTTACAGAATCTTAGAGCTGGATGGGATCCCAGAGGTCATTAATCCAACCCATACGTGAACTAAGGATGCCCTCTGTAACATACCAGACAAAGGGTCATCCAACCTTTGCTGGAAGACCTTTAGTGAGGAGGAAGCCACTGCTTCTCAAGGAAGTACATTCAACCTTTTTGAGCGCTCTATCAGGAAGTTTTCCCTTAAATTAGGTCTTAAATTTACCTCTTTGCAACTCCTGCTCACCGATCCTACTTTTGCTTTCTAGAGTCACATAGAATGGGCCTAATCTTTCTGGGCTAAACATTTAGCCTAGTTCTATCGCTCATGGCCAAGCCAGAGTTTTTTTTTTTTTTTTTTTTAACACAGAGATATCTGTGGGATCTGAGCCAGTTGGGCTGGGCCGATTTGATCTTGTAGTGGTACTGTAAAGATAAGGCATTTAATAAATATTTATTGCATGATTGAAAGGTTGTTTGCAATTTAAAAAAAAAAGAGTCCTCCTGTTCAAATACAGCTGTGGCATTAGCAGAGCAGTAGAGAAACAGCTCTGTTCTGTTCTGAGATTAAGCATTCACCTTCTCTTGCCTGGATCCAGTCCTTTACCGCACTTCTTGACCGTCTCCAAACTTCCCCTTTGTACCCACCTGCTCCCAAAGGAAAACTTGGACTCTGTTGCTGGACCCACTTTGGTCACATGGGCTTTTATTTTTCTCTTGCTCAGATCCAGGCCTTCATGTCACTTTCCAGCCATTTCTAGACACTCCCTCTACCCTGCCCAGCACCCTTTATGTGTTATCTTCACCTACAGGAATGTAAACTCCTTAAAGAAAGAGATTGTCTTAGTTGACTGCATGTTCTCTCTCAGCCCTTAGCACAGTGTCTGGCACAGAGTAAGCATTTTAGAAAAGCTTTCCCTTTCAGGGCTGGATGGGATGTCCAAGATCTTGAAGATGATAAAACTGAGGTTTAGATAGATTAAAGGACTGGCTCAGGGTCATAAAGCAGAAAGTAGCAGAGCTGAGATTTGAACTCAGGTCCTTGGATTCCTGACCCAGTTACCTTGGTGTAGCACTAGCAAGCCACTTTTCAGATATTACTTTGATACATCTATGATTTCATTAGTGTAGATTCTCCCCCCACAGATGCAGTTAGCAAATTAGCAAATCCTTTTACATTTCCTGAGTTACTGTGGCAAAATAAAAAGTTCCTCCCGTCCTCAGACAAGAGACCTTTAGGCTTGGCCCTGGTCCCGGGCTTGAAGCAGGACTTGCTAGAAATTTTACTCCGCTGATGTAGCCTTTGATAGTCCAGGGTCATGGAGGAGGACGTTTGGGGAAGAAGATGGTTCTGGTCTTTTACTACTCTTCAATGATCAACTCAGATCTACCCTTCTCTTTGAATCCTTTCCTCATCTGTTGCCAGGGATCATCCCCAGTCATCCTGATCTGTATTTGGCCATTGGACTCAGATGGCTCCAGATGAGAAAGTGAGGCTGGTGACTGCACAGCTCTCCCTCACTTAAATCTAATTCAGTTGCAAGTCAAGATATCACCTGCCTGATGCCATGGTCCTCTTTGAGAACAGAGGACAAACAACATCTAATCCCTCGCTGGTAATGACCTCCCTGTGCTGTGAGCTGCCATCATAGGTTTTTCACGAAACTTTCCATGTGCATATATCCTACCACCCAGTCAAGTCTTAGTCATCTAATTTTCATCTGGATTGAGGGGATATGGTCATGATTTGCCTTTCCTGATTCCCTCTGCTCTCCAATCAATGGATAGAGCACGGGGCCTGAAGTCAGGAAAATCTGAATTCCCATCCAGTCTCAGACACTTACTAGCTGTGTGACCCTGGGCAAGTCACTTAACCACTGTCTGCCTTGGTTTCCCAAACTGTAAAATGGGGAAAATAATAAGCCTCATTTGTGTGGACCAAATGAACTAATATATGCCGAGTGCTTTAAAGGCCTTAAAGTGTCTTCTAAATATCATTATCATATCAATTACTGTACCTGGCTGATAGGACAGAAGCAGGTATTACTTGCTGTCCTTGTATGTGTGTCCATGTGTGTGTGTGCACATACATGTACACTGCTCATTTGTATTAGTATGTGCTGTCATTGAATACTCTTGGGATGGCATGTTCTGATGTTCCTGAGAGATTCCTAACCTCCTATGTCAAAGCATTAATGGGTCCCAGACTACAGATGCCCCAGTGAAATACTTGTGTGGCTTTAAGGAGGGGATAGTCAGGACCTTACATACCTCAGGGAATTCACTCATATGTCCCTACTTCTTTACTCCCTTAGGCACCTGGGTGCAGTTCTGACCAGCAGGATGCCAGCTTCATTTTCCACCATATCCTTTGCTTCTGGGGAAGCCTAGAATATTTTGACATTGGTAGCTTTTGAACCTGCCACATCTGTGTAGTAGGAGTAGTGATTCAACCTGCACATTTTGATGGCACTGGAGAGCTTTTCTCCTTTGGGAGACACTTCCCTGTCTTCATTTTAAAACCTCATATATAGCTGTCTTGGTGTAGGCCCCAGGGAACCAGCCAGTGAAGTTGATTAGACTCAGAAAAGGAAAAGATTGGATGTCATGCAATTTGGTTTCTTCCTGTAACTTACTTTTTAAAAGTCTGAAATGTAATTAAATGTGCTAAAAATGTCCAGCGAGTGTCTACAACTCCCCTTCATTTGGAAAAACAGAAGTTTTATTAATTTCTTCTGTTATTATAGACCAGTCAATTCTAATTCTCATCCATTTTTGTAACTGCAGTTGATATCACTAATATAAGCAAAGTGTTTCTTCACATTCAGGGAAAGAATCAAATGAAATAATTTGTATGAAAGTACCTTGAAAGCCATATATACATATATATGTATACACACATATATACACATATATATGTGAGTATATATATGTATACGTATATACACACATATATATATATATATAAAACATATATGAATACATGAATACTAATGGTTTGGGTAGGATTCTGAAAAGAGGAAGGCTTTACCTGGGGAGAATGATCTAAAAGTGGTTTAATAAATACTTGTTGGCTTGATGTGAGGAATATGCTATATGCCCATCAGTCACCAATCTAGCATCATAGGATCACAGGGTAATGGAATTTAGAAATGAGAGGAGCTTTAGACCTTGTCTCATTTAATCCCCTCATTTTACAGATGAGGAAATTGACATCAAATCACCCCTTGAACAACTTGAGTGTCTCTAGTCTATGGGATCCTCGAATAGGCAGTTGAAAGAATACAGGACTTGGAATCAGAAGAGTGGTAGTCTTAAATCTCAGCTCTGATGCTTACCTGTGTTACCTTGGGTAAATCACTGGACCTTTTTGAGCTTATGTTTCTTCATCTATAAAATGGGATAATGTCATATGAACCTTATGTCTCAGAGGGTTGTTGAGAATAAAGCGCTTTATAAGCCTTAATGCCACTATAGAAATGTAAGCTATTCCTACTGCCAACATGGGAGAGATAGTAGGGAAGTAACAGTCATAAGCCCTGCCCCTAAGAAATTTATAATCTCATTTGTAGATTGTAGAATATTATATATATTTGCCCATTATGTCTATGCATATGTATAAGCACATAAATAAACTTGTTTATAATCTAGTATTCATGAACAAAACAGATGAGAATAGGTCACTATTTAAAAATGAATATGGATGTAGCTTGTTGCAATGAACATTTGACTCATAAAAGAACTTTTGGAACATAATCCATTTGCTAGCTTAGGTACTTAACTATTTTTTGGTCTAGAGCTGGGATTTTACCAGTGTGGGAAATTCTCCCTCCAACGCAGATCAGTAACCCAACTGTAATATTCTCTGAGAGTTGCCTGGGGTCACTGAAAGGTCAAATAAGTTGCCCATGGTCACATATAGAGTATTTGTCAGGAACAGGATTTGAACCTAAGTATTTCTCACTACAAGTCTGGCCAGCTATCCAATATACCACAGTGTTGCTTTATATGGGACTTTGCACTATTACTTTTTACAATTATGCTAAACTATAGTATACTATATCAGTACTTAATAACAATGAGCAGTACAATAATTATAATAGCATTTATTTAGTGCTTTACATATATTATCTCATTTGATCCTCATAAGACCCTATGAGGTAAGTGCTGTTATTATCCCCATTTTTCAGATAGGGAAACTGAGACACAGAGAAGGTAGATGAGTTGTCTGGGGTCATGCAGCTACAGCAGTATCTGAGGCAGGATTTGGAACTCATGTTTTCTTGACTCCAGGTCCAGTGGTTCTATTTACTGTGGCATGAAGCTTCCTGAACACTAATACAGTCATGATCATTATAGGGATGATAAATAATAAAACTGATGTTTATATAGAGCTATAAAGCTTGCTTAACACTTTACACATATTTTCTCACTTGAGCCTCAGAAAAACACAAAAACGAGTCCAGATATTATTATTTCTCTTTTTTGGGGGAAAGCACATTTGTTCAAGGGTAGGAGGACCTAGCTTCAATTCCTATCTCTGACGCTACCTGTGTGACCTTGGGCAAGTAACCTAATCTGTCTGGCCCTCAGTTACTTTATCTGTAAAATGAAGGTGTTGGGTTAGACTTCCTCCAAGGTCCCTTCCAGTTTGAAACCTATGTTCCTAAAGATGACGAAACTGAGGCCCAGAGATCTTAAGTGACTCGCTTGTGGTCTTGGGGCCTAGGAAGCGTTAGAGGTTGTATTTGAATCCTTATCATCCTAACTCCAAATCAAGCTAGAAGTTTTCATTACGACAGCAACAAACATGCCCAAAGGAATTTTTTGTTTGACGTGAATGTTTATCTATGGAATGTAGTTCCTCAGTGTTGCAAAAGTTGACTTTTGTCTTCTTAAATGGCTATATTAATCCATAGCTATATAGCTCAGGCCTATGATATGAAATGCTCTTTATTCTGATTACATTTCTAACATCTGTTACATTTTCAAATAGCTTGAAATCACATCTACGCACTATAAATACTAGAAGATGTACTGACGCTTAGCTTTGTTGCAAATCAGAGGCATTGGGAGAAGTTGAGGCTTTTTAGGATGTAGTCCAACCCCGTCTTTTTACAGATGGGCAAATGGAGGCCCAGAGAGGTTGTGACTTACCCAAGGTCACACAGGTAATAAGCATCGGAGTCTGGATTTGAAACCAAGTCCTTCGATCCCAAATCCAGGGCATTTCCCATGTTCTGGGACTAATTTGAAAGGAAGCATTGCTCAGTTTTTAAAAGAAGACATGAAAAAGAGGGTGTGGGGGTAGAGTGAGGGTGTGGGTAGGAGGGTGGGGAGAGAATAAATCTCCACACCTTTTACATTGTGCTTTGAAGACTACATTATTTTTAAAGCCTTGGGAACAGAGAGATCTGAGTTGCAGGGCTGGCTATATAGTAGCTGTCTGTGGTTGGTGGGCTGTTGCACATCTGCCTTTTATAGGCTGGGAAGTGAAAAATGTTTTTAATTAAAGAGCGGAATTGGGGCTTTTAGTCTGGCTACACACTACGCACCTCGCCAAACCTGCCTGATGAAAATTCAATTCTCCCTCCCCCGCTTTCACCCCACTTTATGTAGAGGGCTCCAGTGGGGAATGCAGAGAAACCCTAAGGACCTCAGTAACCTTGAATTCCTGCTGCAGATGCAGTGATCTCAGCATCCCAAAGACTTCTCAGTACACAGACGACCCTGCAACCCTCCGTAGGACTGAGAAATTGCAGGGTTTCCCAGCAGTTTGGTTCAGGAAGGGTCAGTTGACATTGCTGGCTGTGGACTGGAATGATCTGTGAGCCAGAAGAGCCTAGGGATTTAGCAAAGTTGGAAAAACAAGGAGCACAGGGGTTGGGGGAGAGGGAGGAAGGAACAAAACAAAGCAAGAAAGTTGAAGTTGTATTTTAAAAGTAATATTTTTGCAAGCTTCACATTATTATCAGCATAGACAGCTCTTTTCGATGACATACCCTGACCTTTTCAGGAGCTGGCCACAGTAGCCTCTGGTTTGCACTAAAACCAGCCAAACCTTTCAAAAATTATTTTTTTTAAAAATAACAATATTGTCACTAGAGATGAAGCCATAGTCTTTCCAGATTGGTGGGTCTGCCAGACCTTGCCCTCCACTGGCCAGAGATGATGTTCACCTTCGTATCACAATGACTCTTTGGAGAGGGCTTTAAGCTTCCTCATTTGTAAAATGCGAGTAAATAATAGCATACACCTTCCAAACTGCTTGCAAGGATCAAATGATAGAAAGTATGAAAAACACTTTGCAAACCTTTAAAGTGTTATCATAGCTCTTGCTTCTGTTATTATTATTATTATTAAATGATGATTTAAGAAAATTTTTAAAAGAAAGATACTTAGAGAATGTCACATCAGGTCATCAGCTTCTTGTCTAAGGCCCTGGGAGGGCAGGAATAGATGACTTCTGAGGAAAGTTAGAGGATGGAAGGGATGTGGAATTCCAGGAATTAGCAAAGGGAGAGCACTTATTGTGGTCCATCCTTTGAGGGGAGGCTAGATCATGCCCTGAAGCCTGTTTTCGAGGGCTTCTCCCAGTCTGCTTTCAAATGTTTGGCAGCAATAAGGTGTTTCCAGATGAGGTGAGTCTATTTTTTTCTTTCTATTTCCTTCCTAGTGGAATAATGCAGTAAGGGTAGAACTCCTAGGCAGTCAATACCATAAAGTGGAAATTCTTCTGGCAAGATTTGAAGATGAACCATGAGACAGAAGGATGGACTTGACATTGCAAGGCTTTTATTGCTCCACGTCTCCCCCCTCTCCGCCCTGCCCCCCATTCTAGGATTACAATAACTCACGTTTATATTGTGCTTTAAGGTTTATAAATGCTTTCCTCCAACAACCTCGTAAATTAGGTAGTATATAATTATCCTCATTAGAGAGAGGAAATGAGTTTCATAAAGTTGAAGTGACTTACTCAGGGCCACACAGCTAGTGAATATATAGACTCAAACCCAATCCTTCGGAGGCTAGAGAAGAGCACTTCCTGCTTTATGCCCTATCCTCTCATTATAAATTTCTATGTACCATTTGGGTGGCAGTAGACGGGAAGTTTGGGGGAGCAGTGGAATCAGGGCAGGGGTATATAGGAGCAAAGAAGAAATGTCTCCAGATTGTGGGTCCGGTTTGAGGCCAGACATTTCTGGCTAATGGGGTAAAAATTGGAAGGGTGGATAGGAGATACTGACTTTATGCTAGACACGATGCCCCCTCTGAGTGCTGAAACCATTACTGTGGACAAGGCATAGCTCTTTAGACATGTATATGGTGAGCCAGGTGGTAATCAATGTTGTTCAGCCTCTCACCCTACTACTGACTCCTTGCCCAGATGGATTTCCTGGCATAAACATTTTTTCTCTTCTCTGGGAAGTGGTATTAAAGGATTTGAAATTGTCTTTATTTTTTTCTTAGCCCTGAACCCCCAGGCATAGCTGGCGCTTATGGCAAAAATACTTCAGTATTAGATGTATCTCTAGCTCACCCCTGGAGATGTTTCCCTTCAGTAGCCTTCTATCAACTACATTTACAGTAAGCACACTCAGAGTAGGAAAGCCTGTGGTTGACAAAAGTAAATGTCTAAAACAAAGAAAGGTAAAGAGATTTTCCTGTGTCCAGAAGGAAAGTTTTCAGGCTTCTGTGGAAAGACCAAGAGAAGAAAGGAGATATAGCACCACTTTCTCTGGGTCTATAGTCCCAGGGTTTCAGTGACACAGCATATGTCTTGACACTTCTCTTACCTGAGTAACTCAAATGAGGTTTTTCTCAGTGTCCTGGCCTTTTTCTTTGAGGGTTCTGTTGCAGTCTTGTGGGTCATCTTGTGTTGCTCTGTCAGAGCATGGTGGCTGATGGGGAAGAGGGAGCTGAGTGAGCCTGTTAAGAATTGGGGATTAACCTTCTCTGCTGTTGTTTCCTTGGATTGTTACCTCATTAGGGTGCATGGGGTGTTTAGGGAGGACTAGAACCTCTGGTGGGAGGGCTTGCTGAGTCCTTTTTAGGGCTGCTCATCCACCTTTGGTGTCCACACTCGCCCAAATCTCACCTGTGGCTCTGACACAAGCTGCACAAGCTAAGCGGGCACACCCTGGTAAATAGGCTCCACAGACAGGCTAAACCAGGTTGAGAGTAATCGGCAGGCCTCAAACAAATTAGTGAATTAGGGGGATGTCTACTCCAAGACTTCTGGCCCAATGGGGGGATGAGAACAATTTGTTCCAATGGCCATGAGGCAGGCGCTACGGAGACCTTAGAGCTTGATCAGACATTAAAGACACCAAGGTCATCCACTGCATCCCAGGCCATCATCAGTCATCCTGACTTTTGTCTTGCCACTGGACTTCAATGACTCTGGAAGAGAGAGTGAGGCTGACAACTTTGTGCAACTCTGCCTCACTTAAATGCAATTCAGAGCTAGTCAAGACATCATCCATGATACCATTGGTCCTCTTTGAAAATGAAGGTTGAATAAGAATAACAAGCTCATCAGGATTCTTGGTGTCTCAGTTCATGGAGACAGCTGAAATTACTTTTTCCTCTTACACATAATTCTTATTTTAGCGAAGCACGCGAGGTTGGAGCAGCTAGGTGGCACGGTGGATAGAATGATGGGCATGGACTCAGGAAAACTCATCTTTCTGAGTTCCAATCTGGTCTCAGACACTTCCTAGCTGCGTGACCCTGGGCAATTCACTTAACCCTGTTTGCCTCAGTTTCCTCATCTGTAAAATGAACCGGAGAAGGAAATGGCAAACGACCGCAATATCTTGGTCAAGAAAGTCCCAAACAGGGGCACAAAGAGTCAGACATGACTGAAAATGACTGAACAACAACAAAAACTTAGAGAAAGTATCTAGTTCTTTATCTCGTGGTTATCTCCCCTCCATGAATTTTCTACTTATTCTGTCAGGAACTGGATTCCTCGTTCAACCTCTCTCCCGGACTTAATGAACTGTCTTTGAAAAGCCGCTCCGAGGCACGAGGCCGACCTGTCGTTCTTGGTTCTATCCTGTTCTTGTCTTTTCAGTTCATTCAAGGCACTAATGTGTACATCCCAAAGAGATTCCTTGATTTAGCAACATGTTTTACAACTAATTTAACACCTTGTTGTCTGCTCTTTTTCTGTGATGAAGTCCTCATTTTTCAAAGACATTCCTTTATGTGAATGTAAAGGTAATCGGGGGCATGAATGCCTCGGTTCATCAGTTTCCTGGTTCTCTTTCCCAGCTCTCCTTTCCATTCTACGTGAATAATAGTTAGACATTACAGCTTATTTACAATCCAGCCTGCCTCAGGGGCTAACTCCCCCACAACCCCTTTGCTTACCCCCGGTGACTTAGTGTTGTCTCTTTCGCATATTCTGGTTGCTCTAATGTCGTAGCTATTTAAGTACTTATCTTCATGACATTGTAATTGATCAAAATCAAGGTTTTTCTTCTATCTAACTTTGTGTCTCTAGCACCTGGCCAGGTAGCTTATCATAGCTTACTCTCAACATCACATATCTAGGGCTGGAAGGACCTCAGAACCTAGTAGTACAACTTTTACTTTACAGATGAGGAAATGGAGCCCCAGAGAAATTAAACAGCTTTGGCGAGGACACACGAGTAGCAAATGTCACAGGTAGGATAGAGCGTATCAAGAGTCTGGATGGACAGAGGATTTATTAAGCACTGATTGTGTGCTATGCGCTGTGCTGAGTGCTGGGAATATGAAGTGAAGAAATATGCAGTCCCTGCCCTCAAGGAGTTTCCATTTTAATGAAGAAGATAATGCACAAAAAAGGGTTGGGAAGCAAGAGGCTGGGGCATGATACAGAGTCTCGGGAATGTCCGTAAGAGGAAAATGAGTATGGATGGCCTGGGTACTTCCTGAATGGTCATTCTGGGCAGGGTTTAATAAATGTGGTGCTACATACAGGTTCTCATGACCTATCTTGGGTTCATATTTTTAAATGAATATTTGGAACTGCCATTCACTCTGATTCTCTTCCCCTGGACCTGTCATTATATTTATGATATTATATTGCTTTACTGGAAAAGGATAATTGAGAAATAAGAGATAAAATACGATAAGAAAGCAGGTGAAAACCAGGAAAAAATATATCAACGGCTTGCCCTCTAAACTCCTATTTCTCAAAACAAACCTTATCCTTAGGGAATTAAAGTTGCAAGGCCAGCCCAGTCCTGGCTCGGTACCACTGCTGTTAACCTGATGCTTGCTCTCTGGGAACAGGGCATTATGGATTGATAAATTGCCTTCTGATGACTACAAAAGGCACTGCCTCTTGATATTTGGGTTGCCATTGCTACTTGCCACAGGAATGATGAGTCGTCGAGAATCTGGAGCTTCTATAGCTGTTTCCTTTGTGGAAGGGCAGATGTCAGTTCAGGGAGGGATATACACGACTGCATTGATTTTCAAAGTCTGGCATTGGTAGGCATATGGAAAAACCTCATTGGTCTGCACCAATGCTTCTGCCTCAGTGCAGGAAGGGAAAGGGCTACCTCAAATTAAAAAAAAATAAGGTCAATAACCCAAGGATAATCCCTCAGATTAGCAGACATTTTGTTCCTTTCTACTTCCTTCTTTTTCCTGGAGTAACCCATCACTCCTTGAAAAACTCCTGCCTTAGAGGTATCTTTAAGCTGCATACCCATGAGTTCTCTTGGGCTGGGCAGTTGTTCTTTGGTCCCCAAAGCCATGTGGGGAAGACGTAGTCTCTGAGATCTCCTCTTGGGAAAAGATCCTTCTTATACCAGGTTGGACTGAAATAAACATTGTTGAATAAAGAACCGTGGTTTAATTCTGATGTTTGGTACTTTTCAGTTACATTTTTCTCTGTCTCCTGCCAAATTTCAGGGAAATAGTTATTCGTTTCGAATAGGCATACCACTACCAGGTATAAAATACATGTAAAATTTGTGGTTCAGTCACCATCTTGAAACAAAATAACAGCCAATAAAAGTCTTTAAAGGATCATATATCCTTTACATTTTAAAAACTTTCAATGCAATTGGTTGGGAGTTATAATGCTGTATGATTAAAATGGTTGAAGTCTATAGGTCTTAGAGCCAAAAGTTTACACAGGCCCCAGTCTGATTCCAGACTTACTTCACCACACTGCCCATTATATTCTCAATGTCCTATCCAAACAAGATAATTTACTATTTCCCCTGAAAGAGTAATGATGTGCTCCTGGCCCCTAGCAAAAGCACTTTGAGGAGGTTCGATTTAATTCAATAAACATTTATGAAGCCCCTACTCTGTGTCTAGTAAATCACACAAGGAGTAAAATTAGTAGATGAAGACCGTACTGCCAAATTTATGACACAGAGTTGGGCACTGAATTAGTCCATCGGTAATCTGTCACCATATCTTGGTCAGGCATTAAAGACAGACAATGAGTTGGGGCCAGAACTGAAAAAGAAGGAAGAGAACAGATTGGATTGTATTTGAGAAATTGTGTAGAACTTTTAATAGTCCTCAACTGCTCCCTGACATAAAAACTTATCTTTCTGATATCAGTATTTTCCTGATGATTTTATATATTTGCAAATACGGGATGCCAAATTCTACAGATCACACTCACAGTTCCCTAAAGGGAATGGAGAGTTGTATAGTAGAAATAAGCAGGCTATAGAATATTACCAATGCAAACATGTATTCAAGAGGTGGTGTAAATGGGTAAAAGATGCAAAGGGTCAGATTCAGATTTGATTTAAGGAAAATATTTCCTAACAACATTATGTTTAGTTCTGGGAGCCACAATCGACAAAGGCCATTGATTGATAAATTGGAGAGCAATCAGAGGAGGGCAACTAGGATGGTGAAATCAGGAATGGGAAGGGAAAATAGTTCAATTTGACTGTGACATTAATCAACCAATTAACATTTATTATGTACCTACTATGCCAGGCACGGTGCTAAGCAACTGTGTGAAAGGAAGTGATTTGAAAAAAAAGCTAGGAGGGTATGTTAATGCTGGATAGTGGATAGCCTTGAATGTCAAGCTAAATAATTTTGATTTCTTTATTATTTTGATTTAATTCAGTGGCTGTGGGGAGCTGCTGAAGATTTTTTTGAGTGACGTGGTAGGACCTGTGCATTTTTAAGATTACTTTGGTAACTGTGTGAATTGTGAGTTGGGGAAGGGGAAGACTTGGGGCAAGGAGACCAGTTAGAAGGCTAATAAAGTAGTCCAGGTGAGAGGTAATAAGTACCTAAACTAGGGCAGTGGCTGTAGAGGTGGAAAAAAGGAGACTTTGGGGAGAGATACTACAGATATAGGACTGTCAGGGAGAATGCTTGTTTTGCCTTACTTTTCTATGATCTGCAGGTGAAGAGCCTTGTTATTGAACTTAAAAGGGATGCTGATGGATTTCTGGATTTCAGGTGGCTTTGGCTCTTTCCTGTTTTTGCATAAAATTCATTTTTAGAGATGGGGAAAAAATCGGGATCAAGAAATTTGAAGTCATTCTCTCTAGGTTCCAGAGGTAGAATTCTCAGCAATTTGCCATCGTATTATGTTAGTATCACACTCTATTAATATTTATTTCATTAATAAAATGCAATTAAAATGTAGTCATATCAGTACCTTTTAGATCAAGTGGGAAAAAATCTCTGAAAGCTATTGATGTACCGACATGAATGTAAGTATATGGGGAAGAGATATCATCCTTTATTCTCTCTTCCTTTTCTTCAATATATGGTACTGTTGTTGTTTACTTATTTTGCAGTTGTGTCCCACTCTTTGTGACCCCCTTGGGATTTTCTTGGCAAAGATACTAGGGTGGTTTGCCATTTCTTTCTCCAGATCATTTAATAGATGAGGAAATTGAGGCAAACAAAGTTAAGTGACTTGGCCAATGTCACACAGCTAGTAAGTGTCTGAGACCAGATTTGAACTCAGGAAGCTGAGTCTGCCTGACTCTAGACCCAGTGTTCTATGCACTGGGCCAACCAGCTGCCCTTTTGGTAACAAGGTGTCCCTTTTCCTTGCCAAAACCTACCTTTCTACAAGTGCCCTTGACTCCATCTCTTCTTTTTCAGCAAATTGATTCCTTAATTATTCCCCATTTTCCAATCTTCAACCTCTCTCTATTAACTGATTCCTTTACTGCTGCCCAGGTCGCCCCTGTCCTAAAAATAAACAAACAAAAACCTCTTCATTTGATCTTTCCACTCCCTCAACCTATTGTCCTATATCTCTCCTCTCCTTCTCAGTCAAACTCCTAGGAAAAGCTGTCTACACATATTACTTCTACTTCTTCTCTTCACCTTCTGCAGCATGGCTTCTGATCTCATCACTCAGCTGCCATTGCTCTTTTCAGAGTTATCAGTGATCTCTGAATTGCCAAATCTGAACTGATCTCTCTGCTCCAATTGCCACTTTCAACTCCATTTTCTCCTGGATGCTTTCTCTTTGGGATTTTGTGACACTACTGTCAACTGGTTTTCCTCCTACCTATCTGACTCTTCCTTCTCTTCCTTTGCTGACTCATCATTGATAGAATGCTTTCTCACTGTAGATAATCCTCAAAGCTCAGTCCTGGGCACTCTTGTCTCTACATACTCCCTTGGTGACTTCATCAGCTTCCATGGATTAACTATTATTTCAATACAGATAGCTCATAAATATATATATTCAATCCCAGTCTCTCTCTTGAATTTTAGTCCTGTATCATCAATGGCCTACTGGACATTTCAAACTGTATGTCCTGGAGACATCTCAAACTCAACATGTCCAAAACAGAACTCAAAATCTCTAACTCACACCTCACACAAACTTCCCTACTTGTCTGAAAGCCACTGCCATTCTTCTAGGCTCCAAAGTTCATAACCTTAGTGTCATCTTTGACTTATTTTCCTCACCTCACATATCCATTTAGTTGCCAAATCTTACCATTCCATTTTCCACCACATCTCTCATACCAGACTAGTTCCCTCTACTCACACAGCCATCACCTTAACTCAGCTTCTTATAATTTCTTGTCTAGAACATTGTAATGGCCTCCTATAAGCTCCTATGGAGGAGGGGCTTACATGCAATTTCCTTCCTTCCTTCCTTCCTTCCTTCCTTCCTTCCTTCCTTCCTTCCTTCCTTCCTTCCTTCCTTCCTTCCTTCCTTCCTTCCTTCCTTCCTTCCTTCCTTTTTCCCTCCCTCCTTTTCCTTTCCTTCCTTCCTTGCTATTTCTTTTTCCCCCTTCTCTTTCTTCTTTCCTTTCTTCTCTTTCTTGATTATTGCTTCAAGTCTCTCCTCACTTTGATTCATCCTCCCAACAGTTGCCAATGTGATCTGATGTACAGATCTGATCATGGTATTTTTCTTATCAATAAACTCACATATCACCTCTATCACCTCTAGAATGAAATATGAACTGTTTAGCTTTTAAAACCCTAAACTTATCTTTCCATTTTCCTTATACATTACTTCTCTTCTCTCACTCTGTAGTCCAGCCAAATTGGCCTTCTTTCTATTTCTAACATATAGCATTCCATCTCTCATTCTCCATCTCCGTTCTTCCCTTATTCCCAGAATGTATAGCCTCCTCAATACTATCTGGTAGCATCCTTCTTTTCCTTTAAGACCCGGCTCAAGATTACCATGAGGTATATTTCTTATGTGGACAAGTTGTCTCCCTCAAGAGAACCAATGTTTCTTGAGAATAGGGAACTTTAGATTTTCACATTTGTATTTCCAGCGCTTGACAACGCCTGGCATATGTGCCACTTAATACTATGAGACACTTAGTAAATGCTTATTGATTTATTAATTAAATAGTTAATAGTAGGAAATTCACATATGGAGATAAAGCAAAAGCAAAGTTAGAAAGGATAAAGAGAGGAACTTTTTGTTCCATGTAGAGAATTAATATTGGCCTCCACAGGCCTATCCTTGTTCTCTTTTTCCCTAAAATATGGCCCAGAAATTCTTAACTCATCTTTGCTAAACTAGCATTATTTACAGTTTGTTACATAGTTGGCTCTGCCAACTGCCCTGATTTCCAAAGTGAATTGAGAAAGTCAGGATGTCACTGAGATACTCTATTACATTATGGTTGACCATGTCTAAAAAGGATAGGATCAAAGTTTATTTCACAAATCACAGACAGCTGGTAGGAGCATTGCAAAAATCCAAAGAATAAGATCTAATACTTCTGTCTTCCATTCCTGTGCTTTATGGATGGGAACTAGGTAACAGGTCCCTTTGAAATCCAATGCTTATTGCCTAATAACTCAGTGAAAATTAAAACTTTCCCTAGTTAACAAGGCAAGGTGACATAATACAAAGTGTGTTGGACCTGGAGTTTGAAAACTCTGGGTTTAAATCTCTTTCTTGGCAACTAATAGGTATATGACTTAAATAAGTTACTCAAACTCTGAGCTTCATTTTCCTCATCTGTAAAATGAGGATAATGATACTTACAGGAATTAATTTCACAGAGATGTGAAACTCAAATGATACAATTACTATATAAATGCTAGCTATATCAGTGCTCTACTGGGCCTGGGATTAAAGTCATAAGGTACCCAAATATTTATTTCACAGGTAGGGTTCCCTATTCTTTTTCTTGACAAATAGCATGGGAGCCCCAGTAGGGCAGAGAAGGTAGAGGACTTGATAACACCCTGCCAGACGTTTGTCTTGAGGAATTCTTCTAGGGCCTGGGTTTTGGAGCTGCAATATGTACCCTGCTAAGATCAACATTCCTGGCACCAGATCAATGATGCAATTCCAGCTTCAGATCATGTTGACATCCTGAAAGATCTTGACAAACTAGAACAAAAGGCTATATCTAAGAGGTGAAATTTGTTAGGGAATATTGTAAAGTACTACACGTAAGTTAAAAAAAAAACCATCTGTACAAGTATGGGGTGGTTGAAAGGTGACAATGTGCTTAGCACTAAGGAAAATACAATGTAGAATAATCACAATTGCTTCCCTCAAGGAGTTTACAATCAAATGGCCGGGAGTTAGAATGCAAACAAATAAATACAGTTTGAAGAAGAATATGAGAAAAATGGTTATTTAGGAACTTTCATTTGAACCTAAGATTATTTGTGAAGGAAAAATTAACTCCCCTCATTATCAGGCTCTTTCTCATTCTGAGCAGTCCTTTTGACACACTGCGCCTTTCTTTCATTGGTGAGTTTCTTTTGAGGGGACTCCATGACACGATGCATTCCCTTCCTGACTCTCCAGATTTAGCCATCATAACTCAGCTGCCTCCTCAACCTGGAACTTCCTTCAGTACCTCAGGTCTTACCCTGAAAAATCCCTCCGCCATGCTCTCCTCCCGTTGGCGAATTCCTTTCAGGGGCCTTGATTTTGAGTATAAGCCCAGTCTTCGTTCCCTTCCTAGCTCTGCTTCTGACTCTCCAGAGTTAGCCACCATGCCCTCCTTCTCACAGGTACCCTTTTCCCCACCCCTCCCCCATCTCTCACTCTTCTACCCACATCAATTTTCAGTTTCCTTTTGTGTGTTATTATCCTCCATTAGAATTTAAGCTCCTTGAGGGCAATGACTATCTTTCAATTTGTATTTGTAACTCCATCATTTAGCACAGTGCCTGGCACATAGTAAGCAGTTAATTAATGTTAGTTTCCTTGCCTATCAATTGGGAAGATCAGGGAAGGTTTTGTAGAGGATGTGGCATCTGAATTAAACCTCAAAAGAAGATTAAGATTTCAACAAGCAGCAACATAGAGGGAATTTATCCCAGGCATGAGGGATATGTAAATGAATATTTAAGTGCTTATTTGAAAGTGTGGAGTCAGGGGAGGGCGGAGGTAAGATCAGGGATCACCTTGTCTGGAATCTAGAACATATGAGGAAGAAGAGGGTACAACAGCAGGAAAGGAAGGTTGGAGCCACACTGTGGAAGGTATAAAATTAAAGACTATGAGGCTTATATTTTATACCATGAGATATGAGGTGCTGCTGAAGATTTTTGAACAGAGTAATGACATGTTCATGTCTTTATATTAGTAAGATTAATTTAGCAGCTGTCTGAAGGGTACATTGGAGACTATAGAGAGAGGAGGTTGGAAGCTTTGGATGACTGTCTACGTGACCAGATGCAGAGTATTTGTTTGGTAAAGGTTACCTAGGGTTGGAGATTAGCAAAGAGGGTATGATATAAGGCTGAGTGAGTGGCTAAAGTTGTTGATCATTAGGCCTGCATTGGGTATGGGTGCATATGAAACCAGAAAATGGTTTATAGACTCAGAGAATAAATGGTGGTTAGGGGATTGGAGGTCACAATGAGGTTCAATAGGACTGCTGGAATTGGAGAAGTGAGTGGATGGTCAAGAGTTTATGGGGAGGGAAATTTTAGAAATAAGGATCTTGGAACTGGTATAGTTCTGGGTGATGATGGAATCATATTTGTGGGTAGCCATAGGGGACAGAGGCAGTTGGGATAGATCACTGGATTTGGAGTTACAATAATTGAATTATTACTTAATATCTCTGGATTCTTCATCAGGACATCTTTGTGAGGCAGTGAATAGATTGCTAGACTTGAAGTTAGGAAGATCTGAGTTCAAATCTAGCTTTAGGTACTTGCTAGCTGTATGACCCTGGGTAAGTCACTTAAATTCTATATGTCTCATTTTCCTCATCTGTAAAATGAGAATAATAGCACCGACCTCATCAAGTTGTTGTCAGGTCAAATGTGTTACACACGTAACACAGATAAAGTGCTTTGCAAACCTTAAAGTACCATATGAATTGTTCAATCATTTTCAGTCATGTCCAACTCTTCATGACCCCTTTGGGGTTTTCTTGGCAAAGATACTGGAGTGGTTTGCCATTTCCTTCTCTAGTTCATTTTACAGATGAGGAAACTGAAGCAAATGGGCAAGTGACTTGCCCAGGATCATACAGCTAGTAAGTGCTTGAGGCCAGATTTGAATTCAGTAAGAAGAGTCTTCCTGATTCAGGCCTGGCACACTATCCGATGTGCCACCTAGGTGCTCCTGTACTATATGAATTGTAGATTATTATTATTTTATCATCATCATCATCATTATCATCATCATCATCATCATCTAAGACTTGATAAATATGATTTAAGGTAGAACGTGAGAAAATTCTTTGGGTCAGTCCTTCCTTTGGGCTTAAGAAGATGACTAGATGATCTCTAAGATACCTTTCAGCTCTCAATCCTATGATCCTAGGTCAGGGTGGGGAACCTCCGGCCTCAAGGCTACAAGTGGCTCTCTAGGTCCTCAAGTGCAGCCCTTTGGCTGAATCCAAACCTCACAGAACAATCACCCTTAATAAAAGGATTTGTTCTGTAAAACTTGGGCTCAGTCAAAAGGCCATATCCAAGGACCCAGAAAGCCACATGTTCTCCACTCCTGTCCTAGATGAAGGTCCAGGAATGTCAAATAGTAGAGCTGGCCATGGTGCTGACACTACTGACCCGTAGGGGTTCTAGTTCCTTGAGTCAAGGAAGACAAACGTTCTGTTTAGACGAACAAGACTGTAAGTGCCACTCATTCTGACAACAATGAAGATGAGTGCTGGTCCACAAGATCCGTCAAGAGAGTTTCAACAATTACTGATTGTTATTTCATTAGATCTGCTTCAATGTGCTGAGGGTTCCTTCAGGAATGTTTGCCTATGTGATTATTAGTTAAAAACAAGTTACAGGATTTGGCACTACAGGAAATGCTTCCCCTGCAGTATGTGTTGGTCCAGCCCTTCTTTCTCAATGGTATGAGTTGAATATGTCTTGATCTTAATCAGAGATGGCAGCCAGTGGCCCAGGTGGATGTGTCATCCTTTCTGCAAGGCAGGCTCTTCTCAAGGCACCCCATTTTTCTGGAGGTTACAGGGAACTGCCGCCTTGTCCTGGGTTAGTTAAATCACTGGAAGGTTGATGGGCTGGAATAAAAGTTTGCTTGTAGGCTAGACCCTTTAGAATACTGTCTGAGATAACACATTCTTATCTACCTGCTCTGTCAATAAAAGGAATAGGCTCTAGGAATTGGGGGAATAAGAAGGAGAAAGGAGACCAGAACACAGTAAATCACTCTGGAATTGAATCTTTTGGGGGAGGTGTGCAAAGAAGAAGCTCTATAAGCCAGGAACTCCATGCTCAGTGATAAAATTTGGAAGCAGGTTCTAGAAGAATTGGGAAACATTGAAGTATTATGTAATTGAAACTACCTCAGGCAAGGATCCTAGGAGCTTAGACCAGAGAGAGCCCTGGATATTGGAGACCCAACTTCAAATCCCAGCTTTTCTATTAAATTGCCATGTGACTTTGGACAAGTCATTTCACTTTTATGGTTGTGTTCCCTCATCTATAAAATGAATAGTTTAATGTAGATTACGGAAGTCCCTTCCATATATAAGATTTTGGGATTCGACATCTACAAAACTCATTTAAGTTTGAGTATAGCAAAGGGTGTGCTGATAAATGCTCTCTGAAAAAAATGCACTCAGGACATGTTTTAAAGCTTAATTTGCACCATTATAATTTTTTCATCACTTTCTTAAGTCTACACGGTCATCAAAAAACAGTAATTTTTTTTTTTTGCTAATTTCTGAGTTGTATATGCTCATACTGAAAGCAGCTTTCATGAGCTCCAGCATACCTTTGGGGAGAACTTGCACTTGGTACAAGATCTGAAAGCAAGGGTTTAATTCAGAAATGGAGAGCTAAGAATAACATTGCTGCAAACCTCTCTACACTGACCTGTGAGAAGAGGGTTAGCCTTTAAGACTCATGTGTGACTTTGGGCTTTTGTAACCTTTCCCTTTTATTTGTGTTTTTATTACCCTCTCTATTTCCCCTCTGGTTATAACCGAAATCTCTTGAAAAGCCCAAGGAAGGGTTGTGTGTTCATTAAAGAGTAGAGAAGTGGAGAACTGCAATGCAGTCCACAGGAAACTGGGAAATGAGGGACCCAGAGATGGGGCTGCAGCTTTGAATAAAAAAAAAGAAACAAAACAAAACACTAGGAATAACAGCTTTCATTTACATAGTTCGGAAAAGCACTTTGCATACATTATCTTATTGTTCCTTACAATGATCCTTTGAGGTAGGCCCTATTCTTATCTGCATTATATGGATGGAAAAATTTATGTTCAGAGGGATTATTTGATTTGCCCCAAATTGTGCCTAAAGTGGGATTGGAATCCTGCTTTTATTCACTGACTCCAATTTGCTATCCAGTAGGCCAGTGGTTCTCAAACTTTTTGGTCTCAGAATCCCTTTTACATTCTTAAAAATTAAGGACCCCTCCAAATGCTTTTGTTTGTGTAGGTCAATATTTAAGATACTATAAATTAAACATCTTAGTATTATTATGAAAACAGTTTTGACCTCCCAGGCCCCCTGAAAGGGTCTCATCTCAGGGGTCCCCAAACGACCCTTTGAGAAATGCTTAACTGTTCCTGTTCAAGGAAGAGCTAGTTATGTAAACCTTGGGGCTTGGTGGCCAAAGAAAAATGGTCACTGGGCTGAAACAGCAGTCTGGTGGCATAATAGGTGTGTGGTGTTCTTTGCCAAAGGGACATTAGCTACCGGAGAATTGAAGAACAAGGAAAGTGGCAGTGATGGGAGCTGTCCATTTAAAGGCTCAATGTGGGTTAGGGGAAGAGCAGTGTAATTGGAATTAGAGGACTTGGGTTCAGAGTCTAGTTTTGCTATTAGCTTCCTCTGTGATCTTGGGCAAACCACCTGATCTGCTTGAAACTCAATTTTCTGTAAAAAGAGGGAATTGTTCTAGATCAGAGGTTTTGAACATGGGATATATGAATTTGTTTTATAAAAATATTTTGACAACTATTCTGATATAATTAGTTTCCTTTGTAATCCTATGTATTTTAGTTTGTGCATTTAAAACATTTTTCTGAGAAAAGGTCCCTAGGCTTCATCAGACTGCCTAAGTCATTTACGATACAAAAAGGGTAAGAACACCTGATCTGGATGGTCTTTAAGATATCTTTAGCCCTAAATCTTATGATGCTACATCTTAGGGGAAAAAAGGAAAAGCCAGCTGCATATAGCTTGTCATAAAAAATGCACATGCACCCTCAAATCAATGGAATATAACAAATTTAGATAAGTCTTTGTCTAACTTCCTACCTCATTATTTATTTGGTCCTGAGTTCTAGCATTCTGAACCTCAGACCTTACCTCTCATGATTCCCCTTTTTGGATCTTGTCCTTCTGGTTTTGTTTTTCTTGATGCTTTTTTGATGCTGCTCTGTCTTGAGATACTGCCTCCTGGCTGTGGCATTTTTATGTTCTTGGGCTTTGCTCTTTGGACCCCTTCCCACCATGAAGGAACTTCTCCACTGTAGCCCCTTTTCACTAAAACAAAGAAGAGGCAATAAGGATCATGGTGGATTCGGCCCTTTCAAGCCCTGGAGAGACCTTGGGAAAGGGCCAGGGACAAACAGCTCCTCTTCCCCTCAGTGTTCCTAAGAAACACCAGAGGGATTGTGGGGAACCCAGCTCTTACTCTCCTGTAGAAAGGAGATTAGCAACATCTCCAGTGCCTTGCCCAACTTTTGACTTTTGTAGGATCTCTGAGGCTTCTCCACATGAAGCCCACTGTTTTCAGCTTTGTAACCTAGAGGTCCAGTGGCCCAAGTCTGAGGAAATAATTAACAATTATTTCTGAGAAGAAGTTTCCAACCCCAGCTGCACCTTGTGGTGGTGCATACATCTAGCAAAGAATTGTTATTTAAGCAATAATCCTTGAAAAATTGGTCGTTACCCGCATTAAACGACTCAGCCCATTGCCAAGGATGGTTAACGCTCTAATAAACTGGTCATTAACTGCAGTAACAATGAATTTCGAGGGGATTATTGCTATTATAAACCTTAATCAATGGTTTATAACAGCAATAATGTGGTCTTTTCTCTTAATGGTAAGTAGGGCAGCTCGCACCATTCTCTTGGACGTGTTTTTGTGGTGGTAGATCAGTCAGAGGGTTAGACATTCAAAGTGCCACCTGAACTCTAAAAACAGTGCACTCTGGAGCAAGGAGGGAGGCAGGGAAGTACCAGGCCATCATGCTTTTCTTTTCTAAACTCTTCAGTTCTTCCCTGTGGGCATCACTCTCTTTTAAACCTAAGCTTCTGAAAGGATCCTTTGCTACTGGAACTCCTGGGGGTTACCTCCTAAGATGAGCCTCATGATTAAAGATGTGGACAATGGGGGGAAGGGCTGCAAGATTACAAAGAATCAGTCTAGTTTAATGGGGGAGAGCTATGGACTTGGATTCTTGGGTTTGAGTTTGGTTTTTTTTTGGGGGGGCAGAGATACTGGAGTGGTTTGCCACTTTTTTCTCTAGATGAGGAAACTGAAGCAAACAGGGTTAAGTGACTTTTTCAGGGTCATACAGCTAGTGAGTGTCTGAGGCCAGATTTGAGCTCAGGAAGATGAGTCTTCCTGACTCCAGGCCTGGTACTCTATCTACCGCACCACTTAGCTGCTCTATATTGATGGGCAAATTCACTTCATCTCTGAGTCTTAGTTGCCCTTATCTGCAAAATGGGGGATGATAGCTAGTATACTACTTCTCTTGTATGACTGCTGTTAGGAAAGTTCTTTTTAAAGTAGGTGGCTTAGATAGATGGCTACTGGATAGAGTCAATGGAGTTAGGAAGACATGAATTCAAATTCTGCCTTAGATACTTACTAGCTGTGTGACCCGGAGCAAGTCACTTTACCTGTCTCTGAGTCCTTATTGCAAACCGGGAATAACAAGTGTACCTACCTCACCTGGTTGTTGTAAGTATCAAATGAGATCATATATGTAAAGTGCTTTGCAAACCTCAAAGCATGGTGCCAATATTGGCTAGTGCTATTATTACAAGCTGGCAAGTTCTACACATGCGGCAGGCAGAAGAAACCAGATATTTGGTGGGATGTTGTCTCAGGCCCAATTGCCCTTGACTTGTGCTCTTGACGTTCTGTAATGTCGCTTTAGAGATCAGGTTGAAATAATCTCATGAAGCAGACTAGGTAAGATTCCATGGAGCAAGATCACTAAACAGAGAGTCCACAAATGGTAGGCCATCATCATGGAAAAGTGTCAAAAATTCAGATTGCCCTTTAGGTCACTGGAAGATATTTCTTGGATGGGGAGGGGAGGGGGTGGAATCTGGACTTGTTTCAGATTGAACATGACTAGCCAGTGGATTCAGCTCATGGGAATCAGAGTTTTATTTTTGCCCCTTCTGGAAACTTGTTCTATGACTTGGAGCAAGTCTCTTTTGAACCTCAGTATCCTCATTTATAAAATGTGGAGAATACAATATCCATTTTCTTAAACTATGGTTGAAGTAATAGAACTGTGGGAATTAGAGCAAAAGAGATTTTAGAGAAAACAATGAACAGAGGAGGAAACCAGTTTAAAGACTGATTTGCTCAAAGTCACATAGATCATAAATATCAGAGATGAGATTTCAAGATGGGTCCTCTGATTCCAAATCCATACCGTACACTGTACTGTAACATTTCTAAAGAGCCATTCAAAAATTCATTGGAAAGCAGAGCAAGTATGCACCTCTTTAATGCTTCAATAATTTATGATATAATCTATGTAAGGTGCTCCTTCCACCAAAGAAAACTAAAAATTTTCTTTTGATGTAAAAAAATATCAAATCTAGAGGCCACCCCTCTGATGATGTCTTTCCTGTTTCAGTCAGAACTGCCCCTCTGCCAAGCAGCATAACATTTCTCACCTGGAGGAAGGAAGGAGGCTTGTACAAGCCCAAGACTGACAGGTGTCACCAATCTCTCTGGCAGGAGGGCACTAAAGTTTAAATCATTCAACAAAGCCTTCTGTGGAGACACCCTGATGTGTCAGAGTACCCTAGTGAGAGTGAGGCTGCAAACAGAATGGGGATCTCTGTGTTGAAATTCAAAACTGTTCTAGGTTGGGAGAATCTGCCAGACTTTGTGATCCACTGGTGTGATCTTTTAGATGCCAAGGTCACCTCCATGCCATGATGAGTCATTGCAGGTGGATGCTTATCAATCTAATTACTCTCTTTTCTTGTGTAGTACCTTTGGGAAAATGATGTCAGAAGGGGACCTGACCCTTTTAACTAGTTTTCTTTTGTTCGTGTTGCCTGGCATACATTTTGCTTGGGAAATGAACAATATACCAAGTTAGTCTTTGCTGCCAGATCTATTGGAGCTGGTAGGTGTCTTTTCTGGAGAGATAAGAGCAGTTGCTTTGGTAGTCCGAACCAAGGACTGGAGCCTAAAAGGACTCTTGCTGGTGAACAGGGGTAAGATTTCTGTGGTGACCATGTTGAGTAAAGGTAAGTGTGGTTTACCTGTTGAATTGGGTGGAATCATGGAACGTTAGCACTGCACAGAGCCTTAGAACCAAGAATATTAGAGCCTGAAGGCAACTTAATGATCATCTAGTTACTTACAGGGGTGGGGAACCTGTGGCCTTCTAGGTCCTTGGGTCCTTAGGTCCTTTTGATCGAGTCCAAGTTTTACAGAACAAATCCTTTTATTAAGGGAATTAGTTTCATGAAGTTTGGATTCAGTCAAAGGGCCACCCTTGAGGACCTAGAGGGCCACATGTGGCCTTAAGCCTGCAGGTTCCCCACCCCTGATTCTAGTACAGAGAGTCAATGACTTGCCTAGGCAGCCTGTTGTTGACAGAGCCCAGATCAGACAGAGGGTCTCCAAATTCCTTATTTTGTGCTTTTTGGGGTTCTCTATGGGATTCTAGCATTTAGAGCAGGAAGGGGCTGTAGAGAGCATCCCTTCCTTTCCTCTTGTATTACAGATGAGGAAACTGTGGCCCAGAAAAGATAGGAGACTGTTTCTAATTCCATATCCTGTGTTATTTTACTGGCTGACAGGTTGCCTTATTTATAGATTTGTTTTTCTGCTATGGAAAGCTTCAGGAATAGTACAGACCTACCTGGGTGGGTCTATAATCAGTGCTTCCTAGAGGCAATCCCCTCAACATAGAAGTTACACCTCAAGCCTCAGCTTTTCTTCTACAGAAAATGCTTCCCCCCTCTTGCTTCCCTCCCAGTGGTAGAAGGTGAGGGAGGAAAGGGAGCAACCCCAGAGCATGATTGCCGAGGACCTTGCAAAGAGAAAGGACTTTATAAATGCTAAATTATAAAGTATTAGCTTCAGGTTTTCCCTTCACATGACCCTTAGCTGGGATGAGAGCCAGGGAAATTAGCCTAGTTTCCTTCAGAATCCCTTGTTCTGTTTGCAGCCTCACTCTCACTAGGGTACTCTGACACATCAGGGTGTCTCCACAGAAGGCTTTGTTGAATGATTTAAACTTTAGTGCCCTCCTGCCAGAGAGATTGGTGACACCTGTCAGTCTTGGGCTTGTACAAGCCTCCTTCCTTCCTCCAGGTGAGAAATGTTATGATGCTTGGCAGAGGGGCAGGTTCCAGGTCTTTATCTTATCCACGTACTCCCTCCTCCCCCCCACTGAGCCACCTGGGGTAGGGATGAACCGTAAAGCAAGACAAGGTGTTTGGAGGAACCTAGCCAGGTCCTTCAGGCAGTTTCTCTGGACCCTCTAGTCTGTTGGCCTTTGTCCAACTCAGAGAAACAGTCCAATCCATGCCCCTGCCTTCTTGGAGTGGGATGCAGGGTGGGGGGCACGCAAAGGCCGAATGGGAATAAACTGAAAGTTTACTCTTTGTAGCACTGAAATAAAAAAGCTCATTCAGAAAGTTAATGATTTATTTTATAGTTTCATTATCAGGGTCACATTACTCAATAGCATTTCAAACATGTCATTTGTACAAACTATGGTAATTAAAATTTATAACATACTTCATCAGCAGCATATGAATCTTTTAGCCGGCACTCTGCTGTCATATAAACAGTGTAATTTCAGCTGCAATTCACCCTTTATTGGCTCTCATTTGTGATTTAACAGCCATCAATGGCTGTGCTATAAAGAATAAATTAACCATCCGTAAACCTTACGATGACAGGGACAGTCAAATAGACTTAAACGAGTTCCCCTAGACTCCAGTTAGCAGGTAAAAGTGAGAGCCCTCCATTGCCCTCTCCCATCATGCCCCTTTCATGGCTCCTTGGCCTGGCTCTTCCCCGGGAATGGCTGTTTATTGGTTCTAGGTTCCCTCTAGCTGCCACTCTCAAGATACTGACCTTCTTGTTCTTGGAATATGGATGGGAAAAGAAAAGGAGTGAGTGCCCTCTAACATGGTAGGGACATTCACTCAGTTTGTGCCTGGCTTTGCTGCTCTGAATCAGACAGCTGGCAGTCTAGGTTAAAGCACCAAGCCTTATGGCCTGGCTTGTTCCCCCGATGGTGGTGGTGGGCATAGAGTTGGATACTTACCTGAAGACTCAGTACATAAATGCCCTTTCGGATATGCTCCTAGTTCCAGCCCCATGGCCGTACTGTACACAGTTCTTAAATGAAGTGGATTAAATTTGTTACCGAGACATCTCCAAGGAGCCTGGGTCAAGCTGGCCAATAAAACTAGCTTCATAAATTCATCCTGACACGCAGGATTACTCCAGACTGCTGAGGTCACCTTCCTGCCCTGATTTATCACCAGCCTGTGGGTTAATAATATTGTTTACAGAGTTGGATTTCTCCCCCTCCCCATGTTACCTATCCCCCTTCCAGTTTTCAGTGTAGATATTAATCAGGACACCATTCTGGAATGGTGTGGTAGAGAGGTGGAAAGAGACAGTGGAGAAGAGAACATGAGATGCGCAATTTTCTTTTCATGGACTTGGTAGACAAGTAGTTTTTCTCCCCAAGGGTTAGCTGAAGCCCTTCAGGGACACTTCACCCTTCCTGCTTCCCCCTCCTCACCCTTTCCAGTTTTTACTGAGTGAGAGGCTTTAGGCAGTGATGGATGGCAGCTTATGTTTGTGGTAAATTAGATAGGACAGGGTGGTTCAGGAGCTGTGAATACCCTGGAATAAACCCGCGTGTGACAGCCACAAAGTTGTCATGGGCTGTCAATAACAGCCAAATTGAGAGGTTTCAGGGCCTTTAGGATTTATTAAGAGGAAAAGAAGAGGATGGTAGAGACCACATGCCCACAACCCAATGGTTCTGGCTTTCTTCTGGTGCACAAAGGAGTTTAGACAGGACAAAAGGCTCTTTGCTGGCCTATGGCAATCACCTCCTGTTGGTCTCCTGGCTGCCAGTCTCTCTCCTGTCCTATCTGTTCTCCATACAGCTCTTCAAAAGAACAACACTAACTACAGTATTCCTCTGTTCAATAAACTTCAGTGACACTTTGTTGCTTCTAGGCTAACATACAAAATCCTCTGCTTGGCATTTAAAGACTAACTTACTCTATCACATACTATACATTCTAGCCAAAGTGTCTTGTTTGGTTTTCCTTACATTCAATATTCAGTCTCCCATCTCATTTCCTTTGCATAGTCTGTCTCCCATACTTGGAATGCTCTTCCTCCTCACCTCCACCTCTTAAAGTCTGTATGATCAGTCAGTCAATAAACATTTATTAGACACCTAAGGCACTGCTCAACTCAGGTACAGTTATCTTTCCTTACTGTCCTGCCCTCCCTTCCAGCAGTTAGGATTACATCTCTCAGGAAATTACTTTGTATATGCTTTGTATTTTTTCATTTATCTGCGTATCGCATCCTCCCAGTAGAAGAAAATATCTTAGAGGTCAGGAATTGTTTTGTCTTTGTATCTAGTGCCTAGCTTAGGGAATGAACAGAAAAGCAGCCATTTACCATACTAGATTAAAAATAATATAATAGCCAACAAGTGGCTCATTCTTGCCTCAGTTGTCATGCATGGAATGTTTAAAAGCTAGAGTTTGACTGCTACTCAAGTTTTTAAAAATCCTTATGGTAAAGAAGTCAGACAGCTAACCATCCCTGGCCTGACACTTCTTAGAGACATCATTTGAAAGCCCTGTTCAATACTGGAGTTCTTTTAGGGACCCTGCCCCTTTCCTTTTTAAAGCAAAGAGTGAAGGTCTAGTTCAGGGGTAGGGAATCTGTGGCCTTCTAGGTCCTTAAGTGAGGCCCTTTGCCAGAATCTGTTTGGATTCCATCAAAGGGCCACACTTGAGGACCTAGAGGGCCACATGTGGCCTTGAGGCCACAGGTTCCCCACCTCTGGTCTAGTTGATGACTGCAGTGGAATACTTATGTATTCATAGGATCATAGAAGGTTAGAGCTAGAAGAGACCTTAGAGATTATCTGATTGAATTCTTTATTTTATGTTTTAGGAAAATGAGGTCCCTGAAGTTAAATGATTTGTCACAGGGTCACATAGCTAGCAGAAAAGTGGCAAGAACTTGGCATAGATAATAGAGCATTGAGTCTGGAGCTGGGAACACCTGAATTCAAATCTGGCCTCAGACAATTACTAGCTCTGTGACCCTGGGCAAGTAACATAATCTCTGACTGCCTCAGTTTCTCCAACTGGGAAAAGGGGATCATAAGACTCTACCTACTTCTCAGGGTTGTTGTGAGGATCAAGCGAGATAATATTTCTAAAACACTTAATACAGGACCTGGCATATAGTAGGCATTTAATAAATGCTTGTTTCCTTCCTTCTTTCTTCCTTTCCCCTTTCCTGCCTTTCTTTCCTCTTTTTCTTTTTCACTCATTCCTCTTTTCCTTCCTCTCTTTCCTCCCCTCCATCCCTCCCTCCTTCCTTCCTTCTTTTCCTCTCTCCCTTTGTTCATTTGTTCCTTCCTTCCTTCCTTCCTTCCTTCCTTCCTTCCTTCCTTCCTTCCTTCCTTCCTTCCTTCTTTCCTTCCTTCCTGATAATACTTTCCCTTCTAATCCTAAGGCTGGACTCATCGGATCCTTGCCAAGACTCAATGTTTTAATATCATCCATCTTCAAAATGGGATAATACCTCTTTTAGGAATATATCAGTAAAGATTTTGGATATTGGTTAATGCCCTGGCCCTCTTATTCAAGCCATAACTCCAAAATTGGATAGTTCAAGCTGGACACCCCCTCCCACAGCACAGTCCTTTTCAAGTGACCTTTCTCTACCCTTTTTCCTTTCCTGCTGCCTTCCCTCCAGCTCCCAGCTCTGATCCAGCTCAGCTAATGTGCATTGAGGGAACAGTAAGAAGACAATGCTACATTCATGGGCGCTGGGCTCGGTTCCATCATCTGAATGCTAAGGAGAGCTGAGCCTTAGCTTCATACAGCTAGCTGCACAGGGGCTGCTGTTGCTTTTGGCAAGAACTAGACTTGGGGAAGGATCTATGATGCCAAGATGTGGCTGCGAATGCAGGCTTCTTTTCCCCACTCTTCATAACTAAGCAAGAGCATCGTAGGGACCTGGATTGGCAGGGATTGTAAGATTTTCTGCTTGGCCACAATAAATAACAGCCAACTGAGTGTATATGTGCAGTGGAGGGCAGCTGGGCAACTTGAGATAGCTTTTTCTATTGATCATCGCCATTGGGTATAATAGGAAGAGCACTGGATTTCACATCAAAGGAACTGGTTTTGAGTGCTAGCCTCATACTTATTAGCTGTGCGACCTTGGGCAAATCACTTCCCCTAATCTGGGTCTCAGTCTTCTTATCTTTCAAATGAAGACTAGGATACATTCCAGATCTAAAGCCTTGGAGACCCCCAGAAATGGCTCAACATATGTGAGAGAATTGGAGGAGGCTTTGTTTCTGGCTTAGGGAGATATGAGTTGACTTCCAGCAAAGCTAACATTAGTTGTTACTAAATGCCTCTTTCTTGTCCCCCAGGGGAAAAAAATTAAGCCACTTAGAACTCTGTAGGTAGAACAAAAGCTGCCCACAGTGTCAGGCATCTGAATCGTCCCTAAGTTCCAGGGTCAGTCCTAGGCAAGACTATGAGGTTGGTGGAGTTGGACTTCAGCGTTTGTCCTTTTTCTTCCTTCCTTTCTTTGGGGGTCTAAGTTTCTTCGTAAGGGATGTCTGTAGGGCAGCTGTTGGGGGGTGAGTTTCCCATTCTTTTTCTCCATCATCATGGCTTGAATAAGGCACTTCACTTTCTGTGTTCCTGTTAACTCTGTGTGGATTTTCTTGTCACTGTTGGCTAGGTTCCATTCTCTACTGCTGAATGTGAAGAATCTTCCTTTAAAAAATCCACTTAGGTCAGCCTGTCATCTTCTAGGTTCAGAATAATTTCTCTTTAATAAGTATAGAACATTTATTGAGTATGCACTCTGTGCAAAGCATTGTACTAGATGTTGCATGAAGGGGAAGAGAAGTAAATAATGAAACAAACAAACAAAAAGGAAGAAAGAAATAGAAAAGAAAAAAGGAAGGGAGGAAGGAAGAGGGAAAGAAATAAAACAAGGAAGAAAAAGAAAGAAAGGAAGAAGAAAAAAGAAAGAAGAAAAGAAAAAGAAGGAAATAAATAAAAGAAAGAGAAAGAAAGAAAAAAGAAGGAAAAAGAAAAAGGAAGAAATAAAGAAGAAAGGAGGGAAGGGAGAAAGAAAGAGGAAGGAATGAAAAAAGAAAGAAGGGAAGGAAGAAAGAGGAAGGAAGGAAAGAAAGAGAAAGGAAAGAAAAGAAGAAAGAAAGAAGGAAGGAAGAAAGAAGAAAGGAAGGAAGGGAGAAAGAAAGAAAGAGAAAGGTAAGAAAAAAGAAATAAGGGGAAAATAAAAAGGAAGGAAGGAAAGAAAAAAGAAATAATGGAAAGAAGGAAGAAAGAAGGAAAAGAATGAAGAAAGAAAAAGGAGGGAAGAGAGAAAGAAAGAATAAGAAAAAAGAAAGAGGAAGGAAAAAAAGGAGGGAAGAAAGAAAGAGAAAGGAAAGAAAGAAGAAAGGAAGGAAGAAAGAAGAAAGGGAGGAAGGAAAGAAAAAGAAAGAAAGAAAGAAAGAAAGAAAGAAAGAAAGAAAGAAAGAAAGAAAAAGGAAAGAAAGGAAGGAAGGAAGAAAGAAAGAAAGAAAGAAAGAAAGAAAGAAAGAAAGAAAGAAAGAAAGAAAGAAAGAAAGAAAGAAAAAGAGAAAAGAAAGGAAGGAAGGAAGAAAGTTGCTGTGTAGAAGCTGACATATTTGGCCTTCGCAAGATCACAACATTTCTAAGTTGGAAGAGAACCTCAGAGGTTATCTCGTCCAATCCATACCTTACAGGAATCCCCTGTAACACATATCAGATAAGTGGTCATCCAGTCTCTCCATGAAGACCTCCATTCTTCAAGCATACTTCCTGACTTGGCACCTAAATTGCACAGATCTTAGTGCTAATGGTGGCCTCAGCATTCCACAAGTCACCTGCTCTCAGCAGCATCAGTTCTAGAATCTCGGAAATCTCAGAATCATGAGATTTAAAGCTGGGAGAGACCTCAGAATTTATCTCGTTTAATGTGCTCATTTTACAGATGAGGAAACTCAGGGCCAGAGAAGTTAAATGATTCACCCCAGAGGAAGTGGTAGAGTCATCATTTGAACCTAATTCTTCTGTGCTCCATCCATTATACCACATGGATTCCTTACCTTTAATAGTACCTTTCTCATAGGATTGTTGTAAGTGCTTAGTGCAGTGCCTGGCGCTGAATAAATGCTTATTCCCTCATTTCCAGAGGAGTGGGTCATCTGGTCTCGGCTTGAACACTTCAGGGAACTCACTACTTACTGAAGCAGCCCTTTTACTTCCTTTAATGGTTCAGATTTTCCTTATGTTGAACCATAATATGTCCCTCTGAAACTTCTGTCCATTGCTCCTAGTTCTGCCCCCACCTTGGGTTTTGAAGAACAAATCTAATCCATGAGACAATCTTTTCCCCCTTCTTCCAGTTTTCTCATATTCAGGCTCAGTATCCTCAGTTTCTTCAATCTGTTTTCCTGTGGTATGGTCTGTAGCCCCTGCCATCATCTTGGTCTCCTTCTTCTCAATGAGCCCCAGCTTTCCATTAGATTTCCTAAGACAATTCTTCAGACATAGTGTCACCTGCACTCTGGATAACATGGCTGATAAATGACAGCTTTTTTTGGTGGCCATGTTATACCCACTTTGGCAACACAATCTAGGTCAGTTGCTTCCTATATCGTTACACATCAGCATGATTCAGTGGGTTCATGTTGGAAGAGTAGTTGGGAAGCTGGAGTCTCAGGCTTAGCTGATGCACGAAGCGTCTGTGACTTTAAAGAAGTCATTTAGCCTAACCCTGTCTCAGTTTTCTCATCTGTCAAATGGGACTCCAATTACTTCATAAATCGTTCCAGTCATCTTACTTTCCAGGGAATGAAATAAGAGTGAAGCAGGATGAGAAACAGATCTGAAAAGTTAAGTGATGTTATCAGTATTATGGAGTTCAGTTACTTTATCGTTTCGTCATCCCATACTCTTCTTCAAATGATTCATGAGAACTGTGCTTTAATAAAAAAGTAAATTAAAATCACCTTTATTTTAAAAACACGTTGAGGAAATTTTCCATACTCCTTGAGATGATAAGGCTTTTTGAGGGAGTTAAGTGTTGCAATGAGCTTTGCTCTTTGTCTTCTGTGATTTGGTGATCTTTCCTCGGTAGTCCTCAAGGGCTAGCCAGACTTCTGTGGGAACTCGGTGGATGTGATAACAGTACAGGGGAGGCCTTATTCAGAGTGGCATGGACTAGCTTCTGTGGCATGAACTAAGTTAGCCCTTGAACTTTCACATCTTGAGGCAGTGTGGTATAGGAGTAAAGAGTCCTGAGTTCAAATCCAGCTCTACTACTTAGTACTTGTGTGACCTTGAAGTTGCTATACCTCTCCCAGCCTCAGTTTCTACATCTCTAAAATGAAAGGAGGGGTAACTAAGTGGCACAGTGGATAAAGTGCCAGGCTTGGAATCAGGAAGACTCCTCTTCCTGAATTCAAATCTGTCTTTAGACACTTACTAGCTATGTGACCCTGAGAAAGTCACTTTACTCTGTTTGCCTTAGTTTCCTCATCCATAAAATGATCTGGAGAAGGAAATGGCAAACCACCCCAACATCTTTGCCAGGAAAACCTCAAATGTGGTCACGAAGAATTGGATATGACTGAACAACAAAATGAGAAGAATAAACTAGATCAGTGGTCCCCAACCTTTTTGAGTATGAAGACCCCTTTTATGTAAAAAAAAATATAAATTGCTTCCCACATGATAGAAATTATATAATTTAATTGCTGATTGAGAAAATAGATGATGTAACTGTGAGTTCAGTAAGGCTATTAAAGTAATTTGTATTTTAGAAATCACAACAGTATCTAGGTACATATGAAAAGTGGTAATTAATACGATGAGAGAACCAGAGATTTAGAGTTATATTTAGAGCCTCATTAGGGGTCATCTAGTCCAAATCCAAGCCTCTCATTTTATAGAGGAGAAGACTGAAGCTCAGAGGAGTTAAGTACCTTGTCCAAGGTTGCGCAGATAGTAAGCAGCAGAACTCCAATTCAAAATAAGATTTTCTCACTCCTAATCCATCCATGGATGCCTAGAGTTTATTGGGTTATGCCAGGTATATTTGCTTATATTTTGATTTTCACATTGGTTTGGGTGACTTTTTGCAAAAATTCCCAGATCCCCTATGAGCCCAAATGGAAAAAAAACAAACAAAATCAAACCAAACCAAACCAAACAAAACACTGGCTCTGGAGCTACTGATCCTTGAACAGTCTGTGGCCTTGAGAAAGTCATATGATATCCTCCTGCAGCCTTAGTTTCCTCATCTGTAAAGTGAGAGGTTGGACTAGAACTAGATGGTCCCTGAAGTGCCTTTTAGATCTGTCTCTATGGTCTCGATGGCACTTGGGAACCAAGGGATGGGATAATTTCTAAGACCCCTTTTCTCCAAAACTTATAATCTATGTCCTTCTCATGTTTAAAATTCCGAAGTTAGAGCTTTATTCATTTGCCTTAAGCTTTCTTAAGTTATTTAGGTCTGTTAAAACTGCAAAGCCCCTGGAGAGGGGAAAACTATTAAGCCTTGTTTGTAATTTACACCTTAGTGTTAGCGGATTCCCTAGCTCCTTTTCCCAGAGAAAGTTTTCTGGGAGGGAGGATGGATCAGGCTATGAGAGAAAGAAGAGAGGAAAAAGGGTTTTTATAACACCCTCTCCTCCCTCCCCGCCACACCCCAACCCCTCCTTGACCCACTTCCACACACACTTCCACAGTGAAGAGGTTTTGTCTCAGAGCCAGCCCTTCCTAAGGATTCCTCCCAAGTATATTTGTAGTTGTGATAATGTAAAATCCTTGTCTTTTTTAAAAAAAAAAATGACAGTAAGTAACAGTGCTTAGCACATAGTAGCAATTTTCTAATAAATGTTTGTTGGAGTGAATTGAATTCAAATCCTCCTTCTGGCACTAGTTTTGTAACCCTGAGCAAGTCACTTAAGTTATCTGAGTCTATTTCATAATCTGTAAAATGGGGATAATTTTATACACACACATCATATATATATGTATACATATATATACATTATATATATACACACACATACATGCCTACATATGTGTGTATATATATTTTCTATATATTTATTATTCATATATGATTATGAGATTTTTCAAATGTGATAGTCTTTGTATAGCCCTTAGTACATAGTTGAGTGCTAGGTACACACCCGCTGTTATTGCTTTTACAAAAAGAGCCCACTAGAAGCACGATTTGAAAAATAAAATGGTTGAGGAGTCTGAAGGAAAGACTTCCATGTCTTTCCCTAATCAGGACAAATGGCTGTGAGGCCGAGATCGGCACAGATAGCCTGCCATATCCCAGAAATGCAGCTCCTGCCACAAGCCAATGCCTCGCTAGCTCCTAAATTTATGCTGGAATTTAGACAGAGAACACAAATCACTGTAATCTCCCGATGAAAGATCACTGTCTCTGCAAATGCATTACCTGCTTGGAAAGCGACATGTTAAAAAATACCGATAATATATGGGCACAGTGAGAGCGATTTCCATGCCTGGGCTCCTCCAGCTAAAGTTAAAATACGCACACCTGCACCAAGAGGCAGCAGATGACAAAGTCAGTCGCCGAGGCCCCAGGAGCAGGTTCTGGATGGGGGCTCTTACTCTGACAATGGAAACAAAAGACTTCAGCCGCCTAGCAAGCAGCCCATTTACCCTCCTTCCTCTCCCAGGTTCCTCTACCTGCTACGCTGTATGAAGAAGGTCCTCTGGGTAAATTTACACCCTGAATGATTGCCACCCCACCCCTTATTTGGGATGTTCCCAAAGTTTCCAGCCTTTACTAAACACCAGGGTGGGGAAAGATTGCTCGGGTGGGGAAATGTCAATATGTGTCTGCTTAGGGTAGAGTTACAGGACTTCTCGGGTAAAAAGCAAAGTAGAAACCTGCCTTCTTGAACAGCTGGAAAAATGTGAGAGTAATCTCTGCTTAGGAGAGGCGTTGGGGCCTCCTTCATTTGTAGGGAAGTAGAAGGGGATGGTTACAGGTTGGGGTAAGGCTTGGAGTCAAGATTCAGAGTAATGAAGTTGGAATAGGCCTTAGATATTACAGCCCAACACTCTTACACCTGCCCTTCCTTCCTTCCTTCCTTCCTTCCTTCCTTCCTTCCTTCCTTCCTTCCTTCCTTCCTTCCTTCCTTCCTTCCTTCCTTCTTTCTTCTCTTTATTCCTCCCTTCATTCCTTCTTGAAAGTACATTGAATTTGGAGTTAGCGAACTTGAGTTCAAGTTCTGGCTCTGCATAGTGTGTGTGGGGGCTCCCCCCAATGCCCCCCCCCCACATGTGACCTTGGGAATCACTTCACAACTTCACTTGGGTAAGTCTTTTTTAGCCATCAGTTTATTCATCTACAAAATGCAGGGGCCTGAAATTCAGTGACTACTGATCTCTAATTTCTTATCTGGGCCTAACACTGTGATTCTATGATTCAGTAAATACCTTTGGTATTAAGTGATAGGGGAGATACAAAGCTGAGATGACACTGTCCTTATCCTTTCCTTCTCCCCTGGATTGTCTGAAGATATCAGATGGCTGGTTTTTCTTTCTTCTGCCATTTTTACCCAAAATCAATTCTGGGTTTTGAGGCAGTCGCTGCCTTCTATCTCTGACCACACTTGAGTCTGAATATATAAGAAAGGGTGAGAACAGAAAGGGTGGGCCAAGAAAAAAGAAAGAAAGGGAAGTGAATAAAGCATTTATTAAGCACCTACTATGTGCCAGGCATTGTGCATAGCACGTCTTTAAAAAAAACAAAGATTATCTCATTTTGTTCTCACAACAACCCTGTGAGGTAGGTGCTATTATTATCCCTATTTCACAGTTGAGGAAACTGAGGCAAATGAGGTTAAGTGCCCAGGGTCACAAAGCTAGGAAGTGCCTAAAGATGAATTTGAACCTAAGTCTTTCTGACTCCAGGTCCATTGTTCTACAAAAGACATAGTAGGGGAAAGAATAATGGGGTTATAGTCAAACAAAAGACTATTCCTGTTAGTAGCTCTGAGATCCTGCCTTTGTTGCAGTCATAGTGGCAAGAACATTACCTCCAGAGGCACAGGTCCTGGGTTCAAATCTTGCTTCAAACATTTACCACTTCTGTGATTTTTAGCAAGTCACTTAAGCTCCTGGTTCTCGCTTTCCTTTTCTGTAAAGTGAAGGATGTAGGGAGGGCTAGAATGATCTTTAAGGTTTCTTCCATCTCTCTGATTCTATAAGGCTTTTTCCTTCCGAGGCTCACGTTAGACTCATTTTCTGTTATTGACTGGCAGCTTGCATCTTGATCTTCCCCCGAACCTTCTCTCTCCTCCACTGCAGTGTGAATTTGAATGCCAACTGATGGATTGGTTTGCCTGAATGCCTCAGCCTCAGCTCTGGAGAAAAGCAATTCTGTGTCTAATGGGCCCGTGGAACAGGTGCATCCCTCTTGCTGTACCAATTATTGAGTAAACAAAGCAAAAAGAACCCAAACCAAAGCACATTGTCCTAAAGGGGAAAATAACACTCCCAAATAGCTCAAATGTTTATGGGGCTGAGAGAAGGAAAAAAGACGCACCCAAACTCTACTCTCCCAACTATGGCCTGAAGAAGTCATCTTTGCTAACTCACAGTGGCCTTCAGGGACAATTGTCTTCTGGGATCTGGGTGGCGCTCAAGCATGGCGATAAGACAGCCCAGATGGGAAACAAATCTATCCCAGAGTGGTGATTTTCTGTTTCTTCCTCTTTAACGGAAGTGAAAAAGCAACCTAAGTAAATAGGGATGGAGAAGGAGAGGTACTTGGGAAGCTCATATGTCTGCAGACTTGATTCCGAAGTGGGGATGCCTGAGGGAGGGCAATGCTTGAAGTACTAGTGATTAGGGCAAATTGCTAGAAGGAGTCGAACATGGTCGAGTTCCTGGAGAGAGAGATGCTGGGCAAGTGATCTGAAGGGGCTGGGTTTTTTTTTCCAAGCTCAGAGCTCAAAAGGAGCAATATTATATTTAATGAAGCTGTACAACAGGTGTGTTATGCACCTGCCTCTTCCCATCCCATCCCTTCCCCAGCTTCCACTTCTTGTATGCAATAACTCTTGGAAAATGAATTTTGGCCCAATCTCACTGGAGCATAAAACCAAATGCCTAGTGCCTAATAACCTTCTCCCTGTGAGTTAATAAGGTGCAGTGTTCCGTGGTATGACCTTTGCTACGCTGCTCTACCTATGAACTGGGGAGCCAGGCAGGGAAAAAACTGACTCTTAGGAACTCACTGGGCCCCCTAGTCTGCCTTTTCCTGCTTGATCTCCTCACACTGTCCTCCCCACAGAAGAAAAATCCTCTTTAAATGGGTCTTTGGATATGTCAAATCCCTTTTCTTATTGCTGTCTTTTCAGAGGAGTCTCTTTGTTTCTGTGAATTGGCTCTTCTAATGAATAAGGAAGAAGAAGTGGGGAGATGTCAACGAAGGGGCGAGAGAAATGGGTGAACCAAGAGACTCAGTTATACCACCATCATTTATTTGTCAAGTGTCTGCTATGTGACAAGTGCTATGTGATATACAAAGGTAAATCCATTATGGTCCCTGCCTTTGTGGAATTCATAATCTAGCAGGCTGCCATATTCACATGCAGTTGTGGAAGAAAGGAAAGGAGTCAAGTCAACAAATATTCATTGAGAGCTTGCTATGTGCCAGGCATTGGGCTAGGACTACAAATTCAAGCAAAAAAAGAGACAGCTCTTGTCCTCAAGGAGCTTATGTTCTAATGGGAGAAAACAACACATAAAAGGGATCTGGAGAAGGGTATGCGGTAGGTAGGGATGAGGGTACTTAGCTCAAGAGCATTGTAGAGAAAGTCTAGGAAAAGAGTCAAGAGTGAAACTTGGTGAGAAATGAAGACAAGGATGGCCCTGTATTTAAGAAGGCTCTGGGAGGAGCCACAGAGATGGAGCATACTTCCAGTATGGGAAAGTATAGGGCAAGCAAGAGCCATCTTCCTGGGTGGAGAGGTTTCTGGAGAAACCTGAGAGGGAGGGGAGGAGAAGACTCAGAATTGTACCATGGAGAGGAATGAAGAAAGACCACTAGACCTGGAGTCAGAGAGGATGTTTTATCATTGTATTGTTTACTGCCAGTGTGACACCCAACTAGTCACTTCATTTCTCCAGGCTTCAGTTTCAAGCAAGCAATAAGCATTTATTAAGTGTCTATTATATTCCAAGCACTGTGTTAACTGCTGGAGATTCAAATGCAAAGAATGAAATAATCTCTATTCACAAGAAGTTTATATTGTGTTGGAGATTCCTCATCAGAATAATGAGATGGTTGTGCCAGATTTTTTCTCTTCTAGCTCTAGATACTATGACCCTAAATATCTCAACAAATCAACAAGCAGTTATTAAGTGCCTACTGTATGCCAATCACTGTGTTAATTGCTGGAGATATAAAGGAAGGCAAAACATAGTCCTTGCTTTCAAGGAGCTCATAGTCAAGGGTAGGGTTGTGTTGGAGCCAGCTCATACCAGGTTGTGAGAGCTAATTGGTAAATTTTCAGTATGAACATATTTGTAACAAATGCTACAAATAATTGCAGATTTACTATTTTGTTGATCATTTGGACTTGAGAAAGTAACAGTGAAAAATCTTAGTAATGCAGATTATCCTTAAAAGTGTGTTGCTTCTACATTTTGGAGGAGGCTGCTGGTGGTGGGAAAATCAGTTGTTAAATGTTTACCAGAATGCTACTAAATGAGGGGAGAAAACATACAAACAACTATGTACAAACATGATAGGATGTATGGATGTTCAGGAGGACTAGTGCATCTCCTGTGAGGGCTTGCTGAGCCCTTTTCAGGGCTGTTCATCCACCTTCAATATCTACCTTCACCCAACTGTCACCTGTATCAGCAGATGGGGTAAGCCAGGTTGAGGGTAACCAACGGGTCTTAAACCTATCGATGAGTTAGGGGGATGTCTGCCTCATGCACGTGAAGACTTTCCCCTGAAGAATGGGTGGATAAGAACAATTTGTTCCAACAGTCATGAAGGCAGCTGAAGCAGATTCTGTGGAATACCTAGAGCTTGGGCAGACATCAAAGAAGCCAAGGTCATCCACTGCATCTGGGGCCATCGACAGTTATCCTGACTTTTGTCTTGCCACTAGACTTCAATGGCTCAGGAAGAGAGAGGCTGATGACTTTGTGCAATGCTGACACACTTAAATCCAATTCATGACATCATCCATGATGTCACTGGTGCTCTTCAGAAATGAAGAACAAACAACAACAAACAAGATATATTACTGGATAAATTGATGGTACTCTCAGAGGGAAGGCATTAGCATCTAAGAGGAATGGGAAAGGCATCTTGTTGAAGGTGAGATTTTAGCTGAAAATTGAAGGAAGCTAGGGAAGGCAGGACACAGAAACAAAGAGAGAATTTCAGGCATGGGGGATAGCCAGTAAAAATGTTCTGAATCAGGCTATGGGGTGTTTTGTGTGAAAAATAACAAGGAGACCAGTGTCACTGGATCTCAGAGTAAGTGATGGTGAGTAAGGTATAAGAAGGTTGGTATGTAGGAAGTGACCAAATTAAGAAGGATTTTAAAAGCCAAACAGAGAATTTTGTATTTTATCCTAGTAGTAAATAGGGAGCCATTGGGTTTTATTGAATAGGAGAGTGACATAGACCTTGGTTTTAGGAAGGTCGATTTGCTGATTAAAGGATAGAATGGGTGGAGAGGGAGGCCAATCAGGAGGCTATTTTACTATGCCTGTGAGGCGTGAGGTGATGAGGTTCTGTGATATTTGATAACCATGTAACGATCACAAGAAATCATTTTTCTATCACTGTAAGATTTACAAAGCTGTTTCCCTTTAATAATACTCTAGAGTAGTATAAATGTAAGGACTTTGGAGCTTCAGGGACTCTCTGAGATTTTCTACACTAGTGGCATCAAATTAAAATAGAAATAGATCCCCATAGGCCACATTTTAACCTAAAAAACCAAAAATTAACATTATCTATATTATATTGTATTTTATTTATTTTATGAAACATTTCCCAATTCCATTTTAAATTGATTCAGGCCACCCTTGAGAGTTAAGTAGCCAGCAAGTTTGATACCTCTGGTCTACACTTTTCCCTAGACACACAGTTAGCTAACAAGTAAAAGAACCCAGATTCATAACCAGGTCATCTTGTTTCAAGCCCTATGCATTCTCTGGCTCAACACAATGCCTTGTAATAACTTCATACTGATTATAGCACATGAAAAAAGGAGCTCTATGGTGTGGGAGTTGGGGAGGGAGCAGGCAAGTGAGGAACTTTCTCCAGGAACCCAAAACTGAGGGATCAAGAAAAAATATATAAAATATGCTTTCCCAAGCATACCATGCTATTGGGGGGAAGGCAGAGATTTTTTTTGCTCCAAGGACAACATTATCTCTTCATTCTATTCTAGCACCAGACTTATTTTTTAAAAAAGGTTTGAAGGACTCCATGAGGTCAGATGAAGCAAAGACTGCTTCTTATCAGAGGAATCGGTGAAGGTTTTTTTTTTTGGAGGAGGTAGCATTAAAACATTGAGAGATTTCAAAAGATCCAGACTTATGGGGGAGAGAATGGGGGTAGGGTACCCAGTATTCTGAGTACAAAGATAGTAACGATGCAATCAAAATCAAAGAGAGAAAGAGGCATTGGATGTGTAGAAAGAACAACAAAATCTGAAAATCATTTATTTATACATGTACACACAGACACAGCCATACATATATACACATTGCACCAATGGGACTGGGGCACAGCTTCCACAGAGGGGAGTTGTGTGAGATAAGGGCAGTGTTGTGATTAAGAGGTGCAGAATGAATCTTTGCCCCTGGGAACAGGCATAGGGGTGAGGGGTGTGTCTGTGGCCTTCTTTCTCATGGAAACTGCTGTCCTTGAGCCTCTTCCCATACCTTCCCATTCCATAGGGTACAGAGCAATCATTTCCTTCTCCTCCCAGGTCTTGTCAATGTGGTGGTCCTCTCCCAGGCCCTATCTTCTTCTCAATCCCCTTGTTATCGAGAGTCAGATTACTCCCCATCCTAACATGACTGTACCCTTGGCTGGATTTCCTATGTGCTATCATGACCCACTGACCTCCTCCAACTGCTACTAAACTGTACTTCCCCAAAGTGAAAATATTCCTAGTTGGGGATCTGAATAGATTAAACTAAATGAAAGTTAAAGAGCATGTAAGGTGTGAGATGAAACTTTTTGATTTGATTTGCATTTCATGTTCATAATGGGCAATGGACTTCTGAGAGCCTTTAGAATACTTTCTAGGCATCATGGTTGTTATTTGTCCTTTGCTTTTGGAAGACGACCAGTGATGTCACAGGTCACGTCTTGACTTGCTTGAATTGGATTTAAGTGAGAGAGTTGCCCAAAGTTGTCAGCCTCACTCTCTGTTCCAGAGCCCTTGAAGTCCAGTGACAAAACAAAAGTCAAGATGACTGCCAATGGCCCTGGATGCAGTGGATGACCTTGGTGTCTTTGAGGTCCAGCCAAGCTCTAAGCACTCCACAGTGCCTGCTTCAGCCACCCATTCCACCACAGGAAGTCTTCACATGCTTGGGGTAAACACCCCCTTCACTCACCAACAGATTGGAGACTTGTTGGTTACCCTCAACCTGGTTTAGCCTGTCTGCCAAGATGGATTTACTGGCATGTGGCTGCTGTACATCCTACAGCTTCTTGGAGCCACAGGTAAGAGCTGGGTGACAGGTGGACAGCAAAGGAGGATGAGCAGCCCTGCAAAGGGCTCAGCAAGCCTTCACCTCAGAGGAGTTAGTCCTTCCTGAATACCCCCATACACTCCATCATCACAGACAAATAAAATCCTTAAATCTGCTTATACACTTGGAATTCTCTCTAAGACAGTCTTTGTAAGAGGGTAGAATTAGGATTCCCTGATAGGCAGTTTTGTTTCTGAAATACCTAAAGGGATTCACTGGATTGAATGCTGCACTTGGAGGCAAGAAGACCTGAGTTCAAATCCTTCCTTAGACACTTACTAAGCTGTGTGGTCCTTAAGTTAGACCTAAGATGGGTTTTCCAGGTGGCTACTTAGAAAGCCCTGAGAGTTGCTGGGTTAGAAGCTGAGAAATCTTCGTATTAATGGGTGTGATATATACTGAGTGTTTGGATTCTATCTATCACCTCTTTGATACATGATTTAATGACTTTCATTTAAGTCTTGGTATTCCTCACTAAGTCTCCAGCTGTGCTCAAAGGTGGCAAAATCAGATCTCAGACTCAACAGGCACCTGGGCCCTGCATACTTTATTGATTCTTCTCTTCAAGTTCCAAACCAATCAATAGGTTAACCACATCCCACCAAGGCAAGAGGCAAACCAAAGCATCGCAAAAATGGAAAGGCAGCATGGTGTGGAAGACAAATTCAAATCCTGTCTCTGACGCTTTATAGTTGTGTGACCCCGGGCAAATCACGCAGTTTTGTCATCTGTAAAATGATAATACTTTCCACGGTTATTGTGAAGGAAGCGTGCTCTATACATGTGAGCTGTAGTTATTATTCCAGTCAGGATATAATAACAGAATCACAGAGGATGAAGGGTCCTTAGCATCTGCTTAAACCATTCCGTAAGCCCAAAAGAATCCCCACCACCATATACATGACAAGGATCCATCCAGCCCACCTGAGTCAGGAGGGCCTCATTCCAATCCTGCCTCAGACATTTCTTAGCTGTGTGACTCTGCACAAGTCACTTTATATCTGTCTCTCAGCCTCAGTTTCCTTATCTGTAAAAGGAAGATAATAGCACATGCCTCACAACTGAGATGACACATACAGGGCTTTGCAAACCTTAAAGTGTTAAGTAATTGCTAGCTATTATCTTTATTTTTATTATTAATATATTATTCTGTAAAATGGGGTAATAATAGCACCTACCTCATTGGGTTGTGCTGAGAAGGCATATATAGGGATTTGTGTTAAATAATTGCTAGCTATTAACTTCATCTATCTATCTGTTTCACTATCTGCCTACCTATCCATCTATCTACTTAATTATTATTAAAAATGTGGATAATAATTGCACCTGCCTCCCAGGGCTGTTGTAAAGATCAGGTGAGATAATAATTGTAAAGTACTTTGCACAGTGCCTGGCACATGGTAAGTACTAAAGTGTGAGCTATTAACTTTATTATTGTTATTGTTATTTTAAACAAGGAACTCTCTTCTTCCAGGAGCAGCTCATTTCACTTTGAGAGGTTTCTCATTGTTAGGATGGTTTTCCTTGTATCAAGGTAAGAATCTGTCTCTTTATAACTTCTACCCATTGTTCTTGGTTCTTCCTTCTATGGCCAGACAGAAAAAGTCTTTTTTTTTATGTGACATCCCTTCAAATACTTGAATATACCCATCATGCCTTTAATGAGTGTTCTCCAGGCAAAACATCCCCAGGTTCCTTCAACCAATCCTCTCATGTCAAACCTCACATTCCCTTCGTAGTCTTGGTTGCCTTCTTCTGGATGCTCTCCAGCTTATCGATGTTCTTGTGCCCAGAAATGAACATGGTACTTCATATATAGGTGGAAGGGCTAGATCCGGAAAGGACTCTAGATATCAATAAGTCAAATTTCCCTGTTTCAGAGGGAGCTGAAGCTCAGAGGACTGAGAAAACTTGGCCAAGATTGTACAATAACAGAACCAGAGGATGAACCTAGCTAGCTTTTTGGTATCTAAATGCGCTGGGGGTCTACCCCACCACCTCCATACTGTACTTCTTATTGGACTGATTCCCTGTTTTCTTCCCATGACCCATTATGGTCACCTTCCCCCTCAACCATTTCCCCTAACACTCTAAAGAAGTCCCCTTCTTCAGGCCTGGGGAAGGCGGCTCGTGGGAGCGACCCCCAGCAGCCAAGGCCTTCAGCAGCCTTCCTAGTGCCTGCTGCTTCCTGTTACTTTCATTTCCCTGTAATTCGAGGGGACAGGTGAGATGTGCTTCAAAACACTGTAATCATATTTTAAATGGAAATGAAATGTGTGAATTAAATGTAAATTACAGTAGAATGGAAGGACAATCACTATTAGTTAAGGTCTGACACCTATTTTTGCAGACCTTTCTCAAACGCCACAACTTGTTTCCCCATACGTGTGATGAGAGGTTGTAATTACGTGGCAGCTGCTTTTGCAGTTGGTCTGATGCTAGTTACCAAATCATTTGTGGGAGAGGGTCTGGATGTAGTGCTGGGGATGCTTTTTAAATAGATATGGACTGCTGTTGGCGCTATAAAATTACCCTGAAGAAATGATATTTTTATACTAAGGCTGTGCAAAGAAACCTTTTTTGTGGGTGTGTGTTTTCCCCTTGGAAAGGTGAGGTGTAATATAAATGGACACTTTTATATAGTCAATTTATTTACGGATTCTCCATTTGCTTTTATATTGGAAAAATATGTGCTATGCCGATGAGTTACAATTTTGCCCTCAATCTTGGCTGGTTTCTCGCCCTCCATGTGTTGATAGTCTTCTTTGCTGTTTTCTCAGGAAACAGTGCGAAAACTTTGCAAAGAGCAAGTGTCCTATATCTTCATCTGCCACCATACATAGAAGAGTTTAAATGGAAGCATCAGATTTTTATTACAATTTGTAAGATAACTATCACCTAGCCCAACCTCTTCCTTTTAATTTTAGCACCTCTTAAACTATGGGTTGCAACCCCATATGGCATCAGTTTAAGAAGCTCTGTTTTGGGGGTCGCGAGCGGGAAAAGTTTAAGCCCTGAAATAGATGACCAAGGTCTGTAGAGGAGAAATGACTTAATCTTAGCAGAGCCTGGATTTGAACTCAGACTTTCTCATTCCTGATTCGCTGTTTATTCTGTTGCAGCATGTTGCCTCTGTTCAGATAGGGTCAGAGCAAAAACATTTACTAAGCACCTACCATATCAATCGACCAATAAACACATATTAAGTTCCTACTGTATGCCATACACTGTGCTAAGTGTTGGAATGAGTTATCTTAAGAAGGCATTTACTGAATGTAGTATTAGGCTTATCTAAGGTCAATTCCTTGTACATAGTAGCTACTTAATAAATATTTGTTGATCTAAGACAATTCCAAAAGACTGATGACGGAAAATGCTGTCCACATCCAGAAAAAGAACTATAGAGTCTGAATGCAGGTCGAAGCATACTATTTGCTCTCTTTCTCTCTTTTTTGTTTCTTCTTTCTCGTGGGTTCTTTCATTGGTTCTAATTCTTCTTTACAACATGACTAATATGAAAATATGTTTAATATGAATGTATATGTAGAGCCCATATCAGATTGTATACCATCTTGGTGTGGGTGGAGGGGAGAGAGGGGGTGAAAATTTGGAACTCAAAATTTTGTGGAAGTGAGCATTGAAAACTAAAAATAAATTAATTAATATTTTAAAAATATCTTTTGAATTGAAACGAATTGCATGGAAATCCAGCCTCCAGCACTTACTTGCTGAATCATGACCTCTCTAAACTAGTTTTGCTTCATCTGTAAAATCAGGATAATAATGCTTGTAGAACCTACTTTTTGTAGCCTTATGAATTCAGATGAGATATAAAGGGCTTATTAAAAGTGTTATATAGTGTGTTATAAATGTCTTAGTGCAGTTTTAAGCTTTAACAGCTCAAATGTCCTGGTAAGATTTGTCTAACCATTGCAATCATAAGTCATTCTAAAGAAAATAATATAAAGAAAGTCCTTCTACTCAAATTGGTAATGACCTTGGGCCAGTTAATTAATTTCTCTCAGCCTCGGTTTCCTCATTTGTTTGGAGGTTGGGATAGGCGACTCCTACTAGCTCTGTGACATTTGCTAATGTTAACTTATAGGCAAAGTATTTAAGTGACTGTATTCTTTACCATTCAATTCTTCATTGTGTCACTGTGTAGCTATTAGGGCAAAAGACAACTAGGATGAGGTCTGAAAGAGTTAAAGAACAGTTAGAAAGTGCATTAATTAGGGTCTTATACTTCTCTCCTAAACTCCAAAAGCTTTTGAACTAAATTCATCTACCTTCATTCAAGTGTGTTAAGTAAATAATAATGCTCTTGGATTTCCACAGGTATTTTCAAAAGGTGAACACCACTTCGTTTCTCAAAAGGGACACAGGCTCAGACAATATTTTATTATTCCTGACTTTTATAATCAGGACATAAAGTCTGACTTAAGTAGCAAATGATTTTCTTTCTCAGTTGAAATTTAAACAGAACTCTGATTTATTAATTTTCTAACTCTTCTTCCTTGCTGCAGCCTGTTTAGCCGATGTGAAAAAGCTCAGCTTTAAAAGTGAATTTTCTTTCTGACTGAATTACAGATATCTCAGCTTACTCTGACTAAGTGGACACAACTGAAAGAAATGCCACCAATTGAATTATGATGTGGATAATCCAAGGAGTATAGCTAGCTGACAAGGATAATAATAAACACAGGGCTATCACGCATCATAAAATTCACGTTTCTTGCGGCACTTACAGGTTTATAAAGTACTATCCTCACAAGGACCCTGTGAAGTTGATTGTGCAGGTATTATTACACCCACTTTATAGATGAGGAAACTGAGCCTCAGAGAGATAAAATGGACATGCCCACAGGTCTTACAGCTTGGTGGCACAGTAGATAGAGTGCCAGGTCTGTAATTTGGAGGATCTGAGTGCAAATCCGGCCCCAGACACTTACTAGCTATGTGACCCTGGGTAAGTCACTTAACCCTGTTTGCCTCAATTTCCTCATCTATAAAATGAGCTGGAGAAGGAAATGGCAAATAGCTCCAGTATCTTTGCTAAGAAAACCTAAGATGGGGTCATGAAGAGTTGGACGCGACTGAACAATAACAACTTACGGCTAGTAGTGTCAGAACAAAGATCTGAAGCCAGATCTTTTAACTTCTGTGCTTCATGCTGCCTTTCTGATCTAGGGCAGTAAGGGAATTGTCATCGTGACACAACGTGGTCATTAGAGTACTGGGATGTCTGTAAGCCTTCAAACCTTATGAATCCTCTCCTGTATTCATGGTGAAACAGAGGTATTGACAGACTAGCTCATTTGTTCAGGGTCTCAGAGTTAGCAAGGTGGCAAGGTCAGGACTAGAACCCAAGGTATCTGTACTCCAGATTGTAACTCATAACTCTGTACACTTTGTAGACATGTAAGAACTTGCCCTAGCCAAACTAAGCTGTTGTTATCTCAAGAATTAGCATTTTTCTGCTGTTTCTTGGTAGGAAACCTGGCATATTTTACCCCCTCCCTTCTACCTGCCTTGAAAGTAGACAACATTTTTATATGAGTTTTCCTTCATGGTACTGCAGTGCAGCAGAATCGGAACCTGGGGGAGCAGATAAGGCATTCCTTCTTCCCATGAGAGCTAAAAGGCATTTAAATACACTTAGGATTACAGAGTCATAGATTTAGAGCCAGAAAGGACCCTAAAGATCACAGGATTACATATTGAGAGCTATGAAAAGGGCCTCAGATTCCTTTTAGTCTAACCCCTTAATTTAACAGATGAGGAAACTGAGTCTTAGCAAGGTTAAAGGACTTGCCCAAGTTCACACACTAAGTGTAGGAGATGGGGTTTGAACCCACATTTTCCAATTCCGGTTTCTTCACATTGTTCACTACTAGAACTTGAAGAGCAGGGTTGACGGTCTAGATGAGGAGTCAGGACTCACACATAGGACAATTCAAGAGAGAATTAGATTGAGGGCTACGTTGTATTCTATGGGCTTTCAGTGTTATTGGATTGAGACTTTTCTCCAGTCTGACATAGGTAGAATTAAGAAGCATGGACAAGTTGATTCCTCATCTGTAAAATAGAGACTGCGGTAATTGCACTCCTTCCCAGGGTTGTTATGAAAATATTTTATAAATATTGCTATTATAAAATATTTTTAAGTATTAGGTGTTAGAGAAATGCAAGTTATCATATTATACCAAGAAAATGAAACTGACCTGGCCTTTTTAGCTTGGATTTGATTCCCCAGAGCGAGGCTAGAATTCTGACCCTGTTAATCACTATTGGGCAAATCTATTCCCTTCTCCAGGACTCAGTTTCCTCATATGTAAAATGAAGGAGTTCGATTAGATGACCTGGAAGGCCCCTTTCTGTTCCGAATCTCATGATCTTATGAAAAGCTTTAACCAGGATAGGGCAAATAGGGCTTTCCACCTGGGTGCAAAAATTAGAGGCTGCTGACCACCTTCACAATCTTCAGCATCGTAGGAAAAAAAAACCCAACAAAACAAAACAGAACTTAGTACCTGGTTATCAAAGATAATTAATTAAAATAGGAAGTTACCAGATGGCCAGGGTGAATTCTTCCCAAGCTTTTGCATATTCCTCCTCTATTCCCAATCATTCCATATTTCTAACTCTCCTCCTTTGCCCTCTGTAAGGTGATGTCCTCTCTGCTTCCTTCACTGAGGATGTACTATGTGCTACTTGCCCTGGGAATCATTTGTGTGGTACTTGGCCCAGGTGAAAAAAGGCCTAATTATAGCTTGAGTCCTATGCTATGCCTTCTGAACAGGTGAGTTCCTTAACAGAGAACAGACTGTATGATCAGAGAACAGGTGACAGAGAACATGCTGTGTCATCTCCTTATGACCTGAAGTGGGAGTCAAAACTGCGTCCCAGAAAACCAAGTCAGTGAAACAGCTATTTTCCCTAATATAACTAGACAGTCCCTTCAAACCTGGAATTTATGCTGGTAAATCTGGTCTCCTGAGGACCCGGCTCAATTTGTGCAGAAATTCCAGCAACTATGGGGAGTTGATTTAGTATCAAAACAGGGTGTTTGACACCAGTGCGTTTTCTTTTACAGTCTTTTAACATCAAGAGAGAAATACAACTGATTGCAATTGATTTGTGTACAGGGCTCTTTGTATGGAGTGTCACAGAATGCTTTATAGGAAGAGAGACACAATGTGGGGGAGACAGGGGAAGAGGAACTGCCAGTTTTGAGTGAGACAAGACAGGGAGAAGAGGTGGCAGTGAGCGTGCCTTCTTGGGCCTGGCACTTTTTATCGAAGAGAAGAAATGAACAGTACCCAGAGACACAGTCAAAGAGAACAATATCCAAAGAAGAGTGAAAAAGTCAGAAATTCTATTTTTTGCTCAGAACTGTGCCAAAAATTTCCCTGTCATTCTTTTCTGGGGACAGCCCTTGGGGGAAAAAATTGGGAAGTAGGGGATATTTGTGCTTAGTAGAGTGTAGTAGAAACTTTTCTGGATTTGATGTTCAAAGGCCTGCGTTTGAAGCCCGGTTCTGACACGTACTAGCTGCGTGAACAGGGTCGAGTCCCTGAATGACTCTGAGCCTCTATCCTCATCTGTGAAATAAGGATAATAAAACTTGTGCTACATATCTCATGGGCTTGTTGTCAAGGAACAACTGTAAATGAGCTATAGCCATGCCATTCACTGTTTTCAAATATGAGTAATCCTAAAATCCTACACCAACCCCTTCCAACCCACCCTTCCCACCTTCACCCCACGGCACTCAGTTTCTCCAGAATCCACTCACTACTAAACTGGTTCTAAGGAAAGAATTTTATAAACTCATTCACACTAAGGCATAAATGACTATAAAGTCCTACCTCCAATGGGGGTATTTGCATATTAACAGGTAAAGATGATATTTAGCCAAAGGAATTGATCTCTAATTGTGTAATCCAAGTCATTAGTAAGCCTGTAGCAGACATACTTGGGGAGTCTGAGAGGATTCTCACCGTATAGACGATTGCCATGTCTGCCTGCCCAACATATCTGTAGCCTCCCTCCCAGAATCCTCTACTGTAGAATCGCAAGATCTCAAAGTTGTAAGGGACCACAGAGAACATCTAGACCAACCTATAGCTGAATAAGAGTCTCCTCCTTTGCTTGACGATATTCAGGGATGGGCAATTCCCAAACTCCTCAGGAAGCCTGTGAAATTTGGGTAGTCCTGAGTGTTAAGAAGAATTTGGCTTTGATGTTGAGTTGAAGTCTGCATTTCTTCTGTGTTCATCTTCCATCCATTGCTCTTCTGTCCATCTCTTCCACCCATTGGTCTTAGTTCTTCTCCCAGAGGCCAATCGGAATTTCCAATCTCTCTTCCATATGACAGGCGTACACATATTGAAGGTGTTACTTATTTCTACCTTCAGTTTACTATCTTTTGGGCTTTCTTTAATTGATGCTCAAATGGTGTTACTTCCAGTCCCCTCACCATACTGGTTTTCCTCTTAGATATGTTTTCTTTTATCAAACTTCTTCCTAAAATGTACCACTACTTTGACTACTACTAATTAACATTTATGTAGCACTTTATATATATTATCTCATTTGACCCTCACAACAACTCTGGGATGTAGGTTTTATCATTATCACCATTTTACAGGTAAGGAAGCTGAGGCAGACAGAGATTAAGTGACTTGCCCAGGGTCACACATCTAGTGAGTGCCTGAGGCAGGATTTGAACTCAGGTCCTCCTGGCTCCAGGTCCAATGCTCTGTCCACTGTGCCACCTTGCTGGATATGATATTCTACATGTGAAGTGTTTGGGGAAGAATCCAGCAGGACCATCACCACCCTCATTCCAGACAACATTAAATTTCAGAAACATTGCTACCTGTCCTTTAAATGTCAGCTCCAATGCCACCTCCTCCAGGAAGCCTTTTCTTATTCCCAGAATGGTAATGATTTTATCCTTCAAATCTTGCTCAGCATGTTTTAAAACCAGCCTGATGCAATTATCACTTATAATATATAGAGCTAGCTATATTGGTATCTGATCACCTTCCCAGGCAACAAACTCTTTGAGAACAGGGCTCATACTTTATTTAAACTTTGCATTTCCCCCAGCATGGAACACAAGAATCTCTGCACACAGTAGATGATTAATAAGTGTATGTTGTGTTGTATTTAGTGGCTCATCAGAAGAGTGTAGTCTTTACAAATCAATTGCAAACATCTCAAATAATACATTCTTCACTGAGGGCTAGAATTTGTTATAAGGTTGGCTATTTAGGATTCCAAAAGGGATTAGTTACTGAGGTGCCAAAAAATTAATTCTAAGTCTCACCTCAAAAAAGCATTTATTAAATACCTACTGTGTGCCAGGTACTATGCTAAGTGCAAGGGATGAAAAGACATCATTGTAGGTTCTCAAGGAGTTTACATTTTACTGGGGATTGGGAGGTGTGATACAGCATATATGCAGATAATTATAGTGTTATTTGAAGAATACCAATAACTGGGGAAATGAATGAATGGATAGATGGATGAGTGGGAAAGCATTTATTAAGTGTTTGCTACATACCAAGTTCTGTGCTAAGCACTAGAAATGCAAATTAAAAATCAAGACAGTCTCTACTTTTTTTTTTAGTAATTTAATATTTTATTTTTCCCCAATTACATATAAAAACATTTTTAACATTTTTTTTCAAATTTTGACTTCCAGATTCTCTCTCTCCCTTTCCTCCTCACCTCCTACTTCCCACTGAGAAGGCAAACAATTTCACATACTTGTGGAGTCATGCAAAACATATTTCCATGTAAGTCATGCTGTGAAAGAGAACACAGAGAAAAAAAACCCAAGAAAAGTAAATACAGTAAAGAAAAAAAAATCTTTGATCTATATTTGGGCTCTACCAGTTCTTTCTCTGGAGATGGATAATACCTTTTGTCATAAGTCTTTCAGAATTGTCTTGGATCATTGTATTTCGGAGCTAAGTTATTCACAGCAGATCATCATACAATATTGCTGTTACCATGTACAATATTCCCCTGGTTCTGCTCATTTCAATTTACATCAGTTCATGTAAGTCTTTTCAGGTTTTTCTGACAGCGTCCTGCTAGTCATTTCTTAAAGCCCAATAGTATTTCACCACAATCATATACTACAACTTGTTCAGCCATTCCCCAATTGATGGTCATCCCCTCAACTTCCAATTCTTTGCCACCACTAAAAGAGCTGCTATAAACATTTTTATACACATAGGTCCTTTTTCCTTTTTTTTATCTCTTTGGGATACAGACCTAGCAGTGGTATTGCTTAGTCAAAGGGTGTGTGTGGTTTTATAGTCCTTCAGGCATAGTTCTAAATTGCTCTCCAGAATAGTTGAATCAGTATACAACTTCATCAACAGTACATTAGTATTTTAATTTTCCCATGTCCTTGACAACATATGTCATTTTACTTTTCTGTTCTATTAGACAATCTGATAGGTACATGATGGTAGCTTAGAGTTGTTTTAATTTTCATTTCTCTAATCAATAGTGATTTATGGTATCTTTTCATATGACTATAGATAGCTTTGATTACTTTGTCTGACAACTGCCTGTTCATATCCTTTGACTATTTGTCAATTGAGTAATGTCTTTTATTTCTACAAATTTGACTCAGTATTCTATATGTTTGAGAAATGAAGTCTTTATCAGAGAAACTCACTGTAAATTTTTTTCTCATAGTAATCATTACCAACTATGTATTTCCCTCCATCCTATTTCTCCCCTATTTATTCTATTCTGTCTCTCCTTTTACCCTGTCCATTCTTGAAAATATTTTGCTTCCTCCCCCCAAAATACCCTCCCTTCTATCAGCATCACCCTCTTTCTCTCCTCCCATCTCTTATCCTCTTCCCCTCCAACTTTCCTGTATGGTCAGATAGATTTCTACACCCAACTGAGTGTGTATATTATTCCCTTGTTGAGCCAATTCTGATAAGAGTGAGATTCATATGATCTCCTTCCTTCCTTCCCTCATTTCCCCCTTCACTGTAAAATCTCTTTTGGGTCTCTTTGATGTCAGAGAATTTATCCCATTCTACCTCTCCCTTTCCCCATCTCCCAGGGCATTATTTTTTCTCATCCCTTAATTTTATTTTTTAAACATAACCATACCATCACATTCAACTCACACCTCTGTTTTCTGTCTGTGTATACTCCTTCTAATTGCCCAAATAATGAGAAAGTTTTTGGAAGGTACAAGTATCATTTTCCCAGGTAGAAATATAAACAATTTAACCTTATTGAATCCCTTATTCTTTCTTTTTCCTGTTGATCTTTTTATGCTTCTTTTGAGTCTTGTATTTGAAAGTCAGATTTTCTATTCAGCTCTGGTCTTTTCATCAAGGAATACTTGAAAGTCCTCTATTTCATTGAATATCCATTTTTGCCCCTGAAGGATTATACTCAGTTTTGTTGGGTGGGTGATTCTTGATTATAATCCTAGCTCTTTTGCCCCCCAGAATGTCATATTCCAGGCTCTCTGATCCTGTGATGTAGAAACTGCTAAATCTTTTGCTATCCTGACTGTGGCTCCATGATAATTGAACTGTTTCTTTTTGGCTGCTTGCAGTATTTTCTCCTTGACCTGGAAACTCTGGAATTTGGCAATAATATTCCTGGGAGTTTTCACTTTGGGATCTCTTTCAGGAGGTGATCAGTAGATTATTTTAATTTTTATTTTACCCTCTGGTTCTAGAATATCAGGACAGTTTTCCTTGGGAATTTCTTGCAACATGATGCTCTCTCTTTTTTTAACCATGGCTTTGAGTTAGTCTAATAATTCTTATGTTATTTCTTCTGGATCTATTTCCAGTTCAGTTGTTTTTCCAATTTTCTTCTGTTTTTTTTTTCATCCTTTTAATGTTGTTTGATTGTTTCTTGATGTCTCATAAAGTCATTAGCTTTCACTTGCCCATTTCTAACTGTTAAGGAATTATTTTCTTCAGTGAGCTTTTGTACCTCCACTTACATTTGTTCAATTCTACTTTTAAAGGAGTTCTTTTCTTCAGTGGATTTTTGGAAATCCATTTGGTCAGTTTTGCTTTTCAAGGCCTTCTTCCCTCCATTGTATTTTTGTGTCTCCTTTACTATTTGCTTTATTCTGTTTTTAAGGTGTTATTTAGTTCAGTATTTCTTTGTGCCTCCTTTATTAAGCTATTGAATTTTTCATGATTTTCTTGCATCACTCTCATTTCTGTTGCCTATTTTTCCTCTACCTCTCCTACTTGATTTTTAAAATCTTTATGAGTTCTTCCATGGCTTGGGCCAATTCATATTTTCCTTTGAGGCTTTGAATGTAGGACTTTTGACTTCGTTGTCTCCTGAGTGTATGTTTTGATTTTCCTTGTCACCACAGTAACTTTCTATAGTAGAGATCTTTTTTCTGCTGTTTGTTAATTTTCTAGTCTATTTCTTGACTTTTAACTCTATGCTAAAGTGGGGCTCTACTTCCAGAGTGTAGGGGACACTGTCCCAAGCTTCAGGTTTTTTTTGTGCAGCAGTTTTCAGAAGAATTCTGGTGATCTGTAAGTTTCTGGATCTTCCAAGATGGTATGATCCAGAAAAGGGGTGTTTACTACTCTTCTGTACTGTGAACTGGTCTGTGAGAGACCACAAGTACTCTTTTCCCCTCTGGAATTATGACCATGGTCTCAACTCCCCTGTGGCTACAAGCTCTGGTGTGCTAGTGCTCCTCCTCACCCTGGGCCTGAGACCCAGAACTGAAACCTAGTTCCAAGTATAGGCAATGCAATGGAGTCTTATCCCTGATGCCAGAAAAGGGACCCCCATAAATCTCTTTCTGACCAATTGTCTGACCTTACCATTTGTGGGCTGAGAGATCTGGAAACTATCATTGCCACCACTGATGCAGTCACCCCTGAGGCCTCCTCCTGGTTTTCTGGGCCTTGGTCTGTGTTTGTGTGGACTTTACTGGACTATGCTCCACCCTTACCCTGGTGCAACAGACCTTTCCTGCTGACTTTCTAAGTTGTCTTGAGTTTAAATCATTTCACTCCATATTTTTCATGTTCTGCCACTACAGAACTTGTTTAGAGTCATTTTAAGGGTATTTGGAGGGGCTTGGGGAATGCTTAGGCAAGTCCCTGTCTTTACTCTGCCATCTTGCCTCTGCCCCTAGTTCCTACTCTTAAGGAACTTGTAATTGGAATAGATAGTACATATAGGAGGGTGCAGCTGCAATGTGGATTATTATAATGGCAAACAAAGTGGGACTTTTTGCTGTTTTTTTTCTTTTGGAGTGCTTCTCAGCACTAAGGCAATCAAGTGCCTTTGATTGAGCCTTGCCTTTCATTGAATCAAGAGTCTTTGATGACCTGCTTAAGTCATAAGAAAGCCTAAGTCACATGAGTTTGAGTTACAAGGTTGTGAAGCCCTCTGACCCTGAAGAAGCTTATAGATACTTGGAGGTTAGCATTTTATTTTGGGGGCTCACTCATTAGAAGAGTTTGTGTGATTTGGCGAGACAAGACTCTGGGTAGCAATTAAGGAGCCCCCCTAGCTTTGAAAATCCAGATGTTGGTGCTTCTCTCTCTCTCTGGTAACTATGTATGTATTGTTATGGACAGACATAAGCCCTGTCTGCTGATTTGTGTTATTTGCTGTTCATATAATTTCTGCTTGTAATTTCTGTTTGTGTTTTCTCTGAAGTTCAGGGTGCTGACTTTCTCCCCTGAACTAACTGAATGATATATGTATGTTTAATTAAAGTGAGATTGTAAACCCCTTAAAGTTGCTTTCCTTAGAAAATCAGATCAAAAAAACTGTGCTAGCAGCCTTCCTCAGTGCTGGTGTTATTGGCCTTACACCTCCTTAGCAGTTGCACTCAGCATTGTTACAATTACAGGTACCAGGGGTCCTTAGGGTATATTAGAAGGTCAAGTAGTAATACTGAGGCAACTATCGGTCATAAAAGTAGGGCATATGGTAAGATCTGGTAGTCCACAGAGTACAGTGTCAGGGCACATGGCAAGGACAAGTAGTCTTCCTCTTTCATATTATCAGAAGAATTGTTGGTGGTAACTTCCTGATCATCTTAGCAATATGAATGGCAATGTCTGGGGATTGAAGAAATGCTGAGAGGGTCTGGCCCATTACCATTGGGAAGTGGGAAGTGGATCCAAGGTTTGGAGGTTCAGAGAATTCCCTTCTCAGGGCTGGAGATGGCATAGGCAGAGTCCAACTGAGATGGGTAAAAGGAAAGAGGGCATTGGCAAGAAGGTTGGTGGGGGGAGGGCTTCTTCTGGTCCCTCTGGCTCTTGTTGGGATATTGTTAGAGGGCAGGGGAGGGAGAGGTTTCCCCATGAATCCCACAAGAGCTGAGTCCAGGTATCTGGAAATCCTTCAAATGGGAGGTGATAACTAAGCTGAAAATGGAGAAAGCTGGGGCCCAAGAGGTGAAGGATAGTTTACTCCAGGCCTGCAGGATAGAACATAAAAGATCTGAAGACAAGGAGATAGTATGTTGAATTTGGGGTAAAGCAGTAGGCTAATTTGGCTGGAATGTAAAGGGAGTGAAAGGGAGTTATATGAAATAAGTCTGGAAAGGTATGTGGGAGTGAGATCACAGAGGACTCTAAATACCAGGGAGCCTTCAGAGATTTTTGACTAATTGAAATGACATGGCCAGATCTGTATCTTAGGAATATTATTTTAACAACTCTGTGGAGGATGCATTGGAAAGGAAAGAGACTGTAAGCAGGAAGCTACTCTAACAGTCTAGGCAGGTATGGTAAGGTTAGTGATCTAGGGTAAGGACTATGTGAGTAGAGGGAAGGCGGATACATACAAATACACACATATGGGTATACATACATATATGTGTATATATGTGTGTGTGTATGTATATATATATCTATATATATGAAAGATATATTGTAGAGACAGAATTAACAAAAACGGTAACTATTTGGAATGGTGCATAGTGGAGAGGGAAGAATCAAGGATGAAGTAATGAAGTAGGTAGTAGAATGATAGACTTTGAATCAGGAAAACCTGAGTTTGAATTCTACCTCAGATCTATACTAGGTGTGTGAACAAATCATCAAACTTCTTTTTGCCTCAGTTTACTTATCTCTAAGGACTCTATGTGCTTTCCAGCTTTAAATCTGTCTCTGACAAATCATCAAACTTCTTTTTGCCTCAGTTTACTTATCTCTAAGGACTCTATGTGCTTTCCAGCTTTAAATCTGTCTCTGAGGTTACATCCAGAAGGATGGCAGTGTGCTTTGTAGACAATCAGAAATTTGAAGGAGGAGTGGGTTTTTGAGGAAAATTAATGAGTTATGTCGTGGACATGTTGAGTATGAGATATCACTAGGACATCAAAGTAAAGATATCTAGAACAAACGAATGAAAAGCATTTATGCGCCAAGCACCATGCTAACTGCTAGAAAAGTAAATACAACAGGAACGTAGTTCCTGCCCTCAATAATGTTACATTCTAGTAATTACAACACCTCTAAGTAGATGGTGACCAGGGAAGAGTGTTTTAGTCTGGGAAGTTATAGGGATGATGAATGAAGTCATGGGGAAGTTGACTAATATGTCCTTTTCAGAAGCAATAGCAGGATTAATTTGATTATTGTTCCTTGAACAAGAACTGGCCAGAAGATGACCAAGATAGATGGCTGGATAGGATGTAAAACACGGTCTGGCCTTGGTCTGGCTGAATATAATAGGCAATGAATATTTGTGTTCAGCCCCTCATCAATAAGGAGGGCGGGCATTCCAAAGAGAAATAGATTCACACCCTCAGGTTCAGAGGTTACAGAGGCAGGGCAGATGGCAACAATATGGCTGGAGTGGACATCTGGATGGGACTTGACACATGGCATGGTATGGCTAGAAGATAATTGGTGATGCTATGCAAATGTAAGATCTTCTTCTTATGTCTCCAAAGGGTAGCGTGATTAGCAAAACTCCAGGATAGTCTTAGTTTTTCTTTTAAAAAAGGTTTGATTGATATTTTTTGTTATATACTAAAGTAATTTCTCTAAATATCCCATGTTCCCACTGTACCTTCTGTTATATCAAAGAAAGTCAATTAATCAAGATCAATTGCATCTGATGGTATTGGCCTCATTTCAAAGGTATGGCCACCAACCTCTCTACTAAAGTGAGGGAATGTGTTTCATAACCTATTCTGGGAACAGTATTGCTCATTGCAATAAATTTGATTTTGACAGAAGTTGTTTTTGTTCACATTATTGTAACCATCTTGCTTATTGGTCTCTTATTTCTATTTTCATCCCATCTGAATCAGTTTATACAAACCTTTCTTTGTTTCTCCCGCTCCACAGATTTACTCCTAATGGTACAATAGTATTCCTTTGTGTTCATCTACCAAAACTTAGCCAGACATTCCTTAATTGATATATACCCATTTTATTACAGTTCTTTCCCCTCCCCCTGACTATCCAGCAGAGTTTTCAAATGCCTTTTCCTATCTTCCACAGCCTCCATCACTTCTATTCCATTCTACAGCTTGCCATATCTCTGGGTTAGACAATGCAAACATTCGTTTATAGTAAATATATTATGGTCATTCTTATACAACAACTAAACACAGGTGGAAAATTGACAAATTCAATCAACTGGTTGTTTTATCTCTTGGGCACTAGACAAGACAGCAAATTGGATGAATTCTTTCTCTCTATGCATTGACTAGTTGTTTTAGTTTAATGTAGACAGAGTTTAAGTGTTCTTCTTTCGGAGGAAGCAAGGTGCCACCATATATTTCTGTCCAGCTTCCTGACTTTCTTTAGCTCTTGGTTTCCTTTTAGGGTTAGGTTATGTAGATGGGCATAATCTTCTTTTTAAGACTTGTTGTATAATACTGATTACTTGGGGGTAGCATTCTTGGAGAAGGTTGCTTTATGATTAGTTGGGTGAAGGGCAAGTGAAGAGATTGGCAAGAAGGATCAAAGACAAAAGCAAGGGAAAGAAACAAAAAGAGAATGATAAATATTTTCTGAATGCAAATTGAATAAATGGGGAGCAGAAAAGTAATTTTTGAGTCTATTGGTTATTCCTGGCTTATTCAATGTTTACCCAGTATAAGGTATCTTTTTCTGGGTGCCTTTTGTCTTGGTATGAACTTTTTCTATAACCATATATTCCTGTAGAACACTGATTAAAACAGGATTTCTATTGTCGTTTTTATTAGTCATTCCTCTATTAGTCCGTTCCTCTAGCCCTGAGAAGATCAAGTGGTTGATGTTTCTATTTCACCAAGGAAGAAAGTGAAGGGCTTTGGTGAAGGAACTGTCCAAGGTTACCTAGGAAGCCAGGAACAGAGCTGCCATTAGGATTAGAGGCCTGGATTTCTGGTGTGCTGTGCATCCCACTCCACCAGGAGTCTCTTAATCAGTTTTTGTTGGCGAGGTTTCAAGGGTTGAAAAATAATGTGTCAGATCTTTCTGCACCAGCTGAGCTCTTTCCTTCTAGCTAAAGATACATTTCCCAGAATTTTGTGATTCTTCCTGTACCAAATTCAATTCAATTCACAGAATCATAAATTCACAGAGTTGGACTGGACTTTAGGGGTCATGTATATTAACTACTCCTTCAAACATGAACAACATGTAAAACATCATTAATTCCACAAGCGTTGATTAAATGCCTACTATATGCCATATGCCAGGCCCTAGGACTACAAAGACCCAACAAGTAAAATAATTCTTGACTTTGAGGAGCTTATATTGTTTCTACTGGGGAGAGCAACATTTGCATAGAAAATACAAAATATTCATTTTTAAAACTCATTTTTAAGATTCGAAATGATCTATTATCGCATCAATTTAGATGTTTCCTCCAATGATACAGAGCACAACCTATCCATTCCTGCCCTTTTTGTGTAACTCTTGTCCATGGCCTCCATTAATCTTCCTACAGAGGAGATGATTCACATCCCTATCATGCTACTGGCCATCTTCACTTTCTCTGCCATATATATTCTGGTGTTTGTATATGGAACATAACTGTAAATGAAGAATTAAATACAAAATAAATGTCAAGTAGTGTCAGGGGAAGGGCATCAGCAATTGCAGGGCTCAGGCTAGGTTTTCTAGGCCACTACTTGAGCTGAGCTTTGGAGGAAGCCAGGAATTCTAGAAGATGGAGGTAATGTGGGACTCCTAGGGGACAGTCTATGCAAAGGCACAGATGGGAAATGTTATGTCATATGCAGGAACAGCAAGAAGACCAGTTTGGCTGGAATATGGAGAGAGTGAAGGAGATTAATGTGCAATAAACCTGGAAAGGTAGATTGGAGCCAGATTGTAAAAGGCTTTAAAACAAACAGAGAAGTCTGAATTTTATCCTAAAGGCAAGGGAGAGTCATTGGAGTTTCTAGAACAGGGGAATAACATGGCCAATATGACAATTGTATGGAGGATGAATTAGAAAAGGGAGACATGGGAGGTTGGGAAACCAATTAGGAGGCAATTACAACAGTCCAAGTAAGAGGTGATGAGGGCTTGAATTAAGGTGGTGGCTGTGTGAGTAGAGAGAAGGGAACAGATGCAAAATATGTTGGAGAGGTAGACTCAACATGACTTGGCAAATGATTGGAGTGTGAAGAATAAGGGAAAGGGAGGAGGTAAGAATGATTCTAAGGTGGCAAACCTGGATGACTAGAAGGATGTAATACCTTCCACCAAAAATAGTAAAGCTGGGAATGGGGGAACATTTTAGGGAAAAGTCAATGAGACCTTTTAAATTCGAGATACCAATGGGAAATTCAAGTAGAGATGTCTCATTCCTCAGTAAGAATTGAAAAGAGATATTGAATTCATAGTTGTAGAAGTGATAGTTGAATCCATAGGAGCTAATGAGGTAACTAAGAGAAATAGTGTATAGAGAGGGAGGAGAAGAGAACTCAGGACAGAATCCTGGGGTACACCCACATCTAGATATAAGGGAGATAATCCATCAAATCAGACTTAGGAGTGGCAGGATAGGTAGGAAGAGAACCAGAGAGAGAGGGGTGTCATAAAAGCACAGGGAGGAGAAAATGTGTGGAAGGAGGAGCTGGTCAACAGTGCCAAATGCTGCAGAGCTCAACAAAGAGAAGGCCTAGGTGAGGGGAACAAAAACAAAATTAAAAACTCTGTCAGATTTAACAGTTAGTAGATCATTGGCAATCTTGGAAGGAGCAATTTCAGTTGAGTGATGAGATTGGGAGCCAGAGTGCAAAGGGAAGAGAAATGATTAGAAGGTGAAGAAAGGTAATGCTGACAATTTGTTTTTCTAGAAGTTTGGTTGTTAAAGGGAAGAGGAGAATGATATGATAACTTGAGAAGATAGTGGGTACGAGTGAAGGTTTATTTTAAATGTGTAGGAGATTTAAGCATACTTGCAATCAGTAGGAGTGGAGCCAGTAGATAAAAAGAGATTGAGAATTAGGGAAAAGAGTTGATGGTTAAAAGGGCAAACAACAGAGAATGAGATCAAGAGCATAAAGAAAGGCACTGGCATTTGCAACAAGAAAGGACCGCTTCTGCATGGGAGGAGAAGAGTCTGGTTTTCAAATAGCTGGATATTTAAGGTTCTCAGTGGAGTTTCCATGGAGTATTATTATGATGATGATGGTGATGATGATGATGATGATGATGATGACAACGATGACAAATTATTGCTTTTTGTCAGTGGCCCATTGCATTTTGTGGATTAGGAGTTTTGTGTGTTAATGAACAAACCTGAGAATAGAATAAAGGAGGAGAGAGGAGAGGAAGATGTTGGGATGATTTGGAGCATAGGACCTCCTTAGAGGCCATCCATCTCAAGTTCACTCTTATCTCTAACCCTACACTCCAAATTTGCCCAAACTCACATAGGTCCCAGACAGCTTAAATGAGATTTTAACTCCAGTTTTCAACTTTCTCTTGAAAATCTTCAGTGACAGGGAATTTATTAATTTCCAAGGCATCTGATAACATTTTTAGGACATTTCTAATTTTTAGGAAGATTTTCATCACATGAAGCTGGATTCCTTCTTCTTCCCTCTGAGACCAAGTAGAAAAAGTGCTCATCTCTTTTACTCATAAAATCCCTTCAAATATTTGAAGATGGAAATTGCATGCTTTCCTAGTCTTCTTTTCAGTGGGCTAATTATCCGGAGATACATAAACTATTTTTCAAATGGTGTGATGTCCAGATCCCTTGGTATTCTAAGATAATAGAAATAAAGAATTTTAGAGCTGAAGAAACATAGACATTAATCTGAAAACCTCACTTTAGAACTAAAGTCACATAAATAGTAAATAACAGAGGTAAGATGTGAGTTCAAATTCTCTGACTTCATATTCTAGGGATAGAAACATTCTTTCCTTTCATTACATCTGCCTGGTTACTGGATGGGCTCTATCCGTTCTAAATTGTGGTGCCCAGAACTAGTTAATATTCCTGTTACAAATTAGATTCAACAAGCAAATCACTTCACTTGTTTTGGATTCAGTTTTCTATAAAATAGCTTGGATCGTATAGGTTCTATGTTTCCTTCTTTCTATAAATCTATGATCCAATGAATGTCATGCCAGGTGTAGCCTTTGATGGGTTGTATGTGTGAACCCAGCTCATCAATCAACAAGCAATTATTTAGCACCTCTCATGTATGCTGTGCTAGTACTAGGAGACAAAAACAAAAACAAAACACTTCCTGTCCCTCTTGGGCTTACATTGTACAGGAGGAAACAGTCCATACACATATTAAGTATAAAATGTAATCCTGATCCTATACAAAGTAAAGTTAAAGTGATTTGGAGATAATGCCGTAGCAGCTGGGAAGGAGTATTGGGAAGTCTCATGTAGGATGCAGTACTTGAGGTCAGCTCTGAAGGTAGCTAGAGATTCTAAAGTGTAGAGGAGAGGAAGGAGAACATTTTAGGTATGGCAGATTGCTTATGTGCAAAAGCGTGGAGATGAGAGATGGAATGTTTTGTACATGGAACAGCAAATAGGCCAGTTTAGCTGAAACTTAGAGCTCTTGAAGACGAGAAATTTGTAATTACTGATTTTGCTGAGAATGTGACTGATTCTTCCCAATACTGAATCCATTGTGATAGATGATAAATTGGTAACAAGATAAATGTGGAATCAGAAATAAAATCCTGTTATTGTGCAAAGTGTTAATTCTCAGGGAGAAGCAGAGAGAATTATCTGTTATATTGTCACAAGGATAAAATTAGATCACTGTTTCTGATCTAATCTCACATGTCCAAGACAGCACACACCTTTAAGATCGGGACCCTTGAGAGGAATTTCTCACTCTGCATGGGAGGATATTAGGCTGGGTCTAGATTGGTTGTATGTATTGCATATTCAAGATTCTCCATTGAAAGAGGAAAGTCTCCATTGAATAACATTCTGAATGATGATGATGATGATGATGATGATGAATTATTGCTTTTTATCTATTCTAATAAAAGACCAAGAAGTTGTTCAGCATGACTCAATAGCATTCCTTTTGATGAGTCCAACTTTTCGAGGGGAAAAATATAACAAACAGTGTTAGCAGAAATTATGATAATATCTTAGCAATCAAGAGAAAGATAAGTGAAACCATTGGGAGTCATGAGAGAAGATACCCCAACCAGTCAGTCTTGAAATCTTCCTTAATTTTTGAAGGGAAAAGATGGTGAGACGATTTCATTGCCATTTGGGTTTTACTACATTCAGTCATATTGTGCCCCAGAGTACTAAAAGGATCTGTAGGTGTGATTACTCAGCTGCTGTTGGCATTTTTGAAAAATCGTTTATGGAATATTATGAAATGCAAAATGGATAATTTTGATTACATTAAATTGAAAAGTTTTTGCACAAAGTCAATGCAACCAAGATTAGGAGGGAAGCAGAAAATCAGGAAAGAAGTTTTACAACTAGTGTCTCTGATAAAGGCCTCATTTCCAAAATATATAGAGAACTGAGTCAAATTTACAAGAATACAAGTCATTCCCCAATTAATAAATGGTCAAAGGATATGAACAGGCAGTTTTCAGAGGAAGAAATTAAAGCTCTCTATAATCATATGAAAAATGCTCTAAATCACTATTGATTAGAGAGATGCAAATCAAAACAGCTCTGAGGTACCACATCATACCTATCAGATTGGCTGATATGATAAAACAGGAAAATGATACATGTTGGAGAAGACGTGGGAAAGTTGGAACACTAATTTGTTCTTGGTGGAGCTGTGAGCTAAACCAACCATTCTGGAGAGCACTTTAGAACTATGACCAAAGGGCTATAAAATATGCATACCCTTTTACCCAGCAATACTGTTTCTAGGGCTTCATCCCAAAGAGATCATAAAATGGGAAAAGGACCCACACGTATAGAAATATTTATAGTAGCTCTCTTTGTGGTGGCCAAGAACTGGAAATTGAGGGGATACCCATCAATTGGGGAATGGCTGAACAAGGTGTGGTATATGAATGTAATAGAATACCGTTGTGCTGTAAGAAATGATGAACAAGCAGACTTCAGAAAAACCTGGAAAGACATATATGAACTGATGCCGAATGAAGTGGGCCGAACCAGGAGAACACTGTACACGTTAACAGCCACAGTGTGTGGAGACTGATTTTGGCAGACTTAGCCCATCTCAGCATGCAAGGACCTAAAACATTTCTAAAGGAGTCATGATGGAAAATGCCATCCGCATCCAGAGAAAGAATTGTGGAGTTAGAATGCAGAGCGAAACAGAGTATTTTGTTTTGTTTTGTTTTTTCTTTCACAAGGTTTCTCCCATTCGTTATAATTCTACTATGCAACATGACTAATGTGAAAATGTGTTTAATAGGAATCTTTATGTAGAGTCCATATCAGATTGCTTGCCATCTTGGGGAAGGAGGAGGAGAAAGTTTAAAACTTTTAGAAGTTAATGTTGAAAATTAAAAATAAATAAATTAATTGTAAAAAAGAAAAATCATGTATGGGATAGACTCAGAGGGGTAAAAGACAGCACAAACTTTCCATAAAAAGGAAGACTATATGGGTTAGTTAGCTTAACTTTAATTCTTGACAAAAATTCAGAAGGTATGATTAAAGAAAGGGCTTTTGAGCATTCAAGGCAAAATGGCATTTACTAAGGGCAATCCTAGGTTTGCTGAGATGAGTTATCCAAAACTAACTTTATTTGATTTTTTTGACAGGGCTACTATTCTGGTAAATAAAGAGAATGATAGAGATATAATATAACTGGATTTTTTAGCAAGACTTTTTGCATAGTCTCTTATGGTATCCTTCAAACAAAATAGAAATATATTTAGACTGCATACTAGGTAGAGTCATAACTACTTGACTGGGTAGAACCAAAAAGGAATGATTGATTAATGGATCAATGATAACCAGGAGAGAAGTATTGAGGGGTGCCCCAGTACTTTGTCCTTGGCCTTGTCCCATTCATGATTTTTAGCAATGCCATGAATGAAAGCAGAGATGTCAAATTTGTAGATAAAAGAGAGCTGAGAGACATAGCTAATGCACTGGTTAGCAGTCAATATTATTTAAAATGATCGAAATAGCTACATCAACTATTGAATCTAAAATGATGAAAATATGCAGATATAAATGTAAAGTCCTATACTTGGGTTCCAAAATTCAACTAATGCAAATTCAGGGCAGCTAAGTGGTACCATATGGGCAGCTAAGACAGTGCATAGAGCATTGGGCCTAGAGTCAGGGAGACCTGAGTTCAAATCTGGTCTCAGATACTTACTAGCTATGTGACCCTGGGCCAGACATTTAACCTTGTTTGCTTCAGTTTCCTCATCTGTGAAATGAGCTGGAAAAGAAAATGGCAAACCATTTGTATCAATAATTAAAGTGGGGTTTTTCTTTTTGCTCTTTTCTCTTTTGGAGTGCTTATTTAATCAAGTGCCCTTGATGAGTCTGGCCTTTGTTACTTTGATTAAATCGAGTCTTTGATGACCTGCTTGCCTCAAGGGAAAGCCTAGTTTACATGGGTTTGAGTCACATGTTGTGATGCCCTTTGACCCTGAACAGGGTATATAAACTCAGAGGTTGGAATTTTTCCTTTGAGGCTCTCACTCAATGGAAGAGTGGTGTGTGACTTGAACAGACTCTGGGCAGCCGTTGTTAAGAGCCCCCCGGCTTGTAAATTCAGATGTGGATGCTTCCTTGGTAACTATGAATTATGATTTGAATCAGACAAGATCTGTCTGTTGATGTTTGTAATTTCTATTTGTATTTGTTCTGAAGTTCAGAGTGCTGGCTTTTCCTCCTGAACTAAGTGAGTTGTATGTACATATGTGTGATTAAAGTGAGATTGTTAACCTCTTAAAGTTACTTTCCTTAGTAAAGCAGATCAAAGAACCAGAGCTGGCAGCTCTTGTTGCTGGTCTTGTTGGGTCTTATATCCAAACGGCAGCTGCTAGCCAAGCTCTTGTTACACCATTCCAGTATCTTTGCCAAGAAAACCCAAAATGGGTCAGGAAGAGTTGGACTCAACTGAAATGACTCAACAACAATAACAATAAAGGTGTTACAATAGAGTGCTGGACTTAAAATCAGCAAGACTTGAATTCTAAACCCAATTCAGAATTTACTAGCTATGTGGCCCTGTTCAAGTCACTTAACAATCTCTGTGCCTCAGTTTCCTTATGTGGAAAATGAAGGTGTTTGGATTGGCTTCTGGTCTCTTGCTCTAGAGTTACGATACTAGGGTAGAAGAGGCATAGCAAGGTAATAATTTGTGTCAAAAAAGATCTAAGAGTCTTAGTGGACTCCCAGGTTGATAGGTGTCAACAGTGCAATGTGGAAGAACAAAACCTAATGCAATCTTAGACCTCATTAAAAGAGGCACAGTATATAGAACAAAGAACATGAGGATCTTGGTATCGTTTATTCCATATACAGAACGATATATCTAGTTCTGCGCATCACATTTATGAAGAATACTGAGAAACTGAAGCAAACCCTAAGGAGGGTGACCAGGGTGGTTAAGAGGATTGGAAACCATACCATATGAGAGTTGGCTAAAAGAAAGTGGAGATGTTTAACCTGGCCATGTGAAGACTTATCAAGGACATGATAACTGCCTTCCAATTTGAAGGGCTAGAATGTGAAAGCTTCATTAGACTTGTTTAACTTATCTTCAGAGGACAGAACTAGGAGTAATGAGTGAGTATAAGTTGTAGAGATGCATATAATTGGTTTGACATAAGAGAAAAAACATACTAGTTGTTGCAACCATCTTAAAGTGCAATGGGTTGCCTGTTAAAGTGGTGGACTCCCCTCAGTAAATACCTTAAGCAGAATCTGGACAATCACTTCCTAGGGATGTTGTAGAGGGAATTCCTGTTCATAGAGGGGTCAGACTAGATGACCTCTGAGGACTTTGGACAATGATAATCTGTGACTCAAGGTGATCAAATGATCCCCTCTATTGGCTTTGAGCACTTTTGGTGGCTAGGTTGTGTTTAGAGAACCTAGTTGATTCCTTGAAATGTCAAATAGGCACCTGTTCCTTTTCCCTGTTGTCTCCCCACCTTCACAGTCACTGTATTCCCTTCCCTCATATATGTCTTTTTTGGCTCTATCAAGCAAGAACAGATTGTTTTTTGTGATCTAAAGTAACAGGGATTTTTGAAGGCTCTCATCTCATTTCACTATTGACTGAAAAATTCAATCCCTTTAATTAACCAGTTCAATTTTGTCATGTCCGAAAAAAAGTATATTTCATTTTGGACCCCGAATTTCTTAGTCAGAAGGTCGATGATGTGTTATTATTGGTCCTTTGGAATTGTGGTTGGTCATTTCCTAGATCAGAGTATGTAAATCTTTCAAAGTTGCTTTTCATTACAATATTGTGCTGTTGTTTAAATTATTCTCTTCACTTCACTCTGCATCAGTTCATGCAAGTCTTCCCAAATTTCTCTGAAACCATAGCTTCAAAATTTCTTCTGAGAAAATAGTATTCCATTATATCTATATACAATAATTTTTTGAGCCATTTGCCAATTAATGGGCACCATTTTAATTTCCAGTTCTTTGCTACCACAAAAAGAGCTATTATATGTGTGTATGTGTCTGTGTGTATATGAATATAAATATATATATTTAGATAGATACATAAATACATAGATATCCTTTTCTTCTTTCATTTGTCTTTTTGGGGTATGGCCCTTTCTTGTTTACTTCTCAACCTTCCTAGTTTCTACTGCTCAACTGTAACTGTTTTCTTTAAGGTCACCAGTGAATTTTTACTGTTAAATCCAGTAGCCTCACCCTTAATCCTCACCCTTCTTGACCTTTCTGTGATGTTAGACACTTGACCACCCTGTGTTTCTGTATATTCTCTCCTCTCTGGATTTTTCTGAAAATGTTTACATTTTTCTCTCCCTGCTTATCAGAATGGTCCTTCTCAGTCTTCTTTTCAGGGTTATCATCCATATCTCACTCTCTATGGGTGAGTATAATTCAGGGTCCTGTTCTGGGTCCTCTCACCTCCCCTCTATACACTCTCTTGGTGAACTCATCAACTTCCAACTATCATCATGACTCTCAATTTGCATCTCAAATTCGCCATATCTAAAATAGAACGTGTTATCTTTCCTCGTAAGCTCTTCCCCTTCCAAACTTCCCTAATTATTTTGTGGGCATCCTCATTCATTTCCTCAACTTTTGGCTCTCCCTCACTCTGCCAAAGTCAATCAATTGTCAAGTCTTATTGATTCCACTTATTCAACATGATTTGCATCCATCTTCTCTCCACTCACGTTATGACTATCCTAGTCCAGGCCCTCATCCCATCTTGTCTGGAATATTGTAATAGTCTACTAACAGGCTTCCTAGCCTTCAGGTGTTCCCCTCTCCAATCTGTCACAGCTGGCAAATGAACATCCTTAAATCCTAGGTCTGACCAAGTCACTTCTCTTCCCAAGAAACTTCTGTAGCTCCTCATTGCCTCCTCTGTTTGGCATTTAAAATCCTTGACAATCTAGAGCAGGCCTATTTTTCACATGCTTAAGTTATGGCCAAACAGGCCTACCTGCTATTCCTTATTTACAACATTGCATTTTTCAACTTCATGTATTTACATGAACCATCTCCCAAATCTGGCTCCTTGTCCTTCACTTCCATCCCTTGGAGCCCCCATCTCCCTTTAAGGCTCAGATCAAGTACTACTTCCTTAAAGAAAACTGTCTTGATTCTCCTGGTAGGCAGTACCCTTCCCTCTCATTGTGTATTTATTTTGTGTCTAGCCTGTATTTACTTATTTGTGAACTTGTAATCCTTTAGTAGAATTTAAGCTCCTTTAGGGCAGGGACTATCTCACTTTTGTATTTTGTATTTCTGCTGTCTAGTGTGGTACTTGGCACATAGTTGGTGCTTAATAAATGCTCATCGATGGATTGACTTGATTTGGTGCAATTGATTTAGACACTATTACACCTGTTTGCTTATCTGCAAGCAGAGCACACACAAGGGCATTGAGAAAAATCATTGCAAGTATAAAATGCTATGGGAGTCCAAAAGAGATGAGGATGAGAAGGGTTGTTGCCTAGCTGGTCCACAGCTGATCCAGGGTAAGGAATAATAATGATAATAATAATAGTAGCTAAATTTTTAGGGGACTTTAAGGATTGTGGTAAGGGGCCTTGTTTTGTATTTCTGTGCCCCTCACAGTGACTATGTTTATTACCTGTGTGACCTTATCTTGGTAAATGGTGTGAGATACTGGTCGATGGCCACCTTCTGCCATACTGCTTTCTAATTTTTCCAACTTTATTTTTTTACCAAATAATGAATTCTTATCCCAAAATCTTAAGTCTTTCCACTATTCCAATATAAGGTTATTATGTTTATTTGCTGCTGAAAATTCTAAGTCTACTTACCTTGATCTACCCTTGTTTTTCTTAGCCAGCACCATATAGTTTTGGTAATTACTGCCTTATAATATAGTTTAAGATCTTTAAACCTCTTTCCTTTACATTTTTTTTCATTTTCCTTTAATATTCTTGACTTTTTGTTTTTCCAAATAAATTCTGTTATTTTTTTCTAATTCAAAAAAATTTTTTTTTCGTAATTTAATTGGGATGACATTGAATATATAAATTAATTTGGGTAAAATTGTCATTTTTTATTATATTGGCCCTGCCTACTCTTGAATAATTAATATTTCTCTAATTATTTACATCTGATTTTATTTGTATAAATTTTTTTTAATAATTTTGTTTATATAGGTCCTTGGTGTGTTTTGGCAGGTGTACTCCCAAGTATCTTATACTGTTGAGAGTTATTTTAAGTAGGGTATTCTTTGCTCTCTGGACAAATTCTCTTAATCTCTTTGGGCCTTCTTTCTTTATTTGTAAATTGAAAGGGCTGGACCAGCTGACTTCTGAGGTCTCTTACTGCTGAATCTATGATCCTGAAGTCTTGGTGTGGTGTAATGGGAAGCAGGATGGTTTCAGAGCTGGACAAATTATGGCTTTGCTTTGACCGAATAGTCACTATACCTTTCTTGGCCTCAGTTTCCTCATCTGTTAAATGGGGAGACTAAATGATCTCTAAAGTAACTTCCATCTCTAAATTCTATGATCCTGTATCCTGACAAGATTCTGATTTCTCCTTATCAATTCATATCAAAGAGTTAAACACCCACATCTCCTTGCCTGAGGCCCTCATTAGAAATGAGATGGTGCAGTGCATAATGTACTTGGACTTGGAGTCAGGAAGACCTGGTCACATCCTACTTCTGACACTTCCTATCTGTGTTACAATGAGTAAATCATTTCACCTATTAGCCTGCCTCAGTTACTTCATCTGGAAAAAGAGGACACTAGCACCTATGTCACCTGTTTGTGAGGACCAAGTGAATAACTTTGTAAAGTGCTTGGCAAACCTTGAAGTTCTCTATAAAATTTAGCTTCTATTATTATTATTAATATTATCCCTCATACTGGATCAGCTGTGGAGCAGCTAGGCAACGACCCTTCTCATCCCATCTCCTTCGGCCCTGAAAAGCAACGTTGCCCAAAGTGGGACTCTCCTTACAAGGCAGAGTTTGTGATGGGAAGGGGAAGGATTCTTTTCCAGGTCACAAAACAGGGAAATGGGACATTGGTTCAGCCCTCCATCCCTGATGGGGGATGCTGCTCACCCACTGGCACTAGTCCTGCCTGGGGGCTCAGGCCAGTTGGGCACTGGAAGTCATTTGGGCAATTGTTTTCCCCCTGACAAACCGTGCTCTAGCACGGAGTGCTCTGCTTTGTCTCATTGGCAGCCTCCGTGACACGGCCGTATTTGAAGACAAGGAGAAGGAGGGCAGATAGTTGACTCTCGCTGTGCTGTCTCCGCGTCTGTCCAGGCAAGCATTTTTCAACACCCGATACCTTGGCCTGTTGGTGCCAACAATAAGGTGGTTCAGATGATCTTACAATCCTTTCCCTGCCTTCATCCCTCCCAAGAGCAGGGCCTTCTCCCTAGACACGATCGGGCCAAGAACATAAACGTTTAAAGGCCTTTACCTCCTTCCCACCTCCCCCGCCCCACTTCCCATCACCCCTCCCACCTTGTTTCAAAGCTCTGAGTATTGTCAGAAAGAAAGGGTACCATCTGGTTAGCCTTGTTTACTGCACACCCTGCCGGTTTGAGCTTATTAATCATATTTACCCAAGTATCTTAATTACTCCCTGTCTAGCAACTTGCTTTGCACTCAGCTGTTGACCCCTCTTTTTTTATTCCTTTCTATCATTAATCATCGGAGCAGCGTGGGTAGAGGAATTCCTGCAGCTTGGATTTTGCTGGCACCGTTACCACTCCCACTGAGGAGCGGCTGGGGTTCACGGCTGGTTCCTGACAAACTTCCTAATTAATCTGCTGAAGATCAGAGCAGGACTAATAGGAGATGAAGACTGTGTGCTGGGACCCATCCCTCCTCTCTTTGTGTGTGTGTGTGTGTGTGTCTGTGCACGTGTAGTGCATGTATGTATATATGTACATGTGTATGTGCACACATGTGCGTGTATGATGTTGGGTTTGGCAGAAGGAAGATGATGTCAACCCACCATTTAGCACAGCATTGCTCCTTTTGCTCCTGATGCCACCTACCTTCCTTGTTTTGGAAGAAAGCTGATGTTTCCCCCTGCCTTTGAAGAGCCCAAATACCCAACAAAGAACCAAATAGCAGCAAATTGTTCCTTTTGTTTTCTTCTAATCAAGTGTCCTTGGTGCCCTGTATCTGCGAAATGGGGGTGGGGGTGGGGAAGTCATTAAGCATTTATTAAGCACCTACTATGTGCCAGGCACTGTGCCACACGTGTTACAATTATTATATTGTTTGATCCTCACACCAACCCTGATCTATTAGGTGCTATTAGGATTCTCATTTTACACTTGTGGAAACTGAGGTGGGCAGAAGTCCGTGACTTACCCAGGGTTAACACAGCTAGTGACTAAAATACACTTTCTACAGGAAGATTTTCCTAACCCTTCTTAATTCCAGAGTCTTCCCTTTTCGAATTTTTTCCTATTAATTAATCCCGTACATAGCTTGCTTTGTACATACTTATTTGCATGTTGTCTCTCCAATTAGACTGTAAGTTCCTTGAGGCCAAGGACTCTCCTTTGCCTCTTATTGTATCCTCTTTATTGTATTTTTTTTGGAGGGGGGAAGGCAGGGCAATTGGGGTTAAGTGATTTGCCCAAAGTCACACAGCTAGTGTCAAGTGTCTGAGGTCCGATTTGAACTCAGGTCTTTGTGACTCATGGCATAGCACTCTATCCCCTGTGCTACCTAGCTGTCCCATTATGAGTAATAATTTTGGAGGGGATGAGTGGAGTGTAGCTGGGTTGGTCTTCCTTACACTAGATTAAAACTTTTCCCTCTATTTAGAACTCTCCTTGAAGTACTTGGAGCAAAGGATACTGCCTTTAGGGCACAGGAGGGTAAATTTAGGTTAGCAATATTTTGTGTCCTGTTGGAGGTTCTTGGCCCTCTTGGCTTACTTGAATTTCCAGCAGTGTTTTGGAATTATAACTTTCCAGACTCATGTACGAATGGCCAAAAGAGGAAAGGAAATGTTGAGATGGGAAAATAAATAGTTCTTCTTCCTTGGCCCTCTTACCTTTTTGATTCCTCCTACCCACTCCATTTTCAGGGTGGCCCTGGTGAGAGTAGGGGCTGCTGTGCAAAGAGCTGTATTTGGAGCTGAAGAGCCTAGGGCACAGCTCTTGAGCAGTAAGGGACTGTGGAAGCTCTTCATCCAACCCCATCATTTTATAGAGGACGGAACTAAAGCTGAGAGAGGTTAAGCAGACGGAAGTCTTGGGTTTGACTCCCAACATTACATTTTGGATCTGTGTGACCTTAGACAAGTCATATCTATTCTCTGGGCCTGTTTGCTCCTTTGTAAAGTACAGGTTTGGATGAAATGATCTCTAAGGTACCTGCTATGTCTTTTGGAGGGGTTGGGGAGGTCATAAGCCTGGGCCCCGGGCAAACGAGGGCTCTGGTTGTTTTCATTCAGACTTGTCATTTAAAGGGGAAAGCCCAGGGCCTGCTTCTCCAGGCCGAGAGACACCATTAAGGGGTATAATTTGTTGATCCAGGCTCTCCTTGCGTCTCAGTGCAGAGAGTGGCATCGTTTTCTTTATGACCTCGTAAAGTCACAGCCGAGAGGCCGATTTGGAAAACAAACTGCCTCAGGTTGACAGATAATTAGATACAGGGGACATATTATATGCCTTTGCATATAAATGTGCTCCGAGGCGTGTTGGTTCATCTGAAGTTTAGGTTAAAGGAGCTCCAGGTATTCCTGACACATCAGGATATATATTTTCATACAGTCTCAGGCGTTGTGTTGGTTTTATTGCCCTTTCATCCTGGTGCTGACGGATGTTGTGTGAGCGCAACCGAACCTGCAAGAAAAGCTTGGCTTCTCTACCCATGAGCCTCCTGTTTCTTCTTTTTTTCCCTTTCTAGTTCTCTCTGGGAAGGTGATGCTCTGGGGCCTGAATATCTGGTGAAAGGGTAGAATGGTTCTGAATATCTTTTCCTCCCTCCCTCCCTCCCTTCCTCCCTTTCTCTCTCTTTCTCTCTCTTTCTCTCTTTCTTTCCTTCCTTCCTCCTTCCCTCTCTCCCTCCTTCCCTTCCCTCCTCTCTTTCTTTCTTTCTTTCTTTCTTTCTTTCTTTCTTTCTTTCTTTCTTTCTTTCTTTCTTTCTTTTTTTCTTTTCTTCCTTCCTTTCTCTTCTCTCTTTATTCTTTTCTCTTTCTTTTTCTCCCTTTGTATATTTATTCCTTTCTCTCTTTTTCTTTTCTTCTTCTTTTTTTCTCTTTTTATTCATTCCTCCCTCTCTTTCTCCTTCTTTCCTTCCTGGAAGATTTGTAAGACTGGACTAAGCCTCAGCAGCATTGCATGTTTGAGACAAGAGCAAGGATAAAGGTTTTTTTTTCCCCAAATACCTTGGAGGCTGGCTCTTAGCAGAGGTGGCATGTGCCTGGCACTGACAGTTTGAATACCACTGGAATGGTTGCATCTAAGAGCACTCTTATACCATTTGTGGAAATCCCCTTTATTTGGAGCTTCTTGGGAAGTATGCCAAGTTTGAACCCTTGTCCACCAAGGCCAGAGTCTTCTCTCTTGCCTGGTTTCTGCTTGTCCAAAGGAAAGCTTGGGATTTATAGATACACTAGAGAGATTGTATAGTCTATCACTTCCTGTAATAGACAATAGCTGATATTAGGTCATACAGGTTACAAAACACTTTATCTACATTAACTTATTTGATTTTCACAGAAATCCTATGATATAGAGGACAAACTCTTATTATCTACATTTTTCTCTCAAAAATGTGGATAAGTTACTCATTGTCACATACAATAACCTGAACCTCTTTCCTGAATACAAACTCAGCACTCTTTTTACTGCAACATAGTAAGTTGTTATGGTTATTGTTTTATATGACTTCTAATATTATCAGTGTAGGGAGCTCCATGAACATCATTTCCTTCACTGGGGCAGATTGGTGCTTTTTTGTGTGGCCTAAAGTCTTAGAGTTGTCTGGTGGCATTGAGCAGTGAGGGGACTCGCCCAGGGTTGTACAGCCAATGTGTGTCACACATGAGTCTTGACTCTAGGTCTTCCTAACTTGACACTGTTATGTTTCTCAACAAATATTATTATTTTTGATTTACAGAGGCTAAGAAAGGGACAATACTTTGTTCCAGATCACATGGGAAACAGAAGAGTTAGGATTCAAACTTGGACTCTTGGCTACCAGTTCTGAGCTCTTCCCAGTAAAACACAGAGTCATCTGAGAAACTCATTCATGTCATACTAAGGTGTAAAGGGTGTGCACGGCCTGTCACTTGTTTCATGAGTATTTCTATTTCTAAAATGACTGCATAGAGAGGGCCTTTGCTTAATGAGAAGTAGAATTTCAGGAATCAGTGGGAAAGTTATTTCTGTACAGGGGAGGAGACCTCTGCTATATCAAGCCACAGGTGACAGATAAGGCTGACTCTCCTGCTGCCCATGTAACAAACTTTCTTGTCACACACTATAGCCATCCATCCTTTCTGGTAAGTGTCTCTTGGCCCACCTTGGATTAATCCCTTTGTCCCTGACAGAGCTGTGTGTTTTTTCTACAGGCCAATCTGAAAGGCTTAGGAGCCAGAAAGGTTGACTTTGGGAACTGGCTTGAAAAGTGCTTTGACTGAAATCTGCCTCCTCCCTGTGTTGGGCCATTCAGTGATCTCTGAGAAAGCCTGAGAGAGTAAGAGAAGAAAAGGCAGAAGGGAAAAAAAAGAGAGAGAGAGAGAAAAAAAAATAAACCTTATAGACCCAACCCTAAGGCCCATTGAAAGAGATGATATAAATAGAGTTGCTGTCACTTTGATGAATTAAATCCTTCGTTAATTAGGATGCATCGATTTAAAGGTTTTCCAAGCAGATAGTCCCCCCTCCTTTCTGGCAAGTTGCAGCAGAGAGAGGAGGTACAAGAAAGACAGTTTTCTTGGTTCCTAGGCTGCTTAATTTTCTCTGTCACTAAGCTTTCACCCTTTATCTTCAGATTCAGGCATCTCCATTTCCCCAACATGTGCCATTCACCTTCCGGTATGTCCTGGGCTGTGGCCCAGCTGTATATTTTCTGGAAGAGAGGGAAAGAGAGAGAGAGAGAGAGAGAGAGAGAGAGAGAGAGAGAGAGAGAGAGAATGAGAACACAGAGACAGACAGAGGACACAGAGACAGACAGACAGAGAGAGGGACAGAGAAACAGAGTAGGGAAGTTGAGGTGGCCAATTGCTGGGACTTAATGAGGAGTTCATATAAGAATTAGAGAAGCCATTCACTCCTGAAAGTATTTAAGCTCTCTTAATTTGTTGTGTTTAAGGCAAGGCTATGGAGCTTAACTAAGGATGCCCAAAGCTGGGAACGTGAAGCCAGGGGCAACAAGAGAAGGAAGCTAGGTCATCACTCATTCCTTTCTCACCCCCAATGGGGCATCAAAAGACATCTCTTGATAGCATTGCCTCCCAAATGAGAGGCAGTAGGCTGGGAAGGGAAGGGAAGGGAAGGGAAGGGAAGGGAAGGGAAGGGAAGGGAAGGGAAGGGAAAGGAAGGGAAAGTATGGCGGTATACTCTTATAATCCCTGCTACTGAGAAGACTGAGGCTGGTTGGTCCTTTGAGCTCAGGAGTTCTTAACTAGAAGGTGGGCTATACCAACTGGGAGCACCACTCATGGTGAGCCACTATGGTAAACCCCCAGGAGCCAGGGTGTGTTGATCATTAGTTTGCTTAAGGGGGAGTGAGCTGGCTCAGGTCATAAATGGAGCAGGTTAAAGCTCCTGTGTGAAACACTTATGGGTTCAGGCCCAAGAGTAGCCTGTGTATTTATCGTGGGTGAGATAGGGAGACCCAGGCCCTAAAAATAAAAAAAAGAATTATTTTGGCTCTTGGTGCTATGTAATACCAAGTTCTCACAAGTTTGATTGGGTGAGGTTCTTTGATTCATCATCATTCCATGTATCAGGAATTCAGAAGAGTACCAAGTGTTTATAGGAAGGAGTAGGGTCTTCCTCTGATGTATCTGACTGATTTCTACCTCTCAGTTCAAAATCACAGAAGAGCCAGTCTGTAAGACTTTCATGGGAGGTAGATGTTTCTAGGATAGAAGGTTTCTATCTGATGCACAAAAGGGAGTGGGGAAGAGAAGGAGGCATAGTTAGGATGAAGACCACCTTACACAATAAAGACCAGTCACAAAATCCTATGGGAGTGACATGGTCTGAAATATGTTTTATAAAATCAACAAGTCAAATTTCTAAGCACTTATTAAGCACTATGTCTTCGGCACTGTACTAAGTACTGGGAATACAAATACACATAAAAAAGTAATCTATGTTCTCAAGGGGCTCATTCTGAAGGTGGAAGATGCACATTATAGGGAGCTGAAGTGAGGAGGGTGGTGTGAAGAGAAATCCAGGGAATCAGGAGTAGAGTCAGGAAAGAAGTGAAATACTTGTACTTCCAGGATAAGTCTTGAAGCCTGGGTACTTCTTCAAAATGAAAGTTGTGGGAGGAAATCAATAATTGGATGAGGGAGCCATGAGGCAGAGGGATCTTCCAGTAAGCCACAGGGGGAAGAGGATTTTCTAGGGTGAGAAAACTTGCAACATGGAGGAAAAGTCTGGCAAGAAGAGTCTCTTTTTTTAACAATTTTTCTTCAACTTTATCTCAAGAACTGTGGTACTAGGTATTCTAAGAGGCAGTAAGACTAGGCCAGAGGTTGGCCACTCCTCTCTGGAAGTTTTATTTTGGCAGGCATGTGAAGGATTGATTGGAGAGAGGAAAAAGTGAAAGCAGGGAGACCTAGTAGGGGGCCATTGTAATAGTACAGGTGAGAGGTGATAAGGAATGGAACTAAGGTGATTGCCAGGTAGATGAACAGATGCTGGAGATGTGAAAGTTGAATCAACAAACCTTTAGAACATCTTGGACATCAGAAGGATGGTGATGAGGGAAAGGATAGAGTCAGGGACTGAGAACACGGGTAACTAGAAAGATAGTGGTACTTATAGCAGAAAGTCAAGATGAGAGGAAGTATACGTAGTAGGCATTTAGCAAATATGTGTTGAATTGAATTGAATTGTCCCAGGAAGCTGATATTAAACTCATCATTCTCTGGGTATCAAGGATTTAGTATCATTTTTTTTTGCTGGCTTGGCAAGTATAAATTTTAAATGTGTTAGACTACAGTTCTATTATATTTTTTAGCCATCATAGTGATCCCAGCACTTTATGAGAATATGCTAAGGAATAATTATGGTGATCCTGGAAGGCTGCAGGATAACTACAATGTGGTCTCTTGGGGGAGAACATTCAATTCTGCTCCAGGGAATGATGGAAGGACACCAAGGCTCGGTGAAGACATATTTTCTAGATCATTTTTAGGATGGAATCAGTGGCAGTTTTCCTTCTTCAAAACCCTACAATGGACTGATGCAGAGGCAAGCCTCCAGAGAATGTAGGATAAGTTACTCATGATACTTTCTAGCTGTTTTCTTGCCATGGCCTTAATCTCCAATCATTTCCACTCCCACCAGAAATTTGGACTCCAGCCCTGGGTTTCCTGGCTCTGTAGGTGAGATTTTGACCTTTTGCCAGTGCTTTTTCCAGTCATCTCCTCATTATGTTTGGGTACTCTCTTCTCTTCTTAGCACCCCTTTATGTGTTTTCTTCCTCCGTTAGAATTTAAGCTCCTTGAAGGCAGGCTTGCGTATATATCCTGGCTTGCTTATGTTTGTATGACTAGTGCTTAGCAAAGTGCCTAGGACATAGTGAATGCTTAATAGATTATCTTTCTATCTATCTATCTATCTATCTATCTATCTATCTATCTATCTATCTAACTATCCATCTCTCTCTCTCTCTCTCTCTCTCTCTCTCTCTCTCTCTCTCTCTCTCTGTCCGTCTACCTATCTATCTGGTCTATGGAGGAGGGGGCACAGTGATTCAGATTCACAGGCTATCAGAATTGTAGAGGACCTCAGACATACAATCTCAGCCTAACCTGAGTAATAATTTCTCTACAACAGCCACAACAAACCATCAGCTGGCCTCTGCTTGAAGACCTTCAGTGATAGGGAATTCATCACTTTCAGGCAGTGCTAATTGTTAGAAAGTTTTTTTTTCTCCTTATATGAAGCCAGACTAGGCTTCTCTGCACCTCGCCTTTCCACTCCTCTTCTTTCTCCTTATCAGTTCTGCCCTCAGAGGACAAGGAGGACAAGGAAGACAAGGGAAGATGAAGAGGAAGAGAGAAGTGAGGAGAGTAAAGGGAAGAGAGAGGAGGGTGAGGGAGAGAGAGGAGCGGAGAGAAGGAGAGAGAAAGTGCTGTGCTATGTGGATTATTGTGTGTTTGTCATCTGGAATGGTGTAAGCTGTAGGTACAGCATCTCCTGCTCATGATTTATGGTCCCTGTCAGGCGGTGCCAGTGCTTTGTCTGCTGTAGCGTGGAGGATGAATGCATTGCTGTCATCCTGGCCAGGCCAGCCTTTCTCTCTCTCTGCTCCGTACGCTCGCTACCCATTTCACGCCAGTGAACATAAACAATCTTTTGTAAACCTGACAGTCACACTTGCTTCTTTGGAAACATAAAGCAGAAATGTATGACTTGGCTTTCATTACCCAATTTCCTACGCTATATAAAAACACTCAGGAAAGACATGTAAGTGGTCACCAAACCTGGGAAATGGAAGTGTCCGAGAGGAAGAAAGGAGGAGGGAGGGGTGGAAGAATTGAGGAGCTGGTAAAGAGAAGAGATGATGTGTCTAACCCCACCACATCCTTCCCAGAAAATGTTGGCTGATAAACTGGGCCATCCAGACACATAATTATATTACATTTCTGAATAATAGACATTTCCTGCTTGAAGTGTTGCATTTTTCCCCTCCCTTTAACCCGAAGTTCAATCATGAAATAGTCTTGAGATCAAAGCCTGGCTGATAATGTTCTTTTGTGTTTTTTTTTTCCCTTTCTCTTTCTTTCTTTCGTTCTTCCCCTCCCACCGGCCCCTCGAGAAACTGCACTATATCCAAAGTCTGACCTCTCTTTTTAAAAAGGTCATTATTATTATCATCATTATCATTTTTACTCCAGAAGGTTAGAAGATCCAACTGAAAAATCTGCAATACATTTTAAATGTCCTTGAGCCCAACAGCCATGGAACAGCCAAAAGAAAAAAAAAACCCTGCTGAAGAAAGCTTAAGGGAAGGGAGATTAAGGAAGCAGCCTACCTGCTGAGCCTCTGACCTATGTTTTCTGCCCTTGAAGACACATAGACATACCCTACCTGTGCTTCTGTCTTGGGATGCTCTTGTTTCTCCTCTCAGAGGGTTTCATGGTGAACACAACCCAAACCAGAGAGTCTGTTGTGGGTGTGGCCTCCCTTCCTGCAATTTTCCTATGCTTAGCCGTAAGAGCTAGGTCACACTGGATTGAAATTCTTCAACTTTAGAGTGGCCTCTTCAAGGTTGGGATCTGGACAAAAAATCAATAGGCCCAGGGGTATTTGGTGGAACTTCATTGAATGTGTGTTATTGGTGAGGTTGGGGGGAATATTGTTATAATTATTTTTTCCCCATTGAATAACCCAAACTAGATTTTCATTTTGTTTTATTTTAATACTTGAAGTGGAAGAATGTCTGATATCTGAAAACTCTGTGAACTAAGTTACAGAGCTCATTTGCATATTCCCACCCTAGCTCAGCCAAGTAACTTTCTATGTAGACCTTGGCAAGTCACTTGACTTCTTGCTACTTATGTTTAAATAGAGGGAAAAGTACAATTTACCTCTACTGGGCTATTGAAGATGACTAGTTAATTTAATAAGTACTAATCTGTGATGGCCATGAATCTCACATTGTAGTAGGGAATGTGGGGGAATACAGAAGTTTAATATGCAGATCTACATTCCGAAGAAGCTTATAGTTTATTTGAAGAGCTCTTTTTGAGTGGCTGGAGAGAGTGACCTGTGATTTCATTGGTGGTGGGAACTCCCTGTGAGAAAACTCCTTCCACCAGTATCAATCAAGCATTTCTGCAAAATGGAGGTTCTGGGAGGAAATCACCAATTGGAGGAAGTAGAGGCCTTGAGGTGGAGGAATCATCCAGGCAAAGTTCTGCAATTTATAGCCTTAGAGGTATGTGTGGGGCCTTGATTGGTTAAATGACTTGTTCATGGTCTCTGAGTCAATATGTGTCAAAGGTGGGGCTTGAACCCAGGTCTTTCTGACTCGGAGCTTAGCCCCTCTATATGATATGCCATGCTCATTATTGGTTCTCCTAGACAATAAATTAAGTGTATATATGAAGAATTTACCATGAAAGCCATGAAAGCCATGAAATGGGCATGACATTCCTCTCCTTCAACCACCTTGAGAAATGCTACTCATTTGTGAAGACCCTGCTGAATTTTCACCACATCTATGAAACTATACTAGCCTAAATCAATTCCCATTGGTCTCTCCTAACTTAACTTAGAGCAATTATTGCCAAGTCAAAGGACTAGGAGTTGAAAGGGACCTTGGAGATCATATAATCTCATCCCCTCATTTTAAAGATCTGGAAACTGAGACCCAAATTTCCAGGCCTTGAGGCCTCCTTTATAATCACATAGAGAGTAAACAGCAGAGTTTGAAAACCTAGGGTTTTTAAAAAAATTCCAAATCCAACATTTCTCCATTGTTCCCCCCCTGTCTCTACTCATTTGATAATTCATCACATACTGCTTTGTGACATCTCTTACATGGGTGCTTTGTGTAGCTATTTAAGGTCTAATGTGTTTACGTCTTATCTTTTCAACTAGGTTGTAAATTCCTTGTGGCTAGAGATGGTGACATACTTCTTTGTGTCTCCTTTGGAGCCTTGCACATAAAGGAGATCCAATATACCTGTTGATTAAAAGTCAAGTAATATCAACATTTAAAACTATAGCCTTTAAGCTCCCAGAAATCCTACACCTTTCTTCATCGTAACATGCTGCCTTGGGTCTCTCGTTCATCAGTGAACCATCTTTCCTCCTCTCCCACCCTTGCTGGTACCATGGGACCACAGCCCCTAGAAAACTATGCTTTAGTGCTTTCAAGGCCTATAGCCTTTAAGGACATAAACAGGAAATTCAGTGAAGGCTCTTAACAGGGATATACAGACTCTGATTTCTTCAGTGCCGGAGGAACCTTCCCTCTGTTATTGTTAGGCGGGTGCGCCGGGCAAATAAACTAAACGGAATGAATTTAATACCTGCCAGGCAGCAGAACAAATGTAGTTGATCTTGCTGATACCATATAAAAGGCAGGCAAGTGGATCCAGTTTGGTACTATGGTGATTTATAAACATTTTTCCTTTCTAGTTAATTTTGACTGGGAAGGGCTTTTCCCTTGCTCTCAGGGGAAAGATACTCTGTTAGCAAGTCACCCCTGCCGTGGTCATTAGAAGGGTCTCGGGAGGTAGGGTTTTTCTTTTTGTTTGTATTGGAAAGTATAGAAAATGTATGTGAATGCTGCATGGAGGCAGGCATTTCCTCCTTTAAGACATCTTGGAAAATGATCATTGGAACTTTGACCAAGGTGTTTTGAGTGATTATGATAACAGATGACGTTTATATAGTACTTTGCAGTTTCAGAGCACTTCAGGCACATTAACCCATTTGAGCCTCATAATATCCTCCTATGAGGTAGGAAGTGAAAAGATTATTTTCCTAACTTTACATATGAGGAAACTGAGGCATGCAGAAACCATACCTCCCTACAACAGAAGAATCAATACATTCAACTTTGAGATTTGCCCCTGGGTCTGATCTGTCTTGATTGGGGAGTGAGTGAGTATAAATTTGCCTAGCAGGTCCTAGGCCATGCTTAATGTCCTATCCAGTCATCCACTTGGACACAAGGACCTACCTATTATGGGCATCTTGTCATTTGCCTAGTTGCTCGATATATTTCTCTGCCTCCTTCCATCTCTTGCTCTTGTCCTCAGAGCAGTATTAAGATCGGTTATTACCATTGCTACTGGAAAGGGTGTCAAGTTAAGTCAACAAGCATTTATTAAAAACTCACTTTGTGCCAGCCACCATGAGAAGTCCTAGGAACACAATGGGAGAATTTATTGGCCTGTGGCTTCTCTCACCATCCCTGTGACTGCCTACAGCAGTGTTTCTCAACCTGGAGTCCAAGGGGATGGTAGAGGGATTTCAGGGGGTTCATGAACTTGAATAGGAAAAAAAACCCTCAAAACTATTGTTATTTTTATTAACCTCTCACTGAAATTTAGCATTCCGTTCAATCCTGAATGCGGACAACAAACGTGATTCCGAGGAGGCATCTGTTGTTAGTCCTTCATTTTTGAAGAGGGCAAATATCATGGGTGATGACTTGTGTGTGAATTGGATTTGTGAGGCAAAGTGCTCAAAGTCCTTACCTCGCTCTCTCTTCCAGAGTCATTGAAGTTCAGTGGCAGGACAGAAATGAAGACAACTGGCAACGGCCTGGGATACAGTGGATGACCTCGGTGTCTTCGTTTCTGACCAAGTTCTAAGTGTTCTCTAGTGCTTGCTTCAACCGCCTTCATGGTAGTTGGAAAAAAGTTGTCCTCATCCACCCATTCCACCAGGGAAAGTCTTTCCATGCTTGGGGTAGACATCCCCTTAACTCACTGACAGGTTTGAGGCCTATTGATTACCATCAACCTGGTTCAGTCCATCTACTAAGATGATTTTACTAGGGTGTGGCCACTGCACACGCTATAGTTTCTTGGAGCCACAAGTGAGAGTAGAGTGCCAGGTAGACACCAAAGGTGGATGAATAACCCTGAAAAGAGCTCAGTAAGCTCTCACACCACAGCTGCTAGTCCTCCCTGAACACCCCATATGCCCCAAGGAGTCCATAACACAAAAAGGATTAATAACCCCTAATCTGGTGGTCCTCATACTTTTTGGTTTCATGGCTCCTTTACCCTCGTAAACACTATTGAAGACCATGAAGAGCTTTTGTTGATGTCAGTCAATAAACATCTATTAAACACCTACTGTGTGCTAAGCATTGTGCTAAGGTGCTGAGGATACCAAGAAAGGTAAAAGGAAATTCCTGCTCTCAAGGAGTTTACAGTTTAATGGGCGAGATAGAATAGCATGCAAACAACTATGTACAAACAAGATAGATGGATAAACTGGAAATAAGTAACAGAGGGAAAGCACTAGCATTGAGAAGGATGAGGGAAAACTTCCTGGAGAAGGTGGGGTTTTACCTGGGACTTGAAGAAAGCCAGAGATATAATCCATATTTATGAGTTTTAGCTATTGTTATTTACAGTATTAGAAATTAAGTTTTAGGGGGGCGGAGCCAAGATGGCGACCAGAAAGCAGTAACTGGTGTGAGCTCCCCACCAAATCCCTCCAAAAACCTATAAAAAAATGGCTCTGAACCAATTCTAGAGCTGCAGAACCCACAA
>CM053625.1:247213110-247229624 GCA_028646595.1 Phalanger gymnotis
CCAAGCCTATGCATTTTACCAGTGAGGAAAATGAGACCCGGAAATAAAGTAACATATCCAAGATCATACAGGTAGGAAATAGCACAGCATAGCTATAGTCTCTGACTATAAAGTCTGAGTTATTTCCACTATACCGTCCTGCCCTCAAAAAATATATTCTGTAGTTAGGGAATAAAGACATATGTCTGCCCGGGGGAAAGGCACAATGATCTAAAGAGGCAAGGCCTTGACTAACAAGAACCAAGCAAGTATTCTATATAATAAATACAATAGATATTCAGAGTGGCACTAATTAATATAGACTAGGGATATCAATGGAAGCTTTGTGGAGGAGACAGGACCTAAGTAGAATTTGGAAGGATGGGTAGAATTCATATACATAGAGAGGGAAGGGAAGGACACTCATAAAGCATATGAATATGATAAGTCAGTTGTAATAAGTCAAGCTACAAAGGTGGGTATGTATGAGGTGTCTTTGGATGGGAGGAGCAGGGGGTGGGGAGTGTTAGAGGTGACAAAGCTAGCCCTACCCTAAACTAGAGAGAGACTCATTTTAAATTTAGTCCTCATAGCAACCCTGAGAGAGAGGTAGAGCTGTGTCTATATTTAACTACATTTTACAGGAGAGGAAACTGAGGCAGATAGAGGATAAATGACTTGCTCTGGGTCACACAGCTATCTGATCAGATAGCCTTGGGAATGGATGAGATTGCCAAGGGAAAGTGCATTGAGAAAGAAAAGAAGGTGACTGAGGACAAAACCTGGGAAAATACAGACTTTAAGAGACCAGGAAAAAGAAATGGAACAGGAAACACATAAGAAGTAATTCAAAAGGTGAGAGAAGAAAGTAGGGAATGTGACAACACTGAAGCCAAGGGAAGAGAGATTATTATTATTTGAATCCTGGCTCTGCCACTTCCTACCTGTGTGAATTTGAGCAATTTACTTTGCCTCTGGGCCTCAGTTTCCTCAGCTGCAAAATTTGGGAATTAGAATAGATGCTCTCCAAGGTGCTTTCTAGATCTATGATCTTATGAAACTTCATTTGGTCAACGAGGTTTTCTTATTAAGTGTCTAGGATATGCCAAGCTCAAGGAGCTTATACTCTAAGGGGGTGATAACAAGGACAAATAGAAGTATATGAAGAGTAAATAAAGAATGAATACAAATAAATTCAAAGTAGTTAGATACAATGGAGTTTGAGGGGCAGGGGCACTAATACATGAGAAGAACAGGAAAGGATGATCTTTCTCAATATAATTTGAACCCACCCAAGGCGCTCCATAGTCTTGCCCAATCTTCCTCCACAGCATTACCTCACCATAGCCTCGGTCATGCGCTACCCTCCAGCCACCTTGAATTACTTCTGATCCTCCATCCATTCGCCAGCACGCATTTTTGCACACATTGTTCTCTTGGTCTTCCGTGACTTTCCACTCCCATCTCTACTGCTGAAGCCCAAGTCATCCTTCGTGTCCAGCTCAAACACATGCCATCTATCCCCTTAAGCCTCTCCCAAGGGGCTTCCTTTGTACCTTTCATATACACTCCAATAGTACTATTTTATGCTATAAGACCCTTCAGGGAAAGATTTAAGCTTCTCTGTCTCCCACAGTGTCCATTCTGGGCTCTTGCTCATAAGAAATGTCCAATAAATATTTGACCAAATGAGCAATAGCTATACTTCTTGTGATTGTTTGTCTTCCATTCTCAAAGAGGACCATAATATCAGGGAGGTGATGCCATGACTTACAAGTGACTTGGATTTAAGGGAGGGAGGGCTGTGCAAAGCCTTACTTTCTCCTCGGGAGCCACCTGGGTACGGTGGCCAGATGTATATCAGGACAACTGCAGATAGCCCAGGACTCAGTGCGGGACCTGGGCCCTTTCAAGCTAAGGTCTTTAACAAGTCTTAGTCTGATCAGAACTTTGCTAAAGACGTTATTCGCCAGAGGAATTCTCCATGCAAAAAGTCTCTGTCGAATGTCCTTCCAGGAAGATTAATTATTGAAGCAGCAGGATGGCCTGGTTATATGGCCCTCACCTCTAAGGGAGGCCTATAGCATGGACCATAAGAACAGTGATGTGCCTTACAGTTTACAAAGCGTTTTGCTTACAATATTACATCTGATTTTCAAAACTACCCAGTATAACAGTAGGGCAGGTATCATCTCCATTTCACAGAGGAGAAAACTAAGGTACTTCACATATATTATTTTCTTTGATCCTCAAAATAAATATGTGCAGTAGGTACTATTGTTATTCTCATTTTGTACCAGAAGAAACTGAGGCTAAGAAAGGTGAAATGCCTTGCCAGGGTTCAGTTACAAGCATAGAGTCTGAGTGAGGGTTTGAACTTAGATCTTCCTGACCCCAAATCCTATGTACGATACCACCTAACTGCCTAGGGAAACAAAGAGTGATTTGCCCAAGGTAATATGGTGGAGCCAAGATTAGAAACCACATCTAACACAAAGTCCCACTGTCTTTCCACTAGGCAAGATGATTAACATTCCACATTCATCCAAATACAGACCACACTTTGCCTCTAACTCTGGATTGTACAAAATACGGTTTTGTTCTTTGGTTCTTTTTTGTTCACAATTTTTTCTTATTTTAAAAAATGATAACCAAAGTGACAAAGAGACATGATTTTGAATGAAAAAAATTGAATTTTTAAAAATTTTAAACTTTCACAACAAATGTATAGTTTATATATTGTTTTGTGTAATTTTTCAGTGTATACCAACATTTTTTATCTTTGCAAAACGACTTCACATAAGAGGAGTGGCCTGTATTTGGGGGTGGCCTATAATTCTTACCAACCCTTAATATTTAAGTATAATCATTAGGCTCCAGGGTATTTCTATTACTCCCCATAGCAGCTCAGACAGCAGCACAGAATTCTATACCAAGTATGTGTTCTGTAAGTGCTCTTTATTGACTGGAAGATAGACTGCCTGTCTCATGGAGGAAGGAGGGTGGGACGGGCTGAGATAGATAATCAATGTTTACAAGCCAAAGCCTCAGCTGCGAGCTGACGCTTTCCTCACTTCCTCAGTTACACTGTAGTCTTGTAAATCTTTTCAAACCATTGCCATGTTTCACGGCAGAGATGGCTTCTATGTTTAATTCTTCCAGGAGTGCCCCAGTAGAGAAAGGGTGCTAGAAAGCGATGTACACAATGTAAATGGACCACTCTCCCCATTCTAAAGCTAATAGATAGAACAACCTTCCCATTCAGACTACCATGAGGTTTGGGGGTAGAGGTGGAGGTGGAGGGTGGGCTGGCATGGAGAGGTAGGGGGATGAGGAAGAGAATGGGAGAGTCTAAAATTAGTAAAAAAAAGAAAACATTGTATTATAGATTGTATTAAAAGAAATACAGTTTTATTACCTTTAAGTACCTAATGTAACTGGAACAGGATTAACAAAGTGTTGCCTAGTAGAGGTCCCTAGAGAGCCTGCTAGAATGAAAAGATAAGAATCATTGCTATATAGAACCACTTGTTTGTAAGTAAATGGCTTTTTCTAGATTAAATTGATAATGTGCACAAAATGTATTCTAAATATTTTTCCTCACAATAATAGTTTAGGAAACATTTGTTGAATTCATTTCAATTCTCCAGTTTGTTTAGGATACAGTATAAATTCTGAAGCAAGGGTTTACTAAGCAAAGGTTCCTTACATCATATTCCTATCAAAATTTTATAGAATTTGAATTAGAACCCCAAATTAACAACAATCTTTCTTAGAACTCACAAAGTCCTTTGTCAGTACTTCTCTGTGCACTCATGGTATTCTTTCATTACTTTTTACTATGATCATTTGTGTGCCTGTCTGATTTCCCCTCCAAAATTTTCAGTCCCTTAAAAGTAAGGCTCATTATTAATCCATCTAGGTTCACTCATCCTCTAGCACAGTGATGTGTGCATAGTTGTTCTTGATAGGGAAACTTGGGCACATAAGCCATGGGGCAGGAAGGCAGCAGCCATTACCAAAAGCCTTGGAGAGAACCAGCTTCTCTTTTCTTCTGCCTACCAAGAGGCAGCATATAAACCTAGGAAGACCCAGAATCTTCTGATTAGTGTTCTTACAGTAGTAGCCAAGTGGCAAGTTTCAGAAGGAAGGACTAAAAGAGGTAGTAGAGACCATGTTGTGGCAGAATAGTTCAGTTATGTGCAATAGGGATCACATACATTTGTTCTATTTAGTCCCAGAAAGCAGACTGGAATGGGCAGAAGCGAAGCGGGTGGAGGGGAAGGGCAGATTTCAGCTCACTGTGAAGGAAACAATTCCTAACACTCTTACCTCAACAACAGTAGAATGAGCTGCCCCAGAATGGTAGTGAGCTCCCCATCCCAGGCAAGTGTTTAAGCCCAGGCTGAGGGGAAAAGGAGGTGGGGAGTGGAAAGGTGGAGGAGATTCATGATTTAGAAATGGATTGGACTAGTTTAAAGAGGGCCCCTTAAAAAATTCTTTGAGTTTCATTTGTGAATAACTCTCTGTCTGCATTAAACTGTGAACTCCTTGAGAATAAAGTCTGTCCTATCTGCCTTCAAATCCCCAGTGCCTAGAACATTACTTTAAACATAGGCTTAATCTTCTAAATTGAACGAAATTTTATTGTATCCATGAAGCAAATGGACTGGAAGGTTGCTGCTCTATCTCCTTCTACTTTAATACAAGACGCCTCTACTCAAGCCAAACTGCTCTAGCCATTGTCCTCCAAAAATTGAATTCCTCACTATTGAATTGGCCAATTATATTAGTCATTGAATTTCTAGCTACCCAAACACCTGGTTCCAATACCACATCTCCCATGAAGCTTTCTCTCTTCAAGTAAAAGCTTCTCTCTTGGATCTTATGTATCATTCTGTTTTTATTGCCTGGATTGTGTGTGTGTGTGTGTGTGTATGTGTGCATGTGTGTGTGTGTGATAATTATCTGTTTATGCCTTATGCACCAAGTAGACCATAAGCTCCATGTAGGCAAGCACCATGTCTTAAGTAGACATTGAAAATCTGTGATGGCGCCTAACACCGTGTTCTTAAGTATGCACTTATTAAATGTTTGTTGAATGAATTGGATAGGTGAAAGCAGCTTTCTCTTTGGGAACCCTGGATCTGATGATGAGGAAGCTGCCCTATCCCCCTATCTCCCATCACATGATGCCTGCTTCTAAGTCTTGTGCCAAAAGAACAAGCAGAGAGGGCCGTGATTAATGTGGCACTATTATCCTCAGCCAGCAAAGAGATGATCAAAGGAACATTAACACGTTGTCTCCCCTTACAGCTCTATCTTATTCCCATGAACCAGAGTTGGCAGGGGAAGGGAGGTGAAAGAGATTTCCTCATGTTAATTAATAATGGCCCACGCCATCCAGCTAAAGCAAAGGGGAAGGCCGAAATTCATCTCAGCCTAGGAAATTCTAGGAGATACTTGGGGCCTTTTCTTGCTTCAACGTTTTGTGTCCTCTGTCCTATCACTACTCAGGCTTGAGCAGAACTGAATTATGTGCCCATGGAAGCAATTTTGTGCAATCCCACCTCGGCTCTGGCTGCCAGAGATGCCTGATCTCACCGCCAAGCAGTTTGGTCTTCTTGGTCACTCTCGGATTTCAGTACATGTGTTTATTGGGTGGGCTTCCTTCTTTTTCTTTTCATCTCTTCCTCTAACCCCCTCCAATACTTTCATTAATGAATACATTTAATCAACTTTATGAAGTCTCTTTATTAGCAATAACCCTAATCGCTTTTAATTGCTGCATCATTAGTTCGACTCCACATCCCTGTAGCAGTGAGGAGGAGCAGCCAATGACAACCACAGAAAAATGGCTTGCTGCATGAGAGCCTTCGAGGAAAGAGCTGTTGTGAGAAGGGCTGGAGGGTGGGGGGAGGAAGAAAAGACAGGAAAGAACAGGTAAGAGAGCTCATGCTGCAGAACATAGACTGATGGGCAAACCCAAGGCAGGAGAAAGTAATGTCATTAAGAGGTTCGGCCAGGTGTAAAGACCCCAGTGAGTCATTTTTGCATATTTCTAAACTTTAGGGAGCCAAGCAACCCACCGGGAGCAAGCACTCCGCCTGACAAAAGAGTTGATATTATGTTAATCTGTAGCACCTGCCACCCTCAGGGATCTGCAAGCCCTATGCAAGCCAAATGCTCATCAGATGTGAGGTGAAGGATGCTGCAGCGAGAGCCCTCCCACCTCAGATTTCTTTCAGGATGTTAACCCTCTCACTGTGCGCAGGTAGCCAAGGCTTTATATAGCTACAGCATCACAGGGTAGGGGTTGGGGGAGAAGGAAGAAAGCAGATACCTTTAATTCAAGGAGCAGCCCTGCAGAGAGAGGAGGATGGAGGGCCTAGAGTGGGCTGATCCACCTCTGATTCACTTTGTGAGCTTAGGTAAGTCCTTAGCAACCCATGGGTCTCACTTTCCTTTTCGATAGGATAGGTACAATGGTATCCTTGGCTTGCCAACTTCAAAAAAAATGTTTTGAAGATCACATGTCTGGAAATGGGGTTGATAACCTTCCATATACTGGAAAAAAAAAGTAGTCTTAGATCTCTAGAAAGAGTCTTAGACCTGGAGTCAGGTCACTAGAATTCAAATCTCATATTAGACACTTACTAGCTACTACAATGCTGCTTAAATCACTAAACTTCTCAGAGGTAAAATGGAGCTTATAAAATGGTAAAAATGTAAGTTGTTGTGGGGAAAGCGCTTTGCAAATCTCTTAAAGCAGAAGCTCTTAGCATTTTTTGTATGGTGGAACCCTTTGGCAGTGTCTGATGAAGCCTACAGACCCATTCTTAGAATCATGTTTTAAATGTATAAAATTTAGATTACAAAGGAAACCAATTACATTGAAATAAAGATGTAATTTTCCCCTATCCAAGTTCACAGAATTCCTGCAACCTATCCATGGATCCCTTCCATGGATTCCAAGTAAAGAACTCCTACCTTAAGACATTATATAAATATAAGTGGTGTTGTTGTTCAACTGTGTCCAACTCTTCGTGACCGCATTTGGTGTTTTCTTGGCAAAGGTACTAGAGTGGTTTGCCATTTCCTTCTACAGCTCTTTTTACAAATGAGGAAACTGAGGCAAACAGAGTTAAGTTACTTGCCCACAGTCACATACCCAGTAAGTGTCACAGACCAGATTTGAAATCAAAAAGATGAGTCTTCCTAACTGCAGGCCAAGCATTCTATCCACTATACCACCTAGATGCCCCTAAATTACAAGTTTTAAGTAAATTCTCAAATGCAGTCAACTCTCAATCACCTGTAAGTGACTTCTCCAATCTTTATTCCTCTCCAGTTTTCTTCACTCTCTTGAGCTATGTCCCGGCTATTTCCTGAAGCCTTACTCTCTGAAAGCATCCAGAAATATTTTTTAGCATTTCTGTTGTTTGCAGAAACTCACAATAGCCATTACTAGTATGGACTTTCCCACATGCTGCAACCCGATAAACTTTCTTATATCCCTCTCACTTAAAGATATAGGAACATCACATATACCTCTATCACTGAATATAAGGCTAAGCAGGGTTGAGTGACAAAATCCATGTGTATATGTAGAGATGCATATATATGGGTACACATTTGCCTGTCAATTCCTAACTGAATTTCAGCGTGAAATATACCATCAATTTTTAAAAATTGTATTATCCATGGACAATCCCTCGTCAAAAACATGCAGTCTGAGGACAAGGAAACCAGAACAGCTGAGTTGTCAGAATGGCAAGGCAGAAGCTGTGGTCAATAGCTCAAGTACATCAGACTCTCCCACATGGGGCTGCCTGCAGGCAGTAGATAGGATTAGAGAGAAGCCAAGCTTTCACTGCTGACATCTTGGAGTCTGACCCTCATCATATTCCTTTTACAGACTCTAATAGGAGGGAGAAAGGAAACAGGTGGAAAATTTCAGCAGAGTAACGCAGCTTAAAGGTTTAGATGTCCATAGGTATCTTCCCATGTGTCTATTGGAGTGTGTGCTCCCTGGGGAGGTGCGTGCCAGACCTTGCTGCCAAGCTGCCCGAGATATTTTGGAATTGAGGACACCAAAGGGATAATAGAATGTTGAAGCTGTGTCACAAGTCCGGCCACAGCTGGGTTCTTGAGAGCTAGATTCTGTCTTCTAAAGCCTTCCCTCTCCTCAGCAAATTCAGGTATATGTGAAGGGTATGGTAGGAAGAGTCCCTGGCATAAACAAGGATTGTCTTTGATAACACATCTTCTTTTTATGAGATCCTACCCAGGTTTAGGAGGCAGGGAGAATTATTATGACCACTGGGTGAGGAGATGATCCTTATGCCCTTTCAGCCCAGTTCCTTCGATTGCTGAAATTTGCAGGACCCTTCACCTCCCAGTCAGTACCCCATACCTCAAAACCTTACTCTCCTCCTTCCCCACTATACCCTACCTACTTTGAGTATCATTCCCACTGGGACTTGCTATATGAGTGATTATAAAAACCCTAAGAAGCTAATCTGTTGCTGAGATGTAGGGTACATGCATTTTTAAAAGGAAATCTGGAGACTCAATGCCTTGATGTCAGAGATTGTAATGATTCTAATAATGATTCTAAAGATTCTAATGATAGAATACAAGGACCTATAGTCTTATTACAATTAGGAAAGAATTAAAATTGTACATCTGTGGTCAGGAAGACATTTTTTCCCAATAGCCCTAACAAGATTATGAGCCTTTTTCCCACCCTAAAACTGCCAGTAGGCGGATCACTTAAAAAAATAGAGTCCGGGGTTTGGACTGGTGTTTCCTAAACTGGTCCCCCTATTGAAAAACTAACTGCTCACATAGGGAAGAGAGATGCCAAACAGCCAGCAGGTAGGAATAGACTGTAAGATGTCATTTCCTACAGTGATTTTGAGGGCAAGTGTATATCACTAATTGAAAGATTTGCTGAACTACATTTCCCATAATGCTTAGGAGCTATGTATGATAGGGTAGCAATGTCACATCAGCACTTTTACTGGTACAGATTCCTCTACAAAGCAAGAGGCTTTAAAATGGATATGAATTATTCTGCAATAACTAAAAAACTTCAAAGGATATGACCAAATAGTTTTCAGAAGTGGAAATGATCGACAATAATATGAAAGATTTCTTCAAATTACTAATAATAAGAGAAATGAAATTGAAACGAGTTTCAACTCACATCCATTAAAATGGCAAAGATGATTAAAAAAAAACCTGGGCAATGTCAGATGAGCTCTGGAAAGTCAAGAAAACTAATATGCTGTTGGTGGAGCTATAATTTGACCCAACCTTTTTGGACAACAATTTGGAACTAGGAGAGAAGAATGACTAAATTGTCGATACCTTTTGACCCAATAATCTCACTACAGGGTATTTATGTCCCAAGAAGGCCAATGACAGAAGAAATAAAAAGACCTCATCTACAAGAAAGTAATAATAGTCATATTCTTTATCTTAGGAAAAAAATTACAAACAAAATGGACGCCCATCAAATTATGGTATATGAATTTAAATGAATCTTATCACTCCATAAAAAAATGAAACATGAAGAATTCATAGACATATGAGAAGACTTTTATAAAGGATTCACAATGAAGAAAATGGAATAAAGAGAAGAGAATACTACTACTACACAGTAGGTACAATCCTGGAAATGATAATAACACTACTAAGCAGTCAAACTGATGAATTTTTGTAAATAATCCTACATCTTTTAATGAGACTCTACCCAGTTTTCTCCTCTGGCCGCACTTTTATGGCCACTAAATGAAGAAATGATACTTATGCTGCCCCTGTCAATCTATTGCCCTCCATGGTTGCAATAATAATAATAATAATAAACAATAACAACAACCACAACAATATTGATGATAATAAAGCACCCTCTCTATCCCCAACATCTATTCAAAAACCTCCTAGGAAATGGCTGCTACTTTGGGTTCAAAGGAACTCTCTGTGGCCATATTCTTAAAACTATAACTCCCAAGTCCATACTGGTATACTTACCTTTAATAGATAGTCAGTAGTTATAGTGAGGGCAGCTAGATGGCACACTGAATAGAGTGCCATGCCCAGAGTCAAGAATACCTCAGTTCAACTCTGGCCTCAGACACCTACTAACTGTGTGACCCTGGGCGAATCACTTAACCCTGTTTACCTCAATTTTCTCTTCTGTCAAATGAGTGGGAGAAAGAAATGGCAAACCACTCCAGTATCTTTGCCAAGAAAACCCCAAATGGGGTCACATAGAGTCAGACACGACCGAACAATGACAAAAAGATATAATGAGCTCAAAGCAAAGGCATTTATTGAGATGTTTTAGTAAGAACAGTAGCTATAAAACATCCCTCCAAAAAACTGGAGTACACTTTCCCACATATACCTATAGTATCCATGGAAAAAGTAGGCCCCCTATGTACTGACAGTGAGTCACACATGTTGGGAGCACATGTGGCCAAAGAAATGACTACCTTTGATACTTCAGGGCCTATGTACTTTATCTTCTTGTGATATCCTCACATTGCTCTCCCTCTGGATTCAGTGTGTTTTATTCATGTGGTTCAGTTAAGCTCCTTGGGCCTGTTCCTCTCCAAAGCTCAATTTCTGACTACTTAGGCCAATTTACTTTGAGTCCATGACTGGCTCATTTCTCAGCTGCCAGGGGTCCCATTTCTCAGAGCTACTGCCAATGATCCTCTCCTTCCTTCCGGATGTGGCATATCTATGGGACCAGTAAATCTGATGCAAATCACCATGAATAATTGTGTGTGATGGCATAGAGGGATATCACCTCCATGACAACCCTCTAGTGGAAATTCAAGGGGGGAAGTCAAAGAGCGATATTCTCTCAAGATCTAGGTTTTTCTTCCAGAACTGGCTCTTCTCTAGATTTCCAAATGCGACATGGAACAAAGGTGTCCTGCCTCGACTCTCTCTAGAGTTAGCACACCAGCTTTTTACAGACCATAAAGAGAGTGGCTGATACTTTGCTGGCCAATTGAAAACTACCCCTCCAATTATATCAAGGAGAATTTCTTCATACTTTGTAGAGAAGCAATAAAACATAGAGGTACATGCACTTTGTTTAAACCACTAATACCTTATATCTTTGTTACCTGCCCTCCTCTGTGATTTTATAAACAGGGCCAGAGGAAGGAGAAATCAATCAATTAGAGGTTTCCTAACCAACTTCCATTATTATAAATAATAATTAGTATTGTCATTATTAATGATGATGGTATTGATAAGAGATAATAACTAACATATGTATATGCATATATGTATGTACATATATACATATATGATACATAATTTATATATATATATATATATGATATATATAATTATAATAATACCCTTTGAGACTCAACAAACTTTGACTTGACTTGCTTTGGACATTTCTGGCTTCCAGCTAAAAGAAAGAAGGTGGAAGAGGCCAGGCGGCTCTACCTCAAGTTGTTGTCTGGTATATATCCTCCTATGTATACTTTCTCTGATTTCTATTTTAACATAACTTAGATAAATTCTTTGCTAATCACTACGTGTATTCGTTATGGAATTGGTAGTGTTTGATGACAAAGCCTTGTATATAGAGCTTTGTGCCTTCCCTCCCCCCCAAAAAATGACAAAGTGGTGAGAAGTTAGATTGAACCAAATCATGTCCCCAAGGTTAATAATATTCAAGGGAGCAGATAGATTTAATTCTAGCTCAGTGCCCCCTCTCTCTGAGATCAGAGCAGCCTCTAGCCCTAACCCCCTGCTTCCCTTCCTGGATTGAATGGAAGTCTCTCTTGGAGAAAGATGGGGGCAAGAAGAGCCTAGAGATTTCTATTTTGCCTCCCTTAAATCCACGCAAGGATAGCCCTCACAACACATGAACCTCTGTACATGTGGAGCCGACTTCTCTCTTTCCCTATACAACATACAGGGAAGGACTTGAGAAAAGGCACAGCTGTAGAAAAACACTAGATTTGTAGAAGAGTGAATCTAAGCTACAGTATAATGTACATGGTGGGGAAAGTTAACAAGAAAAGTTTGGAAAATGTTTGGCAAATGTATGAATGTTCTTGGATTCCAAGATTTTTATTTAACGGGCAGTAAATAGTTACGGAAGCAGAAATAAAATTCACAATGCAACAAGGTGTCAAGAGGTAAAGTGACCTGGGATGTGACCCTGGAAAGAATTTCACCTTGGAACACCATGAGGAAATCTTGCTGAAAAAACAAGCTACAGGAGGAAAAGAGGAACCATGGAGAGAAAGCTATCCTTGGCTAGGTTTCATACCTAGCCACTTGGCTATGGTATCAAAGGACCTGATGCTTACTATCTGCGCTACTTCAGGAAAGTCACTTAATCACCCTTCCTTCACCTCTGAAATGAAGGGTTTGACAGAATAATCTCTGCATCCTTTCAAATTCCATATCTATGAATTTGTGATTTATGACACTGTGATCATATGATCTCACCACTGGAAGAGTTGGGCAACAATGACTTGGGTCTCAGATTCAGCCTAGATCTGACAGCCAGCTAAACCCATACCCCCATGCCCAAGAAGTGGGTCCTGCCACGAGCATGGAAACCTCATGACATTGTCTTTGCCTCTTTTCCATCCATCTTCCCTACTGCAGCTTGACTATTGTTTTTTCTTCATTCTCGAAGAGGGCCATGACATCAGGGAGGTTATGCCATGATATGCAAGTGAATTGGATTTAAGTAAAGGAGGGCTATGTAAAGTCACCAGCCTCACTTTCTCTTCTGGAGCCATCTGGGTCCAGTGATGAGATATAGATCAGGACAACAGGAGATGGCACTGGATGCAGTGGGAGTTGTTGGCCTTTTTAAGCTAAGGTCTTTAACAGATCTGGGTTTGACTGAGGCAGTGCCCATTCAGTGATTAAGGCTAGATTAAAAAATGAGGCAAAGAATGGCCTCTTTACCTAGTCAAAAAAAAAAACAATCTGGGAGGGGAAGACTCTGGCTTTCTGGCCAAAATAGAAACAATTGCTATTTACATTCACTCTGAGCCAATAAGGACCCAAACAATGCTTGGTCTTCTAATAAGCCATTCATATCCATAGGGCTTCCCACAAAGGAAAGATAACTGTGGTACAAAGCCGGTGGGGAGTATTAAGCTGGAAAGCCACAGACCAGTCCTACCACCTCCTCTCCATTTGTGCCATTGACTAGCTTTGTGAGCTTGACTGATTCATTTCAGTTAATCTTACTCTCTTCCTTGATGAGGAAATGAGAGGAGAGGTGAGGAGAGGGCAAAAGGGAGGGAGAGAAAGGGAGGGGAAAGAAAGAAAGGAAGGAGGAAAGGAGAAAAGCAAAGTGAAGCAAAAGAAGCCCACAACAAATTTCTCTGTCTCCTGGGCTGAATCAAAGTTAGGAAACGATGATAATCATAACCATCAAGAATCTTTATTCCAGGTGCTTGGGTATGTTAAGTCTTGTATTTAGGCACAGCAGAAAAAGAATTCTTCAGAGCCCCGGTCCACTAGGAGCTCATAGTCTGAATCACACAACAACATGAACGTGCATGAGAATTATTGTGCGCAGTCATAGTGATCAAGGCGCAAGAGAGTAGCCATTATGTTAAAAAGGGGAGAATATTCCACAAAGTCCATGTGTTAGCTTCTCCTGAGAATGCCACGACCCACTCAGAGAAGGTGTTTGTCATATATCCATTGTAGCCACCTCAGAGCTGAATCAATTGTTCAACACCTATACGCTTCATCCCACAAGCTATAGGACAAGAGATGAAAATATTAAGCTGAATTTATGAGATAGCATTTGGGGGTGAGGGTGAGAATATAATTCTCTGATTTTGTCAGGCAGCATTGAATACTTTGGGTTCTAGAACACGGTGGTCAAGATCCAAGATTTATGTTCCGTTCTGGCTCCACAGTTGTAACCCCTGTCCCTCTTTCCAAAGTTCCTGAAAGGAAGAATGACCTGGATAAAAGCAAAAGAACGGTAATATCAGAAAACACATCACAGGTGACTATTTCATGGGAATTGAAAATGGTGACATTTTCCATTATAGCCCAGTGTGATGGTTCTAATATTACCCTTTCCTTAACCACGGGCTCCCCATGGTCACACACAGTCTCATGACTTCACTTCTAATAGATGCTACAGTGGTGCCTCAAGGAGAGGTTTTGTCTTGCTGACACATCTTATTTCCACTCTTGCTAGCTTGGAAAAAGTTACTTTGTTTGTGTCTGAACCCAGCTGGGCCATGATGGAGCTTTGGACCGATTAGCCCAAATGGCTGGTAGATTGTTTCTACCCTAACATTATCACAGTTTGAGTGAACTCCTTCTCCCAGCACCTACTCCTTGTGTGTGCTTATATTGTCCCCCACTTTCCTTTACACTACCCTAGATGCCGACAGCTCCAGGACCTTGGAATCCAGCTGGGTAGGTTCTCTCCTAACGGGATTCAGGCAAGTCTTGTTCAAAATGGCTGTATGAAGGCTCCTTACTGAAAAGAGCATAAGTGGCATCTGTGGTTCCCAAATTCACAGGAACCTGCCCCTGTGATTACAATGAAAGTTCACAGCATAGCCCCACCTTCTACCTTCCCATCAGACCAAAGGAAGAAACTCACTGGGAAGAAAACCAAAGAAAGCAAATTTGGTTATCGCCATATACACCGTGGTGCGTTATAGAGAGTACTAGGCTAATACTTGGGAGATCAGAGTTCAAATCCTACTTCTGCTGCTTACTACGCTATATAACATTAGGCATTAACTTCTCTGAGACTCAGTGATTAACTGAGAGCATGGAACGAGATGGTTTCCAAAAGCTCGGCCAATTCTAACACTCTATGAACTCTATTAAGAGTCCTGGGGAGTTTGGCCTTGCATTAGAAATAATAATCAAAATAAATAATAAATATCACTTATATCTATGACACTTCACAGTTATCATCATTATAATGATGTGCCATTTAAAATTACTTTGAAATATGCAGTATTTTATTATTTTATATTATATTATTTAAGCTTTCCAAAAGCCCTGTCAGGTAGATACCACATTATATGGATGAGAAAAATGAGACTGAGAGAAGTTAAGCTTACAAAATGCTTTCCTCACAACAATCCTATGCTTGAGTACTGAAAATGTAACTCATGGCTCAGACCATGGCTCTCAGTTCACATGGAACAAATAACTTAATAATGTCTTAGTGCCTAGGTAGGCTCCAGGACTCAGGACCATCTGCATTTAGTTCATAGTTAGCTCTCCACTAGGGGTATTCAATTTCTCCACAAGCAATGGGCTAACAATAAGCATTAAAACATATTTAATAAAAACAAGTTTAATAAAAGGCATGTAAACAACAACAATGGCACACATTCAAGCCCACTTAGCAAGTTAACACTTTTCCAAACCCCTCTCTGATCAATGTTATTTCTTTCCATTTTTTTTTACCTACAATTCAGAATTTTCTGGTTGTTCAATCAGTTTAGTTATTTCTGACTCTATGTGACCCCATGTGGGGTTTTCTTGGCAAAGATACTGGAATAGTTTGCCATTGCCTTCTCCAGTTCATTTTACAGATAAGGAACTAAGGCAAACAGGGTTAAGTGACTTGCCCAGGGTCATATAGCTAGTAAGTGTATGAGGCCAGATTTGAACTCAGGGAGATGAGTCTTACTAACTCCAGGTCCAACACTCTATCTGTGCAACCTAGCTGCCCACAATTCAGCATACAAGCCAGTAAAAGATTTTATTCTGTCCCCAGTCATAAGCCAAGGCAAAGATAAGTATAAGCTGGCCCTCATATAAGGATGTCTCTCTGGGCTTTTAAATATGAACCATTTCTTACAGATACTTATAGAGAAAACACACAGTCATCTCAATCATTCAAACTATGACCCTATGGGGCTGTAAGTTGTGGCCTGAAACGTACAGAGCTCCCAATTAACTATTCTATCCTAAGTATCCTAAGTCATTGGCCCTGGGAGCTCAACCAAAAGAATTACTGGACTGAGTATATCACTTGCAGAAAGTATGGAGAGCGGGAAGGATGCCATAGAAACTGCATGGAATGTAAAATGTCTATCTTTGATGGACAAGTAATTAGGTATGTTCAAAGTGCAAACTAGTTTCCCTCTGAGAAGAAAAGGTAAAGTTATTTCAAGACTTCCTTTTCACTCTCTAGATAACCTTTTCTTCCTTTTTTTTTTTGAAGGGAGGGAAATAAATTTTTCAACTTTTCTTCAAGGTCCAGCTTATATTATATTGTCATATATGTTGTTATCTTATTATATATTTATATAATATATAATTATATATAAATAAAGCTATAAATATATAATATGTAATATATGCCATTAAATTAACATAGTACCTCTATCTTTTCAGCATTGATTTTCACAGAGTTTATACAAAGAGTTTGTATTACAAATTTTTCTCCCCATTTCTACCCTCCCCCCCACTCCAAGATGGCATATATTCTGGTTGCCCCGTTCACCAGTCAGCCGGGCTCCCTTCTG